>HG995254.1:14800000-16000000 GCA_905332985.1 Mimas tiliae
CAGATAGCTTTACTGATTTGGACGAGAAAATAAATGGCATTAGTGTGAACGGCCATTTGTTCTCGGTTTGAGACCTTAAGGACAAAAATGCATGATACATACATGTTTATGTTTTTTTTTTTTTAGTATAGGCTGCCAAACGAGCAAGTGGGTCACCTGATGGTACGTGATCTCCATCGCCCATGTACACTATACCAAAAGAGTCATGGGCGCGTTGCCGACCTTAAAGGAAAGGGATAATTAAGGAATTGGGAAGGGGTGTGGCTTTGGGCCTCCGGATATCTCAATCACCGTACGAAACGCACCAGCAAGCTGCTACTTTACATCGGTTTTCTGTGAGATAGTGGTAACGACCGGACGAGCCGACCCATTCATGCTGTAGACAAAAGTGTCTACAGCGTGGCTCTACCACTCAAATAATTGAATAAATGATTAATTATATAAAGGTTCTTGTAACACAACGTTGTTTATTAATCCATTTTACATATTTATTAATTTATTCACACGGCATTAACATTTAATGTACTTTAAGTAATACGTATTAAACTTTAGAGACAATAACATAAACGCCGTGCAAATTAATTTGCATATGAAGTACATTGTATCTATCTAATGTTTGGGATATTAGCATGGACGACGCCTTCAGCTATAAGTGCATTGGGTTGCATTGTACTTATTAGTTTTAACTATTATTAGCAACCAGTTTCTATTTCGTTTGGTTTATTACTAACTACAAGAATTATGAGAATCTATAATTATTTGCCCAAATGTATTGACGCTGACATTTTAAGCAATAAGATTGGCCCATTTAAAAATAAAATTAAGTTATTTGTTTTTCATAATATTTAGTTCACATATTTCAATTTCATTTCAACAAAATAACATTATTTTAATGTGTGTGTGTATATACAACGTGTTACAGAAAGGTGTGGTCATATTTTAGGGTCATTACATACGCCTTACAACTCGTACTTATGTACCGGATCTTTTCAAAACCAAGACATCCAAAAATTTCACGTTAATTTTAATCACTCGTTTATTATGATCGATAAGATTGATGACATCACTATTAATTATTATGAACGACACCCACTTTATAATAAACTTGATTATGATGTACGTAATTCTACAGACATACGTACGTAACTTGTAATTAAAACACAAATTAACACCTGAAAGAGATTGTGTGCTGAAGACGATTTAAGTACCATCATCTAGAAGCATTTTAAAGACTTCATTCTCGGTTCTTTCATCTATGAATTTGGCTTAATACAGTCGACGATAATCTTAAAAAACTGTTATCAGTTACACCAAAATAAATTACCAATACATAATACTTGTTTTCAGTCAAATAAAACATATTTTTTGAACTCGTAATCATACTTCATAATATTAGAACTGACAGTGTCAAATAAATATTGACATTAAATTTGACAACTGTTTAATGTTTTTTTAATTATAAAATACATAAACGAAAGGAGGTCTATAGTATCATTGTTTATCATTTAGTGTTGTCCAAAGTTGAAAGTCGATATCGACATGTTACTCATTCGATAAAAAAGAAAATTCTATAATTATTGTCCAAGCAATGCAATCGGATTTGGTACTATGGGAGATAAAATACTAATACCCTACACTATACATTGCTTAAATTTGCCCGCCCCTTTCTATAACACGTTGTATATATATATCTTAAAAATTATATAATAATTATTATTAGGTTATTATGACGTTATTATTATTTTGTGGAATCTGTAAATACCTCTAAAAGGTAAGCACCTAATTTTATATTTATGTCATTTTTACATCGACTGCCTCGGTGGCGTAGTTGTAATGCGTACGCGTTACAATTGAGGCTAACTCTGAGGTCTCGGGTTCGATCCCCAGGTCGGGTAAAGTGGTATTGGGTTTTTCTAATTCGAAATTCTCAGTATCAGCCCGGAGTCTGGAATTTGTGCCCGGTATGGCGATAGGCTCGCCCCCTATCACATTAGGGACGGAAATACGATCAGCGAAATGTGGGTGTACTGGTTACACCTCTGCCTACCCCTTCGGGGATTACAGGCGTGAGTGCGTATGTATGTATGTCATTTTTATATTATTTTAAGTACCGTGTATTGCCTAATGGCATTGCTAATAAATAAAATAAAATAAATGTTGAAAATAGTAAGATGTTCGCCTTATTGGTCTAGTAGCAGTGTATAAAGGTTGAGAATCGAAAACTCAAACAAAGATTTTCATTGCCCGTCCTGGGTATTGAACCTAGGAACTCACATTTCTCAGCCCTAGTACGGTGGCATCACTTAGGCAACATCATGTTCATAATATTTATATAATTGTATTAACTTAATAGTATGCTTTTAATATATGAAATTTTACAATCTCTTATGTCTAATGTTTGCATTGGCTGTTTGTGTTTTGCCTTTGCCTCTACTCTCTTTATAAAGTTTATCGCTTATCCCAGGGTATTGAGTGTATTCCCAGCATGAAAAGCACTTTACGTGCTGTCTAGTATTTAGACTTTATAATGTTTATCTATCAGACATGCCAACGCATTTAACCATTATCTAGTCATCGGGTATAAACAAACTTTCGCTTTTAAATTAGTGGAATATTTTTTAATAATTTTGTTATTTTTTCATATTATTTTTGTGATTTTAGATTATATTCCGTATTACGTATAGTATGTTGTTTTGTTTTTATTTGATGTTTTTTGGTACACGATTTTTTGTATTTTATACACCTTCAAATGTTTTGGAATTAATTGATAATTATTGTGCAACATACATTTTGATAACAAATATTTGTAACAAAACATAATAGTCTAGTGGTTATTTAATTACAAAAACAATTAACTGGCTAATATATAAATTAGGCCGCCGATAAAACAATTCAAAATATAACACGAATAAAAGAAAAATAAATATAACTCACCATTTTAATTGCCATGAGCAAAAATATATTTTTCCAAGCAATTTGATAAATCATACATAAAATTTAACATCGACACTGCGTTCATTTGAAACAATCACATTCGTGTCACTTTAAAAAAATATGCTCATATTATTGCACTAATAACCGTTATTTATGTCGCTATTTTTTGAAAATGGAATAACGTTTGAATAGCGCGCGCTAGGATTTTTTTTTTGTTAGTGGACTAGTGTGGCGCGCTGCCGGTGGTAAACTGACTGCGGTACGCGACCGGCTTCGTATTGCCCGACTACTACAACTATCCAACTCATTGGAATGCCATCGAGTTTTCGCTCGTCGCCTCGTCGCGACGCGATAAAATTATTACTATGAAAATTTAATGCTTACTCGCGTAGGTATTTCGATTTGTAGAAAATATCGGAGAATTGTAAATATTGGTTAAATACCAATTATTATTTCAATAGTTGTTATCTATTGTTATAATTATTATTATATAGGTACTTATATATAAATATGTACACCCCCACTTATTACTTTCTTTTGCCACTATTCCGTTCTAAGGTTGTCTGGCAGAGATCGCTATGAGCGATAAGACCGCCTATTGTAGCACACTTTTTAAATTATTTTCCTTTGTAATTATCCGTGCTAATGGTGTAAAGAGTTAAATAATAAATAAATAATTCTGAACAAGGTGTGAAAATCAGTGTATTATTCACTTTCTAGAATTTAATAACATGTATTTATTATAAGTAAAGTGTTATCCTAAAAGATTATTTTTACTGAAGTTTTTTCTCGATCGCGAATGAGTAGAGTATGCTCTACTGGCGCAAGCCTCCATGACGCGATTTTCTTGCGTTTAATTGTCTATCATTGATATAAAACTTAGTAAGTATTAACAATTATGAGATTTTTATCTATCAATCTATATTTTAATTTATATTATACTAGCTTTTGCCCGCGGATCCGCCCGCGTGAATAGACTTTCCCGAAGTAAAACGTAGCCTATAACCGTCTCCAAGGTCCCATCTATCTCTACATCAAAATTCATCATAAACGGGTCAGTGATTTAGGCGAGAAAGCGTAACAAACAAATAGATAATTATTTTTTGTCATAAAAAGTATCCTATGTTACTTCTTATACCTCCAAGAATATGTGTACAAAGTTTCATGATGATCGGTTAAGTAGTTTTCGCGCGAAAGCGTAACAAACAAACTTACATTCACATTTATAATATTAGTATGATAATAGAGAAATAGCACTGATTCACTCACTGATTAATTACGATAACTCAAAAACCACTACTACTAAAGCGTGGATAATGGATTATTTGGTCAGATGATAATTTGTGTCATGTAGAGGCCCGCTAAGCAAGGATTTTTGATCATTTTTCATTTTAAGGGGGTAAAAGAGGAGGCGGGGTTAGCACTTAGTATGAACCATAGGCGTGGAGCAGTAATATTCACGCCGGGAGAGCTAGTAAAGAATAAATTCTATTCTTTACTTGCAAAATTTATGGATGCATTCTTACTTCGCTGCGATGGTTACAATGAAACCGATAAATCAGGTCGATACAGAATATTAGCGGGAGAAACTGGCTTAAGGGGACAGAAACAAGCTAGTGCTCAAGGGGACAGACACGAGCCTTAACTATATATAAATAGAAGATAAAACAGAATGAAATTAACTAAAATAATAGCTATTAGGATTCAGTAATAATAATTTATTTTACAGTAAAAACCATTGATAGTTATATCATATCTATATCCATACATAAACTGAAGCATGTATCCCCGAAGGGGTAGGTGGAGACGCAACTAGTGCACGAAAATTCTGAGCAAGTGCAAATCATACATACATACATACGCACTCACGCCTGTAATCTCCGAAGGGGAAGGCAGAGGTGTAACCGTACACCCACATTTCGCCGAGCGTCCCATGATGTGATAGGGGGCGAGCCTATTGCAATATCGGGCATAATTCCAGACTCGAGGTTGATACTAAGCATTCCATGATAGAAAAAACCCAATGTAACTTTACCCGACCCGGGGATCGAACCCGAGACATCAGCGTCAGCCTTAGTCGTAACGCGTACGCATTACAACTGCGCCACCGAGGCAGTGCAAATCGATCTCGAGAAAGACATATTGATATATTCTGTGAAAATTTTAGCCAACTAACTATTACTGTTCAAAAGATAGAGCCCTTTGGAGGTAGGACAGGCAGTCAAACGGCGTAGACCTAGTAATTGGATTCCTTTGGCCCCGTTTAGGTAAGTAACAAAAAAAAAACATGCGGGGCAGTCTTTGGGGACTGCCGATAGAAGTGAAAACTAAGTAACTTGTGAATTGTATCGTCGAGCTATTAGATTATTATTTTTGATTTATTTTTGGTTTGTGAAGAAGTGTTAATGACCAATTTAATATATATGTAGAGAGATATACTCTTTGTATATATATATATATATATATATAATGTATACTAATAACGCACGGAGGTATATCTATGTACATATATATACACAGTATACATATAGTATACATATTTTACTCTCTTTTAATGTATATATATATATTTTAGCATTATACTTATATACATATATATATATATATATATATATATATATATATATATATATATATATATATATTTTGGCTTTATGTTGTAATGTTTGTTTTTATTTTTTAATTTTTTTAGTAATGTCTGTGTGTATTATCTACGAAGCTGTGTAACTTAGAATGCTGTGTACAGTGGTAAATAGACCTCAGGTTTATAATGTGTTTATTGTAATTAAGATAATGTGTAATACTAGATAATCTGTTGTCTGTTTCTGTGCCAAATAAATAAAATAAAATAAAATAAAATAGCTCATGCGAAGCGTGCGGTGGCGATGACGCGAGTTTCACGCTTTTTGTTCACGTAAAAAGTTTTCATATATACTCGTACACAGTATACATATAGCTCATGGAAAGCGTTTGATGACGATGACGCGAGTTCCACGATTTTTGTTCAAAGAAGTTTTCACTTCAAAAGTTCTCCATAACTCGTACGAGCAATTAAGTTTGTTAAAAAGACTATTACAGTCCAAACAAATATGTCCTGGTATTTCAAAATGTTTGGCGCCATTCGAAACGTGGGCGATGCATTGAATAATTACCGTAATAAGTCCCGACGCAGGCTTGTTTGTAACGTCAATTACGGATTCAGTGTGCAAATTACATTGTAATTATAACTCAAATGGTTAAATACTAATTGTTACCGACCGCTAAGTAATCGTTCTGTGTCGTTTTATTGGTGCAAATCGTTGGGGAGCAATTTTGCGGTTAATTTTAGGTTATAGTTGTACAATTTTTGCGGTTTTAATGTATTTTTTGTGCTGTTTGTTAATTGGAACGTGTTTAGGTACGGTCTTGTGGGTCCTTTGGTATTTGGTATGTAAAAAAACTGACTGTAAAACTGGCTAATTTCGTGTCAGATACCTGCACCGACGGTTCCATACCTGTACCGTTACCATACCAGTTGTTAAATTTTGACATCATATTTCTAGAATATCCGCCATAATAATATATAACTTAATATAAAAAATAATAATTAAAATGCTAATTTAATAGCCTTAAAAGAAAGAAAGATGGAAACACCGACAGACTGATGGATAGACATATATGGATATATTCTATATCTATAAAGGGTATAAAATGATCTCCGTTCCCAATATTCTGCCTATCGACGGATTTGCTTCCTGGTAGTAGTAGTAGCATTTTTACAAATATTGTATGTAAAATCTTTCAAAACACTATTTACAGTAAGCAAATCTATCTTTATATAGAATACTAGCTGTTGCCCGCGGCTCCGCCCACGTGAAAGCCTATTTCCACACTAAAATGACTATTAAAAAATAGGGGCTGATGGTAGAAGGGTGAAAATTTAGGGTTATATGTACTTTTTAATGCTGTATCGTAAAAACAAAAAAAAATTGTCTAAAAAATAAAAATTTAGGGGTGGACCACCCTTAACATTTAGGGGGATGAAAAATAGATAGTAGTCGATTCTCAGACCTACTGAATATGCATATAAAATTTCATAAAAAACGGTCGAGCCGTTTCGGAGGAGTATGGGAACGAACATTGTGACACGAGAATTTTATATATAAGATAGGGACGAATATTAGTGATAGGGTTTGCAATCTTGACACGGAACCCCAAATACGCAGAATACGGGCCCTAGAGTGACATGCAGACTATTTTCTTATCTCAACCAAGTCGAACATCTAATATTTCTTAGCCGGATGTACTCATTAATTAATTATCACCAGGAACTAAATTCCAATTAAGTGTACGTAAACGAAACGCAAATCAAAAAAAAAATCAGGTACACTCTCACCAGCATTGATTATTTACTGGAAGATTTACATATATAGGCAAAGACTTCAATGTATACTACTAGACAAGCTGCACGGTACATAGAAATTTCACCACTAAGTTACGGTTACGGTTACAATTGACCGTAACTCAATATTACCGTCTCGCTTACTCTCAACTATGACCCCTATCGCGCTCCCTGTCTGAGCTGTCAAACTCCCGCATTATGAGACGCAATTTTACTCCTAAACAGCCCGTCTAGTAGTATACAATAAAATCTTTGTATACAGGAGATACATTTCCTAAGTGGTTCCATGAAATGAAATGAAATTAATTTATTAATCATGTAGGCAATTAAAATAGGGCTTATGACAAGTCAATACAAAATAAAGAAACTTATGTATAGAAATCATATCAACTAATGTATACATAGCATACACACTCACGCCTGTAATACCCGAAGGGGTAGGCAGAGGTGTAACCAGTACACCCACATTTCGCCGAGCGTATCTCCGTCCCATGATGTGATAGGGGGCGAGCCTATCGCCATACCGGGCACAAATTCCATACTCCGGGCTGATACTGAGCTTTTCGAATGGAAAAACCCAATATCACTTTTACACGACCCGGGGATCGAACCCGAGAACTCAGCGTCAGCCACAGTCGTAACGCGTACGCATTACAACTGCGCCACCGAGGCAGTCATACATAGCATCGTCAAAATACATGGTTTAATATACTCACCGCGAGCAGAGTGGACAGGGCGCTTGCCATGCGCATAGTCGCAGCGCGGCGGGCGCGCGGGCTGAGCGCGGGCGGCGCTAAGTGACCGAGGCGGGCGGACCGGCACGCGCGCGCCGCATCCGGCCGCCCTCCGGACCTCTACCACCGTCGCGGCCACATCGCAACACTGTTGACAATGGAATAGATCATAAATAGAATAGGGTAGTTTCCTATATTGAATTTTATACATTATTTTATAAGCAACAGAAAATGATACGCAAAAGAAACCCTTTTATTAAAATCATAATTGGTTCAGAAATGTGCCCGCAGTTATGACTTTAAATGTTGGTATGAGGAAAAGTGGGTGCGTAGTAGGGATATCTCACTATCTCGCTTGCACGCGTGCACTATAATGAACATTTTACACAGTGACGTCAAAGGTTGCATCGTCTGTCATTTGACAATTACCCCTTCTACAGGATTTGAATGGCTTCTATCTTATTTATTTTTGGTCCAATTTATAAAATTCTTTCTGCAAAAGATTTTGAGTAACGTAACTTATTGATTTAAATAATAAAAAAAATCTAGTCAACTACCCTATTCTATGGTAGGTTTTTGATAAATAATAAATAAATATTTTTGAGTGGTAGACACTTTTGTCTACAGCATGAATGGGGCAGCTCGTCCGGGTCGTTACCACTGTCTCACAGAAAACCGACGAACTGAATGCTGTTGGCTCTCCACAAAATCTTGCTGACCCGTCCCAGAATTCTGCGGACTGACCCCACAACTCGTATAACTACATCAATTTATGGTATACTGGTAAATGGTAACTCTTGTAAATCATGCTTCGTCTTCCTTATTAATTAAATAGGGTCCTGATAGAAGCGCCTGAAAATTTGACCTAAAGTCTATAAACATCCTTTTAAAGTTTCTTTATGCAATTTCCTCTTTTCCTTCTAGCAATTTCAGCAATCAGCTACAGCAAGCACTACGTTTAAATGATTGCTGCAGGCGGTCATGTTTTCGATAAACCACGCTTAACATCGAAGTCCAAACGGATCCAGAAGCACCCTATCACTTGGTAAATGTATCTGGTATCTATATGATTTAATTTTTATTTTGCTACTTAGTACTCGTAAGTAGCCAATTGAAAATTAAATCAACAAGAACCACATTTCAATCGTCCATTTATTCAGGTGCTACGATGCCACAGACAGATACACAGGCACACATACACACACTCACAGACAGACAAAGTAATCAAACTTATAATGCTTCTATTTTTTGGCAGGATAAATAGAAGGGTGCAAAGATATTGGGTAGAAACCAATTGACTTTGCCTATCGCTGAGAATCAGGCGTGCCTTTATGTATGTATATTTCTTAATCTTAATTTTTTCTTAATTTATACACCCAACAGTCACACACAGTCCTGACCCCACACTAGGTAAAACTGTATCGCGGGTATCAGGAACTACGAGGGTCTTGCGGTCCCACAACACCCAGACCCGAGACCAATATTTGTGGTTCACACAAACATTTGTCCCGGTGTGGGAATCGAACCCACGGCCTCTCGCTTCGCAGCCGTCTACTCGCCCTCTGCGCCACGGAGCTGTCTGTATGAATAAAACAAGTTATTTTTTAAATACACGTATTATACCGAGATTTCCTGCAGAACTTTACCATACTTTAGCTCCTGGTAATAATACTCTATCCTTTCATGAGAATTCTTAATGATTTGATGATTACTCACATTTGAATGCAGAAGTCTATTTTGATCATAAATAATAATAATCCTAGCCCCGTATTTTATACGTCTCACTGCTGGGTACGGGCATCCTCTATTGAATGAGAGGGGTTAGGCCATAGTCTACCACGGGTTGACAGACTTCACATACCTTCGAAATTCTTATAGAGAACTTCTTAGGTATGTAGGTTTCCTCACGATGTTTCCTTCACCTTTAAAGCAAGTGATAATTAACAATTAATACACATGTAACTTAGAAAAGTCAGAGGTGTATGCTCTTGGTGCTGGTTACGAAACTGCGACTTTCGTCTCGACAGTCCATACCACTCCACGTTGAGATATCACTGCTGTCATATTAGTTCATGATCATAATAGGTTATCAAAATTAAGATTCTTTGGAAAAATTAAACAGATTCTAGGAACCATTAGGATTCAACATCATTTCCAACTTGAACTTAGAATTTTGAAAATAACTAACAGGATATTTGAAAATTCCGAAATAAATTTATCGGGATCGAATCACTTCATAAATATGCGTGATAAGAGAAGGCGCCGTCGCTATCAAAATCTATAATGAACGAAATATCAACGTGATGTCAAAATAATTGGAGGCGCGGTTGCCTCGGCGCCTATGATGTCATTCAGATAGTGTTGTTCATATAAAATTGAATAGGTTTTGTTAGGTATGTGTGTCAAGTCTAGATCATGAATTTAATGTGGCATTGTTTGTATCACCTAGGTCTTGAGGGTCAGTAACTGTTTTGGTTTAAATAAAAAAATATGTTAATGGGAGTATGTTAAGTGGTAAGGAATTTATTCCTTAATTGGAATCCACAACAACTGGAGTAACTGGCGCGGAGAGAAAAAAAGTAAATGGCGCCACCGCCGCAGCCAAAATAGTGTCTTAAATAGTAACTTAAAAAAAGAACATCCAGAATTAACAGCTGTGAAGTGGATAGCATTCGAAAAGTATCTGGGAGCAATTAAATACGAAGAACCAAGGATCGGGCTTAAACTTAAGGAGCGTGCAATGCCTATCACTGGATGAACGCAGGTTGAAGATGAATGGCTGCCTCGGTGGCGCAGTTATAATGTGTACGCGTTACGATTGAGGCGAACGCTGAGGTTTTGGCTTCGATCACCGGGTCGGGTAAAGTGGTATTGGGTTTTTCTATAACGAAATGCTCAGTCTCAGCCCGGAGTCTGGAATTTGTTCCCGGTATGGCTATAGGCTCGCCCCTTATCACATAAGGGACGGAGACACGCTCGGCGAAATATGGGTGTATTAGCTATAAAAAATACCAGTACAAGTAATTCCGTTAACAAAACATAGTCAAATATTTTATCGATTAATTTATGGAATTTGATGACATAAAGTTAGATATGATGTGCGATTTCTTAGGACGTGCAAAAATAGGGAAAATTCAATAGGATGACGTAATGCTACTAGCCTTGTCAGCCAAAATAATAAGGAACTAGGTTTTGCCCGCGGCTCCGTCAACATGAATGTCTTTTTCCAGGATAAAAAGTAACCTATGTTCTAACCCAAATTATGGTCTACCTGTGTGCTAAATGCCATCTCTTGCTTGACAAACATCCAAATTCATAAACTCAAAAACAAGTTACAAATTTCACGTAACTTATAATATAAGTTAAATGGTAAGTTGAAATAAGTTTAAATAGTAGACCCACGCTATATGCAGTTTTGTCTACTGCATGAATGGCCCGGCTTCACCGGGTTGTTAAACGGATATTATCGCGGTTTAATTTTTATTTTAGTCCCGACGTTTCGAAAGCGTTTCAGCCGTCGCGGTCGTGGTCACGGGAGAGACTGACTGAGTTTTATTTCAAGTTTAACAGCTCACGTGATAGGAACCACTTAATGATATCCGTGGTGCTTTACATCTGGCTTCTCCAGTTGTAAATGTCCTTGTGCCTGAGGTTAAGACCTCCTTAGTTCATTATTTTGTCTCCCGCTTTGCGATGGAGGGAAGTGGACAATTATAATTTCCAACTCCTCCCTAATTTTCTATTTGATTAATTTCGTTGCGGGATAAAGACACGATTTGCATTCCCAGAGACTCGCCGAGCTTTATTGCTCGGTGTCGAAATATGCGTGCCACTGTCGATCCTGGTTTACAGGAGTTACAGTGGCGGGTGTGTGGGCGGGATAGTCCCGTGACTTATATTTCAATGTGTAATATTCGCGTAAACATAAGAAATCACTATGTATGTACACGAGCAAAGTACACGTTGTTAAACTAGATAATATCTGTAACCCGGCATGCGATGGTTACAATATTCCTGAATAAAGCGAGCGTTTCTCAAACGTGGACAGATATATGAGGGCGGAACTCGTAGTTACAAGATAAAGGTGTGGTGTTTGTGTCGGTGTATGTGTGGTATGGTTTCGGACTGCACTAAAAGTTGCTGCGTTTTGCTAACTTTTGGTACAGCATGAGGCCGTGGGTTCGATTCCCACACCGTGACAAATGTTTGTCTAATCCACAAATATTTGTTTCGGGTCTGGGTGTTGTGGGTTGGCAAGTCCCTCGTAGTTCCTGATACCCACGATACAGGTTAACCTAGTGTGGAGTCGGGACTATGTGTGTGACTGTTGGGTGTATTTATTTATTAATTTTGGCTCATCATAGTGGGAAGTGGAACAGACTATCCAGACAGGTCGTGGTTTCTTTTTTTATTAGCCTGAATGATGAAATAAGCAGGACGCTCGACTGATGGGTTTTTTAGCGCCACGCCTGCTCATTAACAGAAGCAACGCCACACAGAACTTTAAATAACAAAGCACTGCATGACACTGGACTGCGCCCGTCACCCCGAGACGTAAGGTTTTAAGTCTCATAATGGCCAGTAGTTTTACTGGCTTCAATGTCCTTCAAACCGGAACACAACAGTGCTTACATAATGTTGCTTGGCGGCAGAAATAGACAAAGCGGTGATACCAACCCAGCCGGCCTCTCGCATACGAGGGACCCTCCACCCTGTGAATTGAAGTGTGGTATTGAAACTAGTGAAATTACTGATCATCGTGAGACATAACATTTTTGTCTCGGGGTGGCGAGGGCCGTGCAGTGTCATGTAATGTGTAATTTAAAGTTTTGAGTGATATTGCCAATGTTTATGGTCAGGCGTGGTCATGTCCATGGGCCGAGGTGATCACTTTTTTATTGCATAGGCATAGCAAGTGGGTCACTTGATGGTATGTGATCTCCACCGCCCATGTACGCCGATTATACCAAATGAATTAAGGGCGCGTTGCCGACCTTAAAGCAAAGGATAAGTAAGGGATTGAGAAGGGGAGGGGATTTGAGCTTCCGGATATCTCACCGTACGAAACGCAGCAGCAAGTTGCTACTTTACGTCGGTTTTCTGTAAGACAGTGGTAACGACCCCGACAAACCGGCCCATTCATGCTGTAGAAAAAACTGTCTACAGCGTGGCTCTACCACTCACTTAATATCAGGTGACACACTTGCCCGTTTGACTCTCATAAAAAAAACCATCTCTACTTCACATCATCTTACAACTTACTCAAGCATAGCTCTCATTATTATATATTGATTAACCGCTTTTAATATTTTTTTTATATTAAGTCCCCAATAGGTTAGTTGACTAGATTTTTTTAATTATTTAAATCAATAAGTTACGAGTACGTTACTCAAAATCTATTGCAGAAAGAATTTTATAAATCGGACCAAAAATAAATAAGTTAGAAGCCATTCAAATCCTGTAGAAGGGGTAATTGTCAAATGACAGACGACGCAAACTTGGACGTCACTGGTGTAAAATGTTCATTATGGTGCACGCGTGCAAGCGAGATAGTAAGATATCCCTACTACGCACCCACTTTTCCTCATACCAACATTTAAAGTCTTTTAATAAAAGGGTTTCTTTTCATCAAAGTATGTATAAAATTCAATATAGAAAACTACCCTATTGCATTAACCGAACGCCAGTTAATCGCAGCTCTAATCGGAAACAGTGCGTACACAGAATCCATTGCAGCGTGGTTGCCTATACTTGGACATTGTTCGGCGAGTACCGATCTGGTTTATTTAGTTTGTTATTTATAATGCATGTTTTAGTAGGATATTAGGACGTGTAAACGCTGTTACTACAAACAAACATTATATTGTAAGCGTTTATTAGCTGTACTACAATCGAAGTGGCACTTAATGGGGTAATTTCTGGATATTACTGATCCAGAAACAGTACTAAGATTACAATTTGATCCCATAAAGATTGTGTCTTGATTGTAAGACATACATACGCACTCAGGCCTGTAATCCCCGAAGTGGTAGGCAGAGGTGTAACCAGTACACCCACATTTCGCCGAGCGTACCTCCGTCCCATGATGTGATAGGGGGCGAGCCTCCGGGCTGATATCATTATCAGCCCGGTGGCGCAGTTGTAATGCATACGCGTTACGACTGAGGCTGACGCTGAGGTCTCGAGTTCGATCCCCGGTAAAATTGATATTGGGGTTTTCTATTATGAAATGCTCAGTATCAGCCCGGAGTATGGTTTTGGGCCCGCTATGGCGATAGGCTCGCCCCCAATCACACATAATTTGTAAGTCTGAAAAGTCTTACTTCGTGCAAAGACTGTATACTACTAGACGGGCTACTAAAATTGCGTCACATAACGCGGGAGTTTGACAGCTCACTGACAAGGAGCGCGATAGTCGTTCTAGTGGAGAGTAAGCCAGATGGTAATATTTATTTATTTATTTAATTCAATTAACACGGTTATAACAAATTACATTAATTGAATGTTTATATATTGCATACCGTATGGATAACACATAGAGTACAAAAAAAGAAATAGGACAAGTATAAGATATCAAGGAAAAGAAATAGAAAATATTAACAATACAAATGCTCGCTAAATTTTAAACATGACACAGACAAACAGAATATGCTACAAAGCCTATCCGCAAATATGTCTATGTCGGGATCAACCTCAAGAAGATCGTTGAGTTGAAGAATATTGAGTTACGGTCAGTTGACCGCAGCTTAGTGGTACAATTTCTATGTACCGCGCAGCTTGTTTGGTATTATACATCAAAGTCTTTGACTTCGTGACATGACTTGATGATACCTTCATCCTGCTTGTCCACAACGTGTCTGCGATGATAAACATGTCAACAATATGTTAATTCCTGGTGTTAATTGGCATTATGTAATAAAATACACTTGGATTGGTAGGAAGTGAAAATGGATCAATGAAATTACAATAACTTGCTTGAGCCTGGGACTTGACCAGCATGTATAGAATACATACATACGCACTCACGCCTGTAATCCCCTACGGGGTAGGCAGGGGTGTAACCAGTACACCCACGTTTCGCCGAGCGTATTTCCGTCCCATGATGTGATAGGGGGCGAGCCTATCGCCATACCGGGCACAATTCCAGACTCCGGACTGATACTGAGCATTTCATAATAAAAAAACCCAATATCACTTATACCCGACACGGGGTTGGAACCTGAGGCCTCAGCGTTAGGCTCAGTCGTAACGCGTATGATTACAACTGCGCCACCGAGGCAGGTAGTAGGAGAAATAATAGGTGTAAAGTAACCAACCATGCTATCGATGCATTTTTGCCAACAAAGTGGCCATTTATCGATGCCCTTCCTGAAGAAATGATCTGGATGGGTCGAACCGGCCCTTTCGTGTTGTAGACAATATAGATAACAACGTAGCTTTACTACTTATGACGGGGTTTTTATTTGTTATTTTTTGGATTTCGAACCTAAGGAATGCCAACTTTGCCAACAAACTGGACAATGTTACTAAACCTAGCAGCGTCTCTGTCATACTATTAAAGGTCTGAGTTTCGGAGTTTGTATATTTGGATGTACTCGTATGTTAATCAATCACATTTCACAAGGTGGCAGGTCCCTCGTATGCGAGAGGCCGGCTGGGTTGGTACCACCGCTTTGTCTATTTCTGCCGCCAAGCAACATTGTTGTGTTCCGGTTTGAAGGACATTGAAGCCAGTTAAATTACTGGGCATTATGGGACTTAGCACCTTATGTCTCGGGGTGACGAGCGCAGTCCAGTGTCATGCAGTGCTCTGCTATTTAAAGATATGTGTGGCATTGCTTCAGTTTATGAGCAGGCGTGGCGCTTACCATCAGGCGAGCAACCTGCTCGTCTCGTCATTCAAGCTAATAAAAAAAACACGCCTAACGGCAGAAATCTAGCACCAAATGGGCCATGACCTGCATTAGGATATGCCCTATATAGCCTATGGGCTACCTTTTGTCCCGAAAAAGACATTCACACGGGCGAACCGTGAGCAAAAGCTAGTTAGCTCCATAATTTGCAAAAAGTATTATCCTTTGATATCAAGTAAATCGTTTTGTAACTGACAAAGAAACACTACTTACCTGGGAATCGAACCCATTAGCCACCAATAAGGCACTGAATCATTATAAAAGTAGACATCGAATTAACAATTGGTACCCGCAATATGTCTAATAACCAGCAGAAATTAACAAATCGTCTGGCTTGCACAACCATTTACCGGCACGATGGCGTGTGTGGCCAATCCATTACCATCCAATTAAAGGGATCATGTGCAATGTTACTGGGAGTAACCTCTTCAAATTAATCAAAAACGAACACGTTGAAATAAGGCTTGTAGTTTAATTTATCTTTCAAATTGGATATTTTAGTAAACGCCAGCAAGCCTCCCCTGCTTGACGTCAGTCAGGCGGTCGTTCGTAAAAACTACAAGCCAAATCTTTCTGTAACATGTGTTAAAAAGCATGTTGCGCCGACCCCACTGCGAGTGGGATACGGCCAGGTGGAAGAAGAAGAATAAAAGCTAGCAAACGAGCAAGTTAGTCACCTGTAGGCCAATTCTCGTAATTAAGAAGCCAAAACGGTATAATGCTACTGCTAATGCTAGGTGCATTTGACGTTGATTATTGGTTTAAGAGAATGCCATTTGCAACTTTCTTGATGCTGAGACTAGATCGGAATGATATTTTGAACATTTAAAATTACGAGAATTGGCCTCCTGTTGGTAAGTGATCTCTACGCATAAACACCAAAAATAGTAGGAGTCATGTGTGCGTTGCCGACCTTTGTTTTTGCAACCTGAATGACGAAACAAGAAGGTCGCTCGCCAGGCACAAGGAACACCACATAGAATCTTTAAGCACAAAGCACTGCGTGGCATTGTACTGCGTTCGTCACTTCGAAACACAAGATGTTAAGTCTCATAATGCCTAGTAATTTTATTTACTTCAAACCGAAATACAATAGTGCTGTTTGGCTGCAAAAATAGACAAAGCCGTGGTACCAACCCAGACGGCCTCTCGCATACAAGGGACCTAACACCTAGTAAGACCTTAAAAGAAAGCAATAGAGATAGGCAGAGAGGGATTAGGTCTTTCAGAAATCTCATCGCTTGAAATACAAAAGCAAGCCATTGACGCCAGTATTTTGTGATACAGTGGTAATAATCCATTTCATGCTGTAGACAAAGCACAAGGTGGTAAATCCCTCATATGCGAGAAGCCGTCTGGGTTGGTACCACCGCTTTGTTTATTTCTACCGCCAAACAGCGATGTCTAAGCACTGTTGTGTTCCGGTTTGAAGGACATTGAAGCCGGTGAAATTATTGGGTTATGGGACTTAACATCTTATGTCTCGGGGTGACGAGCGCAGTCCAATGCTATGCAGTGCTTTGTAAATCAAAGTTCTGTTCGAAGTTGCTTCAGTTTATGGGCAGGCGTGGCGCTTACCATCAAGCGAGAGACCTGCTCGTTTCGTCAATCAAGCTAATAAAAAAAAACGGTCTTTAGTGTTTGCCTGCCACTTATAATTGGCATATGATTGGTTAAAATTTACATTGTAGAGCAATCTTTCAACCTACATATAGCAGCAAAGGGTAGCTTGTCAAATGATTTCTTGTTTCATTTGATATAAATGCTCGTAAAGATCTTAGTTTGATAATAACCAACAATTATAATCATAATTATCATTTGTAATAGATTTATTACATAACCAGCGCCTGTTGTCAGCGTAATGTCACCAAACTAGGCGTTCAAAATGACCGACAACTTCTGTACTCAATATTCATTAATCAGATCTTATCATTTAATATTGTTTGCGACAAAAAGCGGGGTTATGAACAGATTCGCATGTTTCCTTGATCCTAGTGCTAGAAATTACGTGAGACGAGTATTATTTTATGAATACCAAACGACAATAATCACTTCAACTCATAGTTTATTGGTTACATTTACAATATCAATGCTTTACATACCACAACCCCATGTCAGGATTCTCTATAGACCGTTCTCTAATTATATCTAAAGACAACTACGAACGAATAGTAAACCAGCATAGCTACTGCGTAATGCACTCTTGGACTATCGACTGACCACTGATCTTAATGAACTGGAGGCTGACCGACCGACTGCGGGCAAAAGACCTCCAGTTATAGGGACAACCTCTTTTATACCATTTAACTACCCTCCCACAACAACAATAATAATAATACTTAACAATTCTGGACTAATATAAAAATTTTGTAAAATTTATAGTTGCCCAGTGTATTTTGACGATGCTATGTATGTTATGTATATATTAGCTGATATGATTTCTGTAATTACATAAGTTTCTTTATTTTGTACTGACTTGACATAAGCGCTATTTTAATTGCCTACATGATGAATAAAACTATTTCATTTCATTTCATTTCATTTCATTTCACAACTATAGCACACCATTAATATTACAGCGTACCCAACGATGTTTTCTCAGACACCTTCAATATACCAATATTAAAGAATACGCTAACACTAGTTTTTTTTTTTTTTTTTTTTTTTAAATCAAAAAATCTTTATTGTACATCAAATACAGTGATACAACTTAAAAATAGTCTCTGACCCCCAAACTAGCGTAGCTGTATGTCAGGGGTCAGTCACCTTCCCAGTAAGTGTCTAATTATATTTAATGACAATAAAAGTAAAGAATATGCCAAAAGAAAAATAAATATAATAATATATATATATATACACATACATACATACATATATATATATATATATATATATACATATACATTCATACATACTATATTCTAATAACTGCATGCAGAGTGTGTGTGTGTATGTATGTGTGTCTGTCTGTCTGTAAGTGCGTGCGTGTGTGTGTGTGTGCGTGCGTGCGTACGTATGGGTGTGTGTATGTGTGTATGCGTGTGTGTATGTGTATTTGTATGTGTATGTGTGTATGTGTGTGATTAGGTATTACCACAGCATGCTATTTTATTAGGGATTCCACGTCTTCGTAAGTCAATTCAAAGAGCCACTCTTGGATTTTAGTTTTCAGCTGTTGATTTAAGAATTGTTTCATTTTATATTTTTGATTCCTATTATTGTATAAACTTGAAGATAAATATGCGTACTGTCTCTTAGCATACGCACTTCGAGTGCGGGGGACCGGGCAGTAGTCTATTCTCTTATATAAGACGGGTAAGACTGGAACTGTTACTCTGTGATATCTTTTAATGCAATTATAAATGAACAATTTACGCACACTAAGTACTTCAATTATTTTATAAACGTCTGTAGTTGGATGTCTAAATGGCAGAAACGAACTGACTTTTAAAAGTGCTCGTTGGGCTCGTTCGAGCACCAGTAGGTGTGTTTTGGAGGCACCTCCCCATGAACAAATACAATAATTAATAATGGATTGGCATAATGCTTTGTATGTATGAAAAACGATGTTTTGCTCCGCTACGTGACGCAATGTTTTAAATACATAAATGAACTTGCGAATCCTTTTAGCTACCCCCATTATATGTTCATTCCATTGCAATTTGTCATCTATAAAAAAAACCCCCATTATTAGTATTATTATATTAGTATTATTATATTTTTCATAGCATATCACGTTCGTATCGTAAACCCTGTCGAATACGAAAAAACATTTAAAAATGCTAAAAGTATTGAGTCATTAAATAAATAAAAGTAAAAGATGGATTGTAGTAATAACCATAATCGTGAAGATTGCTAAACCAATTATTCTGCTGCATTAAATTATATTGACCTGGATATAGTGCAAACATGAAGGATTTACACTCAATCGATCTTAGAGCAGACATGTTTCGAAGATTATATATCTCTAAAATGATAAAGGAATTCAAACATCAACACGAAACGAACGCGTCAAAAACTTACTAAACTGCTAATAGACCAGCGAAGAAAACCGCGGTTTTAAGGTAGGCTAGTAATTTTTTTATAGCTTAAGCCGGCAAACGAGTAAGTGGGTCAACTGGCGGGAAGTGATCTCCACCGCCTATGTATGCTCACAATACCAAAAGAATGAAGGTCGCGTTACCGACCTTAAAGGAAAGGGAAGGGATTGGGAAGGGGGGTGGGATTTGGGCCTCCGGATATCTCACTGTACGAAAAGCAGCAGCAAGCTGTTACTTTACGTTGGTTATCTGTGGGACAGTGGTAGCAATCCGAACGAGCCAGCCCATTCATGCTGTAGATAAAACTGTCTACAGCGTGGCTCTTTCTTTCAGTCGTAAAGCATTACAACTGTGCCACTGAGGCAGTCAAAATCTTTTCAACCGATTAGAAATCACATTTTTTAGCTTATTGCTGTCGAGGGTTTTAACGGTTAGCATAGTCGCTTCCATACTAAGTAGTAGTAGTCCTCGTTCGTCGATCACCCGCTTTAGATTATTAATAATGATATTGATAAATTGTATGCGAAATTAACAACTTGTGACATGATAAATGGCTCATAGTAAGGTAATACAGTTAGCGTATAATAGTATGTCTGAACAGATTTGAATGGTGTTTTATTAAAATTATAATATTAATATGGACGTGAAATTGAAATATTTGGCGTGTGATTGATTGAAATGCTCATAAAGTAGAATGTTTTGGACTGGCTGGTCGTAGTTCAGTTGTACATTGAATTAAATTTGTGAAGAGTTATTTTTTTTTTTTTTTTTATTCTAGCCCTTTATTATACACGTCCCACTGCTGGGCACGGGCCTCCTCTACTGAATGAGAGGGGTTAGGCCTTAGTCTACCACACTGGCCTAATGTGGGTTGGCAGACTTCACATACCTTCGAAATTCTTATGAAGAACTTCTCAGGTATGCAGGTTTCCTCACGATGTTTTTCCTTCACCGTTAAAGCAAGTGATAATTAACAATTAATATACACATAACTTAGAAAAGTCAGAGGTGTATGCACTTGGGGCTGGTTTCGAACCTGCGACTTTCGTCTCGACAGTCCGTACCACTCCCCGCTGAGCTATCACTGCTATAAGAGTTAATTAATCCAGTTATTAAGATTATATTAGTTTATTGCGTTTTAATGTTTGTATTTACGTTCTATTTACTCCTATAAAGAAGAAAAACATAACTGGAGGTCTTTTGCCCGCAGTCGGTCAGACAGTCTCCAGTTCAGTAAGATCAGTGCTCAGTCGATAGTCCAAGTGTTCATTACGCGGTAGCTATGCTGGTTTACTATTCGGTCCTAGTTGTCTTTGTTATAATTAGAGAACGGTTTATAGAGAATGAAACATGGGGTTGTGGTCTGTAAAGCAGTGATATTGTAAATGTAAGCAATAAACTATGAGTTAAAGTGATTACTGTCGTTTGATAGTAATAAAAGAATACTCCTCTCACGTAACTTCTTGCACGTTTGTAGTACACGAAACACCGGTAGCTCAGTTTTAGATTGTTAAAGACTTACATAGTTGTTGCTTTGAAGATTGGCGGTACTTGATAACTAAGATCGATATCGTAACTTTTGAAACAGATAAAATGAAGGCGTATACAGTAGTTGTTAGTCATGGGACATTAGCAATGTCGAAGGCAAACGATGATTGTTGTGAATGACGAATTACCACAGCTGCAACTTTAAGGAATATTGTTTGCTATTCTTTCTTTTTTTTCTGGCTGGCGTTATCTCGGCTTAGTGCCAGGGTCTTCCGTCCTACTTAAACTCGTCTATTTTGCTTGATCTTGAGCATCCTCCGTAGGGAGATAATTGGCTTTCTCCCTCTAATACGTTAAACCAGCGCTTTTTGGGCCATCAGTGTCAATCAGTGTGAGTCAAGTTTTTAAGGTATGACAGTAACTGGAGCAATGGCCACTGTCTAGAGTAGTCTAGACCATAGAACACATGTGTGAGAGAGATATCACACGAAACGGATATCCTGGATTCGAAGCTAATCCTCGAGACACGCCTCTGGCTTTACAAGTTATATTTGCAAAGAAAGCTGCTCGGCGGAGGAAAACGCCGTAAAATACCTCATGAGAGTGCACCAAATAGAAAGGTATGTGAAATCTACCAATCAATATTTTTTAAATAGAGTCCCAATCTAATAGTTAATCGGGTGTGGACTAGGTCAGATGGCTGGTGAGGTAGGCATAACCATTCCTCCATCCTCGGGTTGGAAAGGAATCTGTATGATGGATTTTCCCCGCAGCAAAAAAGCTCATTTTGGTTTGTATTGGACCCACTAGGTGCTCAGCACTGGGATTTAATATATTTATCATTATGCAAGTAAATAGAAAAACTAGTTAGAACGATAGCTGCAATTGCTCAACAGAAGTGACAATAAATTTCACTATTGCTCTGAAACCAGTATGGTTGTGCAACCGGCGAGTCTGCATACTTCAGACTCATTATGCGGCCGCGTGGATCTGTTAGCTACTGTGACTAATTTTGTATTAATGTTCTAAAGCCTTTACATAGTTCAAAATTTCTATTTGACGCGTTTCACTTGATATTTAGAGTGTTTATGCACTGAATCCGAGATTATGATCAGAATTGAGGATTTTTTTATTTGCCTAAACGACGACACGAGCAGGTTAATCGTCTGATTGTAAGCGCTATGTCTGCCGATAAACAGACACAACACCACACAGATCTTTGAATTATAAGGCATTGCATGGCACTGGTGCGTTCAGCACCTCAAGACATAAGTTGTTAAGTCTCATAATGTCTGCAATGCCTATATGTCATATATCTTACTTCTTACTACTATTATAAATGTGAATTTTGGATGTTTGTAAGTTTGTGTGGATGTTTGTAAGTCAATCACGCCTTAACAGCTGAACGGTTTTGGGTTTAATTTGGCACATAGGTAGACCATTTTTTTTTTATTAGATTGAATGGCTAAACGAGCAGGTCGCTCGCCTGATGGTAAGCGCCACGCCTGCCCATAAACAGAAGCAACGCCACACAGAACTTTAAATAAAGCACTGCATGACACTGGACTGCGCTCGTCACCCCGAGACATAAGGTGTTAAGTCTCATAATGCCCAGTAATTACACTGGCTTCAATGTCCTTCACACCGGAACACAACAGTGCTTACACATTGTTGCTTGGCGGCAGAAATAGACAAAGCTAACCATGACCTAGGTTAGCATATAGGCTACTTTTTATCCCAGAAAAGGCTATACACGCGGGCGGAGCCGCGAGCAAAATCTAGTAGGTACTAGTATTTGTACGCAGGATCGTAGCGGTATAAAGTATTTTTTATATAAAAAAATAAAAAAGTATTAAAGTAAAAGAATCCAAAGAAAGGAAACTATTATAATTATTCTTTAAAGCAGTGGTTAGCAATTTAGCACGTAGATCACCTGATGGTAAGTTTTTTTTATAGCATAGGCCGGCAAACAAGAAAGTGGGTCACCTGATGGTAAGCGATCCCCACCGCCCATGTACGCCCACGATACCAAAAGAATCATGGGTGCGTTGTTAAAGGAAAAGGATAAGGAATTGAGAAGGGGGTGGGGGGGGGCTGTGTTTAGGCCTCCAGATATCTCACTCACCGTACAAAACGTAGCCGCAATCTGCTACTTTACGCCCGTTTTCTGTGAGACAGTGGTAATGACCCGGACGAGCTGACCCATTTTATGCTGTAGACAAATCTGTCTACAGCTTGGCTCTACCACTCAAAAAGTGATTGCAACCGGCCATGAACACCCATAATACTAAAAGAATCATGCATGCATTGCCGAACTTAAAATAAAAGAATGGAGTTTGGGACGGGACAGGTTTGGCCTTCCGGAAAATCTTCTATTCATGTTATAAGGTTTGATTTATCAACGGTCTATCATATTTTTGCTAAGGAACAGAAAATATATTAACATAATTACTAATTATATCACACATTTCTTTCTTTTGAACGCAAAAACAGCTGCGTCGGTGGCGCAGTTGTAATTTGTACGCGTTACGACTAAGGCTGACGCTGAGGTCACGGGTTGGATCCCCGGGTCGGGTAAAAGTGTTATTGGGTTCTTTTATTACAACATGCTGAGTATCAGCCCGGAGTCTAGAATTGTGCTTGGTATTGCGACAGGCTCGTCTAACAAATCATGGGACGGAGATACGCTCGGTGAAATGTGGGTGTACTGGTTACACCTCTGCCTACCCCTTCAGGGATTACAGGCGTGAGTATGCATGTAACTCAAAAACAGCACCTGTAAATACCAAACCCGTTGACCATTCAAACGGCAATAACTCTTAAGCTTATTTATCAAACAAATTATTCATGGCTTAGTTTCACTATCGGTAACAATCTTCATGACACATTCCAGAGATACAATAGACAGAAACGATTTCGCGACGGCTACCGATACAAACGACTTCGATAGCGGATCGGTAGCGATTCGCGTCACTGTAATGACTTGGTTACAGTATCAAGTAATATTGACAGTTTGATGTTTGAAGGAGTTTATTTTGTTAAGTTATGCTGTGTCATTGGAGCGGTATAAAGCATCAAGAATTCGGTTGCTTAGTGCGGTTCTAATGTTCGACTATGGGAAACAATTTTTCAAACGACTTTGATAGTTAATCGGTAGCGATTGACGACACTGTAATGACTTGGTTACAGTGTCAAGTAATATTGACAATTTGATGACTGAAGCAGTTCATTTTGTTACTGTATTGTCACTAAGGCATCCTGATTATGGGCTCCTTTTCTTCGCACTTCTTCTTAGTCGGTCTCTTCATTGCTGAAGGTCGTATCTAGCCTGAAGTAGTGATCACCCCATGCACTATACTCTTCCATGTGTTCCTGTCTTCGGCGGTCTTAATTGCCTGAGATATCGGCAGGCCAGTGATCATCTTTATTATGTCTGACGAGCGGATAAGTGAACGACCACGAGATCTTTTTCCGTTGACCTGGCCGGCTTAGCTCTTCGCACATAGCTCATAAAATATCTGGTTATTGGTATGTATTTATATAAAAGATAGCGAAAATCTTAAAAAAAGCATGGCTATATGACGTAGGGCGACTATCAAATTGAGCACAAGTACAACAAAACTGCTGAATCTCTTATTTGTCCAAAAATATTGCTTTCTAGTATAGAATGTTATAGTTATAGTTTGTTATAATAGTTATAGTTTGTTAATGTGCTAAATTGAGATAACTGTATTATTTTATGCACTCAACCTGTCTTACAGTGAGAATTTCTTATTAATCCCATTTATCGCGAACTAGACTGCCTCGGTGGCGCAGTTGTAATGCGTACGCGTTACGATTAAGCTAACTCTGAGGTCTCGGGTTCGATCCCCGGGTCGGGTAAAGTAGAATTGAGTTTTTCTATTACAAAATGCTCAGTATCATCCCGGAGTCTGGAATTTGTGCCCGGTATGGCGATAGGCTCGCCCGCTATCACATCGTGGGACGGATATACGCTCGGCGAAATTGGGTATACTAGTTACACCTTTGCCTACCCCTTCGGGGAATACAGGCGTGAGTGCGTGTGTATGTATGTATCGCGAACTTTAGATTATACACATAAATGCCCCGCAGTCAAGCCATCAAGCTCGATCAATAAAACCTGCTCGTGTAAGATCGTCCGTAAAATTGGTTTAGGTAATTGACACTGATCCAGTACTATTTAATGACTCTATTCAATTATAAAACGTTGCGTAAACATTTTAATTTGTACATTTTACGAGGGAATTATTCAAACCGCCATTTTATAGACATTACTTAGTATGATATTAATGAAAAAGCTATTTTGATTACGGGACACGATGCGGTAATTGAGATTTTACTATGGTGGGAATAGGGTAGTTTCCTATATTGAATTTTATACATTATTTTATAAGCAACAGAAAATGACACGCAAAAGAAACCCTTTTATTAAAACACAATATAAATTGGTTCAGAAATGTGCCCGCAGTTATGACTTTAAATGTTGGTATGAAGAAAAGTGGGTGCGTAGTGGGGATATCTCACTATCTCGCTTGCACGCGTGCACCATAATGAACATTTTACACAGTGACGTCAATGGTTGCATCGTCTGTCATTTGACAATTACCCCTTCCACAGGATTTGAATGGCTTCTAACTTATTTATTTTTGGTCAGATTTATAAAATTCTTTCTGCAATATATTTTGAGTAAAGTAACTTATTGATTTAAATATTAAAAAAAAAACTAGTCTACTACCCTATTCGATGTGTCTCATAGAAATTTTATTTGAGTAGTAAATAGTCTTAATTGTGATTTACAATTGAATGATGACTCTTCATTTGCGTAATTATCCTTGTTGAGTACTAAATTTCATTTTTTTAAGGGTCGCGGGAAAAGTATAGTTTTGGCTTATAAATTTTTGTATCCGTTTATTAATAAATACAACAGACAAAATTCCATTTTTTTTTTATTAGATTGAATGACGAGACGAGCAGGTCGGTCGCCTGATGGTAAGCGCCACGCTTGCTCATAAACAGAAGCAACGCCACACAGAACTTTAAATAAAGCACTGCATAACACTGGACTGCGCTCGCTGCTTATTTATTAATTAATGATTAATAAATAAGTTAAAACCCGAATTAAAACCGGGGTTGAAACGCACCGTTATTCGTGAATCGTGAATCAAAAGCATACTTATTACGGATTTTATCGCGGTTTAATTTTATTTTAGTTCCGACGTTTCGAAAGCTTTTCAGCCTTCGTAGTCACGGAAGAGACTGAGGTGTAGGGAGTCTCTGCTATCATAAAATCCGTATAAATTAGTTTTATTAAATTAAATTTGGTAATATTCGCGTAATCATAAGAAACAACCATACTTGCAGTTTTTTTTATTCAAGTTCAAGTTTAACTAAAATCGAACCGTGTAAACTTGATATAAGGGCTGATCTTTCAATCTCCATGTAAACTATAAGATAAAATATGAGGCTATAAAGTACCAAATTATCATGCTGTTAATATCACAGAAAACAAAAATTTCTGTGTTCTGCGGTCAATATTGTATGGAGAAGCGTTTCAAATTGTTTCTCCCTAAATTAGCTATTAAATGTATTTTCTGGCGGACAATATTTATTCAGATATTGTTTTCTTTTAATTAAGCAGAGATAGCTCAGCGGGGAGTGATACGGACTGATGAGACAAAGGGCAGGTTGGAAACCAGCCCCAAGAGCAAAACCTCTGACTTTTATAAGTTACGTGTGTATTAATTGTTAATTATCGCTTCTTTTAATCGTAAAGGAAACACCATGAGGAAACCTGCATATCTGAGAAGTTCTTCATAAGAGTTTCGAAGGTATGTGAAGTCTGCCAACCCGCATAGGCTAGCGTGGTGGACTAAGGCCATTCTCCATAAACTATTCATCATCGTCAATGATTATTTCACAAAACCACACCACTTTTACACAACAACACAACTTTAAACTAGTTTAGGAAATAATTAAAACAAGAGAGCCACCGCACTGTCAGAATTCCCGCCAAAACTCCCTGACCCATTTAAACTCTCTAAGTTAAGTCACTACTTATTACTTGTTGTTGTTTCAAAGACATCAACTTTATTCGCTTAAAATTAACCCTTCAATCATCACCAGTCACGCCTTTAAGTCTAGTCATTGTCGATAATATATTTCTAATAATTACGACATTGATTAACTAGACATTCGCAATTTAAAGGTCTATTTTGATGTAAATTTTATTATTAATTAATAATAATAACATAATCATAAACAAGCCGTCCGTTTATGGGAATAAGGTGCGGTACCGTGTTACAATATTAGTAAACTCTGTTGTAATGTGACGCATAAATGATTTAATTTAATATGTTAATGCGGAAATTTTAATGGTAAGCCAACAGGAACTGCCATGTGTCCGGATAGGGTTGATACATTTTCATTTTTTAATTTGCTTTTTTTTAGTAGATATTACTCAATTATTGATGATCTCATGTTAAGTACTAAACACATTTAATTAAGGCTCACGCATGTTTAATTACCAATTTATTTTAATTTGACTTAAATTAAAGTTATTTAGTAACTGCTACTCTTATGGCGCTAGTTACCCATTGTAAGTTGTGGTTGCCTGTTTATGGGAGAACACTATATTTTTTGTTTGTTTGCGTATGTTTTTATATTAGTGTAGTGTATCGTCTTCTGGTAATCCTAAACTAAATAAATAAGTAAAACATAAATAAATAAAAAATGACGATACGAGCAGTTCGCTTGCCTGATGTTAAGCGTCACGCCTGCCCATAAACAGAAGTAATGTCACACAGAACTCTGGATTACAGAACACTGCATGGCACTGAACTGCGCTCGACATCCCGAGATATAAGATGTTAAGTCTCATAATGCCCAGTAATTTAACTGGCTTCAATGTCCTTCAAACCGAAACGCAACAGTGCTTACACACTGCTGCTTGGCGGCAGAAATAGACTAAGCGTTGATACCAACCCAGACGGCCTCTCGCATACGAGGGATCTACCACCACTTACATGTATGCATAAGCTCACAGTTTTCGGAGTAATTAACTCACGGATCAACTTATATGCATCCACTCTGAGTGCACTCAGCAGCACCGCCTTACGCGGAACATCCTCTCCATAGCCTATATCGGGCATAGAGTTCAGGGTAGGCACAGGCGTTACTCTGTACTAATAATTGACAATTACATTGCAGTAGCACCGACTTAAAATTGGTTATATTTATTTGCGGCTTTTTATTTCTATAAGTCTGTTTTATTTTTAATAAAAGATTTTATTCAAATATATTTAGTGAAAACTCATGAAAATCTGTGCATAAATTACGTTATTTAGGTCTCTCATCCCCGATTTAACCCACTTTTGGGTGATACTTTAAATTTAAATGATGGTAAGCGTCATGCAAACACAAGCAACACCAATCAGAAATTCAAATTAAAAAAGAACTGCATGGCATGGCAACTACCCTCGTCAATCCGAAACGCAAGATTAAGTCTCGTAATGCCCACAAATTTTACTAACTTCAACGTCCTTCAAAGTGGAACACAACCGTGCTTAGGTGCACACTGACGGAGAAATAGACAAAGCTAGAAGATGACCTCTAGCATACAAGGGACCTACCTAGTAAAGTAATGTAAAGTAAATTAATATTATTTGTCACTTTGCAGTATTTATTTTTGAAGTCGTTGTGTTATCTGCCACCTGCCCTTATCCCACTTGCAGTGGGGTCGGCGCTACATGCTTTTTTAACACAGAATGATTTGGCTTGTAGTTTTTACGACCAGCCGCCTGCCTGACGTCAATCCCTCTGGGGAGTGGAGACGTTTATAGTTTCATACATACATACGTATTGATGCCTGTAATCCCCGAAGGGGTAGGCAGAGGTGTAACCAGCACACCCACATTTCGCCAAGATTATCTCCAGGGGGCCAGCCTATCGCCATACCGGGCACAATTCCAGACTCCAGCTGATACTGAGCATTTCGTAATAGAAAAACCCAACATCACTTCTACCCGACCCGATAGGCGATAGGCTCGCCCCCTATCACATCGTGGGACGGAGATACGCTCGGCGAAATGTGGGTGTACTGGTTACACCTCTGCCTACCCCTTCGGGGATTACAGGCGTGGGTGCGTATACATGTATGTAATTAATTGTAACAACCCTACCTTTGGCGCCAGCCTACAACCGTGTCACAAAAGGATCTCGATGATTGAATGGTATCCGATTCAATTATAACAACTAGGTAAACATGTATTATTGATTTATGATGTAATTCTAATCACATGTTTCTTCCGTCAATAACTAGATTTATGAATAGGAAAATATGTTTGTTTTAACACAAAATATGTTAACAAAGTGCTTGGTTCAATAGTGCTAATTTACGTATTTATTTTTATATTCGACAAATTAATTGTGTTTGAATCGAAATATGAGCCAGTTCAACGAAAAATACTTTCTGGTCTTTCAAAATTCGTCTTTTTACTGCGTAATAAATAGCTTCTGGTAATAACAATATTGTGATTTCTTTTTTTTAAATAATTAAAAAATAAATGTATAATTTTAAAATGAAGGTAGTCAATGTAACATTAACTTTTCGAGACGACCTACACCTCAGTCTCTCCCGTGACCACGAAGGCTGAAAAGCTTTCGAAACGTCGGGACTAAAATAAAAATTAAACCGCGATAAAATCCGTATAAAATAGTTTTATTTAAATAATAACAATATTATTAGGTAATAGGAGGAAGGAAGTTAAGGAAAAGCATAATTAAGGGATTGGAAAGGGAAGAGAGATTTGGGCCTCCGGATATCTCACTCACCATACGAAAAGCAGCAGCACTTATCACATTCCTATAAGGTTGGCAACGCGTCCATGATTCTTCTGGTATTGTGGGCGTACGTGGGCGGTAGAGATCACTTACCGTCAGGTGACCCAATTGGTAGCCTGCCTATGCTAAAAAATGGGCCTACACGTAGGTATCGTATTATAATTTTACATACGCACTCACGCCTGTAATCCCCGAAGGGGTAGGCAGAGGTGTTACTAGTACACCCACATTTCGCCGAGCGTATCTCCATCCCACGATGTGATAGGGGGCGAGCCTATCGCCATACCGGGCACAAATTCTAGACTCCGGGCTGATACTGAGAATTTCGTAATAGAAAAACCCACCTCTGTACCCGACCCGGGGATCTAACCCGAGACCTCAGAGTTAGCCTCAATTGTAACGCGTACGCATTACAACTGCGCCACCGAGGCAATCAATGTAATATAATTTTAGCTAATATTTTAATATTCTTAAACAAGTATCGAAGTCTTAGACCATTTAACCAGTAGGTCAAAATAGACAATTTACTGCTGTTATTGATAAAAACAAATGATTAAGGATAATATTATATACATCATAACAAAAGCTATTAAACAAAACATGACCTTCGTAGAATAAAACGTCAATAGGGAACAGACATGAAATATTGTCTTTATCACATTATAATACGTAATTGATTAAAGTAAACATCATTTTTCCCATAAACAATAATTATAATACATCAATCTGCAGATTCGTATCGATTCAAACTGAATAATCCACCAGTCAACACTCGTACGTAAATCCCTACATAAAGCAATAAATCATACTAACCAACAATCAATGCAAAACAAACTGATTTCATATTAATATATTAATAGAATTGATAGATTAATCAGATCGATTAATCGAGCATTCGAATGATCAGGCCGTGTTAACTCGATTGAAAGCAGTAATGCGGTGCAGGCGCCGCGTCGTATGCTATGACACCGGCGCGGCGCCGACGATTCGCTCGCTGCATACTGATTAAAGGTCGTTTCACACGCTTCAGTCTCGCGCTCGGTACGACCACGACACATGACATATGGGTATTTTAATTAGATTATACGACATTAATGTATATGTAGCATTCTATATCCGATGTTTGGGTTTACACTTATTTACGTTGCGTATTGTTACTGGAAGAAAGCATTGGTTTCCAGCAGTTTTACCTGACATCAATCTTCCAGTGGATTGTAGAAGACGCGATATGGTTTGTGTTTTATCTCCGTGGCTCAGTGGGCGTGTAGCCGACTATGAAGCGTGAGGCCGTGGTTTCGAGTGTGCCGTGGGTTCCGCACCGAGACAAATGTTTGTGTGACCCACAAATATTTGTTTCGGCTCTAGGTTTTGTGGGACCGCAAGTTCCTCGTACCCACGATACCCACGATACCCACGATACAGGTTAACCTAGTGTGGGTCAGGACTATGTGTGTGACTGTTGGGTGTATTTATTTATTTTATAAGAAGCCCAAAAATCATAAAAAGCAAAGTGACTGGCACAACCGCATAGCAGCAGTCTATCAAGGGGGCGAGCACGAACAACTTACGAATAAGTATTCGAATCGAGAACGCTAGCATTTGTATGAAGGTTCAATCAATTTTTTGACATTTCGATACGAATAAGTTCTCGCTAGTTATTCGTGCTAGCTGCTCAAAAGTCTACAGCAGTTACACGTGAATTAAATCAATACATATTAAAAGTCGTTTATCATTGTTACTAAAGTCCAATCCATTGATTCAGGTATTTATTTAACCGACAATATCTGGCCTTCGAAAGTATTTACAGCTTCACTGCATGTATTTTGTCCACGTATTATTTCGAGCCTAAAGCGCTAATCCATAACGTGGCCCGTGGGTGGGCTAGGCGCCCGCCTACTGCCAATGTTTGAATTGTAACGTTTGTTGTATATGAAAATAACAATTAAGTAATGCTTCTTTTTATTGATACTAAAGACTAATTAAGAAATTACCGTTTCGTTCGTAACCTTACTTTTTTCTGTCCTATGTAAATGTTTTTTTTTTATTGGCTTGAATGACGGGACTCGCTCCCCTAATGGTAAGCGCAACTCCGACTCATACACAGAAACAACGCCACACAGAACTTTCAATTATAAAGCACTGCATGGCACTGGACTGCCCTTGTCAGTTTTTGTCTCATAATAACCCACTAATTACACTGATTGATTCTACTGACCCTGCTGTTAAATACAATGCAGATGTAATATAATATTGACTGTCAGAAAAATTACGTCCTTCGACGGTTGGCAGAATTATGCCCCCCAGTAACTAGCTGGGTGACCCCGAAATGCGACTAGCCCGAACGAGACATTATGGCTGGTTTTTCACTATGTGTACGGTAGTCACTGGTCAGTCAGGTACAACAGTGATCAGCTTGTAATTTTAGCAAAAATTAACAACTTAAAGAGGTTATGTGCTGAAGACGATATACCATCTTCTAGAAGCACTTTAAAGATTTCATTCTCAGGTTTTCCATCTATGAGCTTGGCGTTATACAGCCTATAAGCCTCGTGTAAGCTATTATCAGCTATTCCAAAACAAAACACCAATTCATAATACTTGTTTTTAGTCAAACAACATATTTTTAAACTCGTAATATATTCTATTCTATTTTTAGATTTTTGCCCCATCGATTTTCGATGATTTCGCCAATGTCAAGTATTATAAAATAACGGTTAACAAAACTTAGAAACTGACTTCAAATAAAAACACTGAAAGGTGCAATTTTATTTGACCGGTAGCGACACAGGCACTGACTCCAAAGAGAGATAGAATTTGTTATTTTTGATGTTTCAGTGTTTTTATTTTAAAGTCGGTTTCTAAGTTTTGTTAACCGTTATATTATTTTTCAATTTTCAGTGGGAGTTACAGCAATAGCATGTAAATTTCAATACAATAACACAATCGCAATGAGTGTATTGTTGTCCGTTGAGGAGTTTTATTTTTTTACTCTGTACTTCGTCATCAGATCTTAACTAAATTTATATGGCACCACATCGCAGCTAAACTCTATCGAGTGATTTTTTCCAACATAATACACCTTAAGTAATGCAATTAGAACGCTTGCATCATATTGCAATTCCATTGATCCTCATATTCGACTACGACAATTACTTGACCATAACGACGTTACGGTAGGTGACTCAATTATCCGGATAGCCTATAAAAGATTCGGCCGAGTATCGTTAATTTGCTCCTAAGAATTTAAGAGTTCCGTTACTTTGTCATGGATCCCATAATCAGAACCTAACCAAACTCTCATCAAACTACCATTGAAGTACATACTTTCCAATAAAAAAGGAATCATCGAAATCGGTTGGCGTGATATTGAGTTATTTGTCCATTTGTCGCGCTCATACTTAATAATGCAAATTTAAGACTTATATGGTTTTCTCATGGATGCCATTGTCAGAACTGGACCAAATTGAAATGGGACCACACGGGAAGCACCAGCTTTCAAATAAAAAAAATAATCAAAATCGGTTGACCCAGTCGAAAGTACTGAGGTAACAAAAAAAATACAGTCGAATTGAGAACCTTCACCTTTTTTTTGAAGTCGTTTAAAAAATTAACACAATTTAAGCCAACCATAAGGGATAGGAAGGTTTTTATAAATATAGGTATATAATTTCTGTTGAACAACGGTGATGTGTGAATCTGACCGCTTGATCCACTTATATAAATATGAATCGGAATATAATTATATGTACATTTTACGGTCATTTCCACTGGTGGTTTTGCACCGTATAGAATGCTTCGAGCGCGTGTAGTGTGTGACTTGAATTCACTTACATTATATTGCGAGAATTACTTGCATTATAGCAGTGAGTTTTTTGAGTAGTAGAGCCACGCCGTAGCCCATTCATGCTGTAGACACTTTTGTCTACAGCATGAATGGGCCGGCTCGCCCGGGTCGTTACAACTGTCTTACAGAAAACCGACGTAAAGTAGCAGCTTGCTGCTGCGTTTCGTACGGTGAGTGAGATATCCGGAGGCCCAAATCCCCCTCCCCTTCCGATCCCTTAATTATCCCTTTCCTTAAGGTCAGCAACGCACCCATAATTCTTTTGGTATTGTGGGTGTACATGAGCAGTGGAGATCACTTACCATCAGGTGACCCACTTGCTCGTTTGCCGACCTATGATATAAAAAAAAGTGATAGCTCAGCGGGGAGTGGTACGAGCGATAAGATATTAAGTCTTATAATGCCCAGTAATTTCACTGGCCTAAGTGTCCTACAAACCGGAACACAACTGCAGCAAAGCGGTTGAATCAACCCAGACGACCTCTCGCATACGAGGGACCTACCACCTTGTAGATGGTAGGTCCCTCTTATGCGATGACGGTCTTTCAAAATTCTTTTCTTTACCCTTTGTAAAATAGCTAACGCATAACAAAGCAGCGGTGGCTCAGCGGGGAGTAGTACGGACTGTCGAGATGAAAGTTGCAGGTTCAAAACCAGCTCCAAGAGCTCCACCTCTGCCTTTTCTACTTCACGTGTATGTTCATTGTTAATAAACACTTGCTTTAATGGTGCAGGAAGCCTGCAAAACTGAGAAGGTCTCCGTAAGAATTTCGAAGTTATGTGAAGTCTGCCTACCCGTATTAGGCTAGCGTGGTGGACCTAACCCCTCTCAATTAGTTTGGGTGCCCAGCAGTGGGACGTGTCTAATACAGGACTGGTATTATTATTATACTGTAAGAGGTCTTTATTATTTTATATTAACGTCGAAGCGTACGATTTTATGTTTCTCAGCCAAAGTTCCAAGCTATGGCATTTTGCATCACGGCTATCGTATTTCCCCATCTGCTAATTTATTTTGCAATTATGTCTATATTTAATCGTTAACTGGATTTCCGACTGCTCTGCATATTGTGTAGTCTATGTTACTTATGATATTTATTATTGCGAATGTCCAAATGCGAATGGAATTCGAATGTCCAAATTAGCAAGTGTTTGACAAAAATGTTGGAACTGGACTTTAGGGTTAACAAGTTAATAATTTTCATTCGAATAAGTAACTAGAAACACAATTACTAATAACAAAATATTATATTCAACATAACATATATGTTTCATATTCAACCGACTGAGAATAGGAAGTTCTTACATACGCACCCACGCCTGTAATCCCCGAAGGGATAGGCAGAGGTGTAACCAGTACACCCACATTTCGCCGAGCTTATTTTCGTCTCATGATGTGATAGGAGCCGAGCTTATCGCCATACCGTCCACAATTTTGGACTCCGGGCTCATACTGAGCATTTCGTAATAGAAACAACCTAAGTATATCTTTTATCCGACCCGGAGATCCTGAGATCTCAGCACAGCAGTGGTAACGCGTACGCATTACAACTGCGACACCTAGGCAGTAATTAATTTGATTAAGAATTATTCAAATTAAATGTTAAAATTTAAACAATCCGTTTCGATTCGACATTAGCATTCCTGTTTCTATTAATCGAATCGGCGGTAAATAGATAGGCTGATTTGTAGCCGACCTTCGGAGGCTGAATAACGATATTTGCAAAGTTTTGTTACAGAACAAACTGTGTACTGAACCTGAGTTATTGAGGAGGGCAGTTGGTATAATTGGCAGGTGGTTATGTCAAATAGAAGTTTATAAGTTTGGATTGATATTATGTTGTTTCCATCGAAATAAGATGATGAGAAACGGAACTCAAGCAAAAATATGACCCCACCAAAACTGTGCAAAGAGGCGGGGTTATAAAAGTCTGTGCATAATAATCTCGAGTTGACACTTGATACGTTTAATTTTTTGCGCGGTGCAGAACATCGTATCTCGATCTAGAAATTTAATATTTAGACATTAACTTTTATGAAATAAAGTTGATTTTGAACGTTCATAATTTTTTGTTGCGTGTATGAGTATTACCTTTGCATGTGTAAGTAAGTTGAGCCGTATTTTTTGGCAGATTCATATGAGAGTTATCGTTTACTAAAGATCATTCATATTTTAGATATAATTGTATATACATTGTATTCACTGTCCATTTAAAACGCTCAAATTTTATCATGCGAAGAATAAATGTCAGTCGGAATGCTTTCGTAAAGTCGGCTATGGAAATTTATCTATATCATACAAAAAAAAAAATATTGCTCCCTAAAAAAATTACATCCTGCTTCTCAACTTACCTACTAAGGTCTAACCTCAAAAAAGAGTGTTGTTAAATTTACGACTTAAACATTGGGTGCTTTATGGGAATATAATTTTATAGCATTATCGACATTTCCTATATTTCCTCAAGAACATACCACCAATTACGATGAGACTAGGCGACTGGCACACAGGAAGGTCATTGTCAACAAGTGGTTAACCAAACCTGATCGATCCAGACATGTCCAGCAGCATCGACCCGTGCTCGCTGCCATGTGATTCTGACTTCGGAATTGTTTAGACAGGACTCTAGGGATTTTTATACGGTTTTTTTCTAGCATATGATGGCATGCATAGCAGTGATAGCTCAGCGGGAGTTTACGGACTGTCGAGACGAAAGTCGTAGGTTCGAAACCAACCGCAAGAGAATGCACGTTGTGTATTCATTGTTAATTTATAGCTTGCTTGAACGGTGAAAGAATCATCGTGAGGACCTGACATGACATCATGAGCAGGATCTCTATGAGAATTTCGAAGGTATGTTAAGTCTGCCAACCCGCATTAGGCCATCGTGGTGGACTAAGGCCTAACCCCCTCTAATTCAGTAGAGGAGGCCCATGCCCAGCACTGGGACGAGTATAATACAGGGCTAGTATTTTTATTGTTATTACTATAGGATGGAAAACGAGCAAGTGAGTCTACTGATGGTAAGTGATGTTTCTCTTATATTTTGGTTGATACGTCTGGGTGCTCGTACACCTGACTGGGAGTACGAAAAGTCCGTACATCATATCCTTTGGGAGTGTAGTCTCTGGCATGATGAGCGCAACATTATGTTAGACAGTATGCAAATAACATCCGGAGTTGTATACCATATGGATATTGTGGACACTAGGAGGAATTTCAGTTCACTCTGGTGTTTTTACCATACTTACTATTGGATAAAGTTTGACAGCTCGCATGATAGGACTCATTAAATAAAACCCGTGGTACTTTACAGCTGACTTCTCCAGTTTTAAATGTCCTTATACTTAATACCTTGTATATTTAATTATTATGTCTCCCGTTGCAACACCACCCGTTGCTATCGAGGGAAGTGGGAAAAAGTGTATATTTACAACTCCTCACTATCTTTCTATTTGATTAATTTCGTTGCGGGATAAAGACAGCTTGGAATTCCCAGAGACTCACCGAGGTTCATTTCTCGATGTCGAAATATGCGTGTCACTGTCGATCCTGGCTTACAGAAGTTACGGTGGCGGGTGTGTAAGCAAGATAGTCTCTGTAAGTGACACCCAGAATGCCAAACGAATCATGGACGCGTTGCCGATCTTAAAGGAAAGGGTTAACCATCCCCTATATAAGATATTAGAAAGGGGAGGTCAGATTTGGGCCTCCAGAAATTCGAACGTGCCTTGTAGTGCATTGGAACCTCCTTGTTGTGTTGAAGTGTAGTAGAATAATTTTATTAAGTACCTGTTTTTATTGAAAATGTACTTTTATTTTTTAATTCTGCCTGGCGCGGTTGTTTTATCCCGGCTTAATGACAAATCCCACTTCTCGTACCATATATTTAACGGTATTTAATTATTTGGGGCGACCCACCGTCCGACCAAGTTTCACCACTGCCTCGTCCGTTAATCAGCATACTCTACTGCTGCTACTCTACCATGGTGTTGGTGGCCCTTTTACACTCCCGAAAATATAATTGAACGGTTGTCTTAAATCAACCCGCCCGACAACGTCGTAGCATGGTTGCCAATGGATTTTATGTCCTCTGCTACAGGACAGAAGATACTTAGTCTCAACTAGAATATAATAAGGTTTTTTATCATATTACCTAACCTCCTTAGACAGCCTCCATGGCGCAGTAGGCGAGTAGCCAACAATGAAGCGAGAGGCCGTAGGTTCTATTCCCGCACTGGGATTTTTTTTTCTCTCCAGAGGGGTTGACGTGAGGCAGGCGGCCGGTCGTAATAACTACAAGCCAAATCTTTCTGTAACATGTGTTAAAAACATGTTTTGACTCCACTGCCAGTGGGTTAAGGGAAGGTGGAAGAAGACCAGGTAACCTTAGCGTCAAAAGCTCCCGCTGTGCCAAAGTTACGGAAAAGCATGGGTAGCTTTTAAACGTCTGGACAAATTTTCTTTAAGCATGTCTAAGAACCATCTCGATTAAATCAGCTTTCAAACATAAATAACTGCTTTCAAAGGCAAAGACCAGTCAGTCTCCAGTGCACTAAGATCATTACGCGGTAGCTCTGCTGGTTTACTATTATAATAATGACAGCTCCGTGGCGCAGCGGGCGAGTAGTCGGCTGCGAAGCGAGAGGCCGTGGGTTCGATTCCCACACCGAGACAAATGTTTGTGTGAACCACAAATATTGGTCTCGGGTCTGGGTGTTGTGGGACCGCAAGTCCCTCGTAGTTCCTGATACCCACGACACAGGTTTACCTAGTGTGGGGTCAGGACTATGTGTGTGACTGTTGGGTGTATTATTATTATTATTATTATATAGTTATCTCTAGTGCATCCTGACATGGGATTGTGTAAAACGTATTGTAAAAGTGACCAATAAACCATGACTTGAATTGTCAGTCAGTCAGTCCATTTGTATTTTTAAAATAATACTCTTTTTACATAAAGTTACTAATAATTTATTCAATTAATCAAGTAAGAATGTCTCGGTGGGGCAATTGTAATGCGTACGCGTTACGATTGCCAACGCTGAGGTCTCGGGTTCGGTCCCCGGGTCGGGTAAAGTGGTATTGGGTTTTTCTATTACGAAATGCTCAACATCAGCCCGGAGGCTGGAATTTGTGCCCAGTATGGTGATACGTTCGCCCCCTATCACATCATGGGACGGAGATACGCTCGGCGAAATGTGGGTGTACTGGTTACACGTCTGCCTACCCCTGCGGGGATTACAGGCGTGTGTGCATATGTATATATGTGAACTAATGTAATTACTACTTATTAATTAGTTTGGGCAGGTATTTGTGAGTAAGCTGTCGTAAGCTCATTTCTGGATGGGCGATCACCGTGTGTGTTCAAGTGGCAATCGATCAAGTGTTTTTTTAAATTAGTCTGAATGACGAAACGAGCTTGTCGCTCGTCTAATGGTATATGCCACGCCTGCCAATAAACAGAAGCAACACTAACATAACTTGGAGTTACAAAGCACTTCATGACATCGGATCGCGTTCGTCATACCGAGAAATTAAGGTTATTAAGTCTCATCAGGCCCTGAAATACAACATTGCTTATAGACGGCTCCTTGGCGTCAGAAATAGACAAAGTGGATCACCAACTCACCCAGAAGGCCTCTGCCATACGGGTGACCAAAACAAATAAAAAAAAAATTATTGATATTAAATTAAACTCGATATGAACCTCTCAGGTCAATTTGATTATATCGCGGTCTCTCTACAACTTATCTGGCAAGAGGCTTATCCAAAACCTTACTATACACGAGATGCAGAGCTGTGCAGACTTTGGCAGCCTTTTATCTCAGGTCTTTTCCCCTGAACATCTTAAATTGTACTTTGGTTAGACAATTTTCAACGAATTCGCTAAGGCATTTGAAGATTTTTAAGGTTATTTTTTTATAATTATACGTAATTTATAATTTTAATCCAGAGGGGTTGACGTCAAGCAGGCGGCTGGTCGTAAAACAAGCTAAATGTTTTTGTAATATATTAAAAAGCATGTTGTGCCGACCCCACAGCGAGTGGGATAAGGGCCTGTGGACGAAGAATCATGATTTCTTATATTGAAGTTTCGATGTGGCTTCAGGAGATATTTAACTGAATTTTGAGATTGAATTCCTGTTCCATTGAAGTCTAAAAAAGTCTTCGCTTAACAAAAGCTCAACAAGCTACAATACACACGCAGATAATCTACTAATTATCATACTAATATTATAAATGTGAATGTAAGTTTGTTTGTTACGCTTTCACGCGAAAACTACTTAACCGATCATCATGAAACTTTGTACACATATACTTGGAGGTATAAGAAGTAACATAGGATACTTTTATGAAAGCTTTCACGCCTAAATCACTGAACCGATTTTGATGAATTTTGATGTAGAGATAGATGGGACCCTGGAGACGGTTATAGGCTACGTTTTATTTTAGAAAAGTCTATTCACGCTGGCGGAGCCGCGAGCAAAAGCTAGCACTTGTATGATATTACAAGTGCGAAAGTGTGTTTTTATGTGTTTTTTTTGGTTTCTCCTTCTTTCACGGGGAAATGGATCGACATGGTGTTTTGTATAGAGACAGAGAGCTATATAGGTTACTTTATATTTCGGAAGCATGACGGAAAAGCTTCCACACAGGCCGGGATACGAGTAAAAAAAGGTAATTAAAAATATAACTATCTATTTTTATATTATTTCGGCTCTGTTAAGAACAGGCCAATTCTCGTATTTAACTGACACTGACAATTAATTTTAACCGAACTGAGATTCGATTTTGATTTGACAAAAAAATGGTATTCTGCTCCTCTTTAAGTTCAGTCCAGTGTCAATGTAATCTCATTTCGATGTCATTAGAATCTCAATTCAGTCACAATTTTGACGTTTATACAACGACATGTGTCACTAAAAATGTTAGCAGAATGCCGTTTTGGCTTCAGTCTACTTTCGATCTCATTACGATCTATGTTCACATTTGACGTTGATTATTGGTTTAAGAGAATACCATTTGCAACTTTCTTGACATTAAGACTAGATCGGAATGATATTTTAAACATTTTAAATTACGAGAATTGGCCCCCAGAACAAAAACTAAATTAGAATGCACATTTAGTTCATTTCTATCCATACCTAGTTCTTGTAGTGCCTGTGCACGCGGAAGAGTCCATTTTGCGGGCTCTTATGCAAGTACACTGGGGATCGGGTCACGTGAAAATCAAATAAATCTTCTCATACACACAGTACCCATGCATGCACTTTAATAAGAATAATACTAGTCCTGTATTACACACGTCCCACTGTTGGGCACGGGCCTTCTCTACTGAATGAGAGGGGTTAGACCTTAGTCCACCACGCTGGCCTAATACGGGTTGATAGACTTCACATACATTCGAAATTCCTACGAAGAACTTCTCAGGTATGGAGGTTTCCTCACGATGTTTCCTTTAACGTTAAAGTGAGCGATAATTAACAATTAATACACACGCAACTTAGAAAAGTCAGAGGTGTATGCTCTTGGGGTTGGTTTCGAACTTGCGACTTTCGTCTCGAAAGTCCATATCATTCCCCGTTGAGCTATCGCGCTTCAGCTATGTTAAAATGTAACCGAGCTTTTTTTGAGGAATATAAATCATACTACTATTATAAATGTGAAAGTTTGGATGTCTGTGATTTTATAAGTTTGTTAGTCAATCACGCCATAGCAGCTGAACGGTTTTAAGTAAAATTTGAGACACAGGTAGACCGTGACCTGGATTAAGATATAGGCTACTTTTTATCCCTAAAAAGGTCAATCAAACGGGCGGAGCCGTGAATAAGAACTAGTATTGTATAAGCAAGTGGTAGATGTGGCTATATTAAGATTTCATTTCACTAAGATTTCGTAGTTTGATTTGAAGGAAGAGTTCTTTTTATTTTTCATGTTCTCATCAACTATGACAATATTAAAGAAATTTCTGAAGTTATTCGGGATGCAAGGGACTCCGACGTCTATCTCTCGAACTTATAGTCAACCACAGTGGTTCGTGGTACACCTTGCTGATCAACAGACAAGACAATGGTAACGTACCATCCCATAAGGGACTAGCGTGGTAGAATCACGGTTCTAATACTTACATTAAAATAGGAGGAATACTTTATTAAGTAAAAAAGCGAAGCTGATTAAATAAGCTGAAATAGAATATCCATCCATAATTATAACATTGTCGGAGTGTAAGTGGACCAACATCTAAGGTCCAAAGTCAACCTCAACTGCGCATACACTCTGCTGTGATTAACGGACATAGCAATGGTGAAAATTTGTCCCCGTTGCGGGAGGCAGATGGCAGGTTGCCCCATTTAATACCAAATATTGTCAAATCTATGGTATGAGAAGGTAAACCCTCACATTAAGCCGTGATAACTCCAGGAAGAAAGAAAGAAGTTGTAACATTGTCGAGGTATATTTTAAAACATTCATTTTTATTTCAAAATATTCAAAGTTGAATAGATACATACATCCAAACTCATGCCTGTAATCCCCGAAGGGGTAAGCAGTACACCCACATTTCGCCGAGCATATCTCCATCCCATTATGTGATAGGAGGCAAGCCTATCGCCACAGCTCCGTGGCGCAGCGGGCGAGTAGTCGGCTGCGAAGCGAGAGGCCGTGGGTTCGATTCCCACACCGAGACAAATGTTTGTGTGAATCACAAATATTGGTCTCGGGTCTGGGTGTTGTGGGACCGCAAGTGCCTCGTAGTTCCTGATACCCACGACACAGGTTAACCTAGTGTGGGGTCAGAGCTATTCAGGGCACAATTTCAGACTCCAGGTTGATATGAAGCATTTTATGATAGAAAAACCCAATATGAATAGAAACTATTAGAAAATATAGATGAAAGATCTTTCTAACCAATTTATAGTGACTTTTAATCACCATTTCATTTAAAACAACACGTTTAATATCAAAACAAAGTTTTGATGAATTGAGACATATTTTTCATAAAAGTGTTAGTTTATGCAATTTCTTCAGTACCATACAATCTTTACTTAATCGTATTTGACCTCTATGCTAATTGGTTTACAGTTGAATGTCTTTTAAAGTTCCATTTGGTTATTAATAGAGACAATCAATCGCACGGACACTGTGAGTAATTAACGCAAACTTAATTTATAGCACAATTTGTTCGTGATTTTCTATTAAGGAATATGTAAATGTATTTCGCAAAACATACTGTTTTCATAACAGCTTAATATTGTTAAAATTAGCGGTAGAGATCAGCGCTTTAGCGCTGTCTACAGCGTGGCTCTACCACTCAAAATGGCTTAAATAATTGCACTTCATAGGCGACCGCGGCATGTTTTTTGTGCCCAGTGTCCACAAACATTGTTAATGACACACGCTGTATAATCATTCCGTCGGTGCATTCATCAGACATCTAATAACAACGGTACCGCAGTACGTACTATACAGCCACGTACCATAAAATATTACAAGCAAAAAAAGATTTATTATGCACCGTTAAAGTGTGAAAGTGTTCACTTATAGCTACTTGCAAGTCGCCTCGGGGTTTGTGCACTCTGCCTTATACAGTAGAACAATTTTGTACACTCACATACACAATTTTATGTCGTGACCTGTCTTAATAGGTTGCAAGCTTCAGGTGGTCATAAATTTAACACAATGTTGAGATCATTTGGTTTTAAGGAAACTACAGGAGTACGTCGGTCACAAATGCCTGTACCAGATTGTACCAAGGATATGTTTTGCCCAAAAGCGTTGGCTTGACGTTTTAGAGGAAGATATGAGGGCTGTGGTCTTTCTATAGACGATGCTCAAGATCGGGTGAAGTGGAAACTATTAAATAGGAAGGCGGAACCTGGCTCTATGTCAGGATAATGTCAGACAGAAAATAAGAAAAATGTGACAGGTGACGAGCCTGTCAACATATCGAGCACAAATTCCAGTCCTGGCCAATTCCTGTCTTATTTTCGAATTAATCGAAATTAAATACTCAAATACAAGTAGTGGTTGCGGCCTGGGATACGAACGTAGAATCTGGTTCCACAGACTAAGGGTCAATTTATACTAGCGCAGAGTCGAAGCGCATCGAAGCGTCTATCCAAAACTGAACATAACAAATTCAACCTTAACTCCACAGCGTAACGCACACATTACTTCTGAAATTTTAAAAAGACGCGCGCATTCTTCGGAATTCACTGAATGGTGCGCGCGAATACGCACGCGTCTTTTTAAAATAGCGATACCATGACTTTTAACCTTTTTTTTAATAATATAGGCCGGCTAACAAGCAAGTGGGTTACCTGATGGTAAGTGATTTCCACTGCTCATGTACGCCCACAATACCAGAAAAATCATGCGCTGCGGACCTTATAAGAAGGGATAATTAATTGATTAGGAAGGGGAGGGGTTTTGGATCTCCAGATAACTTACTCACTGTACGAAACGCAGCAACAAGCCGTTACTTTATTTACGTCGGTATTTAAGGTAAGGATCGAGTCGACCCATTCATACTGTATACAAAACTGTCTACAGGCTGATTCTGCCATACAAACGGACTCTACCAACAATTTTTTTTACTAGCCCTGTACTATACCTGTCCCACTGCTGGGCACGGGCCTCTTCTACTGAATAAGAGGTGTTAGACCTTAGTCTACTAAAATAGTTCATATTATTTAAAATCACTTTTTCATGCGACTGTACATGACGGCAGATAAAAGCATGGGGTTTAATAAGAAAAAGGCTTTAAAATAAGCGTTAATAATGATAGGCTTGCGATGTTTTATGTAAGGGAGTTATTCACAGTTACTTAAAGGTGGTTACACATCACACGATGATTCATACAGTTAAGTAACGGCTGGAGTAGACAGAATTTATCACTTAATTGCTCCATTATGACATGATCAGTTAATTTAAGACAGCCTCCGTGGCGCAGTGGGTGAGTAATCGGCTGTGAAACGAGAGGCTGTGGGTTCGATACCCGCACCAAGAGAAATATTTGTTTAAACAACAAAAAAATTGTTTCTTATACCCACGACAAAATATTCGTATCTTAGTGTGTGGTCATGAGTATTTATTTATTTACTTTTGTTGGCGGCTCCACCCGCGTAATTATCTTTTCCCGGGACAAAACTACCCTATATCCTTACCAAATTTCATTAAAATCCGTTCAGCCGTTTAGCTGTGAAAACGTAACGGACAGACAGATAGTTATTTTGCATTTACAATATTATAGTATGGATAATTTATTTATTTAAGATACCTTGTTAATGTCCGATCTCTAGGAGAAGTATACGTCAACTTATCTTGAGCTTTCGCTAAAAGTAAATTGTGGTATAGTTTATCTGAAGGGCATTAAAGCCAGTGAAATTACTAGACATTATGTGTCTCAGGGTGACGACGGCAGCCCAGTGCCATGTAGTGTTGTATAAATAAAGGTCTGTGTGGTGTTTTCTCTGTTTATGGACAGGCGTAGCGCTTACCATCAGTCGAACAACCTGCTCGTTTCATAAAGTTAGTAAAAAAACCTTTGAAAATAAAAATAGTTTCAACAAATGTAAAATTATAATATTACAGTTACATTTTAAATCAAAAGAAACTGAGCTGCTGACCTTTCTTCAAAAATCTCATACGTTTCATGAATCGAAATGAGCTACTCGTATATCCATTTTGGAAGAAATGTATGAATAAATACATACATTTGTGTCCAAACCGCACACTTTAATTAAGAGCCCGTTTACAGTAGCGCTCGTAAACAGCGTTCATTGAGATAAATTAAAAGCTTATTGAAGAATTAAAAAACGCCCGTGGCTGCGGTTCCACGCATTTTTAAATGCTAAGTAATTTCGTAGGTGGGAAGATTACCTAAGAGCTACAGCTGGGGGTGACATGAAGGAGGAAAGCTCAAGAGTAACTATAAAAGATCCTATGATGGAAAACAAAACAATCTAGCTTAGCTTTTTGAGTAGTGCCATGCTGTAGACAATTTGTTTGCATGAATGGGCCGGCTCCGGATCGTTACCACTGTCTCATAGAAAACCGGTGTAAAGTAGCAGCTTGCTGCTGCGTTTCGTACGGTGAGGGAGATATCCGGAGGCCCAAATCCCCTACTTGAGTAGGATTGGTCCTTTAATTATCCCTTTCCTTTAAGGTCGGCACACGCCCATAATGTGACCAGGTGACCCACTTGCTAGTTTGCCGGCCTATGCTATAAAATAAAAAATCTAGCTGCAAATTAATCATCGATGTCCTAATTTATATAAACTGTAAACAAGTTTTAAGATTATTAATAAAAGCTATTTGAAATAGAGTTTTGTTTGAGTGGTAGAGCCACGCTGTAGACAGTTGGTTTCACAGAAAACCATAAGTAGATAAGTAACTGCAGCTTGCTGCTGCATTTTGTACGGTGAGTGCGATATCCGGAGGCCCAAATCCGCCTTCCCCTTCCCAATCCCTTAATTATCCCTTTCTTATAGGGTCGGCAACGCATCCATGATTCTTCTGGTATTGTGGGTATTCATAGGCGATGGTAACTTACGTGACCTAATGGTCACACGCTAGTTCATTTGCCCACTTTTGCTATAAAAAAAGAGTTTTTTTATTTGCTTGAATGACGAGACGAGCAGGTCGCTCGCCTGATGGTAAGTGCAACGCCTGCCCATAAACAAAAGCATCACCACACAGAACTCTGGATTACAGAACATGCATGGCACTGAACTGCGCTCGTCATCCCGAGACATAAGATGTTAAATCTCATAATGCCCAGTAATTTCACTGGCTTCAATGTCCTTCAAACCGAAACACAACAGTGCTTACACACTGCTGCTTGCAATATTGTTCTTGTTTTATCAGGCTATGTTAAAAAGAGTTTTTATTTACTTGACTAGGGGCTTCGCCTACATAAAATAAAAAATAAACTTAAAATCCGACGAATATGAGATATATCTTACTTTCTTCCCCACATTATTCTGCATCGATTGGTATCGGTCTCGACCCCATACCCCCAGGGGTTTCGGAGGAGATAGCGTGACAAGCTTTTGGCAGCGCCGACAGCGGCGGCGCCAGTTACTCTTTTTAGAATAGAGAGAAGAGAAATATGCCTCGATATGACTGCCTCGGTGGCGCAGTTGTAATGCGTACGCGTTACGATTGAGGCCAACGCTGAGGTCTCGGGTTCGATCCCCGGGTCGGGTAAAGTGGTATTGGGTTTTTCTATTACGAAATGCTCAGTATCAGCCCGGAGTCTGGAATTTGTGCCCGGTATGGCGATAGGCTCGCCCCCTATCACATAAGGGACGGAGATACGCTCGGCGAAATGTGGGTGGACTTGTTACACCTCTGCCTACCCCTTCGGGGATTACAGGCGTGAGTGCGTATGTAGAAGACAGATATCATTTCCAAAATGTTTAACCTTCGTGTAAATATGCATATATAAGCATGAATAGTAAATAAAAACCTTCATTTAACTAGACTGTCTGTTAAATGTAATTGTTTTCCGTTTACCTGTTACCTACCGCACGCTAACAGAAAAAAAGCAACAGTTAATAGGTGCGTAGTGGCAGCCGCCTTGCTAATACTCTGTCATTATTTGTGATTACAACTGTTGAGCTGTTGTGGTGTGCTCTACAGATTTGAAGACTGGACGTCGTTTGTGGGTTTGTACTGTCGACGAGTTAGTTGAATATGTCTTTTGTAATAGGGCTTGAAGTAATGCCTTTTAGAGTTTTTGAAAGATTATTATGCAATAATAAGTAATGCAATCAAAGACGTGAAGTTAAAATAAATTATGATTAAGTAATTTCTTATTGACTGCCTCGGTGGTGCAGTTGTAATGCGTACGCGTTACGACTGAGGCTGACGCTGAGGTCTCGGGTTCAGTCCCCAGGTCGGGAAAAAGTTATATTGAGTTTTTCTATTAAGAATTGCTCAGTATCAGCCTGGAGTCTGGAATTTGTGCCCGGTATGGCGATAGGCTCGCCCGCTATCACACATAGGACGGAGAAAAGCTCTGTGAAATGTGGGTGTACTGGTTACACTTCTACCTACCACTTCGGAGATTACGGGCGTGAGGGCATATGTATGTATGTCATTTCTTAGAATTCGATTATTTTCATAATCAGGGCTAGTTAATGGTTTATGTTCGGTATACAGAAAATGCTTTAAGCTCAGCTACTGAATACAACAATTGGTGTCTGAAATAATCGTATTACAAGAAATGGCTAATTAATACTGAAACTTAATTGACATATATCTGAATACGGTAGTTAAAAATGTAAGCGAGATTTTTTTTTAAATAATAATGTGTTATTTTCAATGCCCCAAGAGTGACATTGAAAATTTTACGTATATCGTAAAGGATGAAGTAGTGACAGAACTTGGAGCGAACATCATCTAAAACATATCTTTAAAAATAATGCGTAAATTATGACAGCCGGAAATAGCGAACGCGACTCGCTCAAATGAATTATCATGAAGAATTTAAAACTACACTCTAATATAATTTGCAGACAAAGGGTAGTTAACATTTACATGATTCAAATGACTTTGTAACAAATGATTGAACTTGTAATATTGCATTTTATGTAACACGTGGAATAGTAAATTATTATGAGTCGTAAAAGTCGTAAGCGAATAGTCGCGTAATAGTGGATCTTTATGTCTATTCTTAGAATACTAGATTGTCTATGACAAATAAAATAATAAACACAAATAATGTACATATATTAGTGATTTTATATGGTAGAGCCACGCTCTAGCCAGTATTAATATGGTAGAGCAACGAATTAGCAAGTATTAAAGTGGTATAGCTACGCTGTTACACATGTTAATATTGAAATAAAACTAGTTTATACGGATTATAAACGGCGGGCGAGTAGCCGGCTGCGAAGCGAGAGGCCGTGGGTTCGATTCCCACACTGAGACAAATGTTTGTGTGAACCACAAATATTGGTCTCGGGTCTGGGTGTTGTGGGACCGCAAGTCCCTCGTAGTTCCTGATACCCACGACACAGGTTTACCTAGTGTGGGGTCAGGACTATGTGTGTGACTGTTGGGTGTATTTATTTATTTATTATTTATTTTATCGCAGTTCAATTTTTATTTTAGTCCCGACGTTTTGAAAGCTTTTCAGCCTTCGTGGTCACGGGAGAGACTGAGATGTAGGTCGTCTCGAAACGTTAATGTTACATTACCTTCATTTTAAAATTATACATTTATTTTTAATTAATAAAATCCGTATAAACTAGTTTTATTTCAATGTGTAATATTCGCGTAAACCTAATAAATCACATGTTAATATACTAGAACCTAGCTGTTGCCAATCGCTATTACAAGTATTAATGTAGTAGAACCTAGTTGCTGCCAGTGTTCATGTGGTAAAGTTACGCTATTACCAGTAAAAAACATAACGTATGGAATTATATCTATGTACATTTATGCACAGTATACATATAGCTCATGGGTAGCATGCGGTGACGATGACGCGAGTTTCACGCTTTTTGTTCACCCAAAAAGTGCTCAACGCGCCTAAAGAAGTTTTCACTTCAATAATGCGGTAAAGTCATGCTGTTATCCGTTTTGTCTAGAGCGTGAATCGGGGTTTAACTGCAGTGGTAGCATTGTCACACGGAAAACCAACTTAAAGTGGCAGATTTTATTTCCTGGGTCCAGTGAGATTGACAGAAATTGAAAAAATCTCATCCCTCACTATTCCTTTATTTAAAAGTTGGCACGGATTCTTTTAGCATTGTGGTTTTTCATAGGTGGCGGTGATCACTTATTGTTAGGCGTTCTGTTTTCTCGCAAGCATTCTACTATCTCTCTATTCTAAAAAAAGCAACTGGCGCCGCCTCCAAAAGCTTGTCACGCTATCTCCTCCGAAACCGCTGGGGGTATGGGGTCGAGACCGATACCAATCGATGTTAGGAAAAAAGTAAGATATGTCTCATATTCCTTGGACTTTAAGTTTTTTTTTAATGTTTTGTGGAAAAACATGGGCAAAGCAAAAAAGCATTTCAAATTTTCAAAGATGATCAAACAATAAAATCATTCCTGTTTCTCAATAATTTACACTACCAGAGTGTACTTAAAGTCGTGGAACATTTTGATTAATGGAGTCTAAATTAAGCGATAGAAACATACAAGAGTTTCTTTATAAGGACCGGGAGCCGCTCGTAATTTCACAATCGTGATGAAGTTTATCTTCTGGGAACTGACTCTCACTATTCATTATTGTAAAGTATATAATATGTTATGATAGTATACTGTAGGTTGTTCAATTTTAGCACTCCGCCTTTTCTTCAATTGGTTACAGTTGTGAAGTTGCCACGTAAAGCCATCCATTCCTAAGTTTGCCGCCTGCTTTTAGAAGATCAACATTCAGGGCGAATAACGTCCATTTCTCGTTCGGGAATACAAATCTATTTATATAGACTTAGATTATTTGTAACTAGGTAAAAATACTTTTTTAGAGGAGAAGGATTTTACATAAACAAATGAGTTGCCATATGGTAAGCGATTACCATTCCAAACATCCATAATACCAAATAAAAGTCTTGAGTAGGCTACTAATTTTATAGGAAAGCAATAGACACACAGGAAACATTTATATAAATAAGCGCTGCTTCACAAAAAAGACATCGTAACAGAGCCTTAAAACACATATTTTGACTACAACAAAGCGGCGCGTCGGCGTGTGCTCACATGCTCGTTACGTCAATTAAAAACGTATTAAACGCCCGTGAAACATACAAATAAAAAACAGTGTGTTATAAATGTGTTTTTTGTTCCGCCCGCACCGCCGAATACAGCCAATTGGCTAATAAAACACTTAATTGAGACATGGAGTCGAATGGATCGAGATTTATATCGCAGTACAAGTGTACGCGTAAGTGTTAACATGTGGTCATTAGTAGTATTTTTTGCTGCTAATTTTTGATAGGATACTTAATACCGTAAAAACCATGGTGTTTTAAATTGGTTTCCAGAAATGTATATCGTGGTCCTAGAGTATAGGAATATAGGGAACACAATATATGAAAATGCTGTTGTTAGTTTAGGTAAAAATTACATCAGCGTCTTTACTTTTGGCGACAATTAAGAAGAGTCTACGGGATTGCTGTTTTGATATTGCATGGTCATCATTGCAATGACGCTAAGGGAATCCGAATGGTGCTGCCATAGTCAGTAAGGTGCCCGAACGAACATTTCAAGTTGGATGACCCAGCGTATCATTTATTTCTCCTTATTTCAAATGCTGGGACGCCATGCGACTTAGAAAATAGAGCATCTCATGTCTTTACAAGTGTTCTTGAATTTAGTTATTGAAAACTATGAACACTTTTGTACCAGTAAGTACATCATATCTGAAATGAATCGAGCGAAGCCACTCCCCGATATGTATCTTTAGATTACAACTGGTCTCAGGTTCAGAAACTACACTTGCGCTAATTTGTCTATAAAAATGGCAGGATTTATTTAGTACCCGACAATATTGTACCTTTTTTATTCATATTTAACGTATTGTTAAGTTCTATTTTTAATACGGGAAATTTGTTTACAGATCTTTCTAAGCTGGCTTAAAGGTATGGCCGATTAACATGTCCAGATCAGGTAGCAGGATCAAGTTCTAAGGAACAATACCCCCAATGTGTTCAGGAGGCTAATTCTCGTAATTTTAAATGTTCAAAATATCATTCCGATCTAGTCTCAACGTCAAGAAAGTTGCAAATGGCATTCTCATAAACCAATAATCAACGTCAAATGTGAACATAGATCGTAATGAGATTGAATGTAGAATAAAAGTTGACTGAAGCCAAAACGGTATAATGTTACTGCTAATGTTAGGTGCATTTGACGTTGATTATTGGTTTAAGAGAATGCCATTTGCAACTTTCTTGACGCTGAGACTAGATCGGAATGATATTTTGAACATTTGAAATTACGAGAATTGGCCTTCTGGTCTTACCTATGCCCGAGGTTGCGGGTATGTGTATGTAAGTATTGTAGACTCACATTGCAAGCCTATTAGCATATCGGGAAGATGTTCAATTTGGTACAATAATCACTGGCCTATTGACACTAGGGCTATCAAATTAGACAAAAAGGACTACTGATTTAATCGAAATATGGACTGAGTGACTGAAAATATTAAAATCCAGAAACTAACCATTAAAAAATCTTGATATGAAGTAAAATAAAGCGGAGCTCCTGTGGTCGCCTTTATACTCCTTCATCAGAGTCTGATCATAAGTTGTAAGCCAATTTACTTAATTATTATTTACTATTATTTATCAAGCAGTTGGACAGCAGAAAGAAGGCTTGGTTTGCAGCATTGCTACCTTATCTAGATACCTTACTAAGAATAATCTCGATTAAATTATCCGAAGCCATAACACGTTTCATATTTTGAAACTTATCGAAATTCAAGAGTCAATAGCGCATAATACAAATTACTGACAAATCCAAAGTTATTCGGATTTATGTTCCTGGGATATCTAAATTATCTAGCAGCTTCTGGTTACTCCAGAACTACAATTACTTTTGTATTTGTTTATTCATTTAATATTTTCATATCTCGTCGCCGAGACTGGATCTTTTGCAAGGCATTAAATCGGCCGGATTGTTTACGGTTGAACTTTAAATCATTGTGTTGTTGTACAACATTATTTAACACGGTAACATTTTTGCATTAATTTAATAACTGTATTCTATTTAGATGCGTAGTGAAGTGTTCATTGTTAATGTCACATACACAAATATTGTGTTCTAGATTTTCTTTTTCTTTATAGCATAGGCTGGTAAACGAGCAAGTGGGTCATCTGATGGTAAGTGATATCCACTTCTCATGAATACCCACAATCCCAGAAGAATCATGGACACGTCATCGACCTTAATGGAAAGGGTCGGGAAAGTATTGGGAAGGGGAAGAAACATCATGAGTAAACAAAGAAATTCTATGGTATGTGAAGGCTAGATCAGCTTGGTGGACTAAGGCCCTCTCCCTCTCATTCTGTAGAAGAGGCTCGTGTCCAGAATAGGACGTGTGTAATTTTTTTTTTTTTTTTTTTTTTTATAGCAAAGGCCGGCAATCGAGCAAGTGGGTCACCTGATGGTAAGTGATCTTCACCGCCCATGTACACCCACAATACTAAAAGAATTATGGGTGCGTTGCCGACCTAAAAGGAAAGGGATAATTAAGGGATTGGGAAGGGGAGGGGGTTTGGGCCTCCGGATATCTCACTCACCGTACGAAACGCAGCAGCAAGCTACTACTTTACGCCGGTTTTCTGTGAGACAGTGGTAACGACCCGGACGAGCCGGCCCATTCGTGCTGTAGACACAAGTGTCTACAGCGTGGCTCTACCACTCTTAAAAATAAAGGGCTAGTATTAACTTAAAGTACCTATAAATTATATAGACACCACAGTTCCCGCTCAAATATCAGGTAATTAGACTCTTTGAACTTATGTGATTTATTCACGTAGCCGACCGTACCTGTTACTAGCTATTTCCATTTACGATGCAGTTGTAAATATTGTACACTATTAAATTTTGTTTTGACTTCCATTAACTGTTTGTAAAATACCCGCTTAAATGACGTGCGAAAGAGATGGTGGTATAAGATCTATGTTGTGTAGAAAGGGACAGAGATAGTGTACGAAGGCATGATTTGTATTTGTGTTTAACTTCTTTATCGTACATAATTACTGATCTGGTATTTACAAATGGGAAAATTATAACGTTTAAAATATAGTTAAATATTTGAACATTGACGTATTATCGTGAAATTGATATATTTTTTAAACTTTATTTATCGCCTCATTTGTTTATAGCAGTTTAGTTTGGCTACTGAAAACTGCTGCGAAACCATGAATTTGTAGGTTCAAATACTTGATCAGTAAATTGCAATTTGTTCTTAGGTTTCGATTTGAAAAACAAATGAGTAGCCCGCGATTCTAATTTATAACCATTATGTCTATCCAAGTGTAGTGTAGGCCGACCTCGAGCCCGCTGGACCGACGACCTGATACACGTAGCGGGAAGCGGCTGGATGTGGAAGGCGAAGGACCGTCAAGGGTGGCGCCAACTTGGAAAGGCCTATGTCCAGCAGTGGACGAATTCAGGCTGATGATGATGATGACGATAGGCTCGCCCTCTATCATGAGATATAAATAATTACGGCTGTGCATCACTAGGTGCATCTCTGCCTACGCTCTCATAGATACAGGCGTTATAAGTATGTTCTTTTTTATGAAAGTGGTGGCAACGGACCCAGCGGGTCACCTGATGGTAAGTGATCACCACCGCCCATGGACACTGTCAATACCAGGGGATTTGTCGGTGCGTTGCCGGCCTTTGAGAAAAGAGTAGGCTCTTTTCTTGAAGCCTCCTAAGTCGTATCGTATCTGGAAATACCACAGGTACATATGTACATATGATTTTTCTTTAATGGCAATTAATATTATAATATGCACTCACACCTGTAATCTGGTTACACCTCTGCCTACCCCTTCGGGGATTACAGGCGTGGGTGCGTATGTATGCAAAGACAACACTTCTTTTTCTAAAAGTGTTAAAATACCACCGGAGTCGGCTATTAATTTCGTCGGCTAAAAACGTGGGTGAGACACAGTTTTATCGGTCCGACCACCGGCCGCGACTCACTTGCTGATAAATTGTTATTGCAATTTTTTTGTTGAGTATTTATTGTTATGGTGAAAGTCTGGGGTTGAATGGTTATATTGAGGTGTGTGGTCAAGAAACATGCTTATATGCATGATAGATACACACTCACGCCTGTAATCCCCGAAGGGGTAGGCAGAGGTGTAACCAGTACACCCACATTTCGCCGAGCGTATTTTCGTCCCTTATGTGATAGGGGGCGACCCTATCACCATACCGGGCACAAATTCCAGACTCCGGGCTGATACTGAGCATTTCGTAATAGAAAAACCCAATACCACTTTACCCGAGCCAGGGATCGAACCCGAGACCTCAGCGTTGACCTCAATCGTAACGCGTACGCATTACAACTGCGCCACCGAGGCAGTCATATGCATGATGTAGTATTATATATTAAGTTCTGCAATACAAAAGGCGTTAGGGAAAAATATTGTTGACTAGCTTTTTCTCGCGGCTACTCTTGTGAGAACTGCCTTTTCAGGGATAAAAAGGCCTATGTCCTCTGCAATACAAAAGGCGTTAGGGAAAAATATTGTTGACTAGCTTTTTCTCGCGGCTACTCTTGTGAGAACTGCCTTTTCAGGGATAAAAAGGCCTATGTCCTCTGCAATACAAAAGGCGTTAGGGAAAAATATTGTTGACTAGCTTTTTCTCGCGGCTACTCTTGTGAGAACTGCCTTTTCAGGGATAAAAAGGCCTATGTCCTAGTCCAAGCCATGATTTACCTAAGTGCCAAATTTCTTTGAACTCCATTCAGCAATCAGCTCTTAATGCGTTATTGATTAATAAACATCAAAATTTACAAATACTTACACATTTATAATAGTAATAGGAATATTTTCACAAATCCACCTGCGTCAATATGAAGTGAAGATCTATTTGTGTGCCTAATTTCGTTCAAATCCATTCAGCTTTTAAGGCGTGAATGAATAACGGTAGGCAGCGGCTTGGCTGTGCTCTGGCATTGCTGAGGTCCATGGGCGGCGGTAACCACTTACCATCAGGTCCTTACCATTACCACCGCCTGCTCGTCTGTCTATCTGGGCAATAGAAAATAAATAAAAAAATAACAATGATATTATTTAAGGTTGTAGGTTTATTTGTAGTTTTTTTATGGCATAGGTCGGAAATGAGCAACTGGGTCACCTGATGGTAAGTGATCTCCACCGCCCATATACGCCCACAATACCAAAGAATCATGGGCGCGTTGCCTATCTTAAAGGAAAGGGATTGGGAAGGAGAGGGGGGTTTGGGCCCCCGGATATCTCACTCACCGTACGAAACGAAGCAGTAAGCTGCTACTTTACATCGGTTTTCTATGAGACAGTTTAAAAACTACAAGCCAAATCTTTCTGTAACATGTATTAAAAGCGTGTTACGCCGAACCCAGTGCGAGTGGAATGAGGGCAGGCGAAAGAAGAAGATTTTTTTTATTGCAGAGGTCAGTAAACAAGCAAGTGGGTCATCTGATGGTAAGTGATCTCCTGTCTCGGCCGGCCTCCTGCCTGACGTCAACCCATCTGGGGAGAAAACAACCAGACCCGAAGCAAATATTTGTGTATCACAAACATTTTATTTCGGTGCGAGAATCGAACCCGCAGCCTCTCTTTTCACAGCCGGCTACTCGCCACTGCGCCACGGAGGCTGTCGATAAAAAATAATCATAGAAATTCCTACCACCCAAATTGCAATTCACTTTAACGCCTCACGTGAGTCCATATCAATAAAACTTATGAAAGAAACGAACTACTGTCGATTTCTTTCAACATTCAACTCAAACACATTGCGATTTATGAACACTAAAACGTTTGCAGCACATAAAATGATGATGCTTTTGCGTGTGGCCTTCAGACTGAACTACTTCTTTTATTTTTTTATTAGTATTGATGACGAGACGAGCAGGTCGATCGCCTGATGGTATCACGTCTAACCATAGACGGAAGCAACACCAATTAGAACTTCGAGTTATGAACTGCGCTTGTCATCCCGAGACATATAACATTAAGTATTGCCCAGTAATTTCACTGGCTTCAATGTCCTTCAAACTGGAACTTAACAGTGCTTACATATTGCTACTTGGCGGCAGAAATAGAAAAGCGGTGGTTCCAACCCAGAGAGCATATCGCATATGAGAGAAACAACACTATTCTTCTTTTTAATAATAATAATGTATCTTGCTAACGGCGAGTATTTGCATAGACATAACCTAGTAGCCAAGATCATACACCAGCAACTTGCTCTTCAATATTGCCTTGTGACCACTGAGGTGCCATATTACCAATATGTACCCCAACCGGTTCTCGAAAATGGACATGCAACGCTGTATTGGGATCGATCTATCATCACAGACAGGATTATTGTTGCCAATAAGCCAGATATTGTGGTAGTAGATCGATTAGCGCGCCGGGCAATACTTATTAATGTCACCATTCCACATGATGAAAACCTCGTTAAAGCGGAAAAAGATAAAATATCCAAATATTTAGACCTGGCACACGAGGTTACTGATATGTGGGATGTGGACTCAACAATGATTGTCCCGATAGTCGTTTCTGCTAATGGGTTGATACCAAAGAGCCTCGATCAACACCTCCAGAGGCTCTCAATTGGACGTTGGGTCAAGAGCCAGATTCAGAAAGCAGTGTTATTGGACACGGCACGCATTGTGAGGAGGTTCCTCACTCTGGGGTCCTAACCACCGATGGCTTGGGTCCTAGGCCTCGCCATTGGAGGGTGATACTTTTTATATTTTTATATGTTTAATTTATAATAATAAATAAATTATTATTATTATTCTTCTTTTTACTACTATAATAAATGAGACAGTTTGGATATTTGTGAGTTTTGATGTTTGTTAGTCAGTCACTTCTTAACAGGTGAACAGTTTTCGATGAAATTTGGCACACAGGCAGATCATTAGGCTAATTTTTATCCTGGCAGACCATTGGATTAGGCTAATTTTTATCCTGGAAAAGGCCGTTCACGCGGGCGGAGTCGCGAGCAAAAGCTAGTATGCTATAAAACCTGCGACTTTCGTCTCGACAGTCCATACCACTCCCTGAGCTATTGCTACCAATATATTTATTATTAATTATATAATAGGGTAGTTTCATATATTGAATTTTATACATTATTTTATAAGTAAAAGAAAATGATACACAAAAGAAACCCTTTTATTAAAACCCAATCAAAATTGGTTCAGAAATGTGCCTGCAGTTATGACTTTAAATGTTGGTATGAGGAAAAGTGGGTGCGTAGTAGGATATCGCACTATCTCGCTTGCACGCGTGCACCATATTGAACATTTTACACACTGACGTCAAAGGTTGTGTCGTCTGTCATTTGACAATTACCCCTTCTACAGGATTTGAATGGCTTCTAACTTATTTATTTTTGGTCCGATCTATAAAATTCTTTCTGCAATAGATTTTGAGTAACGTAACTTATTGATTTAAATAATTAAAAAAATCTAGTCAACTACCGTATTATTATATTTCAGTCATGTCATGTTGGTATCCAGTATAATAAGGACCACCTAGACCTGATTTAAATTAGATCTTCTTTACGTATGTACTTTATGGATCCTAAATATGCGATAGTAAATTCTGAACAAAAACTATCTATAAATACTTTCCTTGTAAAGTTAAAACAAACAACATCACTTTCATCTCTATGATTGATAAAGTCAATCGCTTAGAGCAATAAAGCATATGAAACATTCTTAGACAGCCAGTGAACTTTTAATCTATAGTGAGCTCTATTTCCAAGGCTGAAAACTCAAATTACATCGACGATGAATTTTTCATGAACTGAAGAGTTAGATGCCAATTTGCTCCAATCAAAAGTGTTTGTAAACTTGACCTTAGCAACGACGCTTGAATGTGTAATAATAACATCATGTCCATAGACAATTAGAGGAGATATTTATATACGAACTCACGTCTGTAATCCCCGAAGGGGTAGGGAGAGTTGTGACCAGACCACCTATATTTTCATCCCATAATGTGATAGGGGGCGAGCCTGTCGCCATATCGGGCACAACTCCAGACTCCGAGCTGATACTAAGCATTTGGTGATAGAAAAACTCAATATCACTTTACCTGACTCGGGGATCGAACATTCATTGGTGTTGTGGGACCGCAAGTCCCTCGTAGTTACTGATACCCACGATACAGGTTCACCTAGTGTGGGGTCAGGACTATGTGTGTGACTGTTGGGTGTATTTATTTATTATTTATTCATATTGTAAATAGTGTCGATAGTATCAATTCGCTGCATTTTTTTTGTTGCGCATTTTTTTATGTATGTACATTGATTTCTCCGCCGATTGTGGACTTTGTTGAAAAATAAATCACTCGATAGAGTTTAGCTGCGATGTGGTCCTATGATGATTTTTTTAATCTTAGCTTGCTTAGCATAGTGGCTTGTTCTGGCGAATCGTTTACCGGTAGCGAGCAGTGTATATCCAGTGATTTCAGGGCGACAAAATTCTGTACACATATCATCTGACTGCCTCAGTGGTGCAGTTGTATTGCGTAGGCGTTACGACTAAGATTAACGCTGAGTTCTCGGGTTCGATCCCCGGGTCGGGTAAAAGTGGTATTGAGTTTTTCTATTACGAAATGCTCAGTATCAGCCCGGAGTTCTTCAATCTGCCATTATCCCACTCGCAGTGGGGTCTTCGCAACATGCTTTACTACACATATTACAGAAAGATTTGGCTTATAATTTTTACGACCGGCTGCCTGTCTGACGTCAACCCCCAGACTCGTAGCATGATATTTGTGGATCACACATTTGTCTCGGTGAGGAAATCGAACCCGCCACCTCTCGCTTCACAGCCAGCCACTCGCCTACTGCGTCACAGAGGCTGTTACTAAGCAGCAAAATTAAACCATGCAAAACAAATCTCGGCCTATTACCGTCAATTCTCATATTCCCATTTCCAGTTCCCAGATCATTAATAAAGTCAATCAATATAATATGTCAGCCAATAACCATGTCAGTAGCTACGTATTAGCGCAATTATTAATTCAATACGAGAACGGTTAACATACGCTTTTGGATCGTAATTTGTACCACTTGTTTCGGTGCCGTATATGGGATTCGATTTATAATCCAGTCAGGTAGTGATAAGCTTCGTTAATTGGCCGTTTATAATGAGAATAATAATTTAAACGTCGGATTGAAGTCGGCAGGGTTTGATTGATCAGTTCGAATGCTGAAGGTTTGTAGGCACCCTTAGATGCTGTTAGGATTCGAAATTCTTAATTCCGTTTCATGATTTGGTAGCTGGTGAACCAATATATCGGTCACAAAATGGAGTCTCGGCAATTCATTGTGTTTCTTTACTCAAACATAAAATTTTATTGCCAGACCTGGGAATCGAACCCATGACCTCACCAGTTTGAGTAAATTGCTACTAGGGCAATGAGGTGATTCATTGTTTGTCAACTAGTCACTAACAATAAAGATGCTGATTACGAAAAGTTATTCGAATATTAATCGAACTTAGTTTCAGACCGCATTTATCTACGGCAATATAACAAAAATAACATTCACCAGATTAATACTTCACAAGATTCGAAACGACGTTCACAAATGAAACCATCAACGGACGCGCTAACAAATCCATTTTTATTAATGACCGTTTAAAAGCTGAAATTGTATGTGACACAACAATACGACATAAATTATGCAGTAATTGAAACGTGACGAAGAAAGCGGCTGTACAATTGCAAGCGCCATGCTCTGTCACCGAAAAAAAAAACAACCGGAGACAAATTAACGCGTGCTCGAGTTGTCATGTCATTTGTCAGATACACGCGGCGCCGGCCCTTTGGCCAATGAATAGGCAGTTTATGCTTTGTTTCATACTTAAATTAGATTATTGAATGGCGTTTTTAGCAATTAAGCGTTACGAGTCAATTTTATGTTTGGAATTGGTGATGTCACAGGTCAGAAAAAGATAAAAGTTAGTTTTCAACCAACTTAAAAAAGGAGGTGGTCAATTTTGTTTTATTATGTACCTTTGTTTTGCGATTGAATAAATTAATGCGATATGTCTGCCACATGTGGACCGATTTTGGTATTGTTTTTATATTTGATAGTTCCATATAAATTTGGTTAAGATCTGATAACGGGGTACGAGGGAAAGCGAGAATTCAAGACAAATGTGTGCAACAATGTTAAGTTTAAGTGTATGATGTTATAATTTGGTCTAAATAAATAAATAAATTCTTCATCGTGTGAGCAAACGCATTGGGAATTCATAATTAAGAAAACTCTTATATAAAATATCAAGTGTGGGCGCCAAGAGATTTTGTGTTACCTACATCTATCTATACATAGTATAAAACAAAGTCGCTTTCCCTGTCTGTCTGTTTATCCGCTAACTCCTCCATAACCATGCAAGGTATTTTGATGCGGTTTTCACTATCATTTAGACAAGGTGGTATGCGAGAGGCCGTCTGGGTTGGTACCACTGCTTTGTCTATTTCTGCCGCCAAGCAGTAGTGTGTAAGCACTGTTGTGTTTCGGTTTGAAGGATATTGAAGCCAGTGAAATTACTGAGCATTATGAGACTTCACATTTTATGTCTCGGGATGATGAGCGCAGTTCAGTGTCATGCAGAGCTCTGTAATCTAGAGTTCTCTGTGACGTTGCTTCTGTTTATGGGCAGGCATGGCGCTTAATATCAGGGGAGGCGACCTGCTCGACTCGGTCAATCAAGCTTTCCACTTTTTGAGTGGCAGATCCACGCTGTAGACACGAATGGGCCGGCTCGTCCGGGTCGTCACCACTGTCTCACAGAAAACCGGCGTAAAGTAGCAGTTAGATGCTGCGTTTTGTACGGTGAGTGAGATATCCGGAGGCCCAAACGCCCTCCCCTTCCCAATCCCTTAATTATCCCATTACTTTGAGGTCGGCAATCCACCCATAATTCTTTTAGTATTGTGGGCGTACATGGGCGGTGGAGATCACTTACCATTAGGTGATCTACTTGCTCGTTTGCCAGCCAAAAACAAAATCAAATTAATGTAAAATAATTTTGCTGTATTTATTGATATTTCATAATCAGCCATTATGACTATGAAATATAATTGTTTTTATTTTGTTACATCCATCATCATTATTGCTATTCCACTATGGGAGGCCAGCAACATGTTTTCTCTTACATTAATCAGCTCTCGTATCAGTTTATTACAATCTTGCACATGTGTGGTAGAGCAAAACTGTAGTTAGTTTTACAATACTTGAAGTATTAACAGTAGAAATTAAGTTTTTTTATGGCATAGGTTGGAAGCGAGCAAGTGGGTCACCTGATGGTAAGTGATCTGCACCTCGCATATACGCCCACAATTCCAAAAGAAACATGGGCGCGATGCCGACCTTATCCTCCGGATATATCACTAACCGCAAGCTGCTACTTTACGACGGTTTTCTATGAGACAGTGGTAACGACCCGGATGAGCCGGCCCATTCATGCTGTAGACAAAAGTGTCTACACCGTGGCTCTACCACTCAAAATGGTATAATAATACTCAAGACATAATAATAAATACACCCAACAATCATATACATAGCCTTGACCCCACACTAATTTACCTGTATTGTATCAGAAACTATGAAGGACTTGCGCGGTCCCACAACATTTGTCTCGGTGCGGGAATCGAACCCACGAGCTCTCGCATCGCAGCCAACTACTCGCCCGCTGCGCCACGGAGGTTGTCAATGAGGAGTTAATAATAATAATAATAATACACCCAACAGTCACACACATAGTCCTGACCCCACATTAGGTAAACCTGTGTCGTGGGTATCAGGAACTACGAGGGACTTGCCAACCCACAACACCCAGACCCGAGACAAATATTTGTGGATCAGACAAACATTTGTCTCGGTGCGGGAATCGAACCCACGGCCTCTCGCATCGCAGCCAACTACTCGCCCGCTGCGCCACGGAGCTGTCGAAGTTAATATATAAGTATAACATGGATGTTCGACTGGAATGGTACTATTGACTCGCAGAAAAAATGGTAGATTTGCTGTTTTGCTTGGAACCCTCATTTTGCAACCACTTTATTACACTTCTATCGTTCTCCGGCATTTTGGACCCACTTATAATCATCACGCTTGGCCGTTTGCAGATCTTCTGCTACGAAAAAAACACACTCTACAGGTTAATATTTCACCAAAAAAAAAAAAATGCCATTGATAAAAACAAATTGTCTTACACTTACGTAAACATGATTTATAATCGATTTCCAATCTGATGCATTCTGGGAATTTGTTACCGCAATAAAAATAATGTTCTATTAATGATTTTCAAATTGCATTTCTATTGGAAACATGAAGATTTATGGTCATTGACGGTTTGTAGTTTTTTAACTGCTAATGATGCGCTATTGTTGATTTTTTATGAGCTGGCAAATGAGCAAATACGTCACCTGATTGTAAGTGATCACCACCAATGAACATGGCAGGGAATCTTAAATCGTTGCCGTTCGGAGATATGGCGATTTTTGGACTTCGTCAATTGTATGGATCACTTAAAGCACCTTTTCCATTTCCCATATTTCACATCTTCGCGTCCAAAATACTTTTGGTATTCATAGGTAGTGGCGATCACTTACCATTAGATGACCCACTTGTTCGTTTGTCGGGCTATGCTATAAAAACTACTTTTGCAACATTCTGGAATGAACCTTTCACGGTAGTTCCGCAGTGCTTAGACATGTGACATGACATGTACTTCAAAAAGGGCGTAAAAAATGAATTCACGGTTAGCAGTGTTGTAACGTTGTACTCGTAATTTTAAATATTAAAAATATCATTCCGATCTAGTCTCAGCGTCAAGAAAGTTGCAAATGGCATTCTCTTAAACCAATAATCAACGTCAAATGTGAATATAGATCGTAATGAGATTGAATGTAGTTGTAAAAGTTGACTGAAGCCAAAACGGTATAATGCTACTGCTAATGCTAGGTGCATTTGACGATGATTATTGGTTTAAGACAATACCATTTGCAACTTTCTTGACGCTGAGACTAGATCGGAATGATATTTTGATCATTTAAAATTACGAGAATTGGCCTACTGAGCATTGATGTTCCATATCTTAATGTTGCGTCTGCGCGGATAATTATTAGCCAACCGTAAACATATTTACTACACCTAATTGGTTGGTACACCACAGCGAAGTTAACGTTGGTTGTGATGTGCCAATCGTACATCGTTTAAATCGGTCTGAAGCTAGTAGCTGATCGTTATTGGCTGATTATCCTCCCACTGTTTAAAACTTCTCTCCCCGACGATCTAATAAAAGGAGCGTGCAGAGTCGCTCGTCCTTTTAAGTCGGCGTCGTTCTTATTTGGGGCACACTTATTACGTGTGTCCGCATTCCCGCTAGGGTGAGTTACTAAAATTAACTAACTAACTAACCGCTGCCCATATTATTCCGTGTGCCTGGGCTCGTGTCATGACATGAGTCGCTGGCTCGGCAAGCTAGGCTTGCATCCCGACGTCTTGGAACCACGCTGCCCGACTACACACCCCGTGCGGAACTGCTACACCCCGTGCTGGACTGCAAGCACGTGCTACCCACGTGCGGATCTGCCCTCCACGTGCAGGACACGAGAGCTGTCGCTGGACGCTCAACCAGCACGCCTACCCGTGCTGCGTCGTGCCAGGTGCCAACTTCCCTGCGCGTCCGTTTCACCTGAATACGGAGTCCACGACAGGCCAGTGACTCAGTTTGCTTAACACCTGCAAACGAGTACCGAGTTGTAACGCGGTGATGTGAAAATATATTTCGTATCCACATACAAAACCCTGAGTTTAATTGTCTTTCTGCCTACCTCAAGTCTGCGGCAAACCTTTATCTACCACTACTACCTAGACCACGCCGCAGTGTGTTGGCTGTGTCCCTGGTATTTTATTTATTCAATAACGAGCAGGTAGGCCGTCAGTTAATCGGCCTTTGAAGGCTTATTTTTTTTTATTGATTAATTTATTTAAATATAATAATCGTTAGTATATGCATTCGAAAACCACTGAGGTTTATAGTGATGCTATTTATGATATACATTCACATTAGATTAACAAAAAATAAAAAGATGGGTTAGTGTTGAAACTAGGCAAGCGTTTTTAACATTAGGTACTCAAGTAATAATTCTTTAATTTGTTTTTTATATTAATCGGTGTAATACTGTCGCGTACGTCGGTAGGTAAGTCATTTATTAATCGTGGAATCAAGTAGGAGGTAGTTCTTTCACCGTATACATTGGTGGCGCTGGGTGTGCAAAGTCGGTTACGCGCAACTGCACGCGCATAAAACACCACTGACTGCTTCGGTGGCGCAGTTGTAATGCGTACGCGTTACGATTGAGGCTGACGCTGGCGTCGCGGATTCTCCGGGTCGGGTAAAAGTGATATTGGGTTTTTCTATTACGAAATGCTCAGTATCAGCCCGAAGTCTTGTGCTCGGTATGGCGATAAGCTCGCCTAACACACCATAGGACGGAGATACGCTTAGAGGAATTTAGGTGTACTGGTTACATCTCTGTCTACCCCTTCGGGGATTACAGACGTGGGTGCGTATATATGTAAAAATACTACAGTAAATCTGTAAACTAGAGGTTTCTAGACAGTTTTCTCAAAGTAGTACTAGGCCAGTCGAGGTAGCTAATGAATGCCGTAAAAGCTTATTGTGTGTCACTAGCAGATATAAAATAATAAATACCTTGGAAATGCTGTTCTCTTTGAGGGGTCAAGTGGTGACTGCCACACGTCTGAAACAAAATAATATATCATTATAATGCTGGTCATAGCAGCTTGCATCTGAGAAATTGCTTCATCTGAAAATTTACTAATTGATTTCTCGTTGAATTTGCATTCACTTGGGTGTCACTCACACGTATTAAGGGGCTAGCAAACATGATCAGTTTTCATATCTGCAGGCCAACCATGAGTTTGTCTCAGGAAAATCGCTAGCGACTACGTAAAATATTTGTATGACAAAATTTAGTTTCTCACGTATCTGCTATAGGCACCACTGAGTTTTTCATATAAATATCTTAAGTCGTCGCTAGCGATTTTACCTTGACAAACTCATGGTTAGCCTGCTGAGGGGCGAGCACGAACAACTTACGAATAAGTATTCGAATCGAGAATTTTCATGGTTCGATTTTTTTTTGACTTTTCGATACGAATACGGTCTCGCAAGTTATTCGTGCTAGCCCCTGTGATCTTTTTAAAAAAGATCTTCCGCATCTATTGTGTGTAGGCCGAACCTATGCAGATCCGTCTGATCTAATAGGCATCTTCGAGTATTATGGTCTTTCGTACTGGTTTTCGTTTCAAAAAAGGGGAGGTTCTCAATTATTTTATGTATGCACATCAATTTCTCCGCCAATTGTGGACCGATGCGATGTGGTCCCATAAAAATTTGGATAAGATCCAAATTTATATGGAACCACATCGCAGCTAAACTGTATCGATTGAAATTTTTGCAACAAAATCGGTCCACAGTTGAGACGGTGAAGAAATCGATGTACATTCATGCAAAAAACGCGCCTAGGTGACCTCCTTTTTTGCACTCAGTTAAAAAGGGTATTTTTTCTACATATCCGGGCTTTCTGCATCTACAATGCTGCATGTTTTTGAAGACAATAATGCCGTAATCCATAATAAGTGGTCGTTGTTAGTACTGTTTGGGCAATTGCCCCTTATTATAATAATAAATCGTGACCAAGATCCTATCAAATCATACAGTTACCACCGAAAGGGGAATAAATAGGTTTATATTTACTTCCGATGCAAATTTAAAGGTGTTCCGAGAAGTCGGTAAAGTGGTTGCATTTCATATGATAAAATGTATACCAAATACAAGTTCCTATTTCGCAACAAGCATACAAAATACGGAAATTTGGCGGCAATCAATGCAGATTTTGGACTTTGTTTTTTCTCGAAGGATCCATTTAATTTCCGATATCATAGTTTAAATCAATTATGTAAGGCCACTTTCACATTTCTTATTATTAAAGATAAACTTCGTCAGAATGTTCAATAAGTTTAGTAGTTTTTACCAAAAACTTGTATTCTACTAAACGGGCTGTTTAGAAGTCAAATTGCGTTACATAATGCGGGAGTTTGACAGCTGACAGACAGTGAGCGCGATAGGGGTTCTAGTTGAGAGTAAGCGAGATGGTAATATTGAGTTACGGCCAATTGACCGCAACTTAGTGGTACAATTTCTATGTACCGCGCAGCTTGTCTAGTATTATACATTAAAGTCTTTGGTCTTTACACATTAAATGCAAAATGATATTACTGTTCACAATTTATTACACTTGGTATGATTAATCACAATTTTAACTGCACTTGGGCAGCGTTTCCACGGAGGATTCCTAAGCACGACTAAGTCCTCTCAATGAATAACGCACCCTCTTATATAACTCAGCGAATCATCCTCACCACGTCTCAAGCTTTACATAGGTATTCTCCTGACTACCTTCATATAACACCAATAACGGTGCTATTATTAATATGAGGGCAATAATTAACACAGTAATTATATAGATACAGAAGATCTCGATCTTAATCTAAATTCGAAAACTGCTCTCTTAGAACATCAACGGAGTCTTAATCGCAATTTATCTAAATACATATTGAGTACGTACTTTAATCACAAGAGATCTGTAATTAAATTTACAGATTGCGAGGGCGTAACACTTTAACGTAACAACGCCTGCCCATAAACAGAAGCAACACCATCTATAACTTTGAATTACAAAACACTGGCACGGCATTGCGCTCGTCACCCAGAGACATAAATTCTTAAATTCAATGTCTTTCAAACTGAAATATAACAGTGCTTACATACTGCTGTTTGACGGCAAAAATAGTCATAGCGGTGGTACCAACCCAGACGGCCTCTCGCATACGAGGGACCTACCACCTTGTAAAAGATGCTGACAAACTAGTAACCTCAACATAACAAAAGAATCATAGACGTGTTCCTGACCATAAAGGAAAAGAATGGAGAAGGGCAGGAGGTAATTTAGATCTCAATCTCTCTATTCTAAAAAAAAGTAACTGGCGCCGCCGCCGCCGCCGCCGCAACCAAAAGCTTGTCACGCTATCTCCTCCAAAACCGCTGGGGGTATGGGGTCGAGACCGATAACAATCGATGCAGAATAATGTGGGGAAGAAAGTAAGATATGTCTCATATTCGTCGGATTTTAAGTTTTTTTTTATGTTTTGTGGAAAAACATGGGCAACGCCCCTAGTTTCATATAAAATAATGTACGCCGTTATGCGCTTGTTTTACAATGTCCAAATAAACGTTACTTATCAAATATACAGCAAATTACAAAAGAGTTTATAGAATTGGCACTTCTTTAATTGACTGTTTAATGCTACTCATTGGGTACAATTTGAACAGGCATTAAGAAATAGGCTCTAAGCATAGAAACCTGACGTTCTGATAGCTTGTGGGTGTGATTATCAAACGTGTAAATGTTTCTACGATTCAAAACCATTTACTCATCCTTCAGGTTTTTGAAGAGCATATCAAAGTTTCTGACACCATGCCTCAAGGAATTTAGGACCATGTTGGGTGTATTTATTAATTACCGACTGCCAAGTGCGTTTCAAAGTTTGCAGTCTGTCCACCCCCTCAATACAAAGCAATATCTACGCATTTGTCTTCCTTATAACTGAACACCCCCACAATTGTGCTAACATGATTTGTGATAATTACGTTTGGAGCCAAGCGTCAGTCGAACACATAAATCTCTGCATAAACTGACTGAAGTGACGGATTTCACAAAGCCGTGTCTCCGATAAGAGTCATAGCACACTGGTAGCAAAGGCGATTAGATTTTAACGCTGCGTTCTATTGCTATAAATCCTCAGATCTGTAGCTTTTTTCAATTAGCTTCATTTGACGAGACGAGAAGATCGCACACTTGATGGTAAGCGTCACGCCTGCTCATAAACAGAAGCAACACTAATCAGAACTTCGAATTAGGAAGTACTGCATGACACTAAACTGCGTTCGTCACCCTGAGACATAAGATAAGTCACAAATGCCCAGTAATTTCACTGGATTCAATATCGTTAAAACCGGAACACGACACTGCTGCTTCGCGGCAGAAATAGATAAAGCATACCCAGACGGCCTAGTGGAATATCTTGCTGTGTAGTTTGTACCCGACTGTGTAACGATTACTGTACATATAATGATAAACCCGACATATAGTGGCTCGTTCAAGCGGAGCGCGTTCCGGTGCTAGTCAATCCAGTATCATCAGGCTGGCATAATTCTGGCGACGGTCGATATTATATTTAGACTACCCTGTACTTACTATCAAGTCTAGTGTAATCAGTTGGCTTTGCCAGGGTTAAAAACGCACTGTTTAGCGATTTTTCGATGCTACACCGTGTTTTGGTGATTACGTTTAAACGTGGTAGAAGCAGCATTTAATAGCTGTCTCGAGTTTCTAAAAAGCGAATTTCCTGTTTTGAACGAACTATGCTTAATTTCAGGTGATATTTAATCCTCAGCACTCACACACACAAGAAAATGGTCAATAACACAACGGACAAAATGCGGATCATTGATGCTAAAAGTATTGGCGGGGTATAGCGTTCATTCGCTGTGTCTAGCTTTCGAAAAGCGAGTAAGTCGCCGATCGCCGATGTTTTTGTGTGCTATGACCTTAAAAATAATGTTTTAGCTCCAAGAATGAAGATGTGAATTTGATTTATATTACAGTTTATGTAAACACGCGTAAGTGTTAAGGATTGTTGTATCCATTTGGTTTTGGTAATCTTTAGCATTTGTATGTTATGTAGTTTTACGGTCATTTTATTTCTTTAGGCTTGGCTCCGAGCACTGGATTAAATTGTCCCACGTCCCTGATTTTATTCATTTTGCAATAAAGTTTGACTTTGACTTATCTTAGTACTGCATGTTAAGTCTCATCTTCTATTGTCGTTCCCTCATTGTTGAGGATCGCGACTTCGTCTAAAGAATTAATGGTGTTTCTCCATTTTCTATGGTCTTCGGCTTGATGGATGGCGACATTGACTGATACCTGGTCAGACCAACGTTTCGGGCTCCTTTTTCTTGATCCTTTGCCTCAAAGTCTCATAATGCAATGTAATTCAGTGTAATTCCATATAGTGGAACTGGAGTAGAACATTTTGCAACCGGAACACAACAACGCTTACACATTGCTGCTTGTCGGTAGAAATAGAAAAACCACTGGTTCCTTGCTTAGACGGTTTCTCCCATGGTAAATACTACTTACCTCTACCACCTAGCAACAATCGGCCTGAACAAGGCAGATTCAATGGAATTCGAACACTCCACTCCATTGGAATAATCATAACTCAAACCAATTCAGCTTCTAGCTACTAATATGCAAATCCATTGCATTATACTGCCGTGTCACAAAAAGCAAAGCGCTTGACAATAAACAAGGTAGACAGGACCCCCCGGTGTTTGCGTATATTTGACCAGGCTTTATACATTCCACAACAATGGCTACACCTTAATTGGTGTTGTATGAAATACAAACGACTTTGTTATACTATTCTTGTATACGATACGATACGATTGGTAGAGCCACGCTGTAGACAATTTTGTCTACAGCATGAATGGGCCGGCTCGTCCGGGTCGTTACCACTGTCTCACAGAAAACCGGCGTAAAGTAGCAGCTTGCTGCTGCGTTTCGTACGGTGAGTGAGATATCCGGAGCCCAAATCCCCCTCCCCTTCCCAATCCCTTATTATCCCTTTCCTTTAAGGTCGGCAACGCGCCCATAATTCTTTTGTATTGTGGGCGTACATGGGCGGTGGAGATCGCTTACCATCAGGTGACCCACTTGATCGTTTGCCGGCCTATACTATAAAAAAAAAAAAAAAAAAAAAATACATTACGAGTGTTTGCATCTTCCTTTGTAAGAGAAATCAGGAATTTATTTTTTTCGTAGCAAATTCTGTGATTTTTTCAAAAGGCGCTTCAACTTGATAGCCTCTATGGTTCAGGGGGTAAGTAGCTGTAAAGCGAGAGATCACGGTTTCGATTCCTGCACCGACACAAATGCTTGTGAAATCAACTAATATTTGTTAAAAGCATGTTGCACCGATTCCACTGCGAGTAGAACAAGGGCAGGTGGAAGACTCATTGCCTTAACCAGCGAGATATTATAGGTTGTTCTTAAAATGAGTCTTCAATCTATGCCTCTTACATTAGACAAAGAAGTATTAAGAATAATTTTAGGCATATCCGACGCTTATCGCAGGTTTTTCTGTTTTATTTTTATTGCATAGGCCAGCAAACGAGCATGTGGGTAACCTAATGGTAAGTCATCTCCACCGCCCATGTACCCCCGCAATACCAAAAGAGTCATGGGTGCGTTGCCGACCTTACAGAAAAGAGATAAGTTGGGCCTCCGGGTATTTCACTCACCGTACGAAATGCAGCAGCAAACTGCTACTTTACGTTAGTTTTTTGTGAGACGGTAGTAACGTCCCAGACGAGCTGGCCCATTCAAGCTGTAGACAAAACTGTCTAAAACGTGGCTTTACCACTCAAAAAACTAAATAATACAGTCTCCACTTATGATGAACAAGTGGTCTCATAGAATTAGCTATTTTCTTTCTTGACACGAGTTTCAATTTACCAGTTAAGCCGCAGAAAACATTGGTTAAGGACACCAATAAATTTCCTATTCTTCGTCGTAATCCGTTCGAAACGTCTAAATTGATCTACATTTAGAGGACTTATACGTGAACATAAATAAATATATATACAGAGAAATTGAGATATTCTCTCCTTTTCAAAATCGGTTATAATTAATAATACACCCAACAGTCACACACATAGTCCTGACCCCACACTAGGTAAACCTGTGTCGTGGGGAAAACAAAGTGCCTACAATCGGAATGAAATGAATAGGTGATCACAACATATCAATCACATTCAACCAATAAACCGGTGAGTCCAAATATACTTTCACCTTTGACCACACTCAATGCTTAACCCTAAACCTAAACCCATAACAACACAAAAACCCATTCATAGCCAAACAAGCATCAGAAGTGGTCAGCGATTACCACAAATCCAATTACCATACCTTTTATGAGTTAAAAGCCGGCATTGTGGTCCCGACTACCCAAGTGCCGAATAATCAGGGTTAATATTTGAACTACGCTGTTTGGTCAGGTCATACAGACCAGGCGCCCGGTAGTGTTAAGTTCAACAATTACACATGAGAAAAATTTAAGGATAGCGTGGGAACGAAGGGGTTACGCTACGGTCAATATTGGGATGTGTGGTCAATGTTGCAGGTTGGACTGGGGCGGACTGGGGTAGTTTTTTTGGGGGCTAAGCACCTAATTCATTCGTTACACAAGATTGAAGTGACAAGTGAAAAAGGGTTTTCTATATGAAAAAAATAGTATTAAGTCAACTACGTGTAATGATGTTAGTTGTATCAAAAATGGGTCTCAAATCTCCAGACATAATTTATTTTTTAAATATTTTGCTGTCATAATTATTAATACGTTGTTAATTCCATTGCAATTTTTTTAATTATCTAAGGCCTTAATTAATGCAATTGTACTAGCGCAAGCTGAAGTTGACTTTCGAAAAAACGTAAATAGCTTTGTAAATTGCTTACTGTAAATGTAATTAAATTACTTACGTAACCTGCAACATAATATGTGAATTCTAGAAGATCTTTCAAGTACAAACAGCTATGTTAGCCTGTTACGTAAGTAGTAAGAAAATTTATAAATGTAATTAATAACATTTAAGTAAGTTCAAAATGTCCTTTACAGAATCGAGTAGGTTTGACCCCCAAGCCCCTTCGTCCAACCCTGACCAGGAGTTATATTTTGGCGTCGAACAGATCGACACCGCCCCCCGTTTACACCTACGTGGGGCGGTGTTTAAATTTGTAATTAGTTGGTGTGTCGCGTTCATATATAATGGTAAATAATGCATTGTTGCCGGTGATTTTACGACCCCACCACGGTAGGAATTCATCATGGGTGGCTTCCATTGTTTTATCTGTTTTATGACTCGGATTTTTGAAAGATGTGTGTGAAGTATGAGTGGTAGAGCCACGCTGTAGACACTTTTGTCTACAGCATGTATGGGCCAGTTCGTCCGGGTCATTACCACTGTCTCACAGAAAATCGGCGTAAAGTAGCAGCTTGCTGCTGCGTTTCGTACGGTTAGTGAGATATCCGGAAGCCCATACCCCCTTCACTTCCCAATTCCTTAATTATCTCTTTCCTTTAACGTCGGCAACGCACCCATGACTCTTTTGGTATTGTGGGCGTACATGGGCGGTGGAGATCACTTACCATCAGGTGACCCACTTGCTCGTTTGCCGGCCTATGCCATAAAAAAAAGTGTAGTCTGAATTCTATACGTTTTGAGATGCGCGACGGAACAGGGAGATCGCGGCGCGTGACCGGAGTTTGAAATAATAAGGAAATGATCGTCATAACATACGCACAACATTTTACGGTAGGCAGCGACCTGGCTGTGCTCTGGCATTGCTGAGGTCCATGGGCGGCGGTAACCACTTACCATCAGGTGGGCCGCCGGCTCGTCTGTCTATCTAGGGCAATATAAAAAAAATACGCCTACAAAGTGTTAGATATTTCTCATTAGAGATATTTCTTTATGTTTTAGTATCGATTCTCACAACACAGCTTAAAGGACCAACCGGGTTTTTGTTACATTGTCGTATAATATATTATTTGTAGATTTTATAATCTATGATTAATAACTTTATTAAAATTATTTTATGATAATGAAATTGATTTTCGATCACGATCCGACTCTATAAATTATAAATGGTGTTTGTTAATAACAATAAATTTAATTAATCATATTTTATGTCATAATATCAATAAGTAGACACAACGGATCGGAATGCAAGTTAATATTATTAATCGTGATATATGCGGCAGATAACTAATTTAATTAGATTAATAAAATTAATCCGTTGTAATTTACGAGATGAGAATGCGAAGGTCTTAAGTAAAGGAGCATTGCGCGGGCTTAGGGCCGGAGTCACTATGCCCAAAAAATTATATTGGGTTCTGTACCATACTCTTAAAGACATAGCATTTTTAAATTTATCTTTTTTTTTTGCATTTACCTAGTACTTATTTTATCCCTGAGTAAATGCTACTATGGAAATACGATAATTTTAATATTGGTCACATCTTAATTATTTACAAGTACAATATAATAATTATCTCGTCTCTGCATCACCCACAGGTAGACTGGTAGAGAATGCCTTCGGCATTAAGTCCGCCTTTATACATGTTATGTATATAAAGTTTAAATAAATAAAATAAATAAATAAATAAATAATTCGCAATTTCAATAACAACCAAACTCCAACCAGAAGACAAAATTCATTACTAGCCTTTGCTCGCGGCTCTGCCCGCGTGAACGGTCTTTTCCGGGATAAAAAGTAGCCTATGATACTCAGTGATAACGCAGCTTTCTGACGGCAAAAGAATTTTTGAAATCGGTCCAGTAGTTTTTAAGTTTATTCGTTACATACAAAAATTTTAATTTACAAATATTTCCTCTTTATAATATTAGTGTAGATTTTGCAATAAACATTATAACCTGTAATGAGTAATACTGGATGTAGTGTTAAAATTCATAAATAAATCTTCGCTGTACAATTATCATTTAAACCGGCGTTATATCTAGAATCAGTCAGTTTAATGGCCCTTATTCGGTAGCAGTGGCTCCGCCTGCAGTCGTCGCTAATGTCGATTTGACACGAGAACAGCGTGACTCGCTCAACTTTGCATATTCAACTAGGAATAGTGAATATAGATATGTTTAAACCGAATCACAACGGTGTTTACACATTTCTGTCTGTCGGCAGAAATAGACAAATCGCTGGTGCCAACCCAGACGGCCTCTCGCTTACAAAGGCCCTACCACCTAGTGATTTTTTCCCTAACTTGGTTGGTGACTAACCTAAATTGGTTTAGACTTAACATCTGATGCTTTGGAGTTGACGAACGCAATCTAGTGCCATGCAGTGCTTTGTAATTCAAAGTTCTGTGTGGTGTTGCTTCTGTTTACAGGCAGGCGTGGCACTAACCATTAGGCGAGTGACTTGCTCGTCTCGTCATTAATAAGAAAAGCCATGGTAAAAAGAGATGGCATTATCGTTTGACAGCCTCCATGGCGCAGTAGACGAGTAGCCCACTATGAAACGTGAGGCTGCGGGTTCGATACCCGTACCGAGACAAATATTTGTCTAATCCACAAATATTTGTTTCGGGTCTGGGTGTTGTGAGACCGTAAGTCTCTCGTAGTTCCTGATACCCACGATACAAGACTCGTATCTTACTGTGGGGTCAGGACTACGTGACTGTTGAGTGTTATATTTTTATTTATTAAACCTTTACAAATCATCTTATATTTACGCATACAAACATACGCACTCACGCCTGTAATCCCCGAAGGGGTAGGCAGAGGTGTAACCAGTACACCGACATTTCGCCGAGCGTATCTCCGTCCCATGATGTTGTAGGGGGCGAGCCTATCGCCATACCGGGCACAATTCTAGACTCCGGGCTGATACTGAGCATTTCGTAATAGAAAAACCCAAGATCACTTTTACCCAACCGAATCGAACCCGAGACCTTCAGCGTCAGCCTCAGTCGTAACGCATACGCATTACAACAGTCTAATATTTACGCCTATGTTATTAATTCGTTCAAGCCATTGGTATAGTGTGAAAAGGCCACGCGGGCAATTTAGCTGTCGCCTGCGATTAACTGTGTCTTATTAGTCCATAACTCTAGTTATGATTAGCACCCATCTACTATGATTGTGGTTAATTGATAATCGTTGGCAAGTCTAATGATTTTACACTAACGAAGTTCTTGCGTTTGTTTTAATGAGAAAATGGTGTAAGTGGTGTTGTGTAAATGCTCCGCCCGCGTGAATGCCTATTTCCAGGATTAAAGTAGCCTAGTGGGCGCCCCCAGTGAGAAACGCACTTGACAAAAATACTAAAATGACTATTAAAAAAATGGGGATGAAATGGTAGAAGGGTGAAAATTTAGGGTTGTATAGATTTTTTAATGCTGTATCATAAAAATTAAAACAAAAAAATTGTCTAAATAATAAAAAAATGAAATTTGGGGTGGACCACCCTTAACATTTAGGGGGATGATAAATAGAAGTTGGCCGATTCTCAGACCTACTGAATATGCATATAACTTTTCATAAAAATCGGTCGAGCCGTTTCGGGTATGGGAACGAACATTGTGACACGAGAATTTTATATATTAGATTTAATTGCATTTTCTTTTGAAATCGATAGAACTGGAGAGGGAATTTATTTTTAGCATCTGTTTCTTCTTTTTTTTCTACCTGGCTCTGGCATTACGCCGGGAGGCTTCATGCAAGGGTCCGCCTTCACGTAGGTACTATAGATTTGTCGGTATCTGGTATTATATGGGGCGATCCGATTTACCTCCACAACCCGCAACGGGAACCAAGTCTCCACATTGATTGGCTTGGGCTTTTGAACCATATTTCTATTATATAATAAAAAATAATAATACTAGCCCTGTATTATATACGTCCCACTGTCGGGCACGGGCCTCCTCTACTGAATGAGAGGGGTTAGGCCTTAGTTACGCTGGCCTAATGCGGGTTACAAGACTTCACATACCTTCGAAATTCTTATGAAGAACTTCTCAGGTATGCAGATTTCCTCACGTTATTTCACCATTAAAGCAAGTGATAATTAATTAAATTAATACACAAATAACTTAGAAAAGTCAGAGGTGTATGCACTTGGGTCTGGTTTCGAACCTGCCTGTGACTTTCGTCTCGACAGTCCATACCGCTCCCCGCTGAGCTATCACTATTATGTTATTATATTTCTATAACTTCTTCTTCTTCTTATCGAATGGTTAGTGGCCAACCTAGTTTCAGAGTTTTTCAAGCCACCCGAAGGCCTCCGACTTGGCTTAACGACTGCTATCAGTTGATAACAGCCGGGACCGACATTTTACGTGCCCTCCGAAGCACGGAGACGCTCTGTTGAAATACCACTAAGCGGTCACCCATCCATAGACTGACCGCAATCAAGGGTTGCTTAACTCGCTTATCGTTTACAGATTAGTGAGTGCACCTAGCTATGAGCGCCTCATTTCTATAACTGAAAATTAATTACTTTATTCCTATTATAGGCATAATAATATTTTGGTGTCAGCGCCTGTCTTAGGCATTTATTTTCTTAGCCAACTGAGCTTATGCTAAGATCACAATAAATAAATAGGATATGCATCTTTTCATTAAGTATGTAAGCAGCCAGCAGCAAAACTTCAAACTCAGCAGTTAAATTAGTTATTAGTAAAAACTTTGAATGATTCAAAATCAGCGGTGAAGTTAATTAATATTTGCATTGCATTGCATTTTTTTTTATAGTATAGGCCGGCAAACGAGCAAGTGAGTCACCTGATGGTAAGTGATCTCCACCACCCATGTACGTCCACAATACTAAAATAATCATGGGCGCGTTGCCGACCTTAAAGGAAAGGGATAAGTAAGGGATTGGGAAGGAGAGGGGTAATTGGGCCTCCGGATATCTCACTCACCGTACGAAACGCAGCAGCAAGCTGCTACTTTACGCCGGTTTTCTGTGAGACAGTGGTAACGACCCGGACGAGCCGGCCCATTCATGCTGTAGACAAAATTGTCTACAGCGTGGCTCTACCACTCAGAAATTGCATTGCATAATTCCGCAGCAATTAATAATTAAAGATAACCTACTCGTAAAATATATTTATTTATAATATACTAGATTATGTTCGCAGTTTTGTCCGCGTGAATGTCCTTCTGAGACAAAAGTTCAACTACCCTTATCCTCTTTAAGAAGTAAATTTCCAAAAATATTTTCTAAGTGGGCCCTTACAATACATAAAAGCTTTTGTAGTTTTTGAGATTTCGTGATCAATCAGTGAGTGAGTGGTATTTCTATTATTGATTTATGAAAACATTAAAATGAAGGAAACATTTAAGTAAATAAACAATTTAAATGCTGATTCATTAAATTATTCTATTCATATTGTAATCTGCCGCCCATACATTTTGTCCTTTGTGAATGGTTTCTTTTATTAGCAATAGTTAATGAAATGTTTGTTCGTTGATTAATCGTATATCATTATTTTTACTTAATTTTATTTCATATACAGTTTATACGTATTATTATTTACTTTTACACTTTTTGAGTGGTAGAGCCACGCTGTAGACTGCACGAATCGGCCGGCTCGACCGAATTCGGCATTGTCTCACAGAAAACCGACGTAAATTTGCGGCTTGTTGCTGGGTTTCGTACGGTGAGAGAAATCGGGAGTGACTGCTACTAGCTATGAGCGCCTATCTAGTTCACAGACGCATGAGGATTAATCTATACAGAAGTATTTAACGAAAACAAGATTGATTGTCTCGGTGGCGCAGTTGTAATGGGTACGCGTTACGACTGAGGCTGACGCTGAGGTCTCTGGTTCGATTCCCGGGTCGAGTAAAAGTGGTATTGGGTTTTTCTATTACGAAATGCTCAGCATCAGCCCGGAGTCTAGAATTTGTGCCCGGTATGGCGAAAGGCTTGCCCCCTATCACATCAAGGGACGGATATACGCTCGTTGAAAAGTAGGTGTACTGGTTACACCTCTGCCTACCCTTTCGGGGATTATAGGCGTGAGTGCGTATGGATGAAAACAAGATAAAAATTCATTCTTAAAAATTTCAGTAATTCTAATTTCATCGCGAGTGAATTCACCATCAAAGTCTAGTGTTAAACAAAGCCATTTGTCACGTATATCCGACATGTTTACTGGACTAGGATTAATCATAATATTTATAATAATTCACGTTAAATACACGTGGGAAGTCTAAACACTAGTCGACGGATCAGAAGTGCCACTTACGCGACCTCTCTTCAAGATTTACGCATTGTAAAATTAATACTTATTAGAATTTATCCTGAGACTGTAGGCAGACTGGTAAAATATACCTAACAGGAACTAAGCGGGATCGCCCACACCCCCGCCACTGTAACTCCTGTAAGCCAGGATCGACAGTGGCACTCATATATCGACACCGAGCAATGAAGCTCGGCGAGTCTCTGGGAATGCAAATGTGACTTTATCCCGCAACGAAATGAATCAAATATAAAATTAGGGAGGAGTTGGAAAACCTAACAGGAACGAGTAAAATCGTGATCTCACTTTAGGAAGACTACGTCGGTGGCGCGGTTGTAATGTGTACGCGGCACAACTGCTGTGCTGAGGTCTCGGGTTCGATCCCCGTGTTGGGTAAAGTATTGGGTCAATTCATCATCACCGCAAAAACCGAATTCAATTGTTCCAATCTACACTAATCTTATAAAGAGGAAAGATTTGTATGTCACGAATAAACTTAAAAACTACTGGACCGATTTCAAGAATTCTTTTGCCGTTAGAAAGCTACATTATCACTAAGTAACTAGGCTACTTTTTATCCCGGAAAAGGCCGATCACCCGGGGGGAGCCGCGAGTAAAAGCTAGTATATTATATTTCTGTGGCAAAATTTTGGTTACTTAAATGATGCCGGAATCTAAGCTAACACTATTGATTTGATTGTGGGCTCCTTTTCTCCGCACTTAGCCCGTTGAATGTCGGGCCATTGTGCGTTAAGCTAACACTAATGGAGCTTATATCCATCAGCGGCTATTAGCGGTGACTTGACACCATCCCTAATTATACGGGTTCTCATGGGGGAGTGTTAAATACATCATTATAGTGTGAACTGCGTGGGGGTTGGAATTCACTTCACTAAAAGAAGCGGGATTGTGATCAATGAAGTCTGAATTGGGGTTTTTCGGCTAAGCTGATTACAGCGTCATTTTTTACTAATACCGTCATACCGGCGAGCTTCATACATATCAGCGATAGCTTAGCGGGCTGTGATGAAAGTCGCAGGTTCGAAACCAGCCCCAAGAGCATACATCTCTGGCTTTTCTAAGTTACCTCTGTACCAATACGTTATAAATTATGTCTTGTGAAGAAACATCTTGAGGTAACCTTCATGAGAATTTCAAAGGCATGTGAAGTCTACCAACCCGCATTAGACCTGTGTGGTGGATTAAGGCCTTATTCTTATTATTCAATAGAGGAAGCCCGTGCGCAGCAGTGGGGGAGTATAATACAGGGCAGATATTATTATTATTTTATACTTCCATAAAATTATCAAACACTTGGACGCAAACTCCTTTTCAGAAATAATTTAATCTCATGCCTGGTAACTCAAGGAGGTAGACAGAGTTCCAAATAACATTCCGTCTCATGATGTGATAGAGACGAGAGCGAGTGGTAGAGCCACGGTGTAGACAATTTTGTCTACAGCATGAATGGGCCGGTTCGTCCGGGTCGTTACCACTGTCTCACAGAAAACCGGTTTAAAGTAGGAGCTTGCTGCTACGTTTCGTACGGTGAGTGAGATATCCGGAGGCCCAAATCCCCCTCCCCTTCCCAATCCCTTATTATCCCTTTCCTTTAAGGTCGGCAACGCGCCCATCATTCTTTTGTATTGTGGGCGTACATGGGCGGTTGAGATCGCTTACCATCAGGTGACCCACTCGCTCGTTTGCCAGTCTATACTATAAAAAAAAATGTGATAGTTGAGCTTTTTACCATATCGGGCACAAATCCTAACCTGGGCAATTTGTACTAATTTTTCGGAATTGAATATCTCAAATACCAAGTGAATCGAAAGCCTCCGTGGCGCAGTGGGCGAGTAGCCGACTGCGAAGCGTGAGGCCGTGGGTTCAATTCCCACACCGAGAAAAATGTTGGTGTTATCCACAAATAATTGTTTCGGGTCTGGGTATTGTTGGGATCTTAAGTCCCTCGTACTTCCTGATACCCACGATACAGAAAATATTATTATTTATTAATGCCCTTCCTGGGCTATGAACCCAGGACTTTACACAGCTCACAGACGACTCCAGCGTCAGTTATTATATCATTACCATAATATTTCCCGTTAAGATCCCAAACCAAATTCCAGTAATAAATAAGCCATCAATGTATTTACGACTAGTTTATGATCCGAAATCACTAGAAAGGATAACGAAGTATCAAACAAACTAAACGTCATTATCAGATTATTTAATGGCGCCTGCGATTATGCTGATGGGCTGTAAAAAGGAATCAACTGATTTCTGTTTGATTGATTTTCAAAGCTTGTTGTGAGGAATGCTGTCGAGGATGGTAGAGCCATGCTGTATACAGTTTTGTCTAGAGAATGAATGGGCCGGCTCGACTGGGTAGTTACCACTGTTTTACAGAGAAATGACGTAAAGAGACTTGCTGCTGCGTTTTGTACAGTGAGATATCTGGAGGCCCAAATCACCCTCTCTTGCGAATCCCTTAATTCACCCTTTCCTTTAAGGCAACGCGGCCATGATCCTTTTAGTATCGTGGGCGTACGCCTTACATGGGCAGTGGAGCTACCACCAGGTGACGCACTGGCTCGTTTGCCGGCCTGTGTCATAAAAAAACAAATGAAAAGTGGCCTTTATGCATACTTAATTAATCACTGATTTAAAGCTTTAAAGAGACAGCACTTATTAGGTCAAATACTGATTGAAATAAAGGGGCAATAAATATTTTTAATCTACAATCAAATTATTATAAAACAAACAATTATATTTTATATCGTTTTCAACGTCTTAAAGAAAGTATCCATCAAAAGCCAATAATCAAAGTGAGTACCAGACAGTATCCTTTATCGCGCTATTACATAATTATTGCCACTAAACTGTTGTAATGACGCCATTAAACGTTTTAACGAGTGTCGAAGATTTACTGGACTGTGTTGTAAAACTAATTGTTTTGTTACGCACTCTACCATGTAACGGTTTATAGATATTATTTGATGGAGTTTGATATGTTTGTCTTCGAATTTTATTGAAGTGAAATCTTCTTTAGCCGCGTTGGGCACTTTTGGTAAGGGAAAATCTTATGGGTTCGCGTCACCGACATGCTCATGACGCGCAGTGGCCGTGTGATGTGCGCGTTAGACACTTTGTTGGATGCTTATAGCAGTATATCTGTAGCTATACAGCTGACGTATTGGGCAACATTAGTGCTGTGTATATCTTTTAAGTGAAATTGAATGGATTTAGTGAAAAGTTCAATGTGTATATACTGTGAATTGTTGAAATAGTGTTTTTGTTTGATTATTATTTGAATCGTTTAATTGTAGAATCATTGTGCAGTATAATAGTGAGTACTAAAAACCATATAAACATGCAAATAATTGTTGCTCGGAGTGTCAATACATGTGAAAACCAGATTGATGTTGATAATTTTAATTGAAACATTATGGAATTTCAAATTTTAATACTAAAAGTTCAAGTTTTCACTTCTAACGGCAGTCTCTACAAGTGCCATTTTTTTATTTGACGAGACCAAAGATCTATAGCTATGGCTGAAAATCAGTATAATGCATCGTGAAGCAATGCTAGGATACCACAAAACCCTTACGACAGTATTCCGATCTAAAAAGCAGTCAGGAAAGTAAACGCGTGCTAAAAATATTTCTAAATTTTATCTTATTTTATCTTTAAATACACTGTTTAAAGGCTCAACCTTGTTTTTTCTACTCATAGTGCTTTTGGTATGTGATTTCTCATTTTGAATAACCTCCTTCTTTTCGGAAGTCGGATAAATAACAAGCTTTTTAAATGAAATGAAAACGTGCGAACGTATATGTGCTGACTTCAGTATTGCCTAACCAAGACTTAATCTTACTAACGAGTCGGTTTCGATGTAACGAAGGTATGGTTAAGTCGCTTGTTTTTTGTTTTTATATGCTATACTGCTGCTAGTACTATGTTAGACTATGGAAACCAGTCTATATAAACAGCGTGAAAAGGATAAACTACCTATGTGCCAAACCATCTTCGTAATCAGTACAGCCGTTGCACGTGATTGATTCACAAACATTCAAACTCACAAAGTCACTTTCAAACTTTCACATTTATTATAATGATGAAATTAGTATGGTCAAAATGAATGTCTATTTTGGTTATAATTGAACGATCTGTTTTAAAAAAATCCCTTAATTGGGCTTATTATATTCAAACTTAATATGTATACTGTTTAAAAAAAAGCAGGGGGTGAGCATGAACTTGCGAATAAGTATTCGAATCGAGAACGCTAGCATTTGTATGCAGGTTCAAACAATTTTTTGACATTTCGATACGAATACGTTCTCGCAAGTTATTCGTGCTAGCTCCTCTGGACTAAAATTGATATTAAGGAAAAAAACAATTATTAGGAAATCTATATACTGTGCATGATTAAAAAAAAATACAGTATTGTTTCATGACTTCGAATTGGATCCAAACGACATGTTCACTCTAAAACATCTACTTTTTACTCCAAAAAGATTCATCGTTTGTTAAAATAACTAAACAAAAATAAACACATCTTGTTTAATAGTAGAAGATTTAATGTTACTTTGTAAGTGTTTGTTATTTTGTGTTGAACCCGGCTATAAATTCTCGGCTTGTCACGCCTATAAAACATTCTCGTGAACGAGCTCTCGATTTAGATTCGCTCTCATCTTCATATTTGGTCAGTGAGTAGTTGTTTGATAATTCGGTGTATATTTCGACTAGCTTTGTGACTATGTCTGAAGCGTTATAACTTAATGCGCTTGAGATTAAGTAGCCAATTAACCTAAAAGCAGCTGCGGCTTGGCTGCTGCAGTTGCTGGTGGGAGAGTAGCGGATACAGATTTGTACCCGATTCTATAGTGATCACCAAGAAATACATGTCTTTGAACGGCACTGTATTTGCCAAGGGTGATAGTTTCATTTTTTATAGCAGTGGTTAGCAGTTTGCAATTGAGTCACCTGATGTTAAATAATCTCTACCGCACATACGATACTAGAAAATCATGGATGTTTTGGCTAATTTCTAGGATGTAATGGGGACTGGAAAGGGGAGGGGAATTTAAGCTTTCAGAAAAACTCACTGTAGAAAACGCAACATCAAGCTGCTATTTTACGGTTTTCTGTGAGATAATGGTACTGTCTCGGTTGATCTGACCTATGATGGAGTAGGCCAATCTGTCTACAGCGTGGCTCTACCATAAAAAAAACCTTACCTCTTCAAATTATGCATCGTCATTATTTAAAGAGGTCAGCTAAAAATAGCAATTTCTAACTAGACATTCCACGCTAACCAAGTTGTCAGACAAAGTTAACACTTTACTATTTTTTAAATCACCTGACGCTCGTTATACTGAACCTTTCGGTATACCGAGACCTGAATAAGACTTATTACCACAGCGTTTCGAATTAGCCACAGTCGTAACTTTGTTCTGGCAATAATTTTGCCGTAGAAAATTTTAACTAGCTATCTTGTCTGTCTATCTATCTAGCAACTTAACTAGTCTGGTATTTACTTATATAAATTATTTTCTACTTGCACACGGTAATTAGATTTGCGCGAACGTGTCTGAAAGCTTGACCTGTGGTGTGCCAAGTAATGAGTTGCCAAGTTTGCGAATTGGAAGTTATGTAAATATGGTACAAAAGGTAATATGAATAGTAAAACAATGTTAATAAGGGTTAAATTAATGCTGGAAATAAATATGCCATTTTTGCACTTGATTACTATCAAGCTAATTTTCCGTGAGTAGCTTCATTTTGATGAGACGCCCAACAATTACCTGTACGCAAACTCTGATTGTGGTAGCTAACAGAGGTAGCAATAATTAATAATAGGATTAAAAAGAAAAGATTAGAATTAAAAAGAGGATAATTATCTAAATTATTCGAAAACATATTTGTCCTTCAAAATGTGTGGTATGATCAAAGAGTCCCCCCCTTCCAATATGTATCGATAATGAGGTCATCAAAAATTATTACTAACCAGCTGTTTTTTTTTTGTTTACTTAGTTAATATTTATATAACTTAACAGTCATATTTTCCTACAAATTGCGTGGTACGTTTTCCCGGTCCTACGCTCAAAAGTTGTAGTACAGATCCTTGATGAAAAAATAATTACTATCAAGCTGAATCTTCGTGAATAGCTTCGTTTAGATGAGACGCCCAACAATTTCTGTGCGAAAATTCTCGATTGTGGTAGCTAACAGAGGTAGCAAGGATAAAATATGTCGATTTGATGATTCTCAAAAATGTATTACTAACTGGCTTTGTTTTTGTTAAATCTCAATATAATTATCTAAATTATTCCAAAACATATTTGTCCTACAAAATGTGTGGTATGATCAAAGAGTCCCCCCCTTCCAATATGTGTCGATAACTAGGTCATCAAAAATTATTACTAACCAAATGTTTTTTTTTTTGTTTACTTAGTGAAGCTACTCACGAAAAATTAGCTTGATAGTAATCAAGTGCAAAAATAGGCCGTGGAACCTGGACTAATAGTAAAAAAATGTTAATAAGGGTTAAATTAATTCTGGAAAATAATTTAATAATTAATAATTTAATAAATAATTTTGGTTCCGTAACCAAATCAAACCCTACTTATAGCAGAGGTCAGCAAACAAGGAGGGTCACATGTGGGTAAGTGATCTCCACCGCTCATGAACATCCATACCAGAAGACGATGCGATGCAGACCTAATAAAATAATGGGGATTTGGATTTGGGCCTCCGGTAATGTCACTCACCGTACTAAACGTAGTTATCACATTACGTAGGTGTTCTGTGATACAGATTATGATCCAATTTTAATTTCAAAAAGAAGTTCAACCCTTAAGAAGGTGAAACCGGGGATAAAAGACTAAAGCTTCGTTATGTATGCACTGATTTTTATCTTTTGCTAAAATAATAATATAAAAACATTATCACAAAAATAAAACCTATTAAAAAAATAATGTCTAAGAATAACAATATTTAAAATAAAAATAAAATAAAATAAATACACCCAACAGTCACACACATAGTCCTGACCCCACTCTAGGTGAACCTGTATCGTGGGTATCAGGAACTACGAGGGACTTGCGGTCACACAACACCCAGACCCGAAACAAATTTTTGTGGATCACACAAACATTTGTCTCAGTGCGGGAATCGAACCCACGGCCTCTCGCTTCGCACCCGGCTACTCGCCCGCTGCGCCACGGAGGCTGTCAATTTAATTGTGAGTTGATGCTTTCTACCAAAAAATTTATCAATATTGGTTATTTTTATTTTTAGCTTTATAGTTTTTTTTACACATAGCACAGGTTTATACAAGACCTTCGGAAACTAGTGATTATGATATATTAAGATGTGTGCAGTGATTGTAGAAGATGCATAATGTTGCCTCATTTGTCTACTGACAGCTTACATGAGCTCTGAACTCTAAGGTCCTGGGATCTTTTCTCAGGTCGGACAGCAATCCATTGTGTAATCAAGTACTTACGACAAAGGGTTTTTCTATCTCTGGATTTTTTTTATTACCTTGAGTGACGAAACGAGTAGGTCGCTCGCCTGATGGTAAGCGCCACGCCTGCCCATAAACAGAAGCAACACCATCAGAACTTTGAATTACAAACCACTGCATGGCATTGGACTGCCCTCCTCACCCCGATACATAAGATATTAAGTCTCATAATGCCCAGTAATTTCACTGGCTTCAATGTCCTTCAAACCGAAACACAATAGTGCGTACACACTGCAAAAATAGACAAAGTAGTGGTACCAATCCAGACGGCCTCTCGCATACGAGGGACCTACCTTGTATATTAAGGCTAGACCCTAAGTTTTGGAGTTCTGTAACCTTGACCTTTTCCGCACCGCTGTTGTCCGAAGGCGTGTCTACTCCATCCGCGTAGTACTACAATAGTACGCAAAGGGTTTCACATTAAAACAATGTCCACAGCGCCGCGACATAATCTTAATGCAGGATCTAACTACCATAATAGATTGCCTGCCTACCGTCATAATAGCCGATTAAATGCAACAATTCCTTAGCCTAGGAGCTTCACATGCTACATATACCATCATCTTATAAATAATCATACTAATATTATAAATGTGAATGTAAGTTTGTTTGTTACGCTTTCACGCAAAAACTACTTAACTGATCATCATTAAACTTTGTACACATTATATTGGAGGTATAAGAAGTAACAGATAGATACGTTTTATGAAAAAACAAATAAAAATATATATTTGTTTGTTACGCTTTCACGCCTAAGTAACTGAACCGATTTTTATGAATTTAGATGTAGAGATAGATGGGAACCTGAGGGCCAATTCTGCTATTTTAACTGACACTGCGAATGAATTTTAACCGAACTGAGATTACATTTTGAATTAGTTAAAAATATGGCATTCTGCTCTTTTAAAAATTCGATATCAACTCAGTTAAATTGCATATAAACTGTCAATTCGATCAACTTTCAATGTCTTTTTTTTGTTGAAAATATGGCTTCGCATTATTATGCATTTCGCCAATGACAAGTATTTTACCGAATTTTACGTATCAGCTGCCATAGACTAAATTCTAGATATTAAAAATGACCTAAGCGACAAAATCAATGTTACCAACTCACAATAAAATACCCACAATATGACTAATTTCAGTGATTAAAAAATTACGTAACTGGAGGTTATGATTTTTTAATTAATTGATTTGACTAATTCCATGTATTTTATTTATTTCATTAATTTATCTACTCCATGGCATAACTGAAGGAAAACGGCACAACATCACCACTCCGGCAGTCCTTTCCGGAAATAACCACAATCGCGATTATTTTATTGAAATTTGAAATTCTACCGAATTGCGGTTTTTTTTTGCAACACTGCTGAGGACATATCTATACTAAATAAAAATTGTGCGAGAGTTTTGGCGGGAATTTTGACAGTGCGATTGCTCTCATAATTTAATCTACACTAATATTCTAGAGAGGAAAGATTTTTTTGTATTTTTGTATGTAACAAATAAACTTAAAAACTACTGGGCCGATTTCAAATATAATTTGGCCGTTAGAAAGCTACATTATCACTGAGTAACATAGGCTGTAAACTCATTTCTAATACTTTACTGAAATAACGAGCACACAAAGTCGAACAATTTTGACTACTTTTAGTTGCTTGCAGTAAAAGAGAATAAAGTTAACTGAATTTGTCTGCAGTTAACTCACAGTCACTTCACCTCAGTGTTGCCAAGTCAGATTTTTGAAAATACCGTGTTGTCCACATTAAAATACGGCATTTGCGTCAAAAATACAGTGCTTGATGGGAAAAAATACAGTCTATTTTACAGTGCAATAAAATGTCATACAAAAAAGGAAATAATTAAATTATTAAATAAAATATAAATTTATTTTAAACTTTATATCCTAAACTAACTTAACATTTTATTTGTATATATCGATCGCTGCAGAAATGGATGGCTGCGATGATGATGATATCGGTTTATTTTTTTTTATGTATTTAATCAAAGAGTTTTATGTATACTACTAGACAAGCTGCGCGGAACATAGAAATTGTAGTATAATAAATTGTAGTATAGTAAATTAGTTGTATTACTAAGTTGCAGTCAATTGATCGTAACTCAATATTATCATCTCGCTTACTCTCAACTAACCCCTATTGCGCTCCCTGTTTGTGAACTGTCAAACTCCCGCGTTATGTGACGCAGTTTTACTTCTAAATAACCTGTCTAGTAGTATACAATAATAATACGAAATTTTGACTGTAAAAAAATACTGTGCCTCCATATACGGTATTTATAAAAATACCGATGGCATGAAAATACGGCAGATCTGCTGTAATTACAGTGCACTTGGCAACACTGCTTCACCTTCAGTCACATTTCGTTCTCAATTAATATTTTGACGTTTGTCTGTAGACGAAATGCATTTTATATAGTTAAGTGTCTCACAATGGACCCTGGCGAAATCACCAATCTACGGTGGAGCCAAACACAATTAAAAGAAGAAGAAGATAGTTAAGTATCAAATTTATTGTTACCAGAATGCCGTTTTGGTTCAGTCAACTTGTATTCTACTTTCGATATCATTGCGTTCTAAGTTCTTGAATATTGGTTTAGCAGAATACCATTTGCAACTTTCTTGTCGCTGAGATTAGATCGGAATGATATTTTGAACAATTAAAATTACGAGAATTGGCCCTCTGTAGACGGTTATAGGCTACGTTTTATTTCGGAAAAGTCTATTCACGCGGGCGGAGCCGCGAGCAAAAGCTAGTAATCTATACAATATGTAACAAAAACCCTGTTGGGCATTTTAACTGTCATATCAGAATCGATATTCAAACGCAACGAAAAAACTTGCATACGAAAATTAGACTATAAAAATAATCATATTTAATGTTTAATCTTGAATTAATTTATTTTTTGTAAACCGTATTCCGATTGATTACCTCTGCAAGAGCGATGACTTGGGGCTAGAGCGAGATAGCATGTTGCGGTGTCCACGTACATCAAACGTGCCGCGCGCTGGAGAGCTTCGTAAATCCACACATATTATACAGATGCAAATAGCATTTTTTAAATATGTTCATTTTTTAAGTTATCTGTGTAAAAATAATATCTCGCTTCTGTTTATTATTTTTATTAAGCTGTCGATATGTCTATCTTCACGGCCTAGAAAGGGCCAACAGGGTTTTTGTTACATACTGTATAATATTTACCTACGAAATTGCCGTACTGTACGATTTTTTTATTTTTTTTATTTCTATTAATCAAAGTAGCCTATGCTATCGATGCATCTCTGCCAGCGCAGTTGCAATTTATTGACGCCCTTCTTAAATAAATCGGTTTGACGGGAGACTTTTTGTACTGTCTCCCGAGTATTGATATTTTTCCCCGCAAAAAGTCATCCAAAAATAAAAATCTTTTATTTTCAACGTGATTTCAAACTATATACTTAAACGCCAAAAATATTTTGATCTTTAAAGCACCTCGATATTATAATTTAAATAGAACAGTAATCTATTCTTAATTCTAGCGTCTAGACATCGTATATCTCGCCACAGCGAGCTCCTAGAGCATTTCATTAAAATAATCTAAAGTTTAATCAAGCAGTAATATTGGTTGCATTGGGCATGTTTATTTACTGGTTCCCCTTTAGGTATTATTCTGATACCATCTATATAAATCAAATTTTGGAAGGCCTGTACAGCATGGGTATAATATGTGGGTTTGATTCTAGTATTGTTACGACAGCTCGTAAGCAGTGATAGCTCAGCGGGGAGTGGTATGGACTGTCGAGACGAAAGTCGTAGTTCCAAACCAGCCCCAAGAGCATACACCTCTGATTTTCTAAGTTGTGTGTGTAATAATTGTTTATTATCGTTTGATTTAACGGTGAAGGTAATATAGTGAGGTAACCTGCATACTTGAGAAGTTCTTCTTAAGAATTTCGAAGGTATGTGAAGTCTGCCAACCCGCATTAGGCCAGCGTGGTGGATTAAGACCTTAACGAGGGTTAAGGTCTTAATCATTCAGTAGAGGAGGCCCGTGCTCAGCAGTGGGACGTATATAATACAAGGCTAGTATTATTATTTATTGCTACGACTTGCCATCTATGAAATCATGGGATAAAAGTAACGTCCGTTGGTGCACGAGTTGCGTCTCTGCATATCCTTTCGGAGATACATACTTAAACTTGTATATTATGGTCTAGTAAGTACTGCATAGCACTAGACTGTGCTCGTCACCCCGAAATTTGTTGTTAAGACTCTTAACGCCCAATAATTCACCGGTTTCAATGTCCTTCAAACCGAAACACTACAGTGCTTACACAGTACTGCTTGGCGGCAGAAATAGACAAAGCGGTGGTACCAACCCAGACGGCCTCGTATATGCGGGCTTTCCATTTATATGTTTTATTTTTATTTAACACAACACATCTTCATGTCTGCCGGGTAGGCAGAGGTGCAATTAGTTCTGAACCCATTGTTCGCCGAGTTTATTTCTATTCCATGATGTGATCGGCGACGAGCCTATCTCCATAACGGGCACAAATTCCAATTCCGGGCAACTCATGCGTGATTTGACAGCCTCCGTGGCGCAGTGAGTGACTAGCTGGCTGCGAAACGAGAGGCCGTAGGTTCGATTCCCACACCGAGGCAAATGTTTGTGAGATCCACAATATTTGTTTCGGGTCTGGGTGTTGTGGGACCGCAAGTCCCTCGTAGTTCCAGATACCTACGATACAGGTTAACCTAGTGCGGGGTCAGAACTATGTGTGTGACTGTTTGGTGTATTTATTTTCCCAGAACTCTAAACACAATAATTGCATTGCCTGACCTCAGATTTGAAACCGGGACGTCACGGTTACTGAGGCTAAGTAGGCTGCCACTACACCAAAAGTGATATTCTTATTTAGCTCATATTTTTTAAAATTATGAAACGCTTCATCTGGCACCCCTCATGATGAGATAAAATGATAATCGACCGAATGATTGATTGGTGTCCTCAAGTATTTGAGTGAAAGTAATCTCAAATCACTGCAGATCCGGCGATTGAACGAATGGAAACCAGATTAAATTCGTTTTTACCTGCACTCGTGCCACTTTTGTGCGGATCCGTGGGATCCGTTTGACCGCATTGAAGGTTAACCGACCATCTACTGAGATTAAATTGTAATAAATACACACGCACTCACGCCTGTAATCCCTGAAGGGCTAGGCAGAGGTGTAACCAGTACACCCACATTTCGCCGAGCGTATCTCCGCCCCATGATAGGGAGCGAGCCTATAGCCATACCGGGCACAAATTCCAGACTCCGGGCTGATACTGAGCTTTTAGTAATAGAAAAACCCAATACCACTTTTACCCGTCACGGGGATCGAACCCGAGACTTCAGCGTCAGCCTCAGTCGTAACGCGTACGCATTACAACTGCGCCACTGAGGCAGGCAGTAAATTGTAATGTTTAAGATATTCCTTTAGATGGGTATCAAAAATAATATGATGAAACAGTTTCCGTGACGCAGTGGGAATGTAGAGACAAAGATGTTTGTGAGATCCACTAATATATGTTTCGGGTCTCGGTGTTTTCTCCCCAGAGATGTTAACGTTAAGTAGGCGTTCGGGCGTAAAAATCTACAAGCCAAATCTTTCTGTAACATGTGTAAAAAAAAAAGCACGTTGCGCCGCGAGTGGGTTAAAGGCAGGTTAATAATGACTTGGATTGTAATTTTTACGACCGGCACCTACCTGACGTCAACCACACTCGTGTTTTAATAAAATTAAATATTTAGATACACATTAAATTTGATTACACCCTAGCAGGCAATCAAGGCCAGGTCAACTGTTGAGTCACGCCGTCCACGGCGCCAGTCGTGACGGGAGGTGTCAACGCCAGAGCAAACGTACAGCCGTGGGAACTGCATCTTTGCCATATTAGCATGTAAATTGACGTATGAGTTATGTATAGAGTGCGAATTTGAAGGTTAGCTGTAAACTATAAAAAAGTTTTCGAATGGAGGCCACGTACGGGCAAACGCAACAGAGGACGTCCACCTACAAGATGGACCAACGACCTGACAAGGGTTGCAGGAAGCCGATGGATGCAGGCCGCTTCCAACAGGTCGGCCTGGAAGGCATTAGGGGAGGATTCAGCAGTGGACGTCTTGTGGCTGATGATGATTATGATGTAAACTTTAGACTTTGGTACAGCCACGCCAAAGTCAGTTTGAGCTACAGCAAGAATAGGTCGGTTTAACCAAGATGGTACTCGTCCACAGAAAAACAACGTAAATGGGTGAATTGCCGTATTATTTCGTACGGTCAAGTTTTTGGAGGGCTGAAAAATTATTTACTCTACCCGATCTCCCATTTTTTTAGTAAAGGGCCGCCAATCATAATTTTGTGGGTATTGTTGATCCATGGGTGATCTAAATCAATTACCAATCAAGTAATCTTGCTAACTTGCTTGACTTACTTAGCAAACACTGAACATCTTATGATGACGGACGCCATCAAGCCTCTCGTTATTCAAGCAAATAAAAAAGCAGGTCGTCTGTTATTAAAAAATAGAGTTAGTTAATCCCACAAACCTTGGAACATTAATCAACTTTTAGAACATTGCATGTTAGCCCCTAATCTGACTGTTACTATTTAGATGAATTCCTATACGTGCTCTTAGTTTAAGTGTTTGTGTGTTTTTCGATAGCTGCTTCAATGATAATTAATCGATCGATCCCCATTTATAATTTAAGTCTTATTTTTTCGTCTTATTTTTAGGATTCCATACCTACAGGGTGCCAATGGAAACCTATTACTAAACCCACGATGTCCGTCTGTCTAATATTCCTTGTAAAAGCTCCATCCTTTAAATCGTAATAGGTAAAGCCTTCTGAAATACTAAACATAAAAGTGTAAGGGTGTCGGTGTAACTGTAAGTTCGCGAGTTCGACTAGCACTTGACCAGTTTTGTATTCTCAATTAGTTTAAGAATAATAATCATCTTCTTCTACATGCCCTTACCCCACTCGCAGTGGGGTCAGCGCAGCATGCTTTTAACACATGTTACATAAATATTTGCCTTGTAGTTTTCACAACCGGCCTACCTAACGTCAACCTCTCTGGGGAGGAAAAAGTTTAAGATTAAGAATGAAATCGGTTATTAATGATGTAGGCAATTAAAATAGAACTTATGACAGGTCAGTAGAAGATTAAAGAAAGATTTTGTTGGTATCAGATATCATATCAACATAAGTAAACATAACATACATAGAGCGTCATCAACAATAAACAAGGCATTTTTTTTTCTTTTTTTTTTTATAACATTGAATGACGAGACGAGCAGGTCGCTCGCCTGATGGTAAGCGCCACGCCTGCTCATAAACAGAAGCAACGACACACAGAACTTTAAATAAAGCTCTGCATGACACTGGACTGCGCTCGTCACCCCGAGACATAAGGTGTTAAGTCTCATAATGCCCAGTAATTACACTGGCTTCAATGTCCTTCACACCGGAACACAACAGTGCTTACACACTGTTGCTTGGTGGCAGAAATAGACAAAGCGGTGGTACCAACCCAGCCGGTCTCTCGCAAACGAGGGACCTACCACCTTGTAAAATTATACTAAATACTAATTTAAAAATAAACTGTCGTTTTTAAACATTAAAATATTTTTATTATGGAACAAGTCTAATATTGTTATGATTTTTAAGGGGTCAATGTGGACCCGTCAAATCTTTAGTACGAGAAGGTGGCATTAAGCCGGGATAACACCAAGCAGAAAAAAGGTATGGATCATGGGCATAAAGAAAGAAAGAAAGATAGCATTTATTGACAGTCGTTAGGTGGTACATGTACAAATTGACGCTGAAAAAATATTTTTATAAGATAGCAGTGATAGCTCAGTGGGGAGTGGTATGGACTGTTGAGACGAAAGTCGCAGGTTCGAAACCAGCCCCAAGTGCAGACACCTCTGACTTTTCTATGTGTGTATTAATTGTTAATTATCACCTGCTTTAACGGTGAAGGAAACATCGTGAGGAAACCTGCATACCTGAGAATTTCTTCATAAGAATTTCGAAGGTATGTGAAGTCTACCAACCCGCATTAGGCTAGCGTGGTGGACTAAGGCCTAACCCCTCTGATTCAGTAGAGGAGGCCCGTGCCCAGCAGTTGGACGTATATAATACAGGGCTAGTATTATTATTATAAGTAGTAGTAAAAAAAAAAAAAATGGCACTATTTATTTATAAAATAAGCCACATTTACAAATAATTAGACAAAAAACTAGAGACTGTAAAGCACAGACTTTCTCTCTTGTAATGAAACGGAAGCTAAAGTAATCGATAGCGGTTACCGAACGTTACGAAACATCGATACATTACCGATATCGATAGTGTAATCTCGATATAACGACGCGGGTGAATGTCGCCGCACTATCTTTTGAGGAAGTTTGACGTTTTATATTGGTTAATTAGGTAATTTAACGTAAAATATGACAGGAATAGAAGTTTGAATTGGGAACTATAGGTACTAACGTTAAATGCTGAGCATGGTTGTTTTTTATTTTTATTATTAGCTTGAATGACCAGACGAGCAAGTCGCTCGCTTGATGGTAAGCGCCACGCTTGCTCACAAACAGAAGCAACGCTTTAAATTACAAAGCACCGCATGACACTGCACTGCGCTTGTTACCCCGAGACCTTATGGTGTTAAGTCTCATAATGCACATGGCTTCAATATCCTTCAAACCGGAACACAACAGTGCTTACATACTGTGCTTGGCGGCAGAAATATACAAAGCGGTGGTACTACCAACCTAGCCGGCATCTCACATACAAGGGACCTACCACCTTGTTATTATTTCAATTAGATTCAAATCTCCTTTTAACCGACTTCAAAAAAAGCGGAGGTTCTCAATTCGGCGCGTTATTTAAAGTGAAAACTTCTTCAGGCGCGTTGGGCATTTTTTGAGATGGAAAAATACCATTGTACTCGCGACACTGTTACCGACACCTCTGTATCATTTTTTGAGATGGGAAATAACCATTGAACTCGCGACACACATCGCGAATCACATCATGGGACGGAAATAAGCTCGGCGAAATGCGGGTGTACAGTAGGCCTAGTATGAGTTACAAATACGTTCACAGTTTTCGAATTCGAATAAAATTACTACCGTCCAAGTGTCAAACTAGTAATTCATACGGTAATAAAGGAAAGAAATGCTTGAAAACTAATTTCATATTCTATTATTATGAAATAAAATAAACCATATAATTAATTTTAAGTCATCATAGTTCCCACTAGTGGCTACTAATATTTGACGTATTGAGAGAAAACGAAAACTCTCATGGTTTTACAAAACTATTAAAACTTGTACTAAGCCTACTGGTTACACCTCTGCCTATCTCTTCGGGGAGTACAGGCGTGAGTGCGTATGTAGTAATATTATTAACTATACACTCTCAAGACCATTGAGGCAATTCCTAAGTACTGAACAACAACAGTTTTCGTATGGATTATTGTCAATTGGCACACCTCAATGACCCAGCGAGACCCGACTGACAATTCCTAGAAGTATTTCGCTAACTTATCACGCGTTTTGTTAAACAATATCTGGAGGCCAATTCTCGTAATTTTAAATGTTCAAAATATCATTCCGATCTAGTCTCACCGTCAAGAAAGTTGCAAATGGCATTCTCTTAAACCAATAATCAACGTCAAATGTGAACATAGATCGTAATGAGATTGAATGTAGAATAAAAGTTGACTGAAGCCAAAGCGGTATAATGCTACTGCTAATGCTAGGTGCATTTGACGTTGATTATTGGTTTTAGAGAATGCCATTTGCAACTTTCTTGACGCTGAGACTAGATCGGAATGATATTTTGAACATTTCAAATTACGAGAATTGATCTTCCTTTTGTTGACATTATCGCAAATAGCCATGTTTGATTTTGTTTCACGATAAGGGCTTGATGGAGGGTTGTGGGTTCGATTCCTGGAGAGAGCGTTGAACACAATATCAGTGGGTTGATAAAAGATAGTATTGTTTTTTTAGATGTTGTAATCAGTTTTTAACCAACGAAAAGAGAAAAGAGGTTTTTAACTCAACGCGTATATTATGTTTAAATGTTCTTCGATTGTGAAAGCAACGAGGACCCGGGTTTGGTCTCGAGATCGAAAAACCCAAATATTAAGTTTTATTTTACACACTTATCATTCAGTTGTAATTCGACCTACCCGTCAGAAACCCCTAGGTGGGGTTATACAGGAACCTTATGTGTTTTGTCCGCAGAGGGGATGACGTCAGAAAGGCGGCCGGTTGTATAAAGCTACAAGCCAAATCGTTCTGTAACATGTGTTAAAAACATATTGCGCCGACCAAACTGTGAGTGACAAAGGGCAGGTAGAAGACAAAGACTTTAATGACAGACGGGCTGTTTATAAGTAAAATTGCATCACATAACGCGAGAGTTTGACAGCTCACAAACAGAGAGAGCCATAGGGGTTCTAGTTGAGAGCAAGCGAGATGGTAATATTGAGTTACGGTCAACCGAAACTTAGTGGTGCAATTTCTATATACTGCGCCACTTGTCTAGTAGTTTAAGGTCTTTGGTAGAAGAAGATCAATATTATAAATAAAACCTCGTACGGTCAGTAAAATTATCCAAGTTCCAAAAATTTACGTAATTTCTCAGCAGTATTATCTGATTCTATTGATAACTTGAAAATTCTAGGTTAGAACCTAAACCAATGTTTACTTGGATGTTTGAACAGTATTGTTGTAAATGTAAATACTAGGAATATTTTATATTTGTATGAATTAGGAATATAAACACTAAAACTTAAATATTCTAACTGCCTCGGTGGCGCAGTTGTAATGCGTACGCGTTACGATTAAGGCCAACGCTGAGGTCTCGGGTTCGACCCCCGGGTCGGGTAAAGTGGTATTGGGTTTTTCTATTACAAAATGCTCAGTATCAGCCCGGAGTCTGGAATTTGTGCCCGGTATGGCGATAGGCTCGCCCCCTATCACATAAGGGACGGAGATACGCTCGGCGAAATGTGGGTGTACTGGTTACACCTCTGCCTACCCCTTCGGGAATTACAGGCGTGAGTGCGTATGTATGTATGTACCAATGAATTGGCACAAACTGTATCTCACGGGCCACTGTCTGACCCAAAATGTGTGACATCATAAGGTTCCGAGAATCGACCACGGTGGTAGAGTTCGCACCGGCTTGTTAGCGCTGTCGTGATAATTCATGTCGAACAAAAAGTCGACCGTTTCGCGACCAAGTGCGAAGGTGAGCCTGGGAACTTGTATTGTGCGTCCACAATAGAAGATTTGGTCGCCGTCTGACTTAGTTCTGGAGTTAAAACTTAGCCCTTCAATAATGACGAGTTATTTAGTTACTTTTTTTTATTTTATATCATAGGCCGGCAAAACGAGCAAGTGGGTCATCTGATGGTAAATGATCTCCACCGCCCATGTACGCCCACAAAACCAAAAGAGTTATGGGCGCGTCGTCAACCTTAAAGAAAAGGGATAATTAAGGGAATGGGAATGGGAGAGGACCTATCTGCGGTGGCTCGTAATTGGCTTATCTATTGTATTCACTTCATTATATATATGTTTTCCATTATTGATAGCTGTGAGCCACCTGAATATAATAAAATAAAATAAATAAATAACAAATTGTTCCTTATCGCAGATACTGTAAGATCTTTGAAATGTATTTGAATGACGAAACGAGCAGATCGTTCCGCCTGATGTTAACCGCCACGCCTATCCATAAACAGGAGCAACACCACACTTAATCTTGGATGACTAACATTGCATGGCACTGGATGGCGCTCGTCATCCCGAGACATAAGGAGGCCAATTCTCGTTATTTTAAATGTTCAAAATATCATTCCGATCTAGTCTCAGCGTCAAGAAAGATGCAAATGGCATTCTCTTAAACCAATAATTAACGTCAAATGTGAACATAGATCGTAATGAGATTGAATGTAGAATATAAGTTAACTGGAGCCAAAATGGTATAATGCTAGGTGCATTTGATGTTGATTATTGGTTTGGCACTGAAAAGTCAAAAATAACAAATTCTAGTAGTAGCTTTGGAGCACGCTTTCTGTACTGTTTTTCAAAGTAGGTTGTTTGTTGTATTTCAAAATGGTTTGAGCATATCCCGTCACAAGAAGTTTCCGATCATTAATTATAATTATTCTTTAGTCCTCGAAAGCAGTCGCATTTCAACAATCTAGTAAATAGTTTAGAAACTTCATGACCTAAACATTCAGACAAGTCAATACTCCGTGAAGTCTAGTGTTGAGTAAGACATACAAGAGGCATTACATTTATCCCGTACATGACGATATAATGTAAGAGCGGCTAAATTTTTTGTAAAAGAAGTACATCTTCTTCAAATTTTAACTGGCGGTCTCTTAGGTCCTATGCCCATAACTCTCGGCTGGATGCCGGTAACGGTCTGTTCCGATTACCGCTACCTTGGGTCACTCCTATAGAGCGATGGCGAAATAGGCCGAGATATTAGCCAGAGAATCAACTCAGGTTGGATGAAATGGCGTCAGGTCTCGGGCACATTATGTGACGCTAAAATGGCCCCTTAAATTGAAGGGTAGAATTTACAAGTCCATCATAAGACCTGTCGTTTAGTATGGATTGGAGTGCTGGGCTACTAAGAAGATGGATGAAAAACGATTGCATGCAGCAGAAATGAGAATGTTGAGATGGATGTGTGGAGTAACAAGGATAGACAGAGTCATGAATGAGCACGTTAGAGGGAGTTTGAAAGTGGCACCTATGGTGGATAAGATGAAAGGGACCGCCTGTCTTGGTATGGGCATGTTATGAGTAGAGAGGAAACATATGTGGGTAAGAAAGTGATGAATATGAATATTGATGGATGGAAAGGTAGAGGAAGGCCAAAGAAAAGGTGGATGGAGTGTGTGAGGAAGGACATGAAAGAAAGAGGGGTGAATGACGAGACGACGGCTGATAGACATGTATGGAAGAAGAAGACATGCTGCGCCGACCCCAAATAGAATTGGGACCAGGGCAGGAGAATGATGATGACTTCTTCAAATTTTATTTCGCGTCACTTTGTTACTATTCCCAAGGCGCGGGTTGCTTGCGTGAAAGAGGGAGAACGGGCGAGAAAGGTTCAAGTCGCCTCGCCTCATTTGAAGTGGACCTTGTACTGGCTCAGTACAAAAAAGAGGCTACTCTTACAAACTCATTTAAAAATCGTGTCCTCAACACTAGTGAAGACATATGTCCATGACCTCGAAATTTCTTCACGGATCTTCACTTTAGTTCACGTTTACACTGTATCGTTGATATTTACGAGACGTCGATCACTTCACCTATAATTGTGCATTGTTGTATTGATTTACATGAGTTTTAAAACTTGGTGAGTAATAGAAACGTGGTAAGAGTCAGGCTGTGCCCGTAAACTTTTTCACTTTTGTTTGCGGTCGCACAAACTAATTCGTATTGTACGTGGTTATACTGTAACAAATATGTAACGTGTTATTTAAGAAAGTGAATATGTTTATGGATTATAAACGGTAGTGGCTAGGATGACTATTTTTTATCCTGGCTCGGCAAATTGACTACGCTACACCTGATGGTAAGTATAGCGCAATCCATGAATACTGTCGACCAACGATAGACACTGAATCTATCGCAGATCGGCAGAATTATGCCGGCCTGCTTAGTTGCTTCTTCACACTCCGTTTAAAGGATCCCATGTTATAGGAAGGAGGAAACACGTGCGCCGGCAAGCTATTCCATAGCTTTATGGTCCGACAGAAATACGATTTTGCGAACCTCTTAGTCCGAGCCGAGATGGAAGAGACCACCAAGCTATGGTTTCGCAAGCCAGCACGCGTGGTTCTGTTAAGGAAAGGTGAGGAAGGAATAAGGTCAAATAATTCCTAATTATGGATTTTTTAAGCATTTTTTGAATTGTCATATTGTCATTTAGTGCGTTTAAAGTGAATAGTAAAATTTAAAGGGAAATTAATGACTATTGTAGCCTTTTAGATATTGTAAATGTTATTGAATATATAGTTTTTACTCTTTTGCCAAATCATCTCTTCTTTCTTTCCACCTACCCTTATACCACTCGCAGTGGGGTCAGCGCACATTTTAACACATGTTACAGAACGATTAAGCTTGTAGTTTTTACGACCGGACGCCTGCCTGACGTCAACCCTTCTGGGGAATCTCTCATATTATTATTTTGACATATAATAATTAATATTATAACAAAACTATAATAGAAAATAATTATGTTGAAGTAAATAGTAAAAGCGGTGAAGGAAACATCGTGAGGAAACCTACATACCTGAGAAGTTCTTCATAAGGATTTCGAAGGTATGTGAAGTCTGCCAACCCGCATTAGGCCAGCGTGGTGGACTAAGGCCTGTCCCCTCTCATTCAGTAGAGGAGGCCCGTGCCCAGCAGTGGGACATCTATAATGCAGGGTTAGTAAAAAAAATAAAAATAGTAAAAGCATTATAATTGCGGTACAAATTAAAACTATGTTTCAGCAACTTTAAGATGGTATCGGATACTTTTTAATAGCTTAAATAACGAGACGAGCAGGATGCTCGCCTGATGGTAAGCAACACTCCTGCCCATAAATAGATGCAACACTACACAGATCTTTCAATTGCATAGCACTGGACTGCAGACCCCATGATATTAGTTAAGTATCGTAATTCCTAGTAACTTCACTAGCTTCAATGTTATTCAAACTAAAACAAAACACTGCTTAAACACTGCTGTTTGAAATCAGAAATACACAAAGCGGTGGTACCAACCCATTCAGCTTTTCGAATAGGAGCTACCACCTAGAAAATACTAAATAAATAAATAAATACACCCAACAGTCACACACATAGTCCTGACCCCACACTAGGTTAACATCGTCGATATCAGGAACTACTCGTACGATGGACTTGCGGTCTCACATCACACATACCCGAAACAAATAGTTGTGGATCACACAAACATTTGTTCTCGGTGTGGGAATCGAACCAGCGGCCTCTCGTTTCTCGGCTACTCGCCCGTTACGCCACGGAGGCATAGATAGGCAAACTAATTATAAGTTAACTAATTACGGCATCTCGCTTCGCAGCCGGCTACTCGCTGACTGCGCCACGGTCACTCCTGAAAATCTTCAAATATCCGCATTTATTGACCCGAGGCAATTCACATTCCATCAAATTCTCTTACACAATGTTTGCCAGCTCAACATAACAGATAACCCATTAGACCACGATAAATAACTATTTAGCACTAAAGCTCAAGTTGTGAAACAAAAGTATGGTACACAATTTTCCCATAAGAACCACGCTCGAGATATTGGCTCCGGAGTTTATGGTTCATTGTGGGCATTAATGGTACACAAACAATAAACATAGGAGAAAATTAATATACACACTCAGAGAGTCAATGGTCCCGTCTCTGAGGTCGCTTGTCTGAGTCTACATATGGTTTAAGTAGCGTAATGAGTGATGAACCGGCGATAGCTCAGCGGCGAGTGGTCCGGACTGTCGAGACGAAAATCGCTGGTTCAAAGCCCCAAGAGCATGAACCTCTGACTTTTAAGTTACGTGTGTATTTATTGTGAATTATCGCTTGCTTTAACTTATTATCGCTTTTAAAACTCTTTAACTTACAATTTTAACTTTCTGAGTGGTAGAGGCACGGTGTAGTCAGTTTTGTCTACAGCAAGAATGATGGACTGGTTCGCCCGGATCATTACCACTGTGTCACAGAATACCGAAGTGAAGTAACAGCTTGCTGCTGCGTTTCGTACGGTGAGTGAGATATCCGGAGGCCAATATCCCCTCCTTCCCAATCCCTTAATTATCCCTTTCCTTTAAGGTCGACAACGCGCCCATGATTCTGGTATTGTGGGCGTACATATGCGATGGAGATCGGTATATAATTATGTCGAATATTATACGGAATTCACAGGTCTAAGTGTAAATCAGGACATAGAAGGTCGTATATAAAAAAAAAACAGCAGTGATAACCAAAGAATGTATAAAACACCAGTTTCCTTACCTGCACTTCTCGCGTTCGAGTGCCATTAAATACTGCTAACTCAAGCACCCTTGTAGGCGCCAGGGCTTGAACAAGTGTGCCAACATAACAGACATCAGCTAACAAACCCTTATCAACTTTTATTTCAAGGGGTTAAAGTCCAAAATTGATTACGATCGAGTTAGGAGAACCTGAGAATGATGGTCAATAATTTCTCTAATATTTTTGCTTACGCAATTCGCTTATGAATAGTTGATGTGATTAAACATTGGCTTGTGGTTCTAGGAAGTGTATAAAGAAGGGTTTTGTTTGATTGGTCGTGGCTTCGGAATAAACTTGTTCAGCAATTTCTTGCATTTCATATAGCTACAAAGTATAGGGACTTTTCTGAGGCTTTATTAGTTTTTTTTCTATTGACAGCTAGCTCTTGTAACACATTTCGGCGTTGTTTCTTCTGAAGCCCCGGAACTTTTCTAGACTGTAGATGAAGACAACCATGGAGTTTTTAGCTGATAAAAATCCGGTGTACTACATTTATCTTTACAGGATGCCTTGTAATATGCATTGATTTTGATCAAAAGTTTTATAGTTATTAATTTATTTACGTGACTATTTTATCTCAATTTCCATTTTTTAAGTCGGTTTTTAATAATAAAAAAATGTATGGTTTTATAACATATACGTTACGATTTCTTGATGCATTTTAAACTACATTTTTAGTATTTTAAGATCTGCGTATTTCAAAATCGTAGACATATTACTTATAAACGTTACTTAAGCATTGATTAGTTTAACCCTCTCTTGTCTTTCTCTGTCAACGTCATTTATAAAGTGGCTAGAAACAGACAGATTTTTTTTGTAAGAGCATAATATGTGATCTGTTTATGCAATACAATGTTTGCTCCATGTCATTTTAATAAAGTATTCAATCAATTTGCGAGTTACTCATGAAGTCCAAAGCTCAAAGGTTACTTAAATAATGTTGCAATTACAACACAGATGCACTATAATTGAATTAAATGCATGTTCACGAACATCGTGAGATATCATGACATGATTGATCTCTATCCATCCACTTCAAGCTCATTTAAGGATAAGGTTTTCAATTAGGACCAAGGTAATGTGCTCCCTAATTATAACGAATTGCTAATTTAAGCAATTTCAATGAAATAAACCACTCATTAATTTAATCCTACTACTATTAGAAATGTGAAAGTTTTGATTTTTGTGAGTTTGTGAGTTTGGATGTACATATATACTCACTCACGCCTGTAATCCCCGAAGGGGTAGGCAGAGATGTAACCAGTACACCCACATTTCGCCGAGCGTATCTCCGTCCCTTATGTGATAGGGGGCGAGCCTATCGCCATACCGGGCACAAATTCCAGACTCCGGGCTGATACTGAGCATTTCGTAATAGAAAAACTCAATATAACTTTACCCGACCCGGGGATCGAACCCGAGACCTCAGCGTTGGCCTCAATCGTAACGCGTACGCATTACAACTGCGCCACCGAGGCAGCAGAGTTTGGAGGTTTGTTAGTCAATCACAACTCAAAGGTTTTGGATGATATTTTGCACACAAATAAACCATGATCTGGATTAGGGTATAAGCTACTTTTTGGAAAAGACCGCGGCGGGCGGAGCCGCGAGCAAAAGCTAGTCAACTATATGAATTTGAAAATGTAATTTTTCATGGGTCACAAAATCAAGTACTTATTTCATGTTAATACTATCTTAATAACTCCAGAAATATGATAGTTTTTTTTATGAAATTTTGGATTTTAGTTGTTTTAGGGACCCTTATTAGACAGTGTATAGGTCTAAAAGGTTTAAATTTTGGGGGGTCAAACATAGCTCGAAATGGTTTGTATAAATATACGCACCGGGCGGTGCCTTGCCTGAACTTGGCTTGAGACACGCTGTGTGTCTAGATGATACACAGTTGCAGTGCAGCCTACATAGGCTGAGAAACCGATGAAGTCCTGTGTTCGAAACCCAGGCCAGGCAATCACAATTTGCGTTAGAGTCTTCGATTCTCAATATTGCAATTAGTGGTATCATGTTTCTAAACATCAGCACTACCTTTCTTAGTTTTCGAAAGCGTTTTTCTTACACCGTTATACATACGAATTGTAAACGAGTGGTAGAGCCACGCTGTAGACAATTTTGTCTACAGCATGAATGGGCCGGTTCGTCCGGGTCGTTACCACTGTCTCACAGAAAACCGGCGTAAAGTAGCAGCCCTAGCCCTTCCCAATCCCTTATTATCCCTTTCCTTTAAAGTCGGCTACGCACCCATATTTTTTTTTGTATTGTGAGCGTACATGGGCGGTGCAGATCGCTTACAATCAGGTGACCCACTTACTCGTTTGCCGGCCTATGCTATAAAAAATACAAAATAGATTAAATTATACTCAAACCAACAGTTAACAAATGACGGCATTAACCAATAGATACATCGCCATTATATCGACCACACAGTCACACAAAATAATTACTTAGTTTTTTAACGTAATCATCCGGTACATGTGCGGCACATTGTACAAAGCGATCGCTCTGTTACCATCGGCTTAATGATAACAGACCATTTAATTTTTACACCAACCACTTAAGATGATGAAACATATTGAAAATAACTGTATAACAAACACTTAAATGATGAAAACGATCGAAGAAGGCATATGACAAAACTAATCAATAATCTATAATGGCGGACGAATGAACCAAGTCACTATGAATAGATTGATAAAAAAGAAAAATGATTAAGATTTGAATTTGAATACTTTAGACTCCATCACAATTAACATAAAAGTAGACAGATAACTTTAAGTTTTTTTAAATGAGTATATTCCTGAAAAGCAGCTATATCTCAATGGGGAGTGGTATGGACTATCGAGACGAAAATCGCAAGTTCGAAACCAATCCCAAGAGCACACACCTCTAACTGTTCTAAGTTACGTGTGTATTAATTGTTAATTATCGCTTGCGTTAACGGTGAAGGAAACATCGTGAGGAAACCGGCATACCTGAGAAGTTCTTCATAAGAATTTCGAAGGTATGTGAAGTCTGTCAACCCGCATTCGGCCAGCGTGGTGGACTAAGGCTTGACCCCTCTCATTCAGTAGAGGAGGCCCGTGCCCAGCAGTAAGACAAATATAATAGTAGCTAGTAAAAAAAACCCTGAACAATGACAGACTTTTGGTCTCACAACACTCAGACACGAAACAATTAATATGACGTGTGGATCCCACAAATATTGAAATAGTTGAATGACGTCAACAATTAATCATAGAAAATGAAATGTTGTATATTTCTTAAATTTCTCGTACAACCACTAAAATACTACTATAACATAAGACACACTTTATTTCACTAATCACGAGTTTGAAGTGGTAAGCAGCTAAGTACAGCGCTTTAAACGATGTGAGTGCGAAGCTCACTTGACATATGCTGACGCATTGCGCTGATAAATATAAAATAAACAATTAGTGATATGGAAGAGACTACTGGAAACTAGATTTATGTTGTGAAAAATACTGGAGAAAATGATGTAGAAGAAATGAAATAGGATATATTGAAAGCAGTGGAGTTTAGTTAGTAGTTACTAAAAATAGATGTACCGTATATATACCGTATATAGTTGTTATGCATATGCGTTACGATTGAGGCCAACGTCGAGGTCTCGAGTTCGATCCCCGGGTCGCGTAAAGTGGTATTGGGTTTTTCTATTACGAAATGCTAAGTATCAGCCCGGAGTCTGAAATTATGCCCGGTAAGGCGATAGGCTCGCCCGCTATCACATGGGACGGAGATACGCTCGGCGAACTGTGGGTGTACTGGTTACATCTCTGCCTACACCTTCGGGGATTACAGACGTGAGTGCGTATACCATTTATAAAACTAAGCTTTGAGCGAGATTTTTAACTATACACCCGCTTAACTTTATACTCTTATACTATTGAAATGAACTCCCAGCCAGGGTCACAATGATTCAAAGCCTGATTAGCTTAGCACTAATTAATGTAAAAATGCAACCCTACTAGTTCTGTAGCCCGTTGGTCACACTTCCGTCATTAAAAGCATTATCACACGCCATGTTTAGCCATTAATTACGAAGGTATTCCGATCCCATGCGGCTCACGTGTTTTTAACATATAAATGTGTGTGAATATTTATAATGAATACGAATGTTTGTTTTGTATAAAGAAAAAAATATACAACGTGTTATAAAAAGGGGCGGGCAAATTTAAACAATGTATAGTGTAGGGCAAAGTATTTTATCTCCCATAGTACCAAATCCGATTGCATTGCTAGGACAATAATTAAAGAATTTTCTTTTTTATCGAATGAGTAACATGTCGATATCGACTTTCAAATTTGGACAACACTAAATGATAAACAATGATACTATAGAACTCCTTTCATTTAATTATTTTATAATTAAAAAAACATTAAACAGTTGTCAAATGTCAATATTTATTTGACGCAGTCAGTTCGGTAATTTCTGATTTTATGAAGTATGTTTACGAGTTCAAAAAATATGTTGTATTTAACTAAAAATAAGTATTATGTATTGGTACTTTGTGTTGGTGTAACTGATAACAGCTTTTAAGAGGATCGTCAAATGTATTGAGCCAAATTCATAGATGGAAGACACGAGAATGAAGTCTTTAAAATGCTTCTAGAGAATGGTACCAATATCGTCTTCAGTACACAATCTCTTTCAGGTGTTATTTTGTGTTTAAATTACAAGTTACGTACGTATGTTCGTAGAATTACGTACAACTTATTCAAGTTTATTAAAAATTGAGTGTCGTTCATAATAATTAATAGTGATGTCACCAATCTTATCGATCTTAATAAACGAGTGATCAAAATTAATGTGAAATTTTTGGATGTCTTGGTATTGAAAAGGTCCGGTACATAAGTACTAATTGTAAGGTGTATGTGATGACCCTAAAATATGACCACACCTTTCTGTAACACGTTGTATATATATTTAATACGGTATCTTATCTCATACTAATTAATACATCGTTTTTTTATTAGCTTGAATAACAAGACATAGAGATAGTTTGGCTAAACATATTATTATTTGACATGAAACTTATGATAAATAATAATAGTTAAGAAAAACTAAAAAAATACGCTTTTATAGAAAATCCAACTAAAAAAATGTTTTTTTTTATAAATTTGAATTAAAAATAGTGTAAGAAAAATTATTTTATTGTAAAAAAAACCGTGTTTTTTTTAACTATATTTTTTTTTGAATTTTCTATAAAAGCGTATTTTTCAAACTATATTTCAAACTGTTTAAAATATTTAATTGTCATCGGTCCTTAATAAGTATGCCAAATTTCGAGTTAATCCGACGTTTTGAAGAGGGTCAAAATCATGTTCAAAGATTCCGTTACATACTAACATACGTATGAGGCTAATAAAAAGCACAAATAGTATTGGCAGGTTATACAAAAGATGCCTATTAAATCAGTTGTATGAGACCTTGTATGGTCCGATCTCAGCTTAAAAAGGCTGCAACGTGATAAGCGTTGCAGCCATGGTTGCAGCGTTGGTTTTAGATGGTAATGGTGATATCATGGTCAACACTACTCTTTGATCTTCCACTTACCCCTATCCCCTTTTGTAGTGGGTTCTGGTGATATTATGTTAAATTACCATTATAATAATAACTAGCTTTTGCTTGCGGCTCCGCCAGCTTAAATAGACTTTTCCGAAATAAATCGTAGCCTATAACCGTCTCCAGGGTCCCATCTATCTCTACATCAAAATTCATCAAAATCGGTTCAGTAATTTAGGCGCGAAAGCGTAACAAACAAATAGATATTGTTTTTCATAAAAAGTATCCTATGTTACTTCTTATGCCTCCAAGAATATGTGTATAAAGTTTTATGATGATCGGTTAAGTAGTTTTCGCATGAAAGCGTAACAAAGAAACTTACATTTACATTTATAATATTAGTATGATGATATTCGCCGTGTATTATACATCCATTGCTGGGTACGAGCCTCCTCTACTGAAAGAGAGAGAATTAGGCCTTCCATCACGCTGGCCTAATACAGACTACCTTCTTACTTCGTAATTCTTATGGAGAATTTCTCAGGTATGCAGGTTTCCTCACGATGTTTTCTTCATCGTTAAAGCAAGCGATAGTTAACAATGAATACACAAGTAACTTAGAGAAGTCAGAGGTGTATATTACTGAGGCTGATTTCGAATTTGCGTCTTTCGTCTCGATAGTTCCTATCACTCTCCACTGAGCTATTCATATATAGCTGCTTTCATTATCATTAAGGCATGTGAATTTAACTAACATTATTTCTCTTCTGATTCTTGTACCACTAGACTGCACAGTGCAACGTCAAATATTCATAAAACATCACCTATAACCCTAGCTGGAACAATAAATAAAGTTGTACCATTGATTCCACTCGGCCCCTGTTTGCTTAGTAGCAGGCGGGTCTGCTTGTGGGGTCCATATTTGCGACCTCTTGTTCCTTTTGTTCCACTACTACATTGTTTTGGTTCATATGATGGATAGGTTCTCTGCTTATGACTATTATTTATTGTAGTTCATTCGTTAAATCTGCAAAATTATTTGATTTTGATGCTAAATTTTAGCGCATCTTTAACTTATAAACAAGGTTCTGAGGGGCGAGCACGAACAACTTACGAATAAGTATTCGAATCGAGAACGCTAGCATTTGAATGAAGGTTCAAATATTTTTTTGACATTTTGATACGAAAACGTTCTCGCAAGTTATTTGTGCTAATACAGAGGGTATTTTCCATTTCCGTATTTAATAAATTAATTAACTAATACACCCAACACACACATAGTCCTGATCCCAAAGTAAGATGCAAGTCTTGTGTCGTGGCTATCAGGAACTACGAGAGGCTTTTGGTTTTAAAAATACCCAGATCATGAACAAATATTTATGGATTAGGCAAATATCTGTCTCGATGCGGTGATCATACCCACGGCGTCTAAATTCGCAACCAGCTACTCGCCCACTGCACCATGTAGGCTGTCATATGTATGTAAAGTTTGCGATTTATTCCAAAGGAAATAAATAAAAATATGTTGATGGTTTGTTTCACTAACATAGTTTGTACTTTCAGGAAGGTTGCAGTTTAAAATTACAAAGTCATTCTTTTTATTCTGTTTTGCAAAGTGTTCTATGTTAACAAGTTTTTTTTTATAGTATAGGCCGGCAAACGAGCAAGTGGGTCACCTGATGGTAAGCGATCTCCACCGCCCATGTACGCCCACAATACAAAAGAATTATGGGCGCGTTGCCGACCTTAAAGGAAAGGGATAATAAGGGATTGGGAAGGGGAGGGGGATTTGGGCCTCCGGATATCTCACTCACCGTACGAAACGCAGCAGCAAGCTGCTACTTTACGCCGGTTTTCAGTGAGACAGTGGTAACGACCCGGACGAGCCGGCCCATTCATGCTGTAGGCAAATTGTCTACAGCGTGGCTCTACCACTCAGAATACAAGTATTTTAGTCCTATTTTTTTAGTGTTTTTTTCAACTCGACGAAGGTAGGCAGACGCTTGGCTGTACTCCGACATTGCTAAAGTCCAAGGGCGCGCGCTCATCGTTTTTACATTAATATTAAAAAAAAAATACGGTAGTAGGATTTTTGGGGCCTATAACCTGTTCAACCTTTGGTATATTTTATGATTGTTCGTGAACGGTGAACACTTCCCATCAGGTTACATGCTCGTTGATATACTGTTATAGAAAGATAGGAAGATACCCTTCGTCCAAGATTTTAATAAAAAAAATATATATTATACGTACCAGGACTGGGGTTTCGGTTTATATTTACGGTGATTAAAACATCGTGCGGAAACCTGAATAGGTACCTTAAGAATAACAAGTTACAAGGTGGTAGGTCCCTCGTTTGCGAGAGACCGGCTGGGTTGGTACCACCGCTTTATCTATTTCTGCCGCCAAGCAACAATGTGTAAGCACTGTTGTGTTCCGGTGTGAAGAACATTGAAGCCAGTGTAATTACTGGGCATTATGAAACTTAACACCTTATGTCTCGGGGTGACGAGCGCAATCCAGTGTCATGCAGTGCTTTATTTAAAGTTCTGTGTGGCGTTGCTTCTGTTTATGGGCAGGCGTGGCGCTTACCATCAGGCGAGCGACCTGCTCGTCTTGTCATTCAATCTAATAAAAAAAAATAACAAATATGTGTGAAGTCTGCCAATCCGCATTAAGCTAACTAAGGCCTAACCCCTATTATTCACAGAGAAGGCTCGTGCCCAACTGTAGGACAATAATCCAGGACTGATATTTAATTATTATACTTTTTCCCTATATATTTCGAACAGCTTAATGTCTAATGAAATATGCAGCCAACAGTTCTCGGAAACTTAATTTGAATGAGTTGTTGCACTTAATGGAGCGGCATCTTCAACTAATTTAAGCCTTGTCTATCATAATTGGGTGTTTCTGGAACTCCAAACCATAGGAAGATTGAGAAGTTACTTCCTAAAGAATGACATCATCAAAGTTTCAGTACCTGGTATTGACTATGGCCACGTGTTTTATGAAATGCAGAGATTTTTCTTCTTTCTTCTTCTCTTCCTTTGATATGAGATGATTTCGTTACAATAGTAGAGTTTCACTCTAAGGTGGTGGCTGTGAAACGAAAGGCCAAGAGTTCGATCTTCGTATGTGTGGTCCACAAACATGTGTTTGGGGTCAGGATTATGTGTGTGTAGGGTTAACTATTGATAGAGTTACGCTGTAGTCCGTTTTGTCTACAGCATGGATGTAGCGGTTCTACCAGGTTATTATTAAGTCACAGAAAACCGACGTAAAGTAGCGGCTTGCTGCTGTGTTTCTTGCGGTGAGTGGGATGTCCGGAGGCCCAAGTCTTCTTCTCCGTCCCAATCCCTTAATTATCCCTTTCCTTTAAGATCGGCAACGCGCCCTTGATTCTTCTGGTATTGTGGGCGTACATGGGCGGTCGAGATCACTTACCATCAGGTGATCCACCTGTTCGTTTGCCGGCCTATGCTATAAAAAAACTACAGCTTGAAAGGACTGGTTCTACCAGGTTATTAATGAGTCACAGAAAACTGACGCGAAGTAGCACTTTGCTATTGTTTAGTACAGTAAATTAAATACGACGAATTAAAGACGGAAATAAGCTCGACGGAATGTGGGTGTATTGGTTACACCTCTGCCTACCCCTTCGGGGATTACAGGCGTGTTTGCGTATGTATGTATGAATGAAATTCATTCACAATAACAAAAGAGCAACGAGCATATTTTAGAACCAATTTTTTGTTAATCCTTAATATGGTTAATTCGGCAACCAAACCTATTTATCGTTTGCAATTATACCTTCCCGCCTCAGCGGAATTGAAAGAAATTTAAAAACTTTACGATTTCTAAGAACAGTCCGTTGTTCCCATCGCTTCTACGAAACCCACAATGGATTTTTAAAACCAAAAGGTTTACCTTTTGAACGATTAGCGCAAACACTCGTACTTCAACATTGTTGATCATAAAGTATTCTCTGTGTGGAGATAGTGTTATATTCTTATTGAAAAATATTGCATGTTATCAGACAAAAACTATGGGGGGGTCCTATACGTTTTAGACATAAATTGACTTTTAAGTTGTATTACGTCATCATAAGACAATTATTTGTTTAATAAATTTTTATAATAGTAAATACGCACACATTTATATGCGAAATGCCGTCTGGGTTAGTACCGCCGCTTTGTCTATTTCAGCCATTTCAAATCCGATGGCAGAAGTATTTGTCAAATAACAGACGACCTAAACCTTGACGTCACTGCGTAAAATGGCCATTATAATGCACGTGTGCGAGCGAGATAGTGAGATGTCTCCACTACGCGCTCATATTTGCTCATTTGCGGACTTATTGCTAATTCAATTTTCATTGTGTTTGGGGTTGTTTTTTGTAGTATTTTCTGTTTCGAATAAAATGCATAAATTTCACGTAACTACCCTTTTGTTTCGCTGCGGGGCCGCAGCCTCTCGTTTTTCAACCACCTACTTACCCAATACCTCCGTGGCGCAGCGGGCGAGTGGCCGGCTGCGAAGCGAGAGGCCGTGGGTTCAACTCCCGCACCGAGACAAATGTTTGTGTGATCCACAAATATTTGTTTCTGGTCTGGGTGCTGTGGGACCGCAAGTCCCTCGTAGTTCCTGATACCCACGATACAGGTTAACCTAGTGTGGGGTCAGGACTATGTGTGTGACTGTTTTATTTATTATTATTATTATAATATGCCGCGGAGACTTTCGACATAACAAGATTACAAAAAGTCGTTGAGATAATGTAATAGTCCAATTCTTTTTAATTGCACTACGACGAACACGTGTTAGGAATATACGTGTTGATGTATTTAGAGAAAGTAGTACTTTAAGACAATGTGGCTCTTACGATTAAAGGTTTAGTTATTTTTTTAAGTAAAATGTCACAAGTCGGTTATCATTTATTACTTTTGTATTTTCTGTTATTTATTATCTCAAGATACATAGGTATGCCACATTGGCTTTATCATTTTCTGCTGATTATCGGACGAGACGAAAATTGGTTCCCGACGTGGGTTGTAGGGTTCCAACAGCGGATTGGGACCCTATATAATACCAAATACGTTCAAATCCATGGTAGGAGAAGGCGGCTCTGGCACTAAGCTGGAATAACGCCAGGCTAAAAGATAAAGATTACTTGATGATTGAAAAATTGGTCCTTAAATCAATTGAAATCGATCGAATCAAATATACTTTAAAAAAAAAGTGGAGGTTTTCAATTTGGCGCGTTTTTTTAAGATTAGTATTATTAAATATGTTAAAAAAAAAATGCTGAATCTTGGTTCTCCAACTCTTAGGTATAGTATAATATAGTTTTTGTATTGTGCTGGTACCTTATAATATATTCTTTTTGTATATGTGTTTGAATGTGTGTGTGTGTGAATATGTGAATGTGTGTATATGTATATGGGTGTGTGTGTGTGTGTGTGTGTGTGTGTGTGTGTGTGTGTGTGTGTGTGTGTGTGTGTGTGTGTGTATATGCGCCTTAACGTTAAGCCGCTCCATTTATTTCTCTTTATACCTATCTGTGGAAACATGTAATTAGTATTTAGTTGTAATTGTTCAGATTTGTTTTCTGTTTCACTGTAGGTTCCCCTCAAAAAAAAATAAAAAAAAATGTGACAGCCTCCTTGGCGTAGCGGGCGAGTTGTTAAAATAATTACAAGGTGGTAGGTAGGTCCTTCGTATACGAGAGATCACCTGGCTTGGTCCCACCGCTTTGTCTATTTCTGTCACTAAGCAGCAATGTGTAAGCGCTGTTGTTTTAGTTTGAACATTGTAGCCAGTAAAACTACAGGCCAGTATAAGACTTAACATCTAATGACAGCCTCCTTGGCGCAGTGGGCGAGTAGCCGTCTAAGAAGCGAGAGGCCGTGGGTTCGATTCCCGCACCGAGACAAATGTGTGTGTGATCCACAAATATTTGTTTCGGGTCTGGGTGTTGTGGGACCGCAAGTCCTTCGTAGTTCCTGATTCCCACGATACAGGTTAACCTAGTGTGGGGTCAGGACTATGTGTGTGACTTTTGGGTGTAATAAAAAAAAAAAAAAAAAAATAGACTTCACAGTACCTACGACAAAATATTTAATAACATATAACAACTGAGAATGAATAAAAGCATGGAGAGTTTAACATTATAATCCGTACAAATGGGCAGGCATTAGCAACTCGGCGTAGCGTCGGTTGAGTTTAATTGAAAATTTGATTTATAAATTCACCGACCACACGCGTTTACTATATTAATAGTAAAGATTTTCTTGTTGGTATCATTTTTACCGGCTTTGTCTGGCTTTGACCATGGCCCTAGAAGATGAAATATTTTAAATTGATATACTTTTTTTTATTCATAAATTTTTGTTACAAAATCTGCTCTGGTGTGATAGCTAAATAAAGTTATTTTTTTTTCTTTACTCACATAAATTTTCATGCGAATTGACGACGGAATACTAGAGAAAATGGGAAACTTTTAAACAGGTAACAGCAAAACCTCGGCGAAATGTGCATGCATAAGTTTCTTCAGGCGTGAGCTTATAATTATTACTATTTTAACTATAATTATTATTTTCCTGTAGACATTAATATGGTTACAGGAATATACATGGCATGAATATAAACTGCCTCGGTGGTGCAGTTGTAATGCGTACGCGTTACGACTAAGGCTGATGATGAGGTCTCGGGTTCGATCCCCTGGTCGGGTAAAGTGATATTGGGTTTTTCTATTACGAAAAATACAGTATCAACCCGGAGTCTGGAATTGTGTCTGATATGGCGATAGGCTCGCCCCCTACCACATCATGGGACGGAGATAAGCTCGACGAAATATGGGTGTATTGGTTACATTTCTGCCTACCCCTTCAAGGATTACAGGCGTGAGTGAGTGTGAGTGCGAGTGTTTAACAGTTAACAGCAAAAGCTCGGCGAAATATGGGTGGGCTGGCTACACTTCTGCCTACCCCTTGCCTATAGCCGTGAGGGCGTATGAATGTAAGAATATACATCGTGTACAGGAAAAGAATCCAACCAGTAACACAGATACATATCGGTCCAAATACTCGTAATGTCGCAGTAGAAAGTCGGCTATCATTGTAACATTGTCGCGGCTCGGTGACTCGGCCAGACTAAAGAGCCTACACTCATTTACATACGGATTACATTTGTAATTTGACAAAGATATTAATACATACGCACTCACGCCTGTAATCCCCGAAGGGGTAAGCAGAGGTGTAACCAGTACACCCACATTTCGCCGAGCGTATCTCCGTCACATAATGTGATAGGGGGCGAGCCTATCGCCATACCGGGCACAAATTCCAGACTCCGGGCTGTTACTGAGCATTTCGTAATAGAAAAACCCACTTTACCCGACCCGGAGATCGACTCCGAGATCTCAGCGTTAGCTTAATCGTAACGCGTACGCATTACAACTGCGCCACTGAGGCAGTCGATCAAAAGATATTAATCTATTCTAGTTATGAACTCACGTGAGTGGTAGAGCCACGCTGTAGACACTTTTGTCTACAGCGTGAATGGGCCGGCTCGTCCGGGTCTTTACCACTGTCTCACAGAAAACCGACGTATAGTAGCATCTTGCTGCGCGTTTCGTACGGTGAGTGAGATATCCGTAAACCCAAATCTCTCTCCCCTTCCCAATCTCTTAATTATCCTAAAATATATATAGACCAATATTCAACTAAAAATAGTAAATCCTTTATATTAGTACTATTTTAACGAACGAAAAAAATATATGACAAGCAGGTCACTCGCTTTATGGCAAACGAAAAACATAAGAAAATACTGAATTATAAAGTACTGTATGACACTGCACTCGTCACCCGTATACATAGGATTTTAAGTATCATAATACTCAATAATTTCACCGTCTTCAATATCTTTTAAACTGATATACGACAGTGCCTATACGATGCTGTTTGGTGAAATGGTTGCACAATATCACGAGATACACGCTGCCTACCTCTTTCAGGTTTTTAATTACAGTTATTACTGTAATTAGTTTACCTATCTCAGCCCCCGTGGCACAATGGGCGAGTAACCGGTTGTGAAACGAGAGGTTCGATTCCCGTACCGAGACAATTTTTTGTGTGATACACAAACATGTGTTTCGGGTCTGGGTATTGTGAGACCATAAGTCCCTCGAAGTTCCTGATATGTTACAGATTGACCTAGAATGAGATCAGGGACTATGTGTGTGACTGTTGGGTGTATTTATTTATCTCTGTAATGTATAACTGTGAGTTGTATGTCTAAAAATATATTTTTGTTTGTTTCTTTCATTCGAAGGCCCATCGAAATACGAGCGACTTACCTAGAATTGTCTAACAAACAAAAACATTTATACATATTTTTTTATGATATATTAAACTGTCAAATGTATTGACAATTATACATCATACATGACGTCACATTCCAAGTTAGTGAACCGACGAAATTATAATCACAGTTATTCTACATTACTCGTACATTTGAAGAAGCAAGAGTACAGTGTTATTTATTATCTACCAAAAATATGTTATAGGAATGGTGTTTTGTAATTATTTTTAAAAGTAGGCCTCGGTGGCGCAGTTGTAATGCGTACGCTTTACGACTGAGGATGACGTTCAGGTCTCGGGTTCGATCCCCGGGTCGGGTAAAAGTGATATTGGGTTTTTCTATTACGAAATGCTCAGTATCAGCCCGGAGTCTGGAATTTGTGCTCGGTATGGCGATAGGGTCGCCCCCTATCACATCATGGGACGGAGATACGCTCGGCGAAATGTTGGTGTACTGGTTACACGTCTGCCTACCCCTTCGGGGATTACAGGCGTGAGTGCGTATGTATGTATGTATAAATCTGTTATAGACATGTTGACATGCTCACGTTGTTCGAAGCTCTTTGTTCTGGCGTTGCAAGTGGAGCGAGAGAGGCATTCTGTTAATTAGAACGTCGATATATCAAGACTATCGGTTATGGTTTGGTTTTTAGAAAAATCACCTTGCTTAGTGATTTATGATTGACTATTGAACGTTTTAAGGATATTATTAGTTTTTAGTTGTGGTCGTTTGCAAAGAATTTTATAGAATTGAATATTTTTATTTCTAACAGAGTAGCTGTTGATAGCTTCTCCGCCCGCGTCAGCCCCTCTTTATACCATTTTAATTGTAAATATTCTTAAATTCTCTCTTAGTGTGCCTTTACATTACACAAACTTTCATATGACCGTACATGATCTTAGCTTTAGTAGTTTTTGAGATATCAGTATACAGATATTAATCAGTGAGTGAGTGTTATTTCGCTTTTATATTTATAGACAGATAGATATAGATTACAAACATACATTAGCTCACGACTGTATTCATGTAGGGGTAGACAGTGTAACTAGTACACCAGTGGACCCGAACTTATTTCCAACCCATGTTGTGATAAAGCCTATCGCTCGAACGTGAATTGTGTTTTTACACCTGGGATTAGAAGCCAGAAGCGACGGTTTCTCAGACTAAGTACGCTGCATCAAACCAACGAGACGACATCAAAAATAAGCAAGAAATTATTAAAATTCTCCGAATACTTAACATCAACTTAACCTACAACTAAATTGACATCTGACGGTCCACTTGTAAATTTGCCTTAAAACTGGGCATTTCCCACTTTTTTGTTTTGTAATTGGACACCAATAGATCCCGAATTCTGCTTAGTTAACACTTAAGAACCGTGACGAATCTTAATTTGGCATGACCGTCGTAAACTAGTAAATTGTGGGCCATATGTAGGGGTTGTAAATTTTTTATTGGCACAAGAAAGATGTTGGCAATGTCTTGACTTCTTGAGTCACGTAAGTTATATTCTTGTCAAGGATGTTTTGAATTATCGATTTGATGCGACCATTAGAACACGGATTTATAATTTTGATGCTCTATGTAGAGTTATTGAGGCCAGTGTCAGATGATGAATCCATGTGATCAAATGAAAATAAACTACAAATTAAAACATAACTTCAATAATCTAACCGTTAATGCCGATATCAACCAGGAAAACATTAATTTCTTATATTTACGCGAATATTACACATTGAAACAAAACTTATATGGAATTTATCTCGGTTAAATTTATTAAACCATCCGAATAAATTTGTTTTATTTCAATCAGAAAAACGTATGTTAAGGCTTGTTTTGAGGTGCGCGACTACGACAAGAGATCGCGGCACGCGTCCTTTTTTTCGAATGGATTTGTGCTGTTAGCCTATATTGCTTTTACAGCTTCACCTGAAAATAAAGCCGGCGCTTATGGCGCTCTAGCCAGAAATATGTATAGTGTACTTTGTAGCGATTAAGCACAGAGGCGCGTGTTATCCCCGAAGTGGTAGGCAGAGGTGTAACCAGTACACCCACATTTCGCCGAGCGTATCTCTGTCCCACAATGTTATAGGGGGCGAGCCCATCGCCATATCGGGCACAAATTCCAGACTCCGGGTTGATACTGAGCATTTTGTAATAGAAAAACCCAATACCACTTTACCCGACCCGAGGATCGAACCCGAGACCTCAGCGTCAGCCTCAAATCGCAACGCGTACGCATTACAACTGCGCCACCGAGGCAGTTTTTTTAAACTAGTTATCAAGATAAGTGAGATAACCGTTCACAAACATTCTTCACCTGAAATATACATACTAACATGTGTACTGACACGTGTTCCCATGATGGTCCATAGTTGACATTATCGACGTTGAATACTCTCACTTATTGACAAAACCACAGGAAACCCGATGTGTGTCAAGATACTGACTCTTTGTTTTATAAACGATAGAAAAAGAAAGTTTCTTTGTGTTCCGCAGTACGAGCTGTTTATAAACTAGTTCAAGAAGTTCAGTAAAATTGGCTTTTAGTTTTAACTATTTACTAAGATGTAACGAAATCGGCTGTCTGACTCCTGCCTGCTTCGGTGGCGCAGTTGTATTGTGTAGACAGTGTAATGGAGGATGTTTGGACACATCCAGTAAAGAAGAGCAGCTATTAAATAGTAAATATTTTCAGAAGCTAATAACCATAGTTAATATACAAATAGTTTTGAAATAAAACTAGTTTATACGGATTTTATCGCGGTTTAATGTTTTATTTTTATTCCCGACGTTTCGAAAGCTTTTCAGCCTTCGTGGTCACGGGAAATAAAAATAAAAATTAAACCGCGATAAAATCCGTATAAACTAGTTTTATTTCAATGTGTAATATTCGCGTAAACCTAAGAAATCACTACTAATAATTTCTTTCCACCAGCCCTTATCCCACTCGCAGTGGGGTCAGTGCAACATGCTTTTTAACACGTATTACAGAAAGATTCGGCTTGTATTTATTACGACCGGCCTGACGTCAACCCCTCTGGGGAGAAAACACCCAGACCCGAAACAAATGTGGATCACACAAACATTTAGCCTCGGTGCGGGAATCGAAACCGCGGCCTCTCGCTTCACAGCCGGCTACTCGCCCACTGCGCCACAGAGGCTGTCTGAGTTACTATACTAACACTAATAGTATTAATAGTAAGTTCAGCACTGATTCAGTAATATTTTAAGCTTTAGTAGATATACATTGTATTAGCTTTTTTAATGTTCTCTTGACTTAAGAAACCTTTAAGTCTGATCGGCATGTTTCGGTCGCAAGTTGTTACTGCAGTTGTTCCAGTTGTAAATGTCCTTGTGAGGTTCATTATTTTTGTATACCGCTTTGCTATGGAGGGAAGTGAACAATTATTATTTCCAACTCTTCCCTAACTTTCTATTTGATTAATTTCGTTGCGGGAAAAAACAATTTATCACTCCCAGAGACTCGCCGAGCTTGCTGCTCGGTGTCAACAAAAATGCGTGCCACTGTCGATCCTGGTGCACAGGAGTTACAGAGGCGGGTGTGTGGGCGGGGTAGTCTCGTGAAGGTGTTCCTGTGACCTTCCGCCACAATGTTATTTATTTATTTTAATATCAGTAGGCAAGTAGCCGGTTGCGAAGCGTGAGGCCGTGGGTTCGATTCTCGCACCTAGACAAATGTTTGTCTGATTCACAAATATTTGTGTCGGGTCTGGGTGTTGTGGGACCGCAAGTCCTTCGTACTTCCCGATACCCACGATACAGGTTTACCTAGTGTGGGGTCAGGACTATGTGTGCGACTGTTGGTTGTAAGAAAAAAAACATTCAGTATGAATACTGAGTAAACATAACCTAAGTTCAACCAATCAAGTTCAACTTCATTAGACCAGGAGGTCAATTCTCGTAATTTTAAATATTCAAAATATCATTCCGATCTAGTCTCAGCGTCAAGAAAGTTGCAAATGGCATTCTCTTAAACCAATAATCAAGTGTGAACATAGATCGTAATGAGATTGAATGTAGAATAAAAGTTGACTGAAGCCAAAACGGTATAATACTACTGCTAATGCTAGGTGCATTTGACGTTGATTATTGGTTTAAGAGAATGCCATTTGCAACTTTCTTGACGCTGAGACTAGATCGGAATGATATTTTGAACATTTAAAATTACGAGAATTGGCCTCCAGCTATCCATGTACTTAGAAAGCTGTACTAAAGATGTTGAATGGAAGAAACAACGATTGCCGATTGTACGCCAATGTTAACGATTAAACTATTAGCCACGAGTAATTGCTGTGATTTGTCAAAGTGGACATCACTAGCGCGGACGGATTTTATAATGGTGTATGGCGCAATTTACAAGGGATGGAGATTAGGCACTATAGATTAGTCACTTAGGGCTCTAAATGCCCTTTAAATCAACGGTGCTTTCACACTGCTGCTTAGTGACTGAACTAGAAAAAGCAATGGTACCAACCCAGACCTACCACCTACTGAATGTGTGTATTTACTAATATAAAGATTTATTACAGAAATTATTGTCTTATGATGACGTAATACTACTTTAAAGCCAATTTATATCTAAAAACGTATAGGACCCGTGTAGTTTTTGTCTGATAACATGCAGTATTTTTAAATAAGAATATAACACTATCTACACACAGCGATTACTTTTTAACCGAGATGGATTCTGGCATATGAGATATCTACCACCTAGGAGAGACCTACCACCTGTTGTTTAATGATTCATCAATACTACACATGTTTAAAACCACCTAGTAGGGACTTGCCCACCTACTAGTAGATAGATAGATAGTAATTCACTCAATTATTATAGACAAAAAAAAACAGACAACAGTAAACAGCTTAATAATAAATGTGCCAAAAGTAGCGGCCTTATCACTAAAAGTGATCTCTTCCAGGCAATCATTGTATGGAGAGGAATATGTATGTAGAATTATGTAATATTCCATCAAACACTCATGCTTGTAAATATCTTACCCAATAGCTCCAAATAAATAGACAATATATTCGCCCATATCTCATAACTTAGCACACAGCACCACTAGAGTCATCAACATTTCAGCGCTCGGCGGCTGCACTGTACCTCTCGAGATTTATTGTTATTTTGCTCTTGAAAGTGTCTACCACCCGACTAGGGTGGCGACTGTCGACTCAAAATACATCGACATGTTTTATACAACTGTATTAACATCTCTATTTTCAGATGAATTGGTCAAATTGGTTTAATTTATGTTGTGACTTCCGAGATGGATGTTGAAGGTGCGAGTTCTAATCCGATTTCGTTCGGTTAGTAAAGACATAAATTCAGCAGTTAGGTATATGTCAAGTTTAATTTTTGAAGCAATTTGTTTCACAGGCATCGAAGAATTGGCTTTTTATATAATTTTAAATTGAATGTAATGTTTTTAAAATTTTATTTTTGAAATATCTTTGTGCGTGATTCTAAATCTAAACTCAATTTTAGTTTAAAAATCGAATTTTATCGTCTAATTATGCACTTATCAAGCAATCTAATAAAATTAACAACTAATTAACTTGATTAAACTAAAACTAACATTAATTGTAATTTAATTAAAATCACAGATTTAGAACTGAACGTCACATAATTTACTCGTAACAGAATAATAATCAGCCTCTAATTATACTCAAAACTAGACCAATTTAAATCAAAGAACATAACATTATCTACTTGTTATGCAATGGGCGTTTTACCATTTCGTGACTAGAATTTCTTATTTATAAGATGGTATATATAACGTTATATGTTTTAGAAATACGTACTTAAATTATTTCAAATTAAGCAGTGTTGATAATTTGTGAATAAGTGTTTGAATGGTTAGGTAAAACAGAGTCGATATCGAATAATTGATATCACTTAGTTATTTTTTCGCACCTGTTTTCGTGAATTTTATATTTTTTTATCGTAAATCATATTAGTTTATTTTATAATAATAAAAAGATATATCAACGATATTAGCTTAAAATTATCCTTCGATCACCTACAAATTACTAGAAATCACCACGCTTGTCAAAAGATTTCGAATTCAAAAACGGGCATATCCAAACAAAATGAACATATATTTTAAAATAATTACACTTTTCTAAAATCTGTAACCGCCAAAAACTTACCTGTCAAAATCACTCACAAAACACAAACACTAAACACCACACTGTCACTGGCACGCAACATTTTTAAATAAAGAAAAAACACACATTCAAAAACAGAACACTTTAAAAACTAAAGCGGCATTGAGTTTTTCGTGTAAAAAATCTATGTAATACAAATCGATTCGATTGTTCCCGTTTGCCGGGTGTGCGTGTTAGCTGTTTGCGCTTACGGCGAGTACTGGTCTAGCGACAGCTTTTCTGTTGAACTTGGCAAAGCTCGCTGAAAAGATTTCGTTTGAACTCGATCGGTATTGCATTCGTGGTATTGGTAACACAATAATGTTAATGGGAGGATTATACGCATGGTTGCGTGTATCAGATTTTGTCGGATATTTTGAGGCAGTTTGTTATTTATTTTAAAAGCTATAGGCTAAATCTTTATGTGACTATTATGTACCAGTATTTACTAGTCGGTAGATTCCTCGTATGTGAGAGATCATCTGGGTAGGTACCACAAATGTGTCTATTTATTCTATCTCCAAGCAGAAATGTGGAAGCACTGACTTCACTAGCTGCAATGTCTTTCAAACTGAAACATAACAATGTTTCAGTTTGAAAGACATTGCAGCTAGTGAAATTACTGTGCATTATGATACTTAATATCTTGTGTTTTTCTTTATTATTTTGAATGACGATACGACCAGGTCCCTCGCCTGATGGTGAGTGCCACGCCCACCCATAAACAGATGCAATACCACACATAACTGACATGTCACGGGGTGACAAGCGTAGTCTAGTGCCATGCAGAACGTTTTAATTGAAAGTTCTGATATCAATCAGCTCGTCTCGTCATCAAAAAGAGGTTTTAATTTGAATCTTAAAAGTCAGTATAACTTAGTGATTCTTATGTTTACGCGAATATTACACATGGAAATAAAACTAGTTTATACGGATTTTATCGCGGTTTAATTATTATTTTCAGCCTTACGTGTGTTAAGATATCACCTAAAAAAACATACGAGGGAGCGCTAAAATTCTAAACCAGGCGAGTAACAAATTGTTACAAGCTACCATTTCGAAAACTAGAGTCTATCCCGTGACCACGAAGGCTGAAAAGCTTTCGAAACGTCGCGTCGGGACTAAAATAAAAATCAAACCGCGATAAAATCCGTATAAACTAGTTTTATTTCAATGAGTAACTATTTATACCAGATCAACAAATTAGTACATGGTTCACCTAATCGTGAGTGGTCGCCACCGCCTAATAACATACACACACCCTTAATGCCAAAGAAATCACAGATTTCTTTAAGAAAATAAGGATTAGAAGATATATTTCAAGGCGATATTTAAAGATTAAAATTGCGAAATTTTTAAAGGGAATTGGGGCATTAATTGTATTTTTATCATTTATACGCGCGACGTGAGAATTCGTCAAGGACCCGGTTTAGTGATGGATAATACGAACTATAAAACATACATAAAAAGTTACGACACTTCGACACGAAGAAATAACATGTAATTTAAGATTTATAAAAGAGGTGGTTTCTCAGGCCCAGAAGGCTGGGTGCTATGTCAGGTAACCTCCTCGTGTGCCCGACGCTCAGCCGTCGGGACGGTGCAACCTGGGCAACGGCCAGCTCTTCCGTAGGAATTGCTGGACGGCTAATGACCTGACAGGGAGAATACGCTCCTCGAGTCTCTGACTAGCAGAGAGCTGAAGGATGCGGATGCAGACAAACCGTAACCCCGACTGCTGTCGGGAACGGGGGTCGCCTTTGTGGGGATCGCGAGAAAGAAAATCTCTATAAAAAAATTACGAGAAGAGGGCATGAGCCCAGTGCGACGTGTTTGCCAAGTGCACCTGACTTTGGTCGGCGTCGGACAACCCGTAAACCCGGTTATTTGCCAGGCACGGGGGTCGCCGGAAGGGGACCGCGAGGAGAAAACCTCTTTAAAAAACCTCAATCCTAAGGTTTCGGTGCCCGCCGATGGGATGAATGGCTGGGGGGAGTCCAGTCTTGAGGGCGCCATAAGGGAGCGTCACCCTTTAAAAAACGGCCAAATCTACCATGGCAGCGCAAGAAAAAAACAACGTCTCCCAGGTGGGTACCAACTCCTCCGGAGTTGGAGAATCCCACGGTGCCGGCGATCACTCGTCGGCATCCAACCCCCTCGTATCTGGGAGGGGGGACCTTGCCCTGCCCGTCAGGCCCGCGTATGCGGAAGCCCTAATGGAGTCGGATCCCGACTCCGTTGGGAGCTTGGAGGCGGTGGAGTCTTTGGGGTCTGCCCCCAGGGAAGTCACCGCTTCCAATTATAGCCTCAGGGAGGTTGGGGTGACCGATTCCGACCATGGTCGGAAGCGGTCGCGCTCATTAACCTGCAGCCGTGATGGGAATAGCGCCGCCTCGAGCGGCGAAGAATCCCCAGCGCCGAAGGTCCCGACGGCCAGAAGAGGCCGAGGACGTCCGCCGACCACAGGCCAATACGTTGGCCAGTGGAAGGCAAAGAAGGAGGCGCGCCAGCAAAAGCTGGAAAGAGAGTTGGCCACTAGTGGTATCGGGGCTCGCACAGAGGAGGTCCCACAGTCGAGCGAGGGGGTGGCCGAGAGATCGGCCTCTGCGCTCGGCCAGCAGGTGCTGGATAGTTTGGAGGTAGTCGATAAGATTGCCACCAATTCCGGCAACCTGAAGGGCGTCTTCGTGCGTGCCTTAAAGGACGCGAGCTCCGATATCAAATCGGCTGTAGAGGAGCTATCGGCGCGGACAGTCTCTGAAGAGACACAAAAATTGCAGGCGGACAACGCTCGTCTCCAGCTCGAGACTGCGGCACTCCGTAAGGAGTTGTCACAATTCCGCGCCGAAATCGCGCAAGCGCGTCTACCCGCCGAGAGGCAACAGCAGGAGGACCTGGCAGAGTTTGAGCGGAGTCTGTTCCTTAAATTAGGGAACATGATGGACGCCAAGCTTGCTAGCATGTCCCTCAGGATGGGGCTACCGCCCGAGAAGCCTGAGCGGCCCTCTCTCGCTGCGGATCGGAGGCAAGACGCGGCGGCTGCTCGGGCTTCAGAAGCGGCAACCGCTGTATCTTCCTCTGCGGCCAAAACAACCGCGAAGAAGATGGCGAAGCCGAGCGCTACCGATAAATCGGTGGCCACGGTGGCGACCTGTTCCGGCGCCTCGAAGCCGGCGTCCTCTCCTAAGGCCCAAAAGGGCAAGGGGAAGGGCAAAAAGGGACCCGCTGAAAAAGCGGGCCCTAAGCATTTAGAGACGCCCCGAACATTTACCCCGGCACCCGCGTCTCTGGATGGGGAGTGGATAACCGTGGTAAAGCGGGGCGCCAAAAATAAAAATAAAAAGGAGGCGAAAACTCCGGCAGCTGCCGGTCCCGGAACTTCGAACCCGAAGAAACACGGAAAGGCCAAGCAAGGCCAGAAGATTGCCCTCCGTGCCCCTCGATCCTCTGCTGTGGTGATCAAACTGCAGCCTGAGGCCGTGGGGAGGGGGGTGACTTATGAGGAGGTGCTGCGCCAGGCTCGGCAGAAATTCAGCCTGGCCAGCCTTGACATTCCCGGATTGGGAATTCGGAAGGCGGCGACGGGGTCGCGCGTTCTGGTGGTGCCCGGCGGCGCGACAAGTGGTCCGAAAGCAGACTCCCTGGCTGAAAAGCTTAGGGAGGCCTTTGATGCGGAGACGGTGGAGATCGTTAGGCCCGAAAAGTGCGTTGCACTTCGTGTGTCGGGTCTGGACGAGTCCGTCTCCGCGGAGGACGTGATTGCTGCGGTTGCGCGGCAGGGTTGCTGCTCGGGGGAGGCGGTGCGGGTTGGGGAGATCCGTATGGCCCCCTACGGCAGCGGCGCTACCATGGTGCGCCTCCCGGTGGCCGCCGCCAGGAAAATCGATGCTGGCGGCAGGCTTTTGGTCGGGTGGGTTGCAGCACGAGTGAAGGTGCTGCAGCCTAAACCGACGCAGTGCTACAGATGTCTAGCTAAAGGGCATGTAGCAGCACAATGCGCTGCGTCGGTCGATCGCAGCAGTGAGTGCTACCGCTGCGGCACGCTCGGCCACAAGGCTGCGACGTGCTCGGCTGTGCCGAAATGTTCGCTCTGCTCCGCGGCGAACAGGCCAGCTGAGCACCGGGTCGGGAGCAAGAGGTGCTCCCCGCCCAAGACTAAGAAGGGGCGGAAAGCAGCCGGAGGGACCCCGGCTGCTTCTGCCCCGACAGCCCAGGGCTGTACGCCTCCGAGTGAGGGGGCTATGGATACGGCCTAAAACACGCGCCGTTCCATCGCTTCCTCCAGGCGAACATCAACCACTGCGCTGCTTCGCAGAACTTGCTTCTTCAGAGCATGGCGCAGTGGGCGATAGACGTCGCGGTGGTTGCCGAGCCATACTTCGTCCCACCCAGAAATAACTGGGTAGGTGACGTTGATGGCTTGGTATCAATTATTGTTGGAACCGCGGGCGCCTCACCCCCTTGCATAATTTCGAGGGGTAGGGGCTACGCCGCGGTTCAGTGGAGGGAAACCGTTCTTATTGGGGTGTACTTCTCACCGAATCGAGCACTCGCCGAGTTTGAGACGTTCCTGGGCGGGCTGGGGGCCCTAATTGGCCAAACCCTGCCCCGCCCGGTGCTTCTTGTGGGGGACCTCAACGCCAAGTCAACGGCATGGGGTTGCCCCGCGACTAATGCTTTCGGCCGGGCTCTCGAGGAGTGGGCGACTATGGCTGGTCTCTTGGTCTTGAACCAGGGATCGGTCAACACATGTGTGCGACGGAACGGGGGGTCCATTGTGGACGTTTCGTTCGCTTCCCCGTGCATCGCGCACCGCGTCTGTGGCTGGCGGGTGCTGGAGGGGGTGGAGACATTGTCGGATCACTTATATATTCGGTTCGACGTTTCTACCTCCGCAGTGCCAGACCACCTGGACTCTAGTCGTCCTCATCCGTATGCTCCTACGTCCCCGAGGTGGGTTCTGAGGAAACTCGACGTAGAGTTGCTGATGGAGGCTTCCATCGTCGAGGCCTGGGCGGACTCCCTGACCGGGCCCCTGGAGGTTGATCAGGAGGCGGAGAGGCTCCGGGGTTGCATGCAACGCATCTGCGACGTGAGTATGCCCCGGGCCAAAGATCGACCTCCTCGGAGACGTCAGGTATACTGGTGGTCTCGCGTCATTGCTGATTTACGACAGCAATGCGTTGAGGCGAGACGCCAGTATACCAGGCACCGCAGACGGCGGCGTCGTAATCAGACGGTGGAGGACCAGTTGTATGCGGCGTATAGGGAGTGTACAAAGGCCTTACAACTGTCCATCAGCAATGCCAAGACCACTGCATGGAATGAGTTCCTGGAGACTCTGAACCGAGATCCGTGGGGACGCCCTTATAGAATGGTGAGGGCGAAGCTTCGCCCATGGGCGCCCCCGCTCACGGAGAGTCTCCAACCTCAGTTGCTGGAAGGTGTGGTGTCCGCTCTGTTTCCAAACCGATCGGACCACCCTCCCCCAGCGATGGCGTCCCTCCGACTAGCGGAGAGAGGCGTCATCGCTGAGGTGCCACAAATATCGCAGGCGGAACTTGACGCGGCCGTTCAGAAGCTTCGGGCTAAAAACAAGGCTCCGGGGCCAGATGGAATACACGGCCGCGTGTGGGTCTTGGCCTTTGGGACCCTAGGGGACAAACTCCTCAGGCTGTTCAATGCCTGCTTGGAGTCGGGACGGTTTCCCTCCCAGTGGAAGACGGGTAGGTTAGTCCTCATTAAGAAGGATGGGCGCCCCGCGGAGTCTCCGTCCGCCTACCGTCCTATTGTACTGCTCGACGATATCGACAAGGTGTTTGAGCGCGTTATCGCGAGTCGACTCGTTGAGCATCTCGGAGAGGTGGGTCCGGAGTTATCGGACCGTCAGTTCGGCTTCCGAGCGGGCCGGTCAACGATTGACGCAATAAAATGCGTCCGAGCTCGCTCGGACGAGGCAGCTGCCAGGGGCGGAGTGGCGCTGGCGGTGTCGTTGGACATCGCCAACGCATTTAACACATTGCCCTGGGCCTGCATTAGGGGGGCACTGCAACACCATAATGTGCCTCCCTACCTCGACCGAGTACTCGGGGATTACCTCTCCGAGAGGTACATAGTGTACCCTGGGAGGGACGGTAGGATCCACCGGACGGAGATGTCGTGCGGTGTCCCACAGGGATCAGTCCTCGGACCCCTCCTGTGGAACATTGGATACGACTGGGTTCTGCGGGGAGAGGTCCCCCCGGGCGTTGACGTGACATGCTACGCAGATGACACGCTGGTCACGGCCGTGGGGGACAACTATGCGGACGCTGCCCGTCTTGCCACGCAGGCGGTGGCGCAGGTTGTCGGCAGAATAGAGATGTTGGGGCTCAAGGTCGCGCTCGAGAAAACCGAGGCCATTTGTTTTCATGGTCCTCGGCGGGCGCCGCCGCATGGGTCCCACATACTCATCGGCGAGGCTCGAGTCGAGATCGGGCCACATATGAAGTACTTGGGGCTCGTACTCGACAGCCGCTGGAATTTCCGCGAGCATTTTAGACGTCTGGCTCCCCGGTTAATGGGCGCATCAGCCGCTTTAAAGCGGTTGCTGCCTAATATCGGGGGGCCGGGTGCAAGCAGCCGTCACTTGTATTTGGGTGTGGTGCGATCCATGGCCCTTTACGGGGCACCCGTATGGGTTGACGCCTTGACTGCATCCAACGTCGCCCTTCTGAGACGACCTCAGAGGGCGATGGCAGTTGGGGCGATCCGTGGCTATCGCACCATATCCCATGCGGCGGCTTGCGCGTTGGCGGGGTCCCCTCCATGGGATCTGGAGGCCGGAGTCCATGCGTCGATGTACGAGTGGCGCATGGAACTTCGGCTCCGAAGAGATCGACCCCACCCGGGGGAGATGCGATTGCGGAGATTCCACACTCGACAGTCCTTGCTTCAGGAGTGGAGGCAGCTGCTGGCCAATTCCTCGGCCGGCGTAAGGACTGTCGAGGCTGTTGGCCCAGTTCTGAATGATTGGGTCGACAGGCGGCACGGGTCACTGACCTTCCGGCTGGTGCAGGTCCTCTCGGGGCACGGTTGCTTCGGGAGGTACCTGTGCCGGATAGCCGGAAGAGAGCCGACACACCAGTGTCACCACTGCAGCTGCGACGAGGACACCGCGGCGCACACTCTGGAGGAGTGCCCCGCGTGGGCAGAGCAGCGTCGCGAACTCGTCGCAGAATTGGGGGACGACCTCTCGCTACCAGCTGTGGTTAAGGCCATGGTCGAGAACGAGAGGTCGTGGAACGCGATGACCGCCTTCTGCGAAACCGTCATGTCGCGGAAGGAGGTGGCGGAGCGTGAGCGGGAAATAACATCCCAGCTCGCTATCCGCCGCCGAAGGGTCACGCGCAGGAGGATGCGAGAGGCACTCCTACCCCCCTGACAGAGGCCTGGGCGGCGGACTCGTGGAAGTCCGTCGTCCGACAGTTAAGGCTTCGAGGTGACGCGCGCGGAGTTCCCGCGCGAACCTCTTGAGCGGAGCAAAAAGGTGGGTGGATAACTCCCCCAAACACCCACCGACCGGAGAGGCCCTGTACAAGGGCCGGCGCCGTCGGGGCCGCGGAAGAGTACAATAGCGTTCCCGCAGCCCCGACCGAACAAGCGTACCCGGAGGAACACCGTTGAGTTTTAGTCCGTGGGAGTCGGACATAACCGCCCCGACTGACCACGCGGTGGGGCGGTACCCATAAAGGGTTTCCCAACGTTAAAAAAAAAAAAAAAAAAAGGCCCAGAAGGCTAATTCCCTTAATAAAAAATGTTCAAAATATCATTCCGATTTATTCTCAGTGTCAAGAAAGTTGCAAATGGTATTCTCATAAACCAATAATAAACGTCAAATGTGAACATAGATCGCAATGAGATCGAAAGTAGAATAAAAGTTGACTGAAGCCAAAGCGGTATTTTGCTAACATTTTTAAATGACACATGTCCTTATATAAACGTCAAAATTGTGACTGATTAGAGATTGCAATGAGATCGAGATGAGATTATATTGATACCGGACTGGACTTTAGAATAGATTTACTTTGTCAAATCACAATGTAATTTCAGTTCGGTTAAAATTCATTCGCAGTGTCAGTTAAATACGAAAATTGGCCTTATTTAATTATATTAGTGAGTATAATTTATGAATGGTAGAGCTACGCTATATACACTTTGTCTACAGCGTGTATGGGCCGGCTCGTCCGGGCCATTACCACTGTCTCACAGAAAACCGGCGTAAAGTTGCAGCTTGCTGCTGCGTTTCGTACGATGCGTGAGATATCCGGAGGCCCAAACCCCCTCCCCATCCCAATTCCTTAATTATCACTTTCCTTTAAGGTCGGCAACGCACCCATGATTCTTTTAGTATTGTGGGCGTAATTGGCGGTGGAGATCACTTACCATCAGGTGACCCACTTGCTCGTTTGCCGGCCTATGTCATAAAAAAAACTCTCTTTCTGCGTGGCGTTATCCTGGCATAAGGCCAGAGTCAGCTTTCTCGTATCATAGATTTGACAGTATTTGGTATTATATGGGGCCTGCCGTCTGACCCCACAACCCACAACAGGAACCAAGTTTCGCCATTGTCTCTTCCATTAATTAGCAGTGTGTACCACGTGGACGTGAGGTTAGCTTTGGGTCTATGATGTTGGTGACCCACGTATAAATATATAATACCAGTCCATAATTATATACAGGATTGTTTTTTGGATTGAGATTTTTGAGAGGTAGAGCCGTGTGGCGTTTTTGGCGGGAATTCCGAGAGTGTGGTTGATCTCCTATTTTAACATACGCACTCTCGCCTGTAATCCCCGAAGGGATAGGCAGAGGTGTAACTAATACACCCACATTTCGCCGAGCGTATCTCCGTCCCACGATGTAATAGAGGGCGAACCTATCGCCATTCCTGGCATAAATTTCAGGCTCCGATCTGATACTGAGCATTATTCTCGTAATAGAAAAACCCAATACCACTTTACCCGACCCGGGGATCGAATCCAAGACCTCAGCGTTAGCTTAATCGTAACGCGTATACATTACAACTGCGCCACAAAGGCAGTCCTATTTTAATTAATCCCTAAACTATTTTTTTATTGTATCAGTGGTGTGAATATAAGCAATATTCAATGACGATGATGAACAGTGTATGAAAACATTAAAATAAATGAATTTAGGTGATTTTTGACCAGGGGTCAATCGACCTTGGTACGACGATCGACTCGTATTGAACGTTGGAGAAAATAATCTATGAAGCATCGCAATGGAAAGAATTGATACCAAAATTCCGACAAGACTTTGAAATCGACCACACCGGTGTTACATCGTTCTTGTGAAGAGTCAAAGATATATTATACCAGCTGTTGCCCGCGGCTCCACCCGCGTGAACAGACTTTTCCGAAATAAAACGTAGCCTATAACCGTCTCCAGCGTCGTCTGTATCTACATCAAAATTCATCAAAATCGGTTCAGTGATTTAGGCGTGAAAGCGTAACAAACAAATAGATATTTTTTTTCATAAACAGTATCCTATGTTACTTCTTATACCTCCAAGAATATGTGTTTAAACTTTCATGATGATCGGTTAAGTAGTTTTCGCATGAAAGCGTAACAAACAAACTTACATTCACATTTATAATATTAGTATGATACTTGTCGTTGGCGAAATGAATTGTAATTCGAAGCTATAATTAAACAAAATAAAGAACATAATTTTGACATAAAAGCAAGGAGGTGCTATCATTTGGCCATCTCGCGCTAAAAACAACGTTTTCAAACATGTTGAGCACCACGTGTTAAGTCTCAATAGTTAGTTACCTACGATAGCTAGTACATACGTGGCATTTTTTGCAAACAGAGTATTACTCAACCTATCTCTTTCTAACACTATTAGTTAGAGTGAGAGGAACAATCCTTTACAAACCCTTTACACTTTACAGTAATAAAGCAGGCAACTTAGTGAAATGCAAAAACATGTTGATGTTTTGAACATCTTTTGTTCTACGCGGGTGTTACAATGTAGAGAAACTAAACGGTTTGTATATTGGTTTGTACAAAGGTAAAATTATTTTTAAATACTAAAGACTTTTTAACAGCCCCGTGGTACAGTGGGCGAGTAGCCGGCTGTGAAGCCAGAGGCGGCGGATTCGATTCCCGCACCGAGGTAAAAATGTTTGTATGATCTACAAATTTAAAAGGTGGTAGGTCCCTCGTATGCGAGAGGCCGTCTGGGTTGGTACCACCGCTTTGTCTATTTCTGCCGCCAAGCAACAGTGTGTAAGCACTGCTGTGTTACAGTGTGAAGGACATTGAAGCCAGTGTAATTAATGGGTATTATGAGACTTAACACCTTATGTCACGGGGTGACGAGCGAAGTCCAGTGTTATGCTTTGTTATTTAAAGTTCTGTGTGGCGTTGCTTCTGTTTATGAGCAGGCGTGGCGCTTATCATCAGAGGGCCAATTCTCGTAATTTTAATTGTTCAAAATATCATTCCGATCTAATCTCAGCGACAAGAAAGTTGCAAATGGTATTCTGCTAAACCAATATTCAAGAACTTAGAACGCAATGATATCGAAAGTAGAATACAAGTTGACTGAACCAAAACGGCATTCTGGTAACAATTTTGACACTTAACTATCTTCTTCTTCTTTTAATTGTGTTTGGCTCCACCGTAGATTGGTGATTTCGCCAGTGTCCATTGTGAGACACTTAACTATATAAAATGCATTTCGTCTACAGACAAACGTCAAAATATTGAGAACGAAATGTGACTGAAGGTGAAGCAGTGTTGCCAAGTGCACTGTAATTACAGCAGATCTGCCGTATTTTCATGCCATCTACTGGACACGGTATTTTTATAAATACCTTATATGGAGACACAGTATTTTTTTACAGTAAAAATTTCGTAGTATTATTGTAAACTACTAGACAGGTTATTTAGAAGTAAAACTGCGTCACATAACGCGGGAGTTTGACAGTTCACAAACAGGGAGCGCAATAGGGGTTCTAGTTGAGAGTAAGCGAGATGATAATATTGAGTTACGGTCAATTGACTGCAACTTAGTAATACAACTAATTTACTATACTACAATTTCTATGTACCGCGCAGCTTGTCTAGTAGTATACATAAAACTCTTTGATTAAACACATAAAAAAAAACCGATATCATCATCATCGCAGCCATCCATTTCTGCAGCGATCGATATATACAAATAAAATGTTAAGTTAGTTTAGGATATAAAGTTTAAAATAAATTTATATTTTATTTAATAATTTAATTATTTCCTTTTTTGTATGACATTTTATTGCACTGTAAAATAGACTGTATTTTTTCCCATCAAGCACTGTATTTTTGACGCAAATGCCGTATTTTAATGTGGACAACACGGTATTTTCAAAAATCTGACTTGGCAACACTGAGGTGAAGTGACTGTGAGTTAACTGCAGACAAATTCAGTTAACTTTATTCTCTTTTACTGCAAGCAACTAAAAGTAGTCAAAATTGTGCGACTTTGTGTGCTCGTTATTCCAGTAAAGTATTAGAAATGAGTTTACAGCCTATGTTACTCAGTGATAATGTAGCTTTCTAACGGCCAAATTATTTTTGAAATCGGCCCAGTAGTTTTTAACTTTATTTGTTACATACAAAAATACAAAAAAATCTTTCCTCTCTAGAATATTAGTGTAGATTAAATTATGAGAGCAATCGCACTGTCAAAATTCCCGCCAAAACTCTCGCACAATTTTTATTTAGTATAGATATGTCCTCAGCAGTGTTGCAAAATAAAAAAACCGCAATTCGGTAGAATTTCAAATTTCAATAAAATAATCGCGATTGTGGTTATTTCCGGAAAGGACTGCCTGAGTGGTGCTGTTGTGCCGTTTTCCTTCAGTTATGCCATGGAATAGATAAATTAATGAAATAAATAAAATACATGGAATTAGTCAAATCAATTAATTAAAAAATCATAACCTCCAGTTACGTAATTTTTTAATCACTGAAATTAGTCATATTGTGGGTATTTTATTGTGAGTTGGTAACATTGATTTTGTCGCTTAGGTCATTTTTAATTTCTAGAATTTAGTCTATGGCAGCTGATACGTAAAATTCGGTAAAATACTTGTCATTGGCGAAATGCATAATAATGCGAAGCCATATTTTCAACAAAAGAAAGACATTGAAAGTTGATCGAATTGACAGTTTATATGCAATTTAACTGAGATGATATCGAATTTTTAAAGGAGCAGAATGCCATATTTTTAATTAATTCAAAATGTAATCTCAGTTCGGTTAAAATTCATTCGCAGTGTCAGTTAAAATAGCAGAATTGGCCCTCAGGTGAGCGACATGCTCGTCTCGCCATTCAAGCTAATAAAAAAAAATGTTTCTGGTCTGAGTGTTTTCTCCTCAGAGGGGCTGATGTCGGCTAGGCGGCCGGTTATAAACTCCTCCTCCTTTCTCGCCTCCTCTACCGAATGAGAGGGGTAAGGCCTTAGTCCACCACGCTGGTCTAAAGCGGGTTGGCAGACTTCACACGCCTTCGAAATTCTCATGGAGAAATGCTCAGGTATGCAGGTTTCCTCAAGATGTTTCCTTCACCATTAAAGCAAGTGATAATTAACAATGAATACACCTTAGGGGAGACTTTACTATATTGAAGTGAGTACTTCTTTAGCATCGTTGTGATTTGAAAATCGATGAAACGAAAAAGCGACAGTAAAAAGAGTCAGACACATAAATTCATAAGATTTAACGTGGGAGAAAATGAGATAGGAAGCATTATACAGTTGTGCGCGCATTCGTAGTACAAAGCTTGAGAAAAGGCATCACAACAACCGTGGTGTTTTGTATACGTGTACGTATTATACGTTTGTAGAGTTTTTTCATCATTTTTATAATAAAATTCTTCATCGTATCATTTATCGAAAATGTAAGCTCTGAGTCTGAATAAATCTATGTAATATATACGAATAAACTGTAAAATAATTATCAAACTTTGTATCACTATGATTATTACTAAAACCTACAATTATCCTCTTCCCGAAATTTTACATTCGTCTCATTATTTTGAAGCCAACATTTTTGATGGTTTCACTTCTACCACGTGGGAATTGCACACATGATTTTTTATATTATTACCTTATGTTATAATTATATTATTTTCGATTTTTCAAGTAACGTAGTGTGTAAAAGCTAGTCTTGCCGTAAATGTATACCTGCTTCAACACGAAGTAATTGATCTCATTGTGTACAACTGCATTTGTCTCTCAGATTACCAATAACCAACCTTATCACAAGGAGATAGAGTTTAATATACTTCGCATGGCAACATATTCAAAGACCGGGTTTTAGTTTTATAATGTATGCATGTTTACTGTACTTGTCACAACTTTAGTTTTGTCTATGGGGGGAGTTTACTACTAAGATACTAGTTAACTACTTGATAAATGACCTAATAGTAGGGTCAGGTCAATACCATTGACTTTAGGACCACTACAGTTTTGTCTATTATTTAGGGAATCGTGATGTTAAGTGTATCGTATAAGAACTTTTTAAGCTTAATATGTAACTAGTTTGAGTAAAATCAATCATTGATTATTTACCTACAGTACCACTGACTTAAAATTGTTTAGTTAATTTTTTAGGTTTTTAGTATTTTGAGTGGGTTATGTTTTTGTTAAAAGGATTTATTTTACAAGTTTTATGTCAAAAAATCATCAAAATCGTTGATTTATGCAACGATATTGATGATGCACTCTGCATAAAGGTGTTTTGGTATTTCAACCCGGATTTCACCCTATTAAGGGTGGAATTACTTCTTCAAATTTAAATGGGACCACCACCACAGTAAACCCTATCGAATACAAAAATAATCATGCAAATCGGTCCACATTTAGCGGTGTTGCGTTGCGGATATTGAGCATTTCGTAATAGAAAAACCTAATATTACTTTTACCCGAGCCGGGAATCGAACCCGAGCCGTCAGCCTCAGACGGAACGCGTACGCATAACAACTGCGCCACCGAAGCAGGCAAGCATTTATATACTATAATATATTAAACCTAACCTACATTTTGTATCAAGAACTTACTGCCCTAATCAATATGCAGGTTGTATGAATCAATAAGAATGATTCAGTGCAACCGCAGATCTCGTCTCGTGGTTTCCCGAGCGGGCTGACGAAACTTGCACCTATGATATGACAATTGTAACGGTGTAGGTTTGTGGATTCAAATAAGGACGAAAGGCGTTTATATAACGCGAGCCATCTGCTCGTTTCGTTACACAAGCTAATAAAAGTAGGGTCCGTATTGGCACGCATAAAATTTTAACTACTTTGACAGCCTCCGTGGCGCAGTTGGCGAGTAGACGACTGTGAAGCGAGATGCCACGGGCTCGATTCCCGCACCCGGACAAATGATGGTAACTTATCTCTACCGCCCAGGAACACCCATAATAACAGTATTATGGGTGTTGGGTGGGGCGATAAATCTATAAATCTGATTTCCTTTGTTTACGCAAATATTATACATTGAAATGAAACTAGTTTATACAAACTTTAACGAAGAAAAAGCTTTCGAATCGTCGGGACTAAAATAAAATTAAACCGCGATAAATCCGTATAAACTGGTTTTATTTCTATAAATCTAAATAAGTTCTCTCTTCTTTCTTTGACGGAATTTGTGTTTTTAACCGTCGAAAAAATTAAGAAAGTTTTTAATTGGACGCGTGTATTTGTTTTCTTATCTATAACATAGCATAACTTTCTATGGAGTGAACAAAATTTTTAAGTCCAAAATATGTTTTAGCTAAGTCACATAAAACATAATAGAGATTGAAATAAAACTAGTTTATACGGATTTTATCGCGGTTTAATTTTTATTTTAGTCCCGACGTTTCGAAAGCTTTTCAGCCTTCGTGGTCACGGGAGAGACTGAGGTGTAGGTCGTCTCGAAAAGTTAATGTTACAAGTGTTTGCTGAAAAGCTTTCGAAACGTCGGGACTAAAATAAAAATTAAACCGCGATAAAATCCGTATAAACTAGTTTTATTTCAATGTGTAATATTCACGTAAACCTAAGAAATCACAACATAATAGAGTAAAAGTATTTTTAGAATCGAAGCGGATGTCGATGCCATTGCTGGTCAGATTACATTGCACCGACTCCAAAAATACCATGAAGCAAAATGGAAGGAAGAAAAAAAAGTGTAGTCTACCAACCCGTGTTAGGTCAGCGGCGTGGTGGTGGACTACGTCGTACCCGCTTTATTAGTAGACGAAATAAAAATTAATTAACAATTGGTTAATTTTTTTAAATAGTGATGTCCGCTCTCGCTTGTGCTTTGAGCTGACAACACCGTCGTTATTTTGATGCCTGCCCGATGAATTTATCACGGGTGTTATGAACTTGCGACTAGCTGTAACTGAACGCATTAGTTAATACTCACACCGCACTACATTTATAACTATGCGAGAATATAGTTGCATTCACACAACGTTTTATATTTTAACCGATTAAAAAAGGAGGTTCTCAATACAACGTGGATAGTTGTTTTATGTATAACCACGCATAACTTTTCACGGATTGTATCATTTGGATGATTCTTTTTGTATTCGATAATATATCAAAATTGGTCCCATTTAAATTTACATACATACGAACTCACGCCTGTAATCCCTGAAGGGGTAGGCACATTTCGCCGAGCTTATTTCCGTCACATGATGTGACAGGGGACAACCTATCGCCATACCGGGTACAATACAATATTCCGAGATGAAGAATAAATGCTTAATGCATTTCGTGATTGAAAACTCTATATCACTTTTATCAAGAATCGGCAGAATTATGCCTGACCCCGAAACGCGCACACTGTTTTAAAGTACGTGACTCAGGCAGCGAGACCGCGACTCTGTCTATAGCGGCAACTCCGGTATGTATGAAACAGTCGCGCGTCGCAGTGCCCTGTCTCGGTCGCATGCCTCAAAATAGACCTTCACCAGTTGCTTTTACGTAATAAAATAATGTTGGGCATGGTGGCATCGTTCATTTAAATATTATAGACAAATACCAATTCTCAGAATGTTTCGTAGGAAAAAATTAAAATAGATTGCATACTTTAGTTTGGTATTTGCGGCTCCTTTTGTCTAAAAGGTATTATGAGATATGTATTTGAGTATTTATAGTTTTTACGAGGCTTATTTATATAGTTAACGATATCCATAATGTCGATGGGGCGTCTAATAATTTATATAAAATATTTTAAATCAATAAAATTGTTAAATGGCCAAATGGTTAATACGTTTTAAAACAGTGGCTATAAAGTATCTATATAGAGCTCTATTTTTTATAATCTTGATATAAAACTTTATGGACTGCCACATAAAACACTTAATATGAATTTTCTTCAAAATCCAAGTGAAAATAGGAGTATCTTTAGTTTTTTGTATTTGGCTGTGTTATGTAAACTGTGTTACAATTTATTTATTTTTAAAAAGAAATCCAAAACGATAACTGGTCCAAAAAATTCTAATGAATTATTCATTGGTAATATATAAGTATAAATATGAGTATAAATAATGGGCAACGATTTTTTTTAAACAACATGTAGGTACCACTTTATATCTTTTTGAAAACGTTTATTTTTGTGTTTCTCCAGTTGATACGCCGGCGCCAGTATAAAAAATTATGGTTTAAGCTTTCAAACTCTTTAACTCGTGGCTCGCCGTTTTATCGGTTTAATAGTAGCCTGTACTAAGAAATTGTTAGGTACTGGGTTCAAATCCCAGGAAGAAAAAGTTGCGTGATCCACAAATATTAGTTTCGGGTCTGGACATTGTGGGACCGTAATTTGATTTTGTGGGACACTTCCGCATTGCTACCGTAGATGCTCAGGGCGTCCTTCGGTGCACGGAGACTTCTGAACAACTCTATGTTTAAAGACGGGCCATCATACATGGAGTGTGAAGAAGCAATTACTCGTAAGCAAGCCGGCATAATTTTGCCGATCTACGATTGATACAGTGTCTATCGTTGGTCGACAGTATTTATGGATTGCGCTACACTTACCTTCAGGTGTAGCGTAGTCACTTTGCGGAGCCAGGATAAATAAAAAACACCGCAAGAGTGGCTCTCGCAGATGCGATAACGCCTTTTGCCTCGAGAACTAGGGGCCGTTTCTAATGTGCCGAAGAGGGCTACCGCCGGGCTTTATTTAGTGTTACCGGTTTAGTGTGTACACAAAAACTGAGTCTAGCGTTCGTCCGGATGTTTCCATCCCCTCCGGAAGACTTAGCGCTAAATCGTAAGACTGGGGAGTCCAATATAATCGCCCCGCCTCCCCCAGGGGGACGGAAATAAAACATTTGCCCGTGCGAAAGTTTAAATCCGTTTTGTATCACCACATAGTAGTACATTTTAGTTTCTCACTGTACCAGTGGTGGTACGTTTACAGTGGGACTATGACTAAGAAAAGTGGTACACCAACTGATTTTCCAGCTCTCTGCTTTAAAAAAACAAGTGGCAATTTTTTAAAATTTTATTTTATTCTTGTGTAAATTTTTTCTTGATTTTTTTGCAATTTACAGCTACTTGTTTCACTAAAATCTTTGATCACAAACATGAAGTGTTTCAGAAGCTTACTCTTTGTTGTATAACCCCGAAATATCAGCAAAAATGACACCTGTCATATCCCCAAAATCATTGTATTTAAAGAACAAGTAATAAAGCAATTATGAAGACGTGTGGCGCCGACAGCTATACTGTCTGTCTGTATGCACTGTCAACAAAGAGAGTTATTATTAGTTTAACATGAATTTTAAAAGTCTATATTTGTTATTCGTTTTGAAATTGTGATCTTATGTCGTGGCGCGAGACTACAGGTTAATAAATATGAAATAAACTGTCAATTCTGTTGTTAAATTTAACTAAACTATAGTTTATCCCTATATATGGCAACAAACTAAAATGACAATACTCAACCGAAACATGGAAGACATGGTTAGAGAACTGGATTCAATTAAGGATAATTAATTTAGAGTTGCTTTAATATTGTTATATGCGTTTGAATATCGATGCTGGTATCACATTTAAAACGCCCAAAAAAATAAGCACTGATTAGTTAAAATTTATTTTTGTCCCTTTCTAGCCACAGAGTTGACAGAGAAAGACAAAAGAGTGTTTAACTAATCAATGCTTAAGTAACGTTTATAAGTAAGGCCCATAGTGCTGTTCTATTCTTAAGCTAGAAACAGTGTATTGAAGAAGGAACTATGTGTGTGGCATTTAAAATAGGATATTATAAACAGCAACGGACGAAAGCCTCTGAACTTGCGAGTTTAAAGCAAAACAATTTGTGTGGGACATTGTTTTCATAAACATTCCTGAAAATCTGAAGTCAACGAGACCGTGCAGCTTTGTTATTAAAATATTTTGTCAGAGCTTGTCAACATTGGGAACGTCAAAAGATGACATTTTGTTTGGCAAATATGAGACGTAGCTTGGATTGCACCAACCGTGGCTTAAAGTGATAGTTATGATATCAAGTAATGATTTACGTTATTTAAAAACTGTATTACTTGTTGAACCCGTTTGTCCTGGGAGTTTACCGGTAAACGACTTTGACAAGCAGAATTCAACCTTATTGACACTCAACCTGCCCTTCAAATTAGATTAATGTCTTATTAATATGAGCTATTATGCCATAAAAATATCACTGACGTTTAGAGAATCTACCTTAGAATAATATCCTGCCGCAGGCCTCGCAGCCTCGATCGGCAATTAAAATGGTGGTAGGTCCCTCGTATGCGAGAGGCTGTCTTGGTTAGTACCACCACTCTGTTTAGCAGCCAATAACAGTGTGTAAACACTGCTGTCGGTATGGAGGACATTAAACCAGTGAAATTACTGGGCATTACAAGAATTAAATGAATTAATTAACTTATGTATTGGGGTGACGAGCGCAGTTCAGTGCCATAGAGCACTTTGTAATTTAAATTTCTGTGTGGCGTTGCTTCTGTTTATGAACAGGCGTAGTGCTTACCATTAGGCCAGCCACCTGCTCATCTCGTCATTCAGCTAATAAAAAAACAAATTCTAAAGATGTCGTCAATAATTAATTGTTACAATGATTTTATCTTGATCGACGATTAGTGCAACCCACACTAAGGGCTTATTTCTAAAAATTATCTCGCTGTTAATACACATGGAAAAGCGCATATCAAATCGGTACTTCCTAAATTATCTGTTTGAATACGTTATCTGGCAGATTATAACTTAAATAAATATTGTGAAACGGGCCCTTAGAGTGCAGCAGTTATCAATTGCCAGTGCCAAGTGGAACTAATTGCAATTGTGATTTCTTAAGTTTACGCGAATATTACACATTGAAATAAAACTAGTTTATACGGATTTTATCACGGCTTAATTTTCTTTTCAGCCTTCGTGGGCTCTCCCGTGACCACGAAGGCTGAAAAGCTTTCGAAACGTCGGGACTAAAATAAAAATTAAACCGCGATAAAATCCGTATAAACTATTTTTATTTCAATGGCCACATTTGTCTTACATTGGTATTGAACTGGCGACCTCTCGTTTCACAGCAAGCTATAAAGCCGTTGCTCTACAAATGTCTTTATGACGGCGCCAAAACCACTATTACAATATTATCTACTAGCTGTTGCCCGCGGCTCCGCCCACTTGAAAATAAAACGTAGCCTATAACCGTCTCCAGAGTCCCATCTATCGCTACATCAAAATTCATCAAAATCGGTTTGGGTGATATAGGCGTGAAAGCGTAACAAACAAATAGTTTTTTTTTCATATAAAGGAACCTATGTTACTTCTTATACCTCCAAGAATATGTGTACAAAGTTTCATGAAATGAAATGAAATGAAATAGTTTTATTAATCATGTAGGCAATTAAAATAGCGCTTATGACAAGTCAGTACAAAATAAAGAAACTTATGTATAAAAATCATATCAACTAATGCATACATAACATACATAGCATCGTCAAATACACTAGGCAATTACACTAAATTGTTTATTTGTTGTCTTTTTATTTTACATTATTAACAGTATTTGTAATATGGAAACGTCCATTATTAATTATTAAATATTTTGAGTCGGTATGGACCACTGCATTTACCGAAACGGCACGAGTTTTAAAACTACCACCGGATCCAAAACGACCCAGCTTGAGAAGACCCGGCGAAACAAACTCAGTGGGCTTAATTTACCACTGGATTCAACGCGGCGCGACCCAAACTCTGAGAAGATCCAGCTACTTGAACTCAGGGGGCTTGTTTTAGGTCCGGATTTTCAATAATTTGTATTAGGAAATACAAAGTCCTATAGTTAACTTTAGGGAGATTGAATGCGGTCCATGTGTATCTCCGAAGTGTTGATGATCGGTTAAGTAGTTTTCGCGTGAAAGCTTACAAACAAACTTACATTCACATTTATAATATTAGTAGGATGTTGCAACATACTTATGTACAAGTTACAATTACATCTAATTGTCAAAACTGGTACGAATGGGAGATACACTGTACAATGATAATAAATTTTAATTTTTAAACTGTGATTTTATGCTATTTTTACGAGCGTTTTAAACATGTGTCAGTGATGGTGAATAATTGAACAGAATGTGATACATTTAGGTCGTTTATCTATTATTTTTATATGCTCTAATCATTTCTAATGGTGTGATACTTCAACGTGATTCATGATTTTAAACTTCGGAGGAATTATCACTGCTCCAAACGCGTAAAATTTTTTTGGAATCAAAAATAGGCAATATATTAATCCAGATCATGGTTATCCTATATGCTAAATTTGGTCTAAATATGTTCAGCCATTGTGACGTAATTAATTAAGAACCATCGAAAGATGATAAGATGACTAAAACTAAGATGACCGCCTCCGTGGCGTAGTGGGAGGATAACCGGCTGTGAACAAGAGGACGCGGGATCGATTGCCGCACAAATGTTTGTTCGGGTCTGGGTGTTTTCTGCCCAGAGGGGTTGACATCAAGCAGGCGGCCGGTCATAAAAACTACAAGCCAAATCTCTATGTAACATGTGTTGTATTCCGGCAAGTGATTTTTCCCTTGTAAGTGTAACCCGCAGTAAATAGCAGTAATAGTTGAGCGGGGAGTGGCATGGACTGTCAACCAGCCCCAAGTACATACCTCTGACTTTTCTAAGTTACGTGTGTATTAATTGTTAATTATCACTTGCTTTAACGGTGAAGGAAACATCGTGAGGAAACCTGCATACCCCAGAAGTTCTTCATAAGAATTTCGAAGGTATGTGAAGTCTGCCAACCCGCATTAGGCCAGCGTGGTTGACTAAGGCCTAACCCCTCTCATTCAGTAGAGGATGCCCGTGCCCAGCAGTGGGACACGTATATAATACAGGGATAGTATTATAAGTGTAACCCGTTTACAGATTCGTATATTTCTAACTAACTTTGCTTTCGGCATAAAAACCTATTAATCAACCACTCACGATCATATTACATACAACTCCGTCTAATTTTCACCACACTGTCGTAAAACAGTCGTTAAATTTTAATATAGACCAATTGTTGGCGGCATGCGGCGCGAGCGCCGGCGCTCTACTCGTGAGGAAAAGGTCGTAATGCCTAAAAATCGATTTCGTGACGACTTGGAATCGATTTTCACATTAAAATGTAATTCTTGATTTTGCGTTTCGATTCATTTATGGTTCGATGATAGATTTTATTTCAAAATTGGATCTAATATAAAAATATTGGTGGATGTATTTTTACTGACTTCTCAAAATTGTATTATTATTCTCCTAAGAATATTTATAATCGAAATCACGATGAAATAATTTAGACTCTTCAGCTCACAGAATCGATTCAGTGTTCTAAATCGATTCTCAACTCCGATCGATTCGATCGACTTTGAGAGGCGTCTAGTAAAGTATAAAATACAAATGTTTGCGTATATCTGGATATTTGTCGAGTATGTTTACATTAGTTTAGCGTTGAACTTGACTGCCTCTAGGTTATTTTAGGCAATACAAAAAGGTCGTCTTGCTGTAAGCGCTTTACTTTGTTACTGTGTAATACAATCGGAATAGATGCACCGCTTTGAAATATTACACGTTATTTTAGTTGTGAAGTAACAATTTATGAATTATATTTGTGAATTACACCCACGTTGTGGCCAGTTTTGTTCGTGGTATAAATGACGCGGCTCGACTCCACCCCAGTCGGTATCAGTGATACCGTATCACAGACACAGAAACTTGTCAGGAAGGAGTAGCTTTACCGTTGCGTTTTGTGCAGTCAGTGAGTTACTAATTTTTACGATACGAGCAGGTCGCTCGCCTGATGGTAAACGTCACGCCTGCCCATAAACAGAAGCAACACTTTGAACTTTGAATTACAAAACACTGTATGACATTAGACTGCGCTCGTCACCCCAAGACATAAGATGTTAAGTCTCATAATGCCCAGTAATTACACTGGCTTCATTATCCTTAAAACTGGAACACTACATTGCTTGCACACTGCTGTTTGGCGGCAGAAATAGACAAAGTGGGTCACCATGTAGGCCCACAATACCAAAAGAACTATGCGTGCATTGTCGCCCTTAAAGGAAAGGGATAACGGATTGGGAAGGGAGGGGGTTTGGGCCTCCGGATATCTCACTCACCGTACGTAACGCAGAAGCAAGCTGCTACTTTAGGCCGGTTTTCTGTGAGACATTGGTCACGACCCTGATGAGCCGGCACATTCATGCTGTAGACAAACCGGTCTACAGCTTGGCTCTACCACTAAAAAATCAAGATGTAATCAAAATGTTACCCAACATTATAAATAATAATAATAATAAATACACCCAACAGTCACACACATAGTCCTGACCCCACACTAGGTAAGCCTGTATCGTGGGTATCAAGAACTACGAGGGACTTGCGGTCCAACAACACCCAGACCCGAGACAAATATTTGTGGATCAGACAAACATTTGTCAGGGTGCGGGAATCGAACCCACGGCCTCACGCTTCGTAACCGGCTACTCGCCCGCTGCGCCACGGAGGCTGTCTGTCAGACATTGAAAATACCATAAAAATTTACCCACGCATAAAAGGAAAAACAATGTCCAATCTCATCCTCGGAGATCCAATAAATTAAAATTAAAGGTAATACATACATACCACACATACCATTTATCACATGCAACGATTTGTCACTAAAAGATTTATGGGACCACCGTTACAGATCAAAGGGCGCCGACTATACCACGATATCAAAAGACTTTGGTTCCAAATACACGTAAAAATAGATTTGTACGTGACTACCGACAGAATTTGGAGAGCCACCGTCGCATTAAATTTACTCCGGGAAGGGACGTAATCAGAAGAAGTACCGGGGCCCTGGACAAGTTTTTTTTATTTGAATAGACGGTCAGAAATAGAAATATAAATAAATATTATATATTGACGCTTAAATCATCATGATTGACTGCCTCGGTGTAATGCATATGCGTTACGAGTTACGACCGAGGCTGACGCTGAAGTCTCGGGTTCGATCCCGGGTCGGGTAAAAGTGATATTGGGTTTTTCTATTACGAAAAAGCTCAGTATCAACCCGGAGTCTGGAATTTGTGTCCGGTATGGCGATAGGTTCGCCCCCTACGGAGATACGCTCGGCGAAATGTGGGTGTACTAATTACACCTCTGCCTACCCCTTCGGGGATTACAGGCGTGAGTGCGTATGTATGTATGCATCATGATTCGAGTTTTCTTTTGCAAAGATCAACAAGTTATGTATTTATTAGAAAAATATAAATAATATTTTGTCATTCCGCAAAAAAACCTCACGTAAATGTATGATATGTTTATAATTATCATTAAAATTATATTTGTCTCATCGGTATTTTTTTATCCTGGCAAGGAAAACTACCTACACCTGATGGGAAGTACCTACAGTACATTCCAAATATAAAATTGCCTATAAAGAGACGTGCCGCCCCACAACTACCGCCAGAATGATGCCTGCATGAACTAACTGGGTGCACATGGGTTGACCCCTCAACGCGATTCACCGTTATGCCGAGGTTTTCATTATATGTAATGTACTATCCATTTATTTATTACGACAGCTCCGTGGCGCAGCGGGCGAGTAGTCGGCTGCGAAGCGAGAGGCCGTGGGTTCGATTCCCACACCGAGACAAATGTTTGTGTGTACCACAAATATTGGTCTCGGGTCTGGGTGTTGTGGGACCGCAAGTTCCTCGTAGTTCCTGATACCCACGACACAGGTTTACCTAGTGTGGGGTCAGGACTATGTGTGTGACTGTTGGATGTATTATTATTATTATAACTTGAATGACGAGCAGGTCACTCGCCTGCCCATAAACAGAACTTTGAATTACAAAACACTGCTCACACTGGACTGCGCTCGTCACCCCGAGACATGAGTTGTTAAGTCTCACAATGCCAAGTCATTTTACTGGCTTGGTCTTTATATTTGGGGACAAATATGTACCCACCCACCATAAAGTAGGCAGCACATATTTAAATATAGGTATTACACATAAATGCATGTTAAATTCAGTACATTCTAATGAATTAGTATAAGAATATAATCCGCTTACTGATTTAGCAATTACAGTTAATATATTAGAACGTTTATAGGAACAAGCTTAGAAATTTCATATAACCTAGTCAGTTGGATTAGTAAAATCAGCGTATCCAAGTAGTTAGACTTGTGATCTTAGCAACAGATATCTAAAGCCGATGACAGTATCTGACAGCTATTAATGAATAAGGAAATATGTTTATTAGCGGTTATAATGAAATCTGTATGTATTGTTATTTTTTTATGTTTGTTTTTTGTTTACTTTGTGCAACACTTGAGAAGAAGTTTATTAAAAAATAAAGTAAGTTCACGCCTGTATCCTCGAACGGGGAGGTGCAACCACGTTTCGTCGGGTTTATTTCAACCCCCGACTGCCTCGGTGGCGCAGTTGTAATGCGTGCGAGTTACGACTGAAGCTGACGCTGACTTCTCGGGTTCGATCCCCGGGTCGGGTAAAAGTGATATTGGATTATGGAGATAGGCCCGCCCCCTATCACATCATGGGACGAAAATACGCTCGGCGAAATGTGGGTGTACTAGTTACACTTCTGCCTACCCCTTCGGGGATTACAGGCGTGAGTACGTATGCGTATATCAACCCCATGTTGAATTTTAATTCCGGATAAGTCATGTGCGTTTTTAAATCAGATTTGAACCCAGAACCTTAACGGTTTCTCAGCCTAAGCATATTAGATTAATGAGGGACTGAGAACTTATTGTTAAGTATGAAAGTTGTTACTAATGATTTTTGCATACATTATACTTTACAAGATTACCATCTTTATTATTCTCATCATAGAATTAGATCATTTGCAAACTCAGAGGCAGGTAATTTTTGTGCTCCGTCACCTTCTTTCTGCTTAGCGTTATTAATACTATGGTACCATACATTTGACGGTATTCGGTATGATATGGGACTATCCGCCGTTTAACTTCCACAACCCGCGACGGGAACCAAGTTTCGCGATTGTCTCTAATACATAACATGCTCTATGCTCCTTTACTGGGTACACAAAAATATTAATTACGTATATATAGAAATAAGATAACTAGAACGATAACTCTCATATATGAATCTGCCAAAAAATACGGCTCCTGCTTTCACATGCAAAGGTAAAATCACACGTAGTACTCATACACGCAACAAAAATTAATGAACATTTAAAATAAACATTATTTCATAAAAGTTAATGTCTCAATATTACATTTCTAGATCGAGATACGACGTTCTGCACCGCGCAAAAAATTAGACGTATCAAGTGTGAACTAGAGATTATTATGCACAGACTTTTATAGCCCCGCACCCTTGTGCAGAGTTTTGGTGGGGTAATTTTTGAGTAACGTTTCTGTTCTTCTTATTTCGATGTACTTGTATCATCGTCATCATCATCATCATCAGGCTGAATTCGTCCACTGCTGGACATAGGCCTTTCCAAGTTGGCGCCACCCTTGACGGTCCTCCGCCTTCCTCATCCAGCCGCTTCCCGCTACGTGTATCAGGTCGTCGGTCCAGCGGGCTCGAGGTCGGCCTACACTACGCTTGGATAGACGTGGTCTCCACTCTAGCACCTTTCGACCCCAACGGCCATCGTTGCGGCGACAAATGTGACCAGCCCACTGCCACTTCAACTTGCTAATTCGGCGGGCTATGTCGGTTACTTTAGTTCTCTGACGGATCTCCGTATTCAGGATTTCATCCGTCAGAGAGATACCAAGCATAACCCGCTCCATAGCTCGTTGAGCGACCTTAAAGTGGTGGATTGAGCCCTTTGTTAGAGTCCAGGTCTCTGCGCCGTACGTCATAACAGGCAGGACGCACTGGTCGAACAGTTTGGTCTTTAAGCACTGCGGTATTGTCGACGTAAATATGTAACGCAACTTTCCTAATGCCGCCCAACCCAAGCAAATTCTTCTGTCAGCCTCGGCATCGAAGTTGTTTTTTCCTAGTTGTACTTGTATGAGGAATATGAATTTTAAGAAATGGCTTAATTTCAAATAAAATTTATCGACATCTCTGAGTGCAGCAGTTAGACCCACACTTTATAATCTTCCTTAATGCCTCCCCGCTCGGAATACATTTGAAACCGCACGTATTTGTATGTATGGAGTGATTTAATGCTGCCATGTAATTGTCCATATGTTTATGTAACAAATAGTTTAAACCAGCCTAATTTTGTACCGACTACCGAACGACCTAACAACAATCCGCTATGGAACCGAGTACAGAACACGTACTGTTATAGAAATTTATTGTTTTAACTATGCATTATTTTGAGAATGTTTTGGCTAATATTATTAAGCTGCGATAGCTCAGTGGGGAGTGGCACGGACTGTTGAGACCAAAGTCGCAGGATCAAAACCAGCATCAAGAGCATACACCTCTGATTTTTCTAAGTTGTGTATGTAATAATTGTTAATTATCGTTTGATTTAACGGTGAAGGTAATATAGTGAGGAAACCTGCATACTTGAGAAGTTCTTCATTAGAATTTCGAAGATATGTGAAGTCTCCCATCCCGCATTAGGCCAGCGTGGTGGACTAAGGCCTAACCCCTCTCATACAGTAGAGAAGGCCCGTACCCAGCATTGGGACGTGTATAATTTTGACGGATTTTGATGATTCTTTTTATATTCGATAGGGTTTACTCCGATGGTGGTCCCGTATAAATTTCGTTAAGATCTGATGATGGAGTATGAGGAAAAATGGGAACTATTGGATCTCAGCAAACGCATCACGCTTAGGATTTTGGAGTAAATTCTCAAAATATATAATTATTAGTAAGAATAAAACATTGAGAGATAATAAAGTATGAGTTAGGATTCGGTTAATGAGGTTGTATGGTTACAGTGACTACAGTTTTTAGAAATTAATTGATTCATGCCGACTGCCTCGTTGGCGCAGTTGTAATGCGTACGCGTTAATATTAAGCTAACGCTGAGGTCTCGGGTTCGATCCCCGGGTCGGGTAAAGTGGTATTGGGTTTTTCTATGGAAATGCTCAGTATCAGCCCGGAGTCTGGAATTTGTGCCCGGTATGGCGATAGGCTCGCCCCCTATCACATTATGGGACGAAGATACGTTCGGCGAAATGTGGGTGTACTAGTACACTTCTGCCTACCCCTTCGGGGATTACAGGCGTAAGTGCGTATGTATGTAATTGATTCATGTTTAGCTAGCTTTAAATTCATCAGCGATGTCTTAAAACCTGTATACAGACACGCCTCCATTTTAATATACAAAATCGATTCGTTATTTTCCATTCAAATGTTAACCGACCGACACAAAACAAGATATTCTATAAAATGCAAAACACGCACATTTATATTTAAATGTATGTTGTATTATCTACAAAGCGGTGTTACAAATTATTAACATACAAGATCATGTATTATAGTATACGATCACGCTCCAGATAAAACACGCGCAATCTAAATCACTACAGATGGTTTGATTTGTATTTGGTTATAAATGGGGATATTATAATACCTTTATATGTGGGAAACTAGTACTGGATTGTATTTTTGTTGGTCAATATACGCTCACGCCTGTATCCCCGAAGGGAAACGCAGAGGTGGTTCACCAAACTTATTTCCGTTACTAGGTGGCGAGTCTATATATTGGGCACAATTTGTGATTGCTTGACCTGGGGTTTGAACTCAGGGGCTTTATTCTCTATGGCCGTGTGGATTCGAGCCCACGTTACATAATGCGCCCACGTTACATAATGCGCCCACGTTCCACTGGCTCCGTGAAATTGACATTGAGTAGAAAACACTCTAAACTCTCTAAGCCAATTTCAAATTTAATAAACGTGATAACGTGCGTTGCGTTTTTCTTATGAACATATGACATAAAGAATGTCATTCGATCACGATGTTGGCGTAAGGCGGTCGCGTTATGGTTTATATAGCCATGAGGATTTACATACATACATACTCACTTACGCCTGTAATGAGATCTCAGCACAGCAGTCGTACCGCGTACGCATTACTACTACATCACCGAGGCATATTGGCATATGAGTATTTAGACCCCTGATCTCACACAGTTAACGTAACGCGGGCGCGTTACGAATGTGTTGTCATAGAAAATAAGGGCTTCACGGTTTCGCAACGTAAGTACTCTGACTCTAGAATTACAAAATCCTAAAGAGCTATTATTCTGACTGTACTTGGCGCGCTGAACTGTTCCATCTGAGCCTTTAGCTATATTTCATGGCAATGAACTCCAATGACTATAGTAAAATAAGGTTATTTTTAAAGTCGTAAAAAATATTTACGTAATTTGCCGTTTATAGGAGCATTATGTACAATCTGTATGCGTGATATTCTGTGTCACCACACCTATCCTGTGGTAAAGTCCGCATGGAAACGGGCCAAAGGATTACCCAGTAATTTATTCATGATTTATAATAATATTTTACATATACGTTGTAAAAGTGAATCTGTGTTTATTAGATGTAATAAAATCATAAGGTACTATTCCGCCGACCTTTGGAGCGGATTTGGGCGGGTTTTGGGCGGATTCCAAAATATTTTTGTATTGACTTATTGTTTACTGTTATAGTGTAAACCAAACTATTTGCATTGATCCTGCTTTTTAGTCTAAGCCTGTTTTACTACACTTTGTTCTTGCTTTCAGCTAGTATATCTATTTAGGTTAAGAAGATTGTTTATTGATAATTAGATTTTGATGATATTTATACTAATATTATAAATTAATAATTATATTTGTGAGTGGTAGAGCCATGCTGTAGACAGTTTTGTCGGCTGGCTCGACCGGGTCCTTACCACTGTCTCACAGAAAACCGGCGTAAAGTAGCAGCTTGCTGCTACGTTTCGTACGGTGAGTGAGGTATACGGAGGCCCAAATCCCCCTCCCCTTCCCAATCCCTTATTATCCCTTTCCTTTAAGGTCGGCAACGCGCCCATAATTCTTTTGTATTGTGGGCGTACATGGGCGGTGGAGATCGCTTACCATCAGGTGACCCACTTGCTCGTTTGCCAGCCTATACTATAATAATAAAAAAATAAAAATAATGCTGTAGACAGTTTTGTCGGCCGGCTCGACCGGGTCCTTACCACTGTCTCACAGAAAACCGACGTTAAGTAGCGGCGGCTACTGCTGTGCTTCATACGGTTAGTGAAGTACGTCTTCGGGAAGACAGATTTGTGTTTATGTTATGCTATGTTCCGTGATGGTAGGTACCGTTAGGTAAAGTGAGTGTTTTTGTAGGATTAATCTCTGGAACTACTGGTCAGATTTGACATATCCTTTCAATATCACCTCTGATTACTATAGTACCCAAAAATAATGTAGCTTCCTATTGACAAGCCTATAGGATATAGGGTTGCATTATGATACAATGTAGTTCTCAGCAAGAAAAAAAACTTTTTTATTAGCCTTCGATGACGAGCCGAGTAGTTCGCTCGCCTGATGGTAAGCGTCAAGCCTGCCTATAAACAGAAGCAACACCAATCAGAACTTCCTCAATCCTCACGATATATTCTCACCATTAAGCAAGCGATAATTAACAATTAATAGACACGTAACTTAGAAAAGTCCGACATGCATGCTCTTGGGGCTGGTTTTGAACCTGCGATTTTGGTCTCAATAGTCTGTACCATTCCCCGCTGAGCTATAGTTAGTTCTAGGTAGAAAATCTTGCTAGAAAATCTATTCCATTATTTAAAAAAACTTTGCTGCTTCACGCTAGTCCTTCTATCTAGATTATATTTACTGTTTTTTTTTTTTTTTTCTAGCCCTTTATTATATACGTCCCACTGCTGGGCACGGGCCTCCTCTACTGAATGAGAGGGGTTAGGCCTTAGTCTACCACACTGGCCTAATGTGGGTTGGTAGACTTCACATACCTTCGAAATTCTTATGAAGAACTTCTCAGGTATGCAGGTTTCCTCACGATGTTTTTCCTTCACCGTTAAAGCAAGTGATAATTGACAATTAATTTACTGATTACTTAGCACTTATGTTGTCATTACATTACCTATAGCTTGAACTCTTTGACTGCCTCGGTGGCGCAGTTGTAATGCGTACGCGTTACGACAGAGGCTAACGCTGAGGTCTCGGGTTCGATCGGGTCGGGTAAAAATTATATTGGGTTTTTCTATTACGAAATGGTCAGTATCAGCCCTGGATTTTGTGCCCGGTATGGCGATAGGCTCGCCCCCTATCACATCAAGGGACGGAGATACGCTCGGCGAAATGTGGGTGCACCCCTTCGGGGATTACAGGCGTGAGTGCATATGTATATGTATGAACTCTTTGATGAATCAATCAGTTCTGTATTATATGTATTTTCCACTCTCTTTACAAAAAACGTTGGCACTCCGAGGCGTTGAGTGGTATTTTAGTAAATCGGTAATAGGTGCGTGTGGCGAGACGCAGCATGGTTGCAGATAGACCATCTCACACGAAGACAAAACATCTGAGTCAAAACAACTATTATGTCAATCACTAGAGTCGTACGATTTGAGGGTGGCGTCTCAATTGCAGCGGAAACGTAGGGTCTAAAAAATAAATCTGAATTATAAGACTGTTTTTTTTAATTATCTTTTTATTTCGGAACCTTTGAACATGTTCATGTCGGTTCCATCATAGTCTTATTTAAGGTAAGTAACAAAATAGTAGTAAAAATTAATAAACTTAAATTACAATTTGCACTATAAAGTTAAATACTAAACAAATCGTATAACATTTTAGCTTGTCGTGAGATAAGGATAGACAAGGATACTTTGAAAAACACCTAAGTCTAACTTATTGATATGTAAATCTCTTAGAAACTTTGTTCTCTTGGCTTCATTTGTGACACGTTCGGCTAAAAGATGTTGCACATCCTTGACTTTTCGCAATAAGAAGAATCTACCTATAAGGCTGTTATAGTTTTAGAGTTTGTGTTTGTACATACATACATACGCACTCACGCCTGTAATCCCCGAAGTATATGAGACTATCCCGCCCACAAACCCGCCACTGTAACTCCTGTGCATCAGACTCCTGTGCTCAGGATCGACAGTGGCACGTATTTTTGTTGACACCGAGCAGTGAAGCTCGTTGAGTCTCTGGGAGTGATAAATTGTCTTTGTAGGGTAGGTTTGTACTCCGAAGGGTAGGCAGAGGTGTAACATGTACCCACATTTTCGCCGAGCGTATCTTCGTCCCATGATGTGATCTGGGGGCGAGCCTACTACCTACCTTTATCCGACCCCTGGGATCGTACCCGACACTTCAATACAGCAGTTGTACCGCACACGCATTACAAATGTGCCACCGAGGCAGTCTATTATACTAGTCACTATATTATACATCTGCTCTATTTCTAATGTTAATAAAATTTGTACATCGAGTAATAGATTTTAATATTCCGCTCTTCCGCTCACAGTGGCGCCCCATCTTTCGTGACGTAAGAACTGGAACGATCAGAGTCGGCGGATCGCGTGCGAACGCATTTAATATGTTATAATTTGCGACGTCGACCGCTAATGGGCCAAATTATGGGCCGTTTTGCCAAATTCTGGGCTTTCACTTTTTTCAATGTCAAAACACGCCAATCAGTTGTGACTTGGCACGGCCGAGGGTAACGGCACATTAAATTATAACAGGAATTTTAATTTTGTTACATTTAAAAAAATATATGTCTAGAATTTATTGTGCGAGCGTTGCTTTTGTGATTGTGTATATTGTAACTGTTTTTGTATGATGCGATTTTTTTTGAGTTATGCTCGCGCTTGACTCATGGTTCAGTTAATCGACGCGTGATATTGCGTGCCGAGCCACGGACGAAACGCAACCTTACCGTGTGCACATGTTATTAAATAAATAAATAAATACACCCAACAGTCACACACATAGTCCTGACCCCACACTAGGTAAACCTGTATCGTGGGTATCAGGAACTACGAGGGACTAGCGGTCCCACAACACCCAGACCCGAAACAAATTTTTGTGGATCACACAAACATTTGTATCAGTGCGGGAATCGAACCCACGGCCTCTCGCTTCGCACCCGGCTACTCGCCCGCTGCGCCACGGAGGCCGAGGACACCGTTGTTATATGAGTTTAACTAGGTGGTAGGTTGCCAAACGAGCTGAGGTCGCTCGCCTGATGGTAAGCGCCATACCTGACCTTAAACAGAAGCAACACCACACAGAACTTTGAATTACAAACTACTACATGGACCGCAATCGTCATCTCGACATATAAGATTCTAATTCTCATAATGCCTAGTAATTTTACTGGTTTTAGTAATCTGCAAACCGAAAAACAATCATTACACACTGCTGCTTAGCGACAGAAAGAGAAAACCTTTGATAACAATCCAGACGCATGGGACCTGTCACCGAGTAAAAATCGTAATTGTTTTTGGAGAAATTTAGGTATGTAGGTTTCCTCACGATGTTTCTATCACTGTTATAACAAGCGATATTTCACAATGAATACACACGTAACTTAGGAAAGTCAGTAGTACAAGTTTTAATAGTTTTTTAAAACTATGAAATTTTTCGTATTCTCTACATACGTCAAGTATATTTAGCCACTAGTAGGAACTATGATGAATTAAAATTGATAATATGGTTTATTTTATTTCATATTAGTCGAATATGAAATTAGGTTTCCAGAGATTATTTTCTTTATTACCGTATGAATTACTAGTTTGACACTTTGACGGTAGTAACTTTATACGAATTCGAAAACTGTGAACGTATTTGTAGTCGTAACTCATATTAGGCCTACAGATGCATGCTCTTGGGGCTGGTTTCGAACCTACACTTTCGACTTACTTACACCTTACACCTACTTTTCACTTTCTTTTGACAGTTCGTACCAATCCCGGTCGAGCTATCTATCGTATTAGTTCCTCAAATGAATTCATAATGACAATAAATGTCCATTCTAAGTTCATGATAAGCTGCTTAATGAAGGGTTAACCCTTTACGCAGCAGTAGGCGTGAAAATAGCTGGTTTAAATTAGCCAAGTGGCTTTATCGACTCGCTTTAATACCACGACAAATGGCCACCCATTATGGGACATGCTGTTGTGGTGACGAGCCAACATGTTGGCGGATCTGTTGGGTGGATCTTTTCAGAATCAAACGGGACTAATTGGATATAAATACATAAAAATATAAGTGATAATTTTAGGTTTAAAATTAAAATTGTATATCTATATTGTATCATTTTTTGGTCCAAGGTCCAGTATACGTCAGCCATGAATCTTGAAATTATCTCATGATAACAACAACAAAAATACTAGCCCTGTAATACATACGTCCTACTGCTGGACACGGCCTACTCTACTGAATGAGAGGGGTAAGGTCTTAGCCCACCACGCTGGCCTAATGCGGGTTGGCAGACTTCACATACCTTCGAAATTCTTATAGAGAACTTTCCAGGTATGCAGGTTTCCTCACGATGATCCCTTCACCGCTAAAGCAAGCGATAATTAACAATACACAGGTAACTTAGAAAAGTCAGAGGAGTATGTTCTTGTGGCTGGTTTCGAACCCGCGTCGGTTTCGTCTTGACAGTCCGTACCACTCCCCGCTAAGCTATCGCTGGTTTAACCAGACTCCGGGCTAATATTAAGCATATCGTGATAATATAATCGTGATAAATAATACTTTTACCCGGCCTGGGTTCGAACCCGAGTCCTCAGCACAGCAGTCGTACCGCGTACCCAGTACAACTGCGCCACCGAGACAGTCGATAAATTATATTAGTAGCTATATAATTACACTATATACTTATAGCGTTTTCGCCACTTTAATACCGTGACGAAGTTCTAACCTTGTGAGCTATTAAGGCTGGCTGTTGGTATTAAGCCATTATTATTGTTACTACGCTCTAGGGATGTGGCAATATTGGAATTAGAATCGGAATTGGAAAGGTAATAAGTTTGGAATGGGTTTGGAATAGTCGTGCAGGTGCTTAATAAATTAATAATAAATAGAGTCGGTCTATAGAGTGTATATATGTCTCTACCGGTCAATTAAAATTGCACCGACTCTAAAGAGACCATATAAATTGATATTTTGGACTTTTCAGAGATTTTATTTTGAAGTCGGTTTCCGAGTTCTGTTAAAACCTATTTTTTACCATTTTTAGTGGTAGTTACAGCAGTAGCATGTAAATTCCAATACAATACAATCGTGACGAGTGTACTATTGTCCGTTGAGGAGTTTCATTTGTTTACTCCGTAGTCCAGCATCGGATCTTGCTCTCAAACACAGCGGCATTCAGAATATGAATTACACAGTACCTACTGCATTGTACTGCAATGCGCTCCTCACCCCAAGTTAAATCTCTTAATGGCTGGTAATTTCATTGGCTTCAGTTCAAACTGAAACATAATATAGTTTGCACATTCCTTCTTGGTTGTAGGAATTGAGAAAGCCATGTGTACCTACCGAGACAGACTTGCATACGCGATATCGCTTAGCTTACACATGAATAAATAAATAAATATACCCAACAGTCACACACATAGCCCTGACTACTAGGTAGACTTACGTTCTCACAACACCCAGACCCGAAACCAAGATCTGTGGCTCACACAAACCTTCGAACCCATGGCCTCTCGTTTATCAGCCGACTACTTGCCCACTGCGTCAAGAAAGCTGTCAAATTAGTGAATTCTAAAACATAGTATTCCATTAAAACAATTCTAATCAGAATCGGTGTCATAACATCTCTATAAAATTATCTACATATCACGTAAACAGTAGTTGCGCGCCGATATCTGCCGATTATATCAATCAGTGCGGTGAATAATATTTGTCGATAATATCGATATATTTCGCGAATGTCACAACAGGCGGCTGTCATCGAGTGCTTCTGTAATCGAGATGAATGGGAGCAGTTTGTATTTATCAGTGGTATGGATATATTTATCTTTGGTTTGGTGTAAGTTATGGGTTCAAGTGTGTGTATGTGAAAAATATGTGAGTTAGTTGACAGTTGTAAGTGGTGTTCAAACGAGACATTCCAATAGTGGAATGATAATGGCAGTTAATTGGATACTATATATACTGTATTTCTCAAAATAGGTATCTTTAATCGTATTTGGGGAATTTAAAACCATCCTAACACGTTTGCAGTTTATGACGTAAATCCTAGTTGATATTGTGAAAGAAATTAGCTTGAATGACGAATCGAGCAGAAATCTCGCTACTTTCTCGTATATCAATTGAACTTGAGTTCCCATTTTTTTCTCAATCGTCTCTGATACATTCATCATTGGTGTCCATACCAATAAAGAATAAATTTATTTTTATTCGACAATTCCTTTGTCGCTAATGTCAAAGTCAATTGTGAATTATAGCTTTATAATTGGCAAAGGTGTGTCTACATTTGTAACATTTCGACGCCCGAGTCTGTGGCTGTCTCACGGACTTGCTACGCGTGTGAACGAGAGCTGTGACAAGACAGCAAATTGTTTGTTAGTTTCTACAAAGGTGTAGAACAGCATTACGGATTGCTTAATGACATTAGGTCGTAACTTCGGGTCTCTCCCGTGACCACGAAGGCTGAAAAGGTTTCGAAACGTCGGGACTAATATTTGTTTCGGGTCTGGGTGTTGTGGGACCGCAAGTCCCTCGTTGTTCCTGATACCCACGATTCAGGTTAACCTAGTGTGGGGACGGGACTATGTGTGTGACTGTTGGGTATATTTATTTATATCTATGGTGATTTTTCTTTTCCACTGCATATTTGCAAACCGATCTGCCTAAATACCGGCTTAATTAAAGCAACTATAGCAGTTTAAATAGCATGTTCAATATATACATATGTTAAAATATACAATTAATGGACTCGATATCCTTGTAAACTCCAATCTACGTAGCCTTACTTATGAAATCTTACAAATAAAGATGTCTAACAAGAATTAAAAGATACACAAAATCATAGTTTATGCTTGTACAAGTATCACAGAACCATAAAAAAAACGGTTCACCGATCTCATTTCGTCCCATGATGTGATAGGAATGATTCTATCGCCAATATCAAGCACAGATTCCCGAGTAACACTTAGGTTTTTTCAAATCGATTATATTTTGTGTGGGATGATAAATAGTTTCATAGTGATGACACAGTAGGCACCTTAAAGTGATGGTAGAATACCTTATCTAGTGGTCCCACCACTGGTGGGTACCTTGTACGATACTTTGGTACCATACTGACATACCATTTTGACAGCCTCCGTGGCGCAGCGGGCGAGTAGCCGGTTGCGAAGCGTGAGGCCGTGGGTTCGATTCCCGCACCTTGACAAATGTTTGTGTGATCCACAAATATTTGTCTCGGGTCTGGGTGTTGTGCGACCGCAAGTCCCTCGTAGTTCCTGATACCCACGATACAGGTTTACCTAGTGTGGGGTCAGGACTATGTGTGTGACTGTTGGGTGTATTTATTTATTATACTGGATACCGACCACCGTATTTCCACCTGTCCTTATCCCAATTACTGTGGGGTCCGCGCATCATGCTTTTAACACATGTTACAGAAAGATTTGGCTTGTAGTTTTTACGATTGGCCGCCTGCCTGACGTCAACCTCTCTGGGAAGAAAATACAGACCCGAAACAAATGTTACACTACGCCACGGAGGTTGTCATGTGTTAGGATAATAAAAACCTTAAACGAAAATAATCATAATAAACTATCCCAAAAATTCTACATCCAAGGCCTCCAGTATATCGTAAAATAAATAGACTCGCTGATAACATGAATTCCCAGAATACAACCAACAATGAGTCCAAGATTCCGCGGACGTCGCAGAAGAATATTCAGAGCACGCGAATCCCACCACGATATCCGACGTCCAATCCGACATCAAAGGCGCCCAACAATAACATTGCAATTAATTAAATATCTGGGTAACGTTTGAATATACGATCAAGGAATTTATCAAAACGTATGCCATGCTAATTTTTCAAATTGCCACACAAGTTGTTGGGTAATAAAATAGAAAATCGCGTGTAGACAACCGTTGCGCAATGTGACAAAACAAGAAAACACAAGAACAAAACGACAGACGACATGTATCAAGGGAGTTAACAAGGAGCGTTTAGTGTATACGACACGACTACGTTTGTTTCTATTTACCTGCGTCATGATAGGGAATGTGGGAATAAATTCGTAAGAATGATTCTAATTTCTTACTTTATTTCCAATATACTACATCAGAACGGTTTATTAAAATTACTGGATTAATTGAGATGGTTACAGTTCAAGATAACCTGTACAGCCATTTAGAAACTACAGCACTTTTGCTGTCTGTATTCAACATTACCCTATAAACTTTTCTAAATCATTAGTCCCACTTACTTCTTTTAGTAATAATCTTGTTACTTCTTCTCTCTATATCTATCTATTTCTCTCTATTTTCTATCTCTATCTTTCTTTTCTAAAACTATTTTAGAACCAATCTCTTGTCTATAATATCGCAAAAATGAGCAAGGAGAAGACAGACATGCAACCTAATACACCCTTCGTATGGTAGTTCAGCCAGCCTATCACCGTATCTAGCACAAATTCCAATCCCAGGCACCTTCAAATCTGAAACTTATACATAGTGATTGGCCGACCTAAGAGCTAGAAATGTCGCCACCTATAAAAAGCCTCATGCGAACAAATTGCTCAAATCGAGCGTAGATCAACACGGTCTGACGTGGACCACGTGTACTGAAATAAACTAGACACAAAACGTACAAATCGAAGCTCATTTGTTCACCAGGAGGCCAATTCTCGTAATTTCAAATGTTCAAAATATCATTCCGATCTAGTCTCAGCGTCAAGAAAGTTGCAAATGGCGTTCTCTGAAACCAATAAAATCAACGTCAAATGCACCTAGCATTTAGCAGTAGCATTATACCGTTTTGGCTTCTCCTCCTCCTATATCGTTCCCTCATTGTTGAGGATCGTGACTCCGTGCAAGGATTCTAGCAATGGTTTTTTTCCATTTGCTCCGGTCTTCGGCTTGATGGACTGCGACGTTGACTGGTTTCTCCAGCTGTTCTGACACCTGGTCAGACCAACGTTTCGGGTTCCTTCCTCTTGGTCTTTTGCCTTCTATTTTCCCTGTTATTATTAACTTTTCCAAGTTGTCGGCAGTTCTTCGCGAGACATGTCCAAAGTATTGGAGTACTCGATGCAGGCAAATAGAAGACAGGCGTTTGGTGCGCTCAAGATTCAGTTCCTTGAGTATAGAGACGTTAGATCTTTTGGCTTCAGTCAACTTTTATTCTACATTCAATCTCATTACGATCTATGTTCACACTTGACGTTGATTTTATTGGTTTAAGAGAACGCCATTTGCAACTTTCTTGACGCTGAGACTAGATCGGAATGATATTTTGAACATTTAAAATTAAGAGAATTGGCCTTCAGTTGTCTTAAACGTCTACCTAACTGGCTTATTTATTAGGAAGTATATATTTCGTGTGCGTGTGGTTTATTGTGATCGATTTCTTATTCAATTGTTAGACGTGTTTTGATTAATAATGTCTTATTGAGTGCTAAGTACCGTATGAGGCTTAAAATCTAAGATTTCCGCTTTCGGTTCATTGATTTAATGAAATTATGTTTTACCGTAACTTTAGTTTGATCATTCTTTTTCTACTTCCACCTGTCCTTATCCCACTCACAGTGGGGTCGGCGCAACTAGCTTTTTGCTCTTTTTTTATGACATAGGCTGGCAAACGAGCAAGTGGGTCACCTGATGGTAAGTAATCTCCACCGCCCATGTACCCCCACAATACCAAAAGAATCATGGGTGCATTGCTGACCTCACAGGAAAGGGATAATTAAGGGATTGGGAATGGGAGGGGGATTTGGGCCTCCGGATATCTCACTCACCGTACGAAACGCAGCAGCAAGCTGCTACTTTACGCCAGTTTTCTGTGAGACAGTGGTAACGACCCGGACGAGCCGGCCCATTCATGCTGTAGACAAAAGTGTCTACGTCTAAGTGACGTCCTCTGTGGGGAGAAAACACCCAGACCCGAAACATATATTTGTAGATCACACAAGCATTTGTCTCGGTACGGTAATTGAACCCGCGGCTCCTCACTGCACAACCGGCTACTCGCCCAGTGTACCACAGAGGCTGTAGATTGATAATATGAGAGAATATTTAAACCGCAACGGTTATCATTTTGCAATGCCTGATAAAGGCTACTAAGTTTAAGCACATACATGTATTATCTAAGAACAAAATTGTACACTTGGTATGCAAATAGACTATGACTATGACTATCTTTGGGGTGTACGACCGAGACAAGCGACATAATCCGGGAGCGACATTTCACACGTCTCTGTCGCGCGTCTTTGTCTTGAACTACAAACTGATTCTTTTAGTAGTACTAGGTAGTCGGTCCCTCGTATGCGATAGGCCGTCTGATTTGGTACCACCGCTTTGTCTATTTCTGCCGCCAAGTAGCTTATTGTATGCATTGTTGTGTTCCGGTTTGAAGGACAATGAAGACAGTAAAATTACTGAGCATTATCAGACTTAACATCTTATATCTCGGTGTGACGAGCGCAGTCCAGTGCCATGCAGTGCAAAAGGAAATTGAGGCGCTTACCTCATAAGCTACTTATTTTATTTATTTTGTACGTAGATAATGTACAAATTAATACAGTATCTTCATACAAAATATAGAACTATAGTTTTTGGGGCATCAATAAATCCGCGCACAACATTCAAAATGGCCAAAAACTAAAATTATGTTCCTCATAAAATGAGAATTGTACAAATTTGGAACGATTTTGCAAGTCATCCTTGCGTACATTAGTAATTCTGATAATAGTCATAAATAAATGACTCATATAATGTCTTCACCACCAGTAGCAAATAAAAATCATTTATCAATAAACACCTCGGTGCTTATTATTTATATATTTATATAAATTATAGGTATACATTATTCTAGAAAATACTAGTATACAGCCTAAACATCGAAGCAAACTTAGACATCTCGAGTGAATTATTACAACAGTACTGTGACTTTTGGTTATATTGCGCCGATTTAGCAACTACTGACCAAACATCGCAATAATTTCTACGCAAATTGCGCGAACACTACAAAATAGGACTTCTGTAAATGTTGAGGACGTAGACATCCGGCCATTTTGTATGAGTATCGAGATTCATCGATGGATCATTGAAATAATGTTTATTTATTTTAGTTCAGTTATAAAGGATAAGGGCTTTGGAGATGCAATCGTGATGACTACTTTCACTAGCTAAGTAGCTTACATGAATACGACGTTGGCAAATTTTCGGTCAATCACGTATCTGACTTGTCATTTCCTTTTCAATTTCACTTATAGGCTCAATATTAGTTATCTATTTATAGAATTTGTTTCTATATATATTGTAGATATTTGCGTTAGCTCAATTTTTTGACACTCTTCTTTTCCTAGTTTCCAAATATCTTTCTTAACCTATAACGCATTTGAATATTAAAATTTTAGAAAATTAGAAAAAAAGTACTTGCCACACTGACCAATAACTAAAACAAAAATTCCACTTAGAGATCTAACTTAAACTTAAAATCACCGAAACTACATACAAAAGAAAGTTTAATTAACGACAATACAATTAGTCGTCTCAAACAGGGAATACACGGAATTGACAAACAAGAAACGAACATAAAACCAGCTATTAAATAGCCAAAAAAAGTATACGATGCACAAAAGCCAATCAAAGACGCCTATTGAGAGACCGATGTGGGAGTGTTAAAGATATTTGGGACAATACAAAAAGAGTTGTAGCTAATGAGGCGGAAAGTAATCAATTTAGTTAATCAAGAAGACGTCAGTGTCGGTGTTTTACAATTAAACAAAGTTAAATGAGCCTTGACTATAATGTGGGTTGGATGGAGCGTGAGAGTTGTAGCCGGGGAGATGTAGCGGTAATAGTAAGCTTCCTTGTATAGTAGAATTTGCATAAGGTTATTGGTGACTCAGTTCCATGATATACCAGAGGTGCAGAGGGCAAGTAACCGGCTATGAAACTACAGAAATCAAGTTTGTTGTACAATGAATGGTTTTGCCTTTAAGAGATTGCCTTGAGCGATGAGGCCGCCAATTGTACTTTTCTTTTATAATTTTTAGTCTTCTCAGCTGAATAAAACCTTGAGTATAATAAAGTTTAAATAAAATTAATACAAATTGTTTCAGATCTGGGAATTGTAAATCTAGATCTTTTGCAGTTCCTGAAATAAGAGCTCACGGATTTTGACTACGATTAAAGTATGATTCAAAACTATATATTATTTATTTCGGATCAGGAAATCAGTCAGTCGGGTATTTTAACGGTGGCGTCCCAGTTTATATTTTCTAACATTATGTTGTCAGGCGACATCTACATTCCTTCTGTAAAAACTGCGACAATCATAATATAAATAATAGGAATAGACATAAATTGGTTGGCCAAATTCATCGCTTAAACAAAACACAAAACTCCTTTGCGGGACTCAGTGTACGCTTCTACAACCTAATACCTAGTAGTATCTTGAACCTACCCTTTCATAACTACAAAATCACTGTTAAAAACACCTCGTTAACAGGGGTTGTTATAAAATTACTACTTAAATGATAGGAAACCATGGAGTGTTGCTAGCGCAATATGGCGCAATACATATTTTATTTAAGTGTATATTGATTATTGGTTATAATAAGATTATTATATTGTAAATGGCGACTTTTTAAGTGCCCAGTAGGGCCTATGAAAATAAAGTTATTTTGATTTTGAGTCATAGTTTCAAATACTCACGAGTCACCTGATTTGTATCTCTACTTTTCGAATATAAGCGTAACAACTGTTAGTTCTAAAATGCTACATTATTACTGGTTATGCATATGGCAACAATATTTAGCGTTTGAAATGTTTCTATGAACGAATGCTTATTGCTTAATCATCTTGCTGTCGAGCTAAGAACTATGAAATTTTCAATTTATCAAAGATTTAAAGGATTACATATAATGCATAAACGAATAAATATGTTGTCTTGATTGCGAAGAATTCTGCAACTATGTATTAAAATTATATGTTAATACCTGCTGATCTGTCATTACTTGTGCTTATTGCATTGGTCTAAACCACCAACATCAATATTAACCTCAAAATCCGTGTATTTGCTCCGAACTTTGCCAAATTTGGTACTAAAATAAAAGCTGTAGTAAATTTTTAATAGTTCCTTTGTTGCATGAAACACGTTGTCAAATAAGGATTTTGCAATAAATGTATGTACTTAAACATACTATTATTTAGTTGCTAAATGCTACAAAAAGTTTTAAATTAGTTTACAATAGTGATTACTCTTTTATGATTTGTCCTTTTTTGTTAGTGATTGACGAATAAACTGAGAACGAGTAAGGTATGTGTGGGAGGTAAAAACACGAAATATTTACAAAATTAGATTCAAACTTTCCACCATAGGTCTCTGGAGGAGACTTATAAAGACACTTAACCCAGATTCATAGCGGCTAAATAAGAATAAAACTAAACGTATAGGTTACTAAACATATTATCTAAGTAATGGTGAACACAGCTTTCAAAGTTTCGATCATTCAAAGCCATTTAGAAGTTTATAAATACTAAGCAAATACTCTGATTCATGTACGACTAAATAGTGAAGTTGTTTGGCTGATGTTTTTGTTATAAATAAATATTAATTAACGTCTGTAATCCCCGAAGGCGTAAACAGAAGTTTGACCAGTACACCCATATTTCGCCGAGCTTATTTCCGTCCCATAATGTGATAGGGGGTGAGCCCATCGCCATAACCGGCACAATTCCAGACTGATACTGAGCAACTCCTAATAGATAGACCCAATATCATCTTTACCCGACCCAGGGATCGAACCAGAGACCTCAGCGTCAGCCTCAGCCGTAACGCGTACCTACACATCGCAACTGCGCCACCGAGGCGGTTAGTTTTTTGTTTTGTTCCTTTTACTTAACGTTTCCAATAAATTTCACGTACCTACTCTTACTAATAATTCAACACGTTGAAAAGTCAAAGTTTTAAACTTAATACTTCTAGATTATTTTATATCTTGCAAACTTCGGTGAGCGTGTTAAGCCTCTTACTCAAAAGCTCTTTGGATTACTTGAAAGCTCTAACATTAGATTGGCCACTAATCTTACGGTAATGGTCTGAACCTTGACAAAATCAACTTAAACATAAATAAATACATCCAACAGTCACACACATAGGTCTAACCCAACACTAGGTAAACCTGTATCGTGGGTATCAGGAACTACGAAGGACTTGCGGTCCCAAAACACCCAGACCCGAAACAATTTTTTGTGGATCGCACAAAAATTTGTCTCTGTGCGGGAATCGAACCCATGGTCTCTCGCTTCGCAGCCGGTTACTCACCCGCTGCGCTACGGAGGCTGTCAAATAAATAATAAATAGAAACAATACAAATTATGATGACTTGGCGATAAACGGCACGCGGCGAAATTATGAAAATGGTCTTACTGTAAGAGCATGCGTGGGGGTGAACTTACAAACTGTTTCTATCCACAAATAAAACCATGAAAGTTAAGGATACAGATTACGCTTATTTTGTAAGATAATTTCAGTTTTTAACTGATAAAAAAAACGGAGGAAGTTCTCAGTTCAAAGCGTATTTATTTTCTTATGTACCACGCATTCATTAGCACCGATTTACATGTTTTTTTTTGCAAAAAGTTGTAAAATTAACACTTTTTTAGCAAAATTAAAACCGATTTAGGTATTATTCATTTAGGTTTGTCACAAAATTGGTTTGATTTGGACTAATATATTTTTTTGCTTTTGAGTTTTTTTAATCGTTTTTATTGAATTAAGACAGCCTACGTGGCGCAGCGAGCGAGGAGCTGGCTGTGAAACGGGACGCCGTGGGTTCGATTCCCTCATCGAGACAAATGTTTGTGTGATCCACAAATATTCAGTCTGAGTGTTGTGAGACCGAAAGTCTCTTGTAGTTCCTGATACCCACGACACAAGACTCGTATTTCACTGTGGGGTCAGGACTATTTGTGTGACTGTTGGGTGTATTTATTTATTGTTATTTTTTTTAATATTTGTAAACGTCCAAGCCCGAAGCCATTATATGGATTTACCTTATCTTACCAACCTGTCCCCACTTCATCACATTTCTCAGACAGCATAAAAGTTTACAAGCTCTATCAAACAATGCACTTAAATTTAACGCTGAATTCCTAGGATGCTTGAATCTACCTTGACAGTGTAAATCAGTTCGGTGTCAACGCAATCATAAAGTCCTGCCCACGGCACTTTGTCTAGCCTTTTACACATTAAAAGACTTGTCTCGACTCGTAAACACTTACAGAGATACAAATTTATCTTGGATTTTATAGATGAAATCAGTTGATATAGAAATTCTAGTGAATATTATAATTCCTTATCCATTACGTTTAAATGATGAAGAAATCAATCTATTTGAAATTGGGGATTCAAATTCGTCCATGTGGGGTGGTCATGTCGACAGACGGATGGGATCAGGGATCAACAGACGGGATGGTCGGTGAAGCAGATACGTGCTTAAGTGGAGACTACGCTTAGACAGACTGAGTGTAGTAGTAGTAAGCCGTGCTACATGATGGACCGACAACATGAATAGATGATGGGGAGCGGATGGATATTATCTACCCAAGACCGGGATGGTTTGTATAAGTCCAAATGTAATCAGTATGTGATGGTAGCCAAACGTAAGCCTATTTTGAATTTAAAAAACAGTCCAACAGTCCAGTATTAGCTCAGCGATCACGGAATAAGCAATATTCAGATAAATAGCGTTACATTTACATTATCCGACAGTTATATAAAACAATTTTATAAAATACCCCACTCAATTCACAGATACTTTAAACGCTCAGTGTGAACTAGTAGTTTAGTCATAGTAATAAAGTATTTAACGGTGTGTAGTTTAGGTGAACAAAACCGTGTTTAGCGGATAAGTTGTGCGAGATTTATTGTTTCGGCCACAAATACCTTTCAATAAGTTAACTGATACATATTAAACAGCTGCTTTAAATGATGGTCAAAAATAATTCGATTTATTTAGTTATTTTATTGTGTTAGAAGTTACGTGAGACGAGTATTATTTTATTAATACCAAACGACATTAATCAATTTAACTCATAGTTTACTGGTTACATTTACAATGTTACTGCTTTCTTTACAGACCACAACCCCATGTCAGAATTCTCTATAGACCGTTCTCTAATGATAACTAAGACAACTAGGACCAAATAGTAAACCAGCGTAGCTACCGCGTCATTAACTCTTGGACTACTGACTGAGCAATGATCCTAATGAACTGGAGACTGTCTGACAGACTGCGGGCAAAAGCCTCCAGTTCTGGCGACAACCTCTTTTATACCATTTAACTACCCTTTCACAACTATATCGCACCATTATTATTTCAGTGTACCCAACGTTGCTTTCTCAGACACCCTCAATATACCATATACCAATATTAAGAGAATACGCTAACAAGAGCCGCGCTGTAGACAGTTTCGTCTACAGAATAAATGAGCAGGCTCGAAATTACTCTGTCCCACAGAAAACTGACATGAAGCGGTAGCCTGCTGTTGCATTTCGCACGGTGGGTAAGATTTCCGAAAAAAAGGAATAGGTAATAGTTAGTCTGTGTTAAAAAAAAACATATTGCACTGACCTCACTGCGAGTGAGGTAAAGGCAGATGAAAATATATATTTTTTCAATATTTTCAATTTTTCTAAGCTACCTGTGTAAGGATAATATCTCGCTTCTGTTTACATTTCTTTTGATTTACTTTTTTATTAAGCTGTCTATATGAGTATCTTCACGACCCAAAAAGGGCCAAAAGGTTTTATGTTGCATATTGTGCTGTATTCGAAATTCATAAGTATTTATATTTTAATCATTTATAATTTTCGCCGGTAATAATATATTCGGATAATTAGGTCTCGACAACCGAAATAAAGTTTATGGTCTTAAGCTTACGAAAACTTATTGCTATCCTCCCATAATTCTTAGTATTATTGAAATCTGAACCATAAGCGATTCAAATAAGGTATATTTTAAAACAAACAAAGAACTGTAACTTGAAACCTGTGCTACTGGAATTTTAAACTCATAAAAACAACATGGACCACACCCAGAGCCAAATAAAAATATCAATTTGTACAAAATTAAGACTTTATACGTTTTAAGCGAATGCGGAAGTTTAGAATTTAATGTAATAATAAAACTTAATGGATTGCATTTAGATTAGTGCGGTAATGTCAAACTCTAATGTATACTACTAGACAAGCTGTGCTGTACAAAGAAATTGCGCACTTAGTTACGGTCAATTGACCGCAACTCATTTAGTCGCCCGCGAGAGAGCGACAAGAGCAGTTGTTGTTGTTTGAATAGCTGCGAACATTAAATTCGATAAACTAACACGAAATTGTTTATTGCGACCGATAAAACATTGTCATTATTTACGTGCATATTCATTCAATTTAAAGTTATTTTACAGACGTAACTATATTATTTCATGGTTTTGATCAAAAAATTAATTTATTGTGAATGAAAACTAATACCAAACAAAACAGCCGTCTTAATATTGGCATCTCGCTTACTCTGAACTTCTCTCGCTCCCACGCCGTAGACGTCATTCCCGCCTCGCCGGCCGCGTATACAACACAATTTTACTTCTGAATAGCCCGTCTATGGTATTAAAGTCTTTGGGTAATGTATAGCTTTATTTCTTTTTTGCCGCGGGAATAATCCATCTTACGAATACCCTCCCATCCTGGGGTGGAGTGATGGTTATGTCGGGGTCACCAGCCTTCCAACCTAGTTCACTGCTGAGTGACTGCTAGATCGGGACCCTAACGAATTCCTACGCAGCGCGCCAGTAGTCGTATACCAACTAAAACTCCGCGGTGGCCTCCTTCGGCGCTAGTAGGGTGATTCCGGCGGATCTTGGTATACTTGGATTGCTGCCGGTACCACCGTGCTCTCTGCCTTTGTGGCCCGTCTCGCGGTAATGTATACCTACCAGTATAGAAAGGCTTTTTTTTACATAACAGAGGTCAGCAAAGAAGCGTGTGATTTTTTACGGTAAGGTAATTCTAACGGCAAACAACAATATATAAGCACTATTGTGTTTGAAGGACAGTAAAATTACTGGGCATTATGAGACTTAACATCTTATACCTCTGGGAGACGAGCGCACTCCAATACCATGCAGTACTTTGTAATTCAAAGTTCTGTGTGGTGTTGCTTCTGTTTATGAGCAGGCATTGCGCTTACCATCAAGCGAGCGAGCTGCTCGCTTCGTCACCCAAAGTAATAAAAAAAGTGATGTCCACCACCCAACCCAAGACCTCAGCACAGCAGTCGTACGCATTACAACTGCACCACCGAGTCAGTGAATACATGCAAAAAATGTAAATTGTATTTTAATATATAGGTATTATATACAACGTGTTATAAAAAGGGGCGGGCAAATTTAAGCAATGTATAGTATACCGTATAAGTATTTTATCTCCCATAGTACCTAATCCGATTGCATTGGTAGTACAATAATTATAGAATTTTCTTTTTTATCGAATGAGTAACATGTCGATATCGACATTCAACTTTGGACAACACTAAATAATAAACAATGATACTATAGACCTCCTTTCATTTAATTATTTTATAATTAAAAACAACAGTTATGTCAATATTTATTTGACGCAGTCAGTTCGACAATTTCCGATGTTATGAAGTATGATTACGAGTTCAAAAAATATGTTGTATTTGACTAAAAACGAGTATCATGTATTGGTATTTTGTGTTGGTGCAACTGATAATGGCTTATAAGAGGCTCGTCCACTGTATTAAGCCAAATTCGTAGATGGAAGACCCGACATTGAAAACTTTAAAATACTTCAGAGGATGGTACCTATATCGTCTTCAGCAAACAGTCTCTTGCAGGTGTTATTTTGTGTTTAAATTACAAGTTACGTACGTATGTCCGTAGGATTACGTAAGTTTATTAAAAAGTGAGTGTAATTCATAATAATTAATAGTGGTGTCATCAATCTATCGATCTTAATAAACGAGTGATTAAAATTAACGTGAAATTTTAGGATGTCTTGGTTTAAAATGATCCGGTACATAGGTACTTACTATAAGGAGTGTGTAATGACCCACGTTGTATACACGAGACACAACTGTTAAATGTCCTTTATGAGTCACAAAGGAGTCCGCTACTGATTCAAACTCGGAGACCATAGTTACCCACGCAACTGTCTAGTCTGTAAGGATGTAACGACACTCGTAAATCATCGATGTCGATAAAACACGGAAATTAGTTTATCGACATGTTTATAATAATTTGTTAGGTTATAAAACAATAAAGCGGTTATATAGTACTATTTTGAATCAAGTATGGTATTATAGTTTATTGTATCATGCTTTATGAGTTACACAATTACTTTATTGATCAGCAACTACGAAACTATAATTCATTTTTCTTTATCAGACTTACTAATGCCACTACTATTTGACTATAATATCAAAATTAAAACTCTACTTTCTCAAATCTGTTCAAGTGACTCACATTGTGTGTAGTTTTTACATTACTTGTTGAATGTTTGAGGAACATTGAAATTCCTAAAATTACCGTATCTAACGTCTCATAGTGAAAATTATAGCGTAGTGCTATTCAATAATAATACGGTGATGCTACTATTTACGAACATGCCTGGCGTTTACCATCAGGTGAGCAACCTGCTCGATTCGTCATTTAAGCTAATCTTATCCATTCCTAAAAAGTATAAATGTACCCATAATTCTACTTGATCACGTCACAAGATCATGCTCGTCTACCTAGAGGAAGAGGACCTCTTAAAACCTTAAAAAAATACTCAATGAGCGAATTTCAGCAGTATTTAATTACCACTATTATGATGACAACTGATCATAAATTTACACCTCTTGTCAACATTGTCACAATCATGTTCAAGCTGCGCCATTATAATGTAATTAAGAAAATAAGCAAGCGACATAACCGATGATACGGTGTCGTTATCGCCTGCGGACATTTACAAGGCTCAACGCATTACAACGTATCGCTTATTCAGTATAACCAGTTTATAAATGTATAAAAGTTATTTTATACAACCTCTGCGTAATCAAAAGGTAAATATTTTAAGGAAAACTATATAATATATCTACAACGGTAGGCCAGCGGCTTGGCTGTGCTCTGGCATTGCTGAGGTCCATGGGCGGTGGTAACCACTTAACATGGGCCATCTGCTCGTTTGCCTATTTAGACAATAAAATAAAAAAAAACCTAATTCCATATGTTTGGAAATTAATTAAGATGCCTATCAATAAATACGTAATAATTCAATAATAGTAGACAGGCTACAGCACTTACTAGCAGGTGAGTAACCTGCTCGTCTCATTATAGCGTAAAACAGAAGGCCAATTCTCGTAATTTTAAATGTTTAAAATATCACTCCGATCTAATCTCAGCGACAAGAAAGTTGCAAATGGTATTCTGTTAAACCAATATTCAAGATCAGATGTGAACATAGATCGCAATGATATCGAAAGTAGAATACAAGTTGACTGAACCAAAACGGCATTCTGGTAACAATTTTGACACTTAACTATCTTTTTCTTCTTTTAATTGTGTTTGGCTCCACCGTAGATCGGTGATTTCGCCAGTGTCCATTGTGAGACACTTAACTATATAAAATGCATTTCGTCTATAGACAAACGTCAAAATATTAATTGAGAGCGAAATGTGACTGAAGGTGAAGCAGTGTTGCCAAGTGCACTGTAATTACAGCAGATCTGCCGTATTTTCATGGCATCTACTGGACACCGTATTTTTATAAATACCGTATATGGAGACACAGTATTTTTTTACAGTCAAAATTTCGTATTATTATTGTATACTACTAGACAGGTTATTTAGAAGTAAAACTGCGTCACAGAACGCGGGAGTTTGATAGTTCACAAACAGGGAGCGCAATAGGAGTTCTAGTTGAAAGTAAGCGAGATGATAATATTGAGTTACGGTCAATTGACTGCAACTTACTATACTTATTTACTATACTACAATTTAATTAATTTATTATACTACAATTTCTATGTACCGCGCAGCTTGTCTAGTAGTATACATAAAACTCTTTGATTAATTACATTAAAAAAACTAAACCGATATCATCATCATCGCAGCCATCCATTTCTGCAGCGATCGATATATACAAATAAAATGTTAAGTTAGTTTAGGATATAAAGTTTAAAATAAATTTATATTTTACATAATAATTTAATTATTTCCTTTTTTGTACGACATTTTATTGCACTGTAAAATACACTATATTTTTTCCCATCAAGCACTGTATTTTTGGCGCAAATACCGTATTTTAATGTGGACAACTCGGTATTTTCAAAAATCTGACTTGGCAACACTGAGGTGAAGTGACTGAGTTAACTGCAGATAAATTCAGTTAACTTTATTCTCTTTTACTGCAAGCAACTAAAAGTAGTCAATATTGTTCGACTTTGTGTGCTCGTAATTTCAGTAAAGTATTAGAAATGAGTTTACAGCCTATGTTACTCAGTGATAATATAGCTTTCTAATGACCAAATTAATTTTGAAATCGGCCCAGTAGTTTTTATGTTTATTTGTTACATACAAAAAAATCTTTCCTCTCTAGAATATTAGTGTAGATTAAATTATGAGATCAATCGCACTGTCAAAGTTCCCGCCAAAACTCTCTCACAATTCATAATTATTTTAAGTCATTTTTAATTTCTAGAATTTAGTCTATGGCAACTGATACGTAAAATTCGGTAAAATACTTGTCATTGGCGAAATGCATAATAATGCGAAGCCATAATTTCAACAAAAGAAAGACATTGAAAGTTGATCGAATTGACAGTTTAAATGCAATTTAACTGAGATGATATCGAGTTTTTAAAGGAGCAGAATGCCATATTTTTAATTAATTCAAAATCTAATCTCAGTTCAGTTAAAATTCATTCGCAGTGTCAGTTAAAATAGCAGAATTGGCCCTCAGAATCCCATATAAAAAAAGTTTTAACAAACTTAAAGGCCAAACTCAAAAAAATAACACAGAAAAGTCAAAAATAACAAATTCTATAGGTCTATTTAGAGTTGGCGCTGGTGCAGCTACCGGTCAAATGTTTTTTGTTTACAATTTCAGTGGTAGGCACAGACTGCTATGGCATGTAAACTCCAATACAATAACACAATCGCGATTTTGCGAAATCGGGGATTTAGGCCTCCGGATATCTCACTCACCGTACGAGACGCAGCAGCAAGCTGTTAAATCACGTTAGTTTTGATATAGTGGTAACGACCCGGTCAAGCCGGCCTATTCATGCTGTAGACAAAACTGTCTACAACATGGCTCTACCGCTCACAATGCCTTTCATACTATTCTTTCCAATTTTATCGATAGTTTCGCCTCACTACGGTTTGATTTACAAACGTTAATGATGCGGCCAGTAAATCAGCGTGCGAGGGAGGACATTCCCGCGTGTGGTCTCATAATTATTGAGCTGTTAAACTGTCCGAAAATTTAGTAGCCACTAAAGATTACATCATAATCATCATGATAGCAGTGATAGCTCAGCGGGGAGTGGTACGGACTGTCGAGACGAAAGTCGCAAGTTCGAAACCAGCCCCAAGTGCATACACCTCTGACTTTTCTAAGTTATGTGTATATTAATTGTCAATTATCACTTGCTTCAACGGTGAAGGAAAAACATCGTGAGGAAACCTGCATACCTAAGAAGTTCTTCATAAGAATTTCGAAGGTATGTGAAGTCTACCAACCCACATTAGGCCAGTGTGGTAGACTAAGGCCTAACCCCTCTCATTCAGTAGAGGAGGCCCGTGCCCAGCAGTGGGACGTATATAATAAAGGGCTAGTAAAAAAAAAAAAGAAAGATTACATCATTTACACAAGATATAATCATAAATTATATTTTAGCATTGAAATGATTAAATAACCGTTATTTAGAACGGGAATTTGACTAATATTTACTGACTATTGATGTCTAGTACTACGAGTAAATTATGTATGCGATATGCACTTTAGCAATCCTTTTTTTATAGTATAGGTTGGCAAAAGAGCAAGTGGGTCACGTGATGGTAAGTGATCTCCACCGCCTATGTACGCCTACAATACCAAAAGAATTATGGGTGCGTTGCCGATCTTAAAATAAAGGGATAATTAAGGAAATGGGAGGGGAAGGGGACATGGGCCTCCGGATATCTCACTCACCGTACGAAACGCAGCAGCAAGCTGCTACTTTACATCAGTTTTTTGTGAGACAGTGGTAACGACCTGGATGAGCCGGCCCATTCATGCTGTAGATAAAGGTGTCTACAGCGCTGCTCTACCACTCAAGAAACATCTTGGAAACATGAATAGCGATGTTGATATTCTAAAATAGAGCAGTTTTAGGCAGATTTTGCTCTTATTTTCCTTTAATTGCCTAACCAGATTAGGAAAGATGAAGATTGTTTGCATTACCGAAGTGCAAAGCTTTAGTTGTACCTACATAATTGTATGTTGTATACGCACTCACGCCTGTAATCCCCGAAGGGGTAGGCAGAGGTGTAACCAGTACACCCACATTTCGCCGAGCGTATTTCCGTCCCTTATGTGATAAGGGGCGAGCCTATCGCCATACCGGGCGCAAATTCCAGACTCCGGGCTGATACTGAGCGTTTCGTAATAGAAAAACCCAATACCACTTTACCCGACCCGGGGATCGAACCCGAGACCTCAGCGTTAGCCTCAATCGTAACGCGTACGCATTACAACTGTATGTTGTCTTGTAAATAATATCATTCTTAAGTTACTAACATAAGTATACCGACGTGTGGCAGGCGACGACGAAACGTGGGTACAGTACTAGTTGCACATCTCCCTACCCCTTTGGGGATGATGGCGTGACCTTATGTGTTATGAATATTGTCCCACTGCCCGAGCTTTTTCTAGGCAGCCGAAGTTAGTATTGAAAAATGTATTTAAAAATCAGAAAGGGTTAAGACAGAACTTATACTTAATACTGAGCTTTTTCGTTATAATAATAATAATACCAGCCCTGTATTATATACGTCCCACTGCTGGGCACGGGCCTCCTCTACTGAATGAGAGGGGTTAGGCCTTAGTCTACCACACTGGCCTAATGTGGGTTGGCAGACTTCACATACCTTCGAAATTCTTATGAAGAACTTCTCAGGTATGCAGGTTTCCTCACGATGTTTTTCCTTCACCGTTAAAGCAAGTGATAATTAACAATTAATATACACATAACTTAGAAAAGTCAGAGGTGTATGCACTTGGGGCTGGTTTTGAACCTGCGACTTTCGTCTCGACAGTCCATACCACTCCCCGCTGAGCTATCACTGCTATTTTTTTTCGTTATAGAAAACCCAATATCACTTTTACCCTACCCAGGAATCGAACCCGAGACAGCAGACACAGACAGAGACAGACCGTCAGCCTCAATCTTAACGCGTACGCATTACAACTGCGCCACCGAGGCTGTGTGTCACTCATACTTTCTTTGTATGAATGCATTTCAATAATAATTCCGCTTTTTGAAGTGAAAACTTCTTCAGCCGCGTTGGGCACTTTTTGGTAGGGGATAATCTCGTGCATTCACGTCACCGACATGCTTATAGCAGTATATCTGTAGCTATACAGCTGACGTATTGTGCAACATTAGTGCTGTGTATATCTTTTAAGTGAAATTGAATGGATTTTGTGAAAAGTTCAATGTGTATATACTGTGCATTATTGAAATAGTGTTTTTGTTTGATTATTCTTTGAATCGTTTTATTGCAGAATCATTTTGTGCAGTACAATTAGTGAGTACTAATATTTTTAATATAAAGTTCTAAGTTTTCCCTTCTATCGGCAGTCTCTACAACTGCCAATTTTTTTTAGTGTAAACTCACTATCACTTTTGTGCAATAAAGATAAATAACGTCAGGATGTTCAAATTAATAGTCTATTTACATTAAATGCAATATTATATTACTGTTCACAATTTATTACACTTGCTATGAATATTCTCAATTCTAACTACACTCGGGCAGCGTTACCACGAAAGAGTTCTAAGCACGACTAAGTTCCCTCAAGCCTCCGTGGCGCAGCGGGCGAGTAGCTGGTTGCGAAGCGTGAGGCCGTGGGTTCGATTCCCGCACCTTGACAAATGTTTGTGTAATCCACAAATATTTGTCTCGGGTCTGGGTGTTGTGGGACCGCAAGTCCCTCGTAGTTCTTGATACCCACGATACAGGTTTAACCTAGTGTGGGGTCAGGACTATGTGTGTGACTGTTGGGTGTATTTATTATTATTTATTATATAATAATGCGCCCGCTTATATACCTTAGCAATCACCTCCACCACATCTCAATGTTATTATCTACCCGCTTTACATAGTTATTCCCTCGACTACCTTCACTAACACCAATAACGGTGCTATTACTAATACGAGGGTAACAATAGCATGTTTGTAGTCGTGGAAAAATTCAATATAAAGAAGCAGTATACCAATTAATTATTTATTGTATTGTTAACTTGCGTGATAATGTCACGTTATCCAATAATCAGATAAAAGATTTAGCAGATATACCGTATGCATATCAAATACAAAGTAGCGAATGCATAGAAAGGAGATTTACTCAAGATAGTTGAATACACGGCCATATTTGGCAGATCGTCTAGAGAATCCAAGCGAATTAACATTAGAAATTATGAACAGGAAAGTTATAATTAAGGGATTGGGAAGGGGAGGGGGTTTGGCCTCCGGATATCTCACTCACCGTACGAAACGCAGCAGCAAGCTGCTACTTTACGCCGGTTTTCTGTGATACAGTGGTAATGACCCGGGCGAGCCGGCCCATTCATGCTGTAGACAAAAGTGTCTACAGCGTGGCTCTACCACTCATAAACTGTCCGGACAGTTCCAAAACAATAACTAAACAGAAAATAAAATCATGCAACAGACATACATACATACATACATACGCACTCACGCCTGTAATCCCCGAAGGGGTAGGCAGAAGTGTAACCAGTATACCCACATTTCGCCGAGCGAGCGTATTTCCGTACCTTATGTGAAAGGGGGCGAGCCTATCGCCATACCGGGCACAAATTCCAGACTTCGGGCTGATACTGACCATTGCGTAATAGAAAAACCCAATACCACTTTAGCCGACGCGGGGATCGAACCCGAGACCTCAGCGTTGACCTCAATCGTAACGCGTACGCATTACAACTACGCCACCGAGGCAGTCAACAGACAATCTATTTTGAAACACAGCGCCATAAAATGGAAATGATAAAATAATCTGCAAAGGTACAACAATGCCTGCAGCTGCCGTCATGACAGAGTTTATGCTAGTACTGGTGACACAGCGGCAAATGTTTCCCATAACTATGCCAGTGTCATAAGGAACACAGCTTTTTCTTTATGGTCTAACTTTGCCAGCTCGGAGTGACTCAGACATAGAATAATACGAAGAAAGACGCCACATAGATTGTATATCTTTATATATATAATTCTACTGTACGTGTGTATGTGACTGAACTCCTTCTAAACGGCTGGACCGATTTGAATTTTTTTTTATGCGTTTGGGTGGCGCCCTGGATAGTATAGATTCACATTTGGACCCGGTAGGTGGCGCTGCTGTAGTTGCGGGTGAAACTGTGCGGGACGGCTAGTACAAATATATAAATTTACAATGAAAATGTTACGTCGGCGACAGGGCGGAAGATAATAAAATGTATCAATTTATGAATGCACTTTTTTAATATGATTTATGGTGTGTAACAATTTATCCTAAGTGTTACATGTAACATAACATTGGTCACGCTTTACCCCTGAAGAGGTAGGCAGAGCCACAACTGGTGCGATTCGTTAAGCTAATTTCCGTTCGTTGATGTGATAGGAGGCGAGCCTATCATCAAATTGCTCACGAATTCCAAAGCTGGGCAATTCATCACTTGACAGCCTCCGTGGTGCAGCGGACCAGTAGCCAGCTGCGAAGCGAGAGGCCGCGGCCGAGTCTCGCATCGAGACAAATGTTTGGGGATCCAAAAATATTTGTTTCGTGTCTAGGTATTGTAGGACCATACGCCTCTCGTAGTTTCTGATACCCACAATACAGGTTAATCTAGTGTGGGCTTAGACCATGTATGTAACTGTGGGGTATATTTATTTATTACTAGCTTTTGGTTGCGGCTCCGCCCACGTAAATAGACTTTTCCGAAATAAAACGTAGCCTATAACCGTCTCCAGGGTCCCATCTATCTCTACATCAAAAATCATCAAAATCGGTTCAGTGATTTAGGCCTGAAAACGTAACAAACAAATATATATATATATATTCATGCAAAGTATCCTATTTACTTCTTATACGTCCAAAAATATGTGTACAAAGTTTCATGATGACCGGTTAAGTAGTTTTCGCGTGAACGCGTAACAAACAAACTTACATTCACATTTATAATAATAATGTGATTCTTTATTCATTCATGGTTTATTTTTCGAATCGAAAACTCAATGGATTGTTGAAACCCTAGGATGCAAATTAAAATTACACATACTGTGTAATGTTGCGTAATGTCGGTTTATCTGTCTGTGGACTCAGGTTAGTGTCTGCTCATAAACTTTATTTGCAATTTTCCTTTCAATGATATCCTAATGGCGGTGCTATTGTAGTAAAGTGCAAAGAAAATAATGATTATTAGATCCTCGTGTATTTATGAAAGAGATTTAGAAATTTGCATGCAAATGTAGAATTAAAGCAATATGCATTTATTTCACTACTCCAATGAGATGGAGTTTAATGGCTAAGCAACCTTTAATTAATTATTTGGATGGTTTCATTTGAACTGAATAAAGCTAAGGCCCTAATGGTGTACTATCAACTCGCTAGTTGTATCTTCCTCTATAGTATTTTTGATGGTAGGTCAACAAGGTGGTAGGTCCCTCGTATGCGAGAGCCCGTCTGGGTTGGTATCACCGCTTTTTCTATTCATGCCACCAAGCAACTGCGTGTAATCACTGTTTTGTTCCGATTTTAAGGGCATTGACACCGTGAAAAGTCTGTGCAGGACGTTCATTCATCAATTCATAAAACATTAAACCAGTGTAATTACTGGGCATTATGAGACTTAACAACTTATATCTTCGGATGACGAGCGCAGTCCAGTGTCATGCAGTGCTTTGTAATTCAAGTTGTGTGTGGCGTGTTGTTTACTTCTGTTTATAGGCAGGTATGGCGCTTACCATAAGGCGAGCGACCTGCTCGTCTCTTCACTTAATCTAATAAAAAATAGGTGCATGACTAATACAATAGTGTGTCAAAATTATCGAATTGGATATTACATACGCACTCACGCCCGTAATCCCCGAAGGGGTAGGCAGAGGTGTAACCAGTACACCCACATTTCGCCGAGCGTATCTCCGTCCCACGATGTGATAGGGGGCGAGCCTATCGCCATACCGGGCACAAATTCCAGACTCCGGGCTGATACTGAGCATTTCGTTATAGAAAATCCCAATACCACTTTACCCGACCCGGGGATCGAACCCGAGACCTCAGCGCTAGCCTCAATCGTAACGCGTACGCATTACAACTGCGCCACCGAGGCAGTCGCCGAATTGGATATTGTATTGTATTGTATAGCATTACATTGCATTGCATTGCACCTCTTATGCAGCACGCACAATAATCCGAGCGGCTATCTTAAAAATCGCAAGTTACAGTAGAGCCACGCTGTAGACACTTTTGTCTACAGCATCAATGGGCCGGCTCGCCTGGGTCGTTACCACTGTCTCACAGAAAACCGACGTAAAGTTGCTTGCTGCTGCGTTTCGTACGGTGAGTGAGATATCCGGAGGCCCAAAACCCCCTCCCCTTCGCAATCCCTTAATTATCCTTTCCTTTAAAGTCGGCAACGCGCCCATAATTCTTTTGGTATTTTGGGCGTACATGGGCGGTGGGGATCACTTACCATCAAGTGACCTACTTGCTCGTTTGCCGAAAAAAATAACACAATTGTCTCGGTGCGGGAATCGAACCTACGGCCTCTCGCTTCGCAGCCGGCTGCTCGTCTACTGCACCACGGAGGCTGTTAACTTACTTACTATTCACTTTTACAAGCCATCACTACAGATTGCATTATTCAAAAGTACTAGAGAAACATCTATAGACGTTAAACTTGATATAAAACATGGCCGAACGAGTATTCATGCAATTTTGATGTATACATTTCCTTATTCGGCCGCATGACGTGTAGGTCTAGACTACACAAAGCCTAGGTCATTGGCAGAATGCGTCGGCGTATGACGTTTCTTGATAGTACTTATGACATAAAATATTTTCATAAGGCCTCATTCATGCTTTCGTTCGTATTCGATAGAATGATACGGTTATACGTACAATATGTAACAAAAACCCTGTTGGGCGTTTTAACTGTGGTATCAGAATCTATATTCAAACGTAATGAAAAATCTCGCAGATGAAAATTGGACTATAATTTTTTTTTTTTTTTTTTTTTTTATTAGATTGTATGACGAGACGAGCAGGTCGGTCGCCTGATGGTAAGCGCCACGCCTGCTCATAAACAGAAGCAACGCCACATAGAACTTTAAATTACAAAGCACTGCATGACACTGGACTGCGCTCGTCACCCCGAGACATAAGGTGTTAAGTCTCATAATGCCCAGTAATTACACTGGCTTCAATGTCCTTCACACCGGAACACAACAGTGCTTACACACTGTTGCTTGGCGGCAGAAATAGACAAAGCGGTGGTACCAACCCAGCCGTTCTCTCGCAAACGAGGGACCTGCCACCTTGTAAATAATCATATTTATAATTTAAACTTTAATTTATTGGTTTTTAAACCGTATTTCGTTTTTCGATTGTCGACATTGTATTTGGATAGCTTTTGCTCGCGGATCCGCGCGGCCATCCGTTTCTCTTTTGAAGAGGCTTTTCCAGGATAAAACGTAGCCTATAACCGTCTCCATGGCACCATCAATCTCTGCACCAAAATTTATCAAAATAGTTTCAGAGATTTAGGCGTTAAGAAGTAACAAACAAACTAACTTTCGCATTTATAATATTAGGATAGCACTCTACCTTCTGCCAGGTCCAGTTAATACCATTTTACATGGTGGTAGGTCCCTCGTATGCGAGAGGCCGTCTGGGTTGGTACCATTGCTTTGTCTATTTCTGCCGCTAAGCAGCAGTGCGCAAACACTGTTGTGTTCCGGTTTGAAGGACATTGAAGCCTGTAAAATTACTGGGAATTATGAGACTTAACATCTGATATCTCGGGGTCACGAGCGCAGTCCAATGCTTTGTAATTCAAAGTTCTGTTTGGTTTTGGTTATGTTTATGGGTAGACGTGACGCTTACCATCAGGCGAGCGACCTGCTCGCTTCGTCACTCAAGCTAATAAACAAAAATCCCTTTAGCACAACAAATATAATTCCAATATTCACCATCATGTCTACATCCTAACATAGAACCGGTTGGTAACAAGATGGCAACACTCACGCCCGCGCCCTTACCATCGTTCTGAGATGCGTTTCATTTTTACACCACCATGAATCATGGCATTAGAGCCCACTTACTGTTTACTGCATATCGCAGACGTAAAATCAGCGTGGATTGTATAGTTGCATCAAGTTAAATCTCACTAGGCTTTGTAATATTCAAAATTGTGACTGGTAGAGCTAGAGGCAGTTTTGTCTACAGCACGAATGGGTCAGCTCGACCGGATCGTTACTAGTATCTCACAAAAACCTACGTAAAGTAGCGGCTTGCTGCGGTTCGTAGGGAGGCCCAAATCCCCTTCCACTTTCCAATCTCTTCATTATCGGTCGGCAATGCGCCCATGATTCTTATCGTAATGTAGGCGTACATGGGCGGTGGAGATCATTTACCATCAGGTGACCCACTTGCTCGTTTGCCGGCCTTTGCTATAAAAAAAAGATTTTCTAAGTGGCGCAATCAACTCGTTGAGAGCCCGGGCCGGTAAATCTAATCTCGAGCTTTTTTAGGCTGAGCTTTGACAGAAAAAACAGAAGCAACGTCATACAGAACTCTGGATTACAGAACACTGCACGGCACTCAACTGCGCTCGTCATCACGAGACATAAGAGGTTAAGCCTAATAATGCCGAGTAATTTCACTGGTTTCAATGTCCTTCAAACCGAAACACAACAGTGCTTACACACTGCTGTTTTTTGGCAGAAATAGCCAAAGCGGTGGTACCAACCCCGACGGCCTCTCACTTACAAGGGACCTACCACTTTGTAAAACATTTTTGATATTGATGGTTCTGGATTACAGGACCTCGAACTGCATCTCATTTACTGAACATTTCTTGGTTTTGTTTAAGATTGGAACCTATTGCAGAGATTTAGCCTCTTGGGACGCGGACCACTCGACCCCTTGCCCCCCTAGTAGTCTACTGCATTTCGTAAACCAGAAAATAATATTTGTGGATTACACAAACATTTGTCTCGGTGCGGAAATCGAACCCACGGCCTCTCGCTTTACAGCCACTCATCCACTGGGCTACGAAGGCTGCCAATAGGCAGTCACAATAGTGACTCCATTCTTATTCTTATTCTTTATTGTACACAACAATTAACAGAACAGTTGTTACATTAAAAACATGTACAAAGGTGAACTTATACTTACGACTCTACAAGAGATTTCTTCTAGCCAGCCTTCGAATTAAGATGTTTCAAATAAATATATTTAATATGAATAAATTATTATTAGCTTTACCAAAAAAAAACTACATCAAACCATTATGTCAACACGAATCCTTCTGGTTCTACGTTCTCCATAACTGTTGATACGAATTAATTTCATTACCATATATTATCATATAAATTGCACTATTAAAAATACATAAAATATTTGGTCGACCAATAATTATCCTTTTGCTATACGAAGTGGATCATTTTTTCATTCATTTTTATTGCTCGTTAATTTGTTGACAGTTTTTTTGTGTGTGTTACGATTACTAATGATTTGCATTCGGTTTTATTTGTATTTTACGTTTTTGGGTTTTTGTTTTTTATAGGACAACTATGCGACAACAAAGGTGGTGTTTCTCTTCGAGATACGATACGAAATACGGAAATAAGGAGACGAACTGGATTTTCCGACATCGCCGATTGTGTCTTGATGGAAATGGAAGTGGGCAGGCGACATATGACGCAGAACTGATGGCAGATGGTGTAAAGCGGTACTGGAGTTGAGACCCAGAACTGGTCACAGAAACTGGGACAGACCAACGATGAGATGGACCGATGATCTGGTAAAAGCGGTGGGCTGAGATTAGATGAGGACTGCCTTGGACAGAACGAAATGGCGTTCAATGCAAGAGGTCTACACTCAGTATTGCGTGGATACAGCCTGAAGAGAAAATAGAAGAACTGAGGCACAATATTGTACTGTGACTGACGATGACATTTGGAAGTAAGAATACATAACCTTTATCAATGATTCATATTTATGGTCAGTCAGATATTGTTTAAAATCAAATCAATTTTAAATAAGCATTATTAAGTGGCATAAATACATATAGCGTTTTAAATCTAATAGGTTCGAGAATCACATTTATTACAACAAACAAACATCCAGTCAATTCCGATGAAAAAGTATAACAGAACTGGAAACAAAAATGTCATCGAAATCGTAAAATCGACGCCACCGTTCGATGGAAGCGCTTTTTTAGTAACTTGCATACATAAGATTCTGAACGACGTTCATTTCGCGTTGATTTATACATATACAGCGTTCTCAGTTTAGACGAGAGTAATCATAAAAACAAATATTTACGACTTTTATGTCTCAATTTGATTTTACACGAACATTTTATGGGACGACAGTGTCATAAATGGGCTTAACGCGCTCTTTCAGATAACATAATGTATGTTGCTATTCAATATACTTTGGATGAGTCCAAAATTATTCCAGCAATAAAAGCCTTATCGTACTTCTAGCCGTAATTTAAGTGAGTCATGGGCTTTGCTTGAGCGTCAGACGTTTGAGTTCATTCATGGTGTCGATACACCGTTACCATTAGAACTCAATATAAAAAGTATTTTTAACTTGGAAAACAAGCAAATAATATGTTCAATCGGCCATGATTCATCGAATTAGTAATCTCTTATTTACCAAATCTTATGTTTATTTATGGCCGTTCCCAATATTCTGTCTATCAACAAATTTGCTTACTGGCAGTAACATTTTGACACATTATGTATGGAAGATCTGTCAAAATACTATTAATAGTAAGCAAATCTGCCGATAGACAGATTATAGGGAACGGCCATTAGTAAATAACGGTAGATTTTTCGCGTGTCAGATCCTTAAGTGACAGCAATCTGCACGGCGCGGCGCGGCGAGTAAAGCTCAATCGACACTTTTTATTCGACAGATTAACAAGGACTAAATAGTGGTAAACATAGAAATAAGATGACAAGAAACGTAACTCAAGCAAAAAAAAATATCCCACCAAAGCTCTATGCAAGGGGGCGGGGCTATAGACATTTGTGCAGCTCGTTCATTCAGCAATTCATAAAAATGGATTCATGATCTCTAGTTGACACTTAATACGTCTAATTTTTTGCGCGGTGCAGAACGTCTTATATCGATTTAGAAATTTAATATTAAGACATAAACTTTTATGAAATAAAGTTGATTTTGTACGTTCATTAATTTTTGTTGCGTGTATGAGTGTTACGTGTGATTTTTATTGTGTAAGTAAGTGGAGCCGTATTTTTGGCAGATTCATATGAGAGTTATCGTTCTAGTTATGTTATTTCGATGGGTTCAAAGTAACTGCAAAAACATATTAAAAACGCAAATTAATGAATAGATATGATCATTTTCTGTAGTGGTATAGTACTCGTAGTCAATAAAGGATTTTTTATGAATGACGTTAACGCATACATTGTCAACCCATTCAGACGTATAACCTTTCAAGCAAGAACACATAACTGATCCAGAACAACATTTATTGACGTTATTCAGGTCAAGAGAGACTACACTTTATATTTCACCACTAGATTCTAGGAAGGACATGGCAATCTAAATCACCTTCCAACTTAACCGCTTGAACCTAAAGCAACTTATGTCTAGCATTGAACTACACATTTCAATTCTTGATTATGATATTCGAAAGACGTAGCAAGTTAACAATCCTACCACATAGATTGACAATAAACACCTTGATTTACCGCCCAATCTGGACCCATCGCGCACCTCATTTGAAACTCGTAAAACTGTCTTATATTTTTGTTTTCATGCTCTTTTTATTTGGAAGTTATCTGTACGATATCGGAGGGCTCGTGGTCCTCCTGTTGTGGGAGTGAATTCTTTTTATTATGGTTTAACACCTGTTGGGACTTGGGATCGTTTTAGTGCTCGCCACTCTTTTGTCAAACGCCGATATTTCGGATTCTACCCACGTGCTGCAACGACTGTTTGTCTGATAAAATGGCATTTTTGGGCCAGGTTTTTACATCGAATTAAAAGCTTTGGTTAGTTTTATTACTCTATTATTATTAGTAAGTATATCGTATTTGATTGTTACAAACCAATTTAGGTTGATTATTCAGTTCCAAGTCATATCTTGCATCATTGTTTTGTCAATTAGCATTTAGATTCTTTTTTAATTTAACATTAAGGATGTTGTGACTGTCGTTGTTATTCATAAATAACACAGAAAATGATGCAACGTGTGCTAATTCTCAGAACTGCATATCTGATTAAATCTGTTTAATGATAATGATCGTGATAATGATGCCACTTATTTGTGCAAAATATTGGAGGTTTCGTTGCCATTTTTGATAATTTGCTTTTAAGATAGATATTATTCTTGGCCAAGTTTTAGTTTGTTATGCATTGTTATAATATTGTCAAAGACATACCATTCTGGAAAACGAAGTTCATTGTTATAATATTGTCAAAGACATACCATTCTGGAAAACGAAGTTCATTGTTATAATATTGTCAGACATACCATTCTGGAAAACGAAGTACTGTATTAAATGTTATATAAACGATAGCAATTTTTAGTCTACTTACCTGATGATAAATTTCAGAATTAGTTTTCTCATATCTGATATAGTTGGCAGGTTGTATGTACCTCTTACAATTATATTTGATAGTTGATTTAATAAGACTGCCCCGTTGCGCAGTTGTAATGCAAACGCGTTACGACTGAGGCTAACGCTGAGGTCTCGGGTTCGATCCCCAGGTCGGGTAAAAGTGGTATTAGGTTTTTCTATTACGAATTGCTCAGTAAAAGCCCGGAGTCTGGAATTTACCCGATATGGCGATAGGCTCGCCCCCTACCTTTGGGACGGAGATACGCTCGACGAAATGTGGGTGTACTGGTAACACCTCTGCCTACCCCTTCCGGGGATTGCAGGCGTGAGTGCGTATGTATTTAATTAGCATGGTGTACCCATAATATATTTACTGTTATACTGGATGCTAAAAGTTGATTTATTTGCAAGGAAATGTCCTAGATGCTGTCAATGCCATAACAAAGCCCTCGCTATTATCAGATAAATATCGTTTAACACAAGAAACTCGTGTCCGATGTCAACTGCGCGTTTTACGATGTAGTCTCGCACCGAGTGATTTACGGACACTCTACCCCTCGGACAGGCCGTCCAGAATGTCCGGTTTTTGATAGGTCGTCCAATATAAGGGGACGATTTTAGAGCGTTTTTACTGCTTGTCGTGTGACGGCCCCCGGTTTTATTGTGGGAATCGTTTTAAGAGTGCTACGATGATTTTACGATTTTTAAATGGATATTTTTGTATGGGATTTGATGTGCTGTTTAGTATACGCTGTGGGTGTGCTTGGAAATACCTTTTTGTTATCATCATCGTAGAACGATAACTCTCATATGAATCTGCGAAAAATACGGCTCCACTTACTTACACATGCAAAGGTAAAATCACACGTAATACACATACAAGCAACAAAAATGAATGTTCGTTCAAAATCAACTTTATTTCATAAAAGTTAATGTCTAATAAAAAAAATCAAAATCGAGATACGACGTTCTGCACCGCGCAATAAATTACACGTATTGAGTGTCAACTGGCGAACATGAATATTTTTTTTATGAATTGATGAATGAACGAGCTGCACAGACTTTTATAACCCCGGTCCCTTGCACAGAGATTTGGTGGGATCATTTTTTTGCTTGAGTTACGTTTCTTGTCGTTTTATTTCGATGGTTATAATAAGCAAAAAGTCAGATAATATTATTGAATTATCAAGTGTATATATTTTTTAAATTGATATTACTGGGATAAAACCTGTCCTCTTAGTACAGTTGGGGATTTCACACACATAGTCCTGACCTCACACAGGTAAACCTGTATCGTCTGTATTAGGAACATATATTCATTTGGAATTTAAGGAATATATATTTGTACCGTAATCCATAAGTCTTGCTTATTCTTTCTTTCTTTTTATAGCTTTGAAATATTTATGCCATTCATAAGGACACCGATTTTACCATTACTACCATTTGAATAATTACTAGTATTGACGTATTTTCTTTTAGTAGGGTTAATGACGAGACGAACAGGTCGCTCGGTCGGTCGTTCTGTAACACAGTGGTATCACTCCGGTCGGCTCATTCATTCTGTAGACAAAACTGACTACAGATTAGCTCAACCAGTTACAAAATATACGAGACAATAATAATATCAATCGAGATAATTCCATAATTATTTTTATCATTATCATACAGTTTTGAGTGGTAGAGCCACGCTACAGCATGAATGGGCCGGCTCGTCCGGGTCGTTAACACTGTCTCACAGAAAACAGGCGTAAAGTAGCAGCTTGCTGCTGCGTTTCATACGGTGAGTGAGATATCCGGAGGCCCAAATTCCCCTCCCCTTCCCAATCCCTAACTTATCCCTTTCCATTAAGGTCGGCGACGCGCCCATGATTATTTTAGTATTGTGAGCGTACATGGGTGGTGGACATCACTTACCATCAGGTGACCCACTTGCTCGTTTGCCGGCATATACTATAAAAACAACACATGGTCCGTATCAATCTCCCTTAAAATAAAAATAGGACTTTGTATTTCTTTAATTATTCTGGATTGAAAAACCGGACCAAACACAAGCCCACTGAGTTTATCTAGCTGGATCTTCTCAGGACTGGGTCGCGCCACGTAAAATCCAGTGGTAAAGTAAGCCTACTGAGTTTGTTTCGCCGGGTCTTTTCAGGCTGAGTCGTTTTGGATCCGGTGGTAGTTTTAAATACGTGCCGTTTCGGTAATGCCTATGGTCCATATCGACCCATAAAAAAGAAGAAAAAATATAATAATAATAATACTTAACAATTCTGGAATATTTCATAATAAAAATATTGTAAAATTTATAGTTGCCCAGTGTATTTTGATGATGCTATGTATATTGATTCATATGATTTCTATACTTTAGTTTCTTTATTTTGTACTGACCTGTCATAAGCGCTATTTTAATTGCCTACATGATTAATAAAACTATTTCATTTCATTGCTATCAACTATATCACTCTGGACGTTACTTATAATGTTTATAATTAAGGCCCTTTAAGTTTTGGAAAAATTTATGAAAAGCATAATCTCAACTCTCGCCTAATTATACACAATAAACGTCACATTTTCCTAATTACACGGTGCGTGTAATTTTTATCATATATCACAGGCGTGTCTTCTCATATCGAGTTTTACGACAATTTTACGACATAGATAAACGTGTCCGTTCGTACAAATTAGATTTTCATATTATTAAACCCATGTCAATGAACTAGTGTGTAATTAATAGGTTTCGGTTAATCGGGTGTTGGTTTTGTAATTATATTAATCAGGTCAGATTGTTTCGTATATGAAACATGTGTTTGCCCTTCCAATAGCATTGACGAAAAAAAAAAACTATTTTTATTGGTACATACGCACTCACGCCTGTAATCCCCGAAGGGGTAGGCAGAGGTGTTGCCAGTACACCCACATTTCGCCGAGCGTATCTCCGTCCCACGATGTGATAGGGGGCGAGCCTATCGCCATACCGGGCACAAATTCCAGACTTCGGGCTGATACTGAGCATTTCGTAATAGAAAAACCCAATACCACTTTACCCGACCCGGGGATCGAACCCGAGACCTTAGCGTTAGCCTCAATCGTAACGCGTATGCATTACAACTGCGCCACCGAGGCAGTTTTTTTTTTGGTATGGCAGAATATTTCAACTTTATGGATCCTGAATAAAATAGCATCTGTTGTTACTACTTATCACGTCTACCACTTCTGAATAAATGTTAGTATTATCCGCAAATATGGATGGGCAGTGATGACAGTATTATTCATTGATTTACCAAAAAAGTTGAATGCGTAATCAAAATTGAATCATATATTTTATTGCAATCGCTAACAGTGCCTGCATTATTTTGCGATGTCATCTATACTCGTACATATCAGGAACTTATTGGAAACGTAGTAGTTTCAAACACATTTCAATTATTCATATACTTATACGATTGACGTGGCAACTATAAAAAGTACTCGCACTAAATTTACTGAATAGATTTGATCTAGATTACCAGTCGAAAATCCAATAGCTTTAAAATTTTACAAATAGAAGGACATTCATTTAGCAACATTTTTAATGAATATTTAATCAATTTATTCTAGTTAATATGCCATAAATAAATGGGGTATTAATTATCTTTATACCAACTAAAAAGCTAATTAATCAAATTTCCCAAATCAAAATTAAAATATATTTTAATTTTGATTTGGGAAGCGAAAAATTACATGTAGCGTGAAGATATTACTCTCACGCGCATAAATAAAGTAATGTAAACGATACATTCATTCAAATTAGCCCTTACAAATATCCACTTAAAATAACGGTCAAAAGGAGGCGGTCTCCCAGAAGGCATAAAAAATAAAATAAGGTTTTAAACCCGAAAGTTGCATTGAAAAATTGTCGAGAGGGTAAAAAAAGACAATTGCCGAGTTCGTTCACATCCCGCAGCCCTTGGGCTACCCGCAGACTGACCATTACGGGCCTACACTTTATGATTACTGAAATCCTTCGAGATTACGACGTGTGAGACCGCCTTTCGGACACAGCTGTGTGAAATTAGAATGAAAATGTAACAACCAATAATAATCTCAAACACAATGGTACAGAATTCAATATCGATAGTACAAAACACAGTATTGAAATTTCGGAATATGTTAATGGGTGTAATAATAATAAGATATTTGAATATAAAGATGCATGCAATAATAAAATTTCCGGCAATAACAATAGAGATGTTGTTTCTGCGGTGGATGATATTAAAGCAGGAACCTCCTAAATATCTGATATCTCAATTCAAGACGATTATTTCGCTGAATTTATGGGTACATAACAACTGAGTTGCTGTTTGTAAAGCCTCTAGCGATTGTTTAGCCTTTTTCTTTTATTGAATATTTAAGTATAACCCTGAGATTGCCGTGTTATTGATCCCCATGCATTATTTTGGGCATGTTTTTGATTGATTTACTTACCTTCCTTTTTCATATGGTGCATAAATTTCGAAATTGATAATTTGAATTTTGATAAATCTGGACAGAATTTTACTTTGCCTTCATCTTTCGTGTAAAAAGTATATAAATGCTGTTTTTTTTAAGTTATCAAAACGTATTTAGCTACATATTCATTTCTGTTACGTCTAAAAATTAAGATTGACTGAGTATACTACCGTCAACGCTTTCTACCATGCCTATAACTTGTGTGTCCTAAGCAGTTTAAAATAATATTTTTTTTCATATACTTAGTATGTTTTATTAAAATAACACAATAAACTTACCATTTAAAATAATATGAGGTACTTATTTTAACATTCGTACCCTAATTTCATAGCATTATTTGTTAATTTTATTACATCCACTTCGCCTCGAACAAATTTGTTCGTGCATAATTCTATTAGATCAAAACTGGAACTACAAAATATATATTTTTATGATAATGCAACATATTTTATATATGCTCTAACCACAACATCAATGTTACCGTCGTAAAATAAAACTTGCAGCGGCAGATACGAAAGGCGGCCACTTTTATGATTTCCAGATGTTTTTCTTGCACGAATTAATTCAATGTTTCTTTTTTGTGAATGATACCTTCTACAGTATATCATTAAAATTACAATCTAGCCTTATGACCAATCAGTAATTTAAATTTAACCTATATTTCTAATGAGACTATGACAATTCTATGTACACTTTAAATGGTTCAAACTACAAATCTATTGCCTGGCTATAGACAATGGACAGTCAAGTTGTGTATAAAAGTAAAGGTAATTGATATTGTTAAATCCGTATTATTTTCCGTATTTTGAAATAACCTTTATGCCAATGTCTCATACTTCTTCATCTTATATTCTAGAAGGGTCCGACAAAGATTATATATTTACTAGGTGATCTGTGCGAACACTTCGAATCGATAGTGGTCAGTTACGATATTTAATAAGGCAGAAATTTTTTTTTTTGGCAAAGCCTATATTTTAAAGCATTTGTCTATTTTTCATCAAAACTGGCACTCAATTAAAATGCTGTTTGAATCACTAAATTTGATGAAGAAGTTATAGAGTTCCGACAAAAAAAAAGGTCGTTGAGAAACATCTCTATATGATAAGGATAGTATCCACAAAACCGCAGATATTGCCATATCGAGCAGTTCAATCCAGACCAATAACGTATTATGTTGAGTCATAAACCACCAGTAAACTATGGAGCCTAGTCCAGATCCCACACTAGGTTAACCTATATCGTGAATATCAGGAATTGCGAGTGACTTGCGGTCCCACAACACCCAGACCCGAAAGAAATATTTGAATACGAATATTATAATCAATACTAGTAAGGAATGTATATAAAATCTTGATTATTGAATGTAAACGATTCAAATATTGATATGGTAATGGAGTTATGTGCAATTTCACATGAATCAGACGGCCAATAAATCGACGGGGGTCCCGCGTCAGAAAATTTCCTCTTAAAATGATATCCATCAAAACTTTAAAAATGATCTCTAATGTGTGTACGTAATCGAGGAAGACGTGAGAGACGATGATATTACTGGATGAAATGGAAGCAACAGAGCAAGTACTTCATAACGAGATTTTAATAGACAGAAAGAAATAATACTTTAGTATTAGTCAGTATCCTTTCACAGTCTCTTTTTAAAAACATAGGCCGGTAAACGAACAAGTGGGTCACTTGATGGGAAGTGATCTCCACCGCCCTTGTACGCTCACTATACCAAAAAGATCATGGGCGCGTTGTGAACCTTAAAGGAAAGAGATAATTAAGGGATTGGGAAGGGTAGAAGGATTTGGTCCTCCAGATATGTCACTCAACGTACGAAACACAGCAGCAAGCTACTATTTTACGCCGGCTTTGGTAACGACCCGGACGAGCCGGCCCATTGATGCTGTAGACAAAACTGTCTACAGCGTGGCTCTATCACTCACAACACTCACTCACCGCTCCATTGTAAACTATCAAAGACCGGTCTTTACTTTAGATTCGGCTTATAAAATATCCCAGAAAAATATTCTTCAAATTACTCTAGATTTAATGTAATTTGTCTAATTTGTTTAAAATAGTTCTGAGAAATCGTAATGGACAAACTCATCACATTAAATATGGATCTATAAATATACAACTGACTCAAGCGGAAATTAACTTACATAATGATATTAAATAATAACTTAACGACAGCCTCCGTGGCGCAGCGGGCGAGTAGCCGGGTGCGAAGCGAGAGGCCGTGGGTTCGATTCCCGCACTGAGACAAATGTTTGTGTGAACCACAAAAATTTGTTTCGGGTCTGGGTGTTGTGGGACCGCTAGTCCCTCGTAGTTCCTGATACCCATGATGCAGTAGTAGTATAGCCTGGTATAGGATCAGGACTATATGCGTGACCGTTAAGTATGTGTATAATGAAGAAAAATGCAATAGTTAATAGGAATAATGAAACAGAAATAAACAATCTATCTGAATAAAACAGTCCCAATAATAAATTGAATGTTGAATCATCTATATACAACGTGTTATAGAAAGGGGCGGGCAAATTTAAGCAATGTATAGTATAGCGTATAAGTATTTTATTTCCCATAGTACCAAATCCGATTGCATTGTTAGTACAATAATTATAGAATTTTCTTTTTTATCGAATGACTAACATGTCGATATCGACTTTCAACTTTGGACAACACTAAATGATAAACAATTATACTATAGACCTCCTTTCATTTAATTATTTTATAATTAAAAAAACATTTACATTTGTCAAATGTCAATATTTATTTGACGCAGTTCGGCAATTTCTGATTTTATGAAGTATGATTATGAGTTCAAAAAATATGTTGTATTTGACTAAAAACAAGTATTATGTATTGGTACTTTGTGTCGGTGTAACTGATAATAGCTTTTAAGAGGATCGACTGTATTAGGCCAAATTCATAGATGGAAGAAGCGAGAATGAAGTCTTAAAAATACTTCTAAAGGATGGTACCAATATCGTCTACAGCACACAATCTCTTTCTGGTGTTAATTTGTGTTTAAATTACAAGTTACGGACGTATGTTCGTAGAATTACGTACAACTTATTTAAGTTTATTAAAAAGTGAGTGTCGTTCATAATAATTAATAGTGATGTCATCAAACTTATTGATTTTAATAAACGAGTGATTAAAATTAACGTGAAATTTTTGGATGTCTTGGTATTGAAAAGATCCGGTACATAAGTAGGAACTGTAAGGTGTATGTAGTGACCCTAAAATATGACCACGCCTTTCTGTAACACGTTGTATATATATATATTTGAACTAGCTTTTGCTCGCGGCTCCGCTCACGTTGATTTTCCGGGATAAAAAAGTACCTAAGTAGCCTAAGTTACTCCTTATTACATCAGCTATCTGCCAGTGAAAGTCCCGTCAAAATCGGTCTAGCCGTTCCAGAGATTAGCGGGAACAAACAGACAGACAAAAATAAAAATAAATGTTATTTTGGTATATGTACCGTATATACATTCATATGCATGTAGTATAAATCGGTTATTTTAATATTACAAACAGACACTTCAATTTTAGTTATTTGTATAGATTAATAATGTCGAAATTGTATAAACAAAAATAGATCCATAAGAAATTTAGATACATACATTATGATATAAGAACATAACCGTATATAAGAGCAAATACTCTAATAAAAATCGAAACGTTTTAATATAAAATTTCTACCATAACTTAAAATACAATTTGGAGGAAATTTCGAAAAAATACCATTCGATGGTAATAAAAATTACGTAATATGTGATAAAAGGCGTAAAATGTGTGTTCTATGACCATATCCAGACCTTAATGCGATGGTCAAACACGTTTTAGTGTAGGTGAACTGTTAATACTTTCTCCATTGCTGTTAATATTACTTCATGATGTGGTACCATTTACAGGCACCCCTCTATGACCTTTACTCAAATAAATAACCAAAAATACAACGTGTTATAGAAAAGCTGTGGTCAAATTTGAACAACGTTTAATGTACGATATAGGTATTTCACTCTTACATACATACGCACTCACACCTGTAATCCCCGAAGGGGTAGGCAGAGGTGTAACCAGTACACCCACATTTTGCCGAGCGTATTTCCGTCCCATGATGTGATAGGGGGCGAGCCTATCGCCATATCGGGCACAATTCCAGACTCCAGGTTGATACTAAGCATTTCATGATAGAAAATCCCAATGTCACTTTACCCGAATGGGGATCGAATCCGAGACCTCAGCGTCAGCCTCAGTCGTAATGCGTACGCATTACAACTGCGCCACCGAGGCATTTCACTCTTCTTAGTACTAAATCCAATTGCATTTCTAGGACATAAATAAAGCATTTTCTTTTTCATAGAATGAGTAGTATATTCGATTTGCAGCTTTGGACAACACTAAAATAAACAGTTAATGCGATTAAAATTGGTGTGTTTTACGAATCGAAATATAAAATTGAAATGTGCTCAGGACCTCACTGGCTTAACCATTGAGGCGATTTTTTTTATGAATGACGAAATGAGCAGATCGATCGCCTGATGGTAAGTGCAACACCTGCCCATAAGCAGAAACACATAACTTTAAGTAACAAAGCACTGCGTGGCACTGGACCTGGCGTCACCCTGAGACAATCTGCCTTTAGGGATATAGGCGTGAACATATATTATGTCTAGAATGATACATTTGCTGGCGAAGAGAACATGTGCCATGCAACTGTTCTAAATGACATAATTATCATTGAGATGACCCGACGCTGATAAGATCAGTAAACCAGTTACCAGCGATACTCACAGCATTGCATACATACATACATACGCACTCACGCCCGTAATCCCCGAAGGGGTAGGCAGAGGTGTAACCAGTACACCCACATTTCGCCGAGCGTATCTCCGTCCCACGATGTGATAGGGGGCAAGCCTATCGCCATACCGGGCACAAATTCCAGACTCCGGGCTGATACTGAGCATTCCGTTATAGAAATACCCAATACCACTTTACCCGACCCGGGGATCGAACCCGAGACCTCAGCGCTAGCCTCAATCGTAACGCGTACGCATTACAACTGCGCCACCGAGGCAGTCATTGCATTGCATACTGTTATTATTATACTCAGGCGTGATTGTTGGTAGTGCTAGTGATAGAGGGTTTATAATTTTAGTTTTATCACACTTTCACCTTTTACCCATCGAAATAAGATGACACGAAACGTAACTCAAGCAAAAAATTGGCCCCACCAAAACTCTGTGCAAGTGGGCGGGGCTATAGAAGTATGTGCATAATAATCTGTAGTTGACACTTGATAAGTCTAATTTTTTGCGCGGTGCAGAACGTCGTATCTCGATATAGAAATTTAATATTTTAGATCAGGTATACAGGTTTTCTCATGATATTGTTCTTTATCGTTAATGCGAGCGATAATTAACAAGGAATACATACTTAACTTCAAAAAGTCACGAGGTGTGCCTGGTGGTTGGGATCGATCCCTCGACCTCTGTTTCGGCAGTCAGTTCCACTTCCCGCTAGGACATCAACGCTTTTATTTATATCGTCATATGCGGCACAAATTTCAATCACGGTTTATTCACGTGTGCTTTATAGAATCATTTTTTTTATAATATGAAAAAACTAATATCTTAACTCGAAAATTGGTCATGTGATATTACATACGCACTCACGTCTGTAATCCCCGAAGGGGTAGGCAGAGGTGTAACCAGTACACCCACATTTCGCCGAGCGTATCTCCGTCCCATGATGTGATAGGGGGCGAACCTATCGCCATACCGGGCACAAATTCCAGACTCCGGGCTGATACTGAGCTTTTCGTAATAGAAAAACCCAATATCACTTTTACCCGACCCGGGGATCGAACCCGAGACCTCAGCGTCATGTGATATTGTCATTGGATATATTGTTTTTGCCGCGTATCCAATAAATTTACACAAAAAATTAAATTAACCATACCAAGCATAATAAACAAATAGTTCTGTCACCGCGCAACTTATTGGTTCCATCATACATGTTCATAAATATATTCAGTTTTTCATCTCTCCCGAAAACTAAGCCAATTTAATTGCGCAGTATTGTTAGCTAAGCGACGATACATGATCTAATTCATCACCTCACAGGTTTTTTTCTTTCGAATGGATTTGCGCTGTTAGCCTATATTGCTTTTACAGCTTCACCTGAAAATAAAGCCAGCGCTTATGGCGCTCTAGCCAGAAATATGTATAGTGTATTAGAAATATGTAGTAGGGCCAGTTGTGGGAGCTCTTGGGACTCACAGGCGTATCCTATGTCGGGGTCGCGTATTATTGTTGCGATTCGGGTTGGGCAAGGAAAGTGCTGCTTCGATAGCGACTGTGATGGAGTCGTTGGGATCTGCCAAAACATGTTTGGGACATCGACGGAGGTCGACGGAGGACTGTCAAACCTCACGGGTTTGACAGTCTATATTCATAGATACTAGTCCAATGAGGTCATGAATTTACCCGCTCGCTATTAAACCATACCTTACCACCAAGCAAGGAGCAAGGCGCCAACACTCCGCGTCTCAATGAATCGATCGACACATGCAAATCGTCATTTTTATTCGAAACGTAGCAAACAAGCTTCGATCACACGTACATGTCTAGATGGACAGTCGATAAGTAGAGCAAAATATAGTCGCTAACTGTAAACGGCAAGAGACTTCAGCTATGGCAATTTCAAGGTTTTATAGAATTTAAATTACAAATCTATGATTTAACACCATCGAAATAAGATAACTAGAACGATAACTCTCATTTATATGAGGTAGTAGAGCCGTATTTTTGACAGATTCATATCTGTCTACAATACTGCTCCACTTACTTACACATGCAAACGTAAAATCACACGTAACACTCATACACGCAACAAAAATTAATGAACGTTCAAAATCAACTTTATTTCATAAAATTTAATGTTTAAATATTTAATTTCTAAATCGATATACGCCGTTTTGCACCGCGCAAAAATTAGATGTATTAAGTGTCAAGTAGAGATCATGAATCTATTTTTATGAATTGATTAATGAACAAGCTGCACAGACTTCTATAGCCCCGCCCCCTTGCACAGAGCTTTGGTGGGGTCATGTTTTTGCTGGAGTTACGTTTCTTGTCATTTTATTTCGATGTTTTACACATATACTGCTGACACACGTGGAAAGCTCAATTAATACTGACAGCCTCCGTGGCGGTGACGGCGAGTAGCCGAATGTGAAACGTGAGGCCGCGGGTTCGATCCCTACACCGAGACAAATATTATATTATTATAGTTTCGATTCTACGTGTTGAAATTCTCTCGTAGATCTTAATACCTACGTAATAAAATAATCGTATCTTACTGTGAAGTCAGTGTTATATATGTGACTGTCGGGTGTTATTATTATTATATCTAAAGACATCGTATGTAGCCGACACGTACCAGGACAGACGTCCTGTAGACAGTTTTGTCTACAGCATGAATGGGACGGCTCGTCCGGGTCGTCACCACTGTCTCGCAGGATACTGGCGTAAAGTAGCAGCTTGCTGCTGTGTTTCGTACGGTGAGTGAGATATCCGGCGGTCCAATTCCCCTCCCCTTCCCAATCCCTTAATTATCCCTTTCCTTTAAGGTCAGCAACGCGCCCATGATCCTTTTGATATTGTGGGCGTACATGGGCGGTGGAGATCACTTACCATCAGGTGACTTGCTCGTTTGCCGGGCTATACTATAAAAAAAACATAAAAATATTATTTCATACATTATGTATCACATCTTGGAGTCTGCATGTGTCTATAGATAAGAATGGTACTTAAAACTGTCAACCCATTTAAGCAGCCTCTACTTTAGGCAAATTAAACCTGCTAAAAGAACTAAATGCACGGCTTGGATCAAGATTCATTGAGAACGACAAAACCCGTTAAAATAATGCCCGCTCCGAGGCGACGTATTTGCCCCAGGTCGAGGTAGCGTTCCCAATAAAAATAAATAAATAAATACACCCAACAGTCACACACATAGTACCGGACCCACACTAGGTAAACCTGTATAGTGGGTATCAGGAACTACGAGGGACTTGCGGTCCCACAACACCCAGACCCGAAACAAACTTTTGTGGATCACACAAACATTTGTCTCGGTGTGGGAATCGAACCCTCGGCCTCTCGCTTCGCAGCCAGCTACTCGCCCATTGCGCCACGGAGGCTGCTATACCTTAGGACATCTCGTCATTCAAGCTAATAAAAATAAACTATTATTTTTATGTGTGTTGTAAGTACACGTAACTCCCTCAAATATGGATCTGTTTTGATTGATTCTTTTTTATTATATAGAATTTACTTCCATGGTAGTAACTTGATAAGGTGTGATTACTCCATAAAGGACAACATAGTTTAAGTTTTATTTAAAAACGCAATTACAGATCATGGTATCTAGACAAGTATTTATGCAAACAGGAGCCAATTATATCGGTATTTCACTATATAATTAAGTTATTTATAATCCGATACATATATTTCAAAGTTCATCTATTACGCATAATTGCCGATATATGACTCCGCGACACCTATTTGTGAATATCAATGTAATCTGTTTACCAAATTGCAAATATGAAAACTATGTTGCTTTTTAATTGCAATTAGCTACTGTTGCATGTCGATTGACATTATTATAATCATAATTTCAATTGAATTAAATACCGATTACCAACTTTATGTATTTCCGATCCAGTGTAAGTGGGTCACCATCATTGTCATTATGATTAATATTTTTTTTTGATATCCTATTTGTACGGTGCTAGCGACCTACATCGCGCTGCGCTGTGTCAGCGCTTTACGCCACACCTATTAAATAGTATTAATTGCATTGATTTCAAATCAGTTCACGTCCGAACATCGACCAGAAGGCCAATTCTCGTAATTTTAAACGTTCAAAATATCATTCTGATCTAGTCTCAGCGTCAAGAAAGTTGCAAATGGCATTCTCTTAAACCAATAATCAACGTCAAATGTGAACATAAATCGTAATGAGATTAAATATAGAATAAAAGTTGACTAAAGCCAAAACGGTATAATGCTACTGCTAATGCTAGGTGCATTTGACGTTGATTATTGGTTTAAGAGAATGCCATTTGCCACTTTCTTGACGCTGAGATTAGATCGGAATGATATTTTGAACGTTTAAAATTAAGAGAATTGGCCTTCTGTTCGCGTGCTCTCTTAACCATTACCATACCATTTAGACTAGTTCAGTTTAAATAAACCATATTTACCAAACCATTATATCTTTACATTTACGAACCATACGTAAATCCCTGTACGGACACCACAACCCGTACACTATTTCTTGTTCTTTTGCTCTTGTTAATATGCATGCCGTGTTCGCCTCACATTGTAACGACATTTAGCTTAAGATTACTATTGTAAGATAATACTGTACTCAATATTAATGTACGTTGCGTTGGCGATACAAATACAAATAAATTAATAAATAAACATCTTAGGCCTAAAGCCAACCTCACCTGCACGTGGTACACTCTGATTAACGCACGAGGCAATGGCGAAGTTTGGTTCCCGTGGGGGGTCAGACGGCGGGTCGTCCCATATAATACTGAATACCGTCAATCTATAGTACGAATGGGGGTTCTGGTGTTAAGCCGGGATAACGCCAGGCAGAAAGAAAGAAGAAGACTGCCTCGGTGGCGCAGTTGTAATGCGTACGCGGAACGACTGCTATGTTGAGGTCTCGAGTTCGATCCCTGGGTCGGGAAAAAGTGATATTAGCTTCAATTTTCAAAATACTCAGTATCGACCCGGACTCTGGAATTGTGCCCGGTATGGCGATAGGCTCGCCCCCTGTCACATCATGGGACGGAAATACGCTCAGCGAAATGTAGGTGTACTGGTTACACCTCTGCCCACCCCTTCGGGGATTACAGGCGTGAGTGCGTATGTACTTAACAATTCTGGACTATTATTCCATAATAAAAATATTGTAAAATTTATAGTTGCCCAGTGTATTTTGATGATGCTATGTATGTTATGTATACATTAGTTGATATGATTTCTATACATAAGTTTCTTTATATTGTACTGACTTTTTTTTTATTAGCTTAAATGACGAAACGATCTCTCCTGAAAGTAAGCTCCAAGCCTGCCCATAAACAGATATAGCATCACACAGGACTTTGAATTATCTTGTTATAAGCGCTATTAATTGCCTACACGATTAATAAAACTATTTCATTTCATTTCAATCATGCTACTATGCTATGCTTACTCTACATTATTTTGTGTTAAATTCTTCTCATAACACAGTTGCGTTCGAGGACAAAACCCGAACTGGTTGGAACTACATATTTCAATTTGAACGCGAGCGTGGGTTAATCACCGAAGCTTAGACGAAAATCTGTTTTTATCCTCCTCAAACCTACTATAATTAAGGATGTTAACAATTGACTGATACAACATAAATTTCGGTCCAAACGACACATCCACTCCGAAAATGTGTCCACAGAAACCGAAAGAATGGCATTTTAACACCCTGCAGAGGGCGGTCTGGTCGTTTCCACACAAAAATAAAATTACTTAATACATATCAATTTCCATCAACGGTCGTCGAGACAGAATTAGACTCCGGCAAACAATTTTTAGAGGCTCTTGACACAATTATTATTGTTTAAATGAAGCCGAAACGTTTTCGGGTTATTTGAAACTTCAGTGTGCCGAAAATAAGATTCGGCGTTGCGTGGGGAAACGTTCGAAAGTGTAAAGGAAAGACAAGTAAATGGAGTATAGTAATATAGAATGAATTGAATGTGTTAGTTAAAATTACTTTTATCTCTCAACTAGGTATTGCGCGTGGTTTCGCCCGCGTGAATGTCTTATTCCATGAGTTTAAAGTAGTCTATACCATAATCCTGATTATGGTCTACCTATGCGCCAAACTTTAGTCAAATCCGCGTAGCCGTTAATTTGTGATTGATTAACTAATATTCAAATTCACAATCTCACAAACGCGAAAAACAAAACAAAGCAGTAAAACAAATGAAAACTTAATAAACAATCTTCTTCTTCTTCCACCTGCCCTTATCCGTATGCAACATGCGTTTTTACACATGTTACAGAAAGATTTGGCTTGTAGTTTACGACCGGCCGCCTGCCTGACAAAAACCCTTCTAGGGGGACAACTCAATAAACAATATGTTAGCATATTTTTTGGCATTTCGAAATTAAAGTTGGTATTAACATTTTTCTAAACGACTTCAAAAAAGGAGGAGGTTCACCATATCACTATTTTATACTATGCTTTATTGTTGTAGCCGAGTTGGCAACACTGAAGCTGATAGAGTAGACGCTATGGCAACGGACTTGCATCGGTATCCAGTTCGACTTCGAATAGTTTGTCTTTAAAGTGTTTTTTTTTCTTCAATTTGTGTTTTTACTACTAACTTAAATGGCAAGACAGATGGTAAACGCCACGCCTGCTCATAAACAGAAGCAACACTATACAGAACGTAGAATTACAAAGCACTGGCCATCCAGTGTCATCCACACGACTACGCTCATCACCCTGGGACATAAGATCCAAAGTCTCCTTAAAGTCCTTCAAACCGAAACACAACAGTTGCAACGCACTATTTAGCGGCAGAAATAGATAAACTGTGTTGCACTAAATAAAGGTTTTTTTTCTTTTTTTTTTATGTCATAGGCCGGCAAATTATTAACGCTTTTTTATAGCATGCTTGTAATTACGGAAAATGAATGGGCCGCTATACATGCCTTTTTATATAGGCCGGCAAAGGAGCAAGTGGGTTACCTGATGGTAAGTAATCTCCACCGCCCATGTACGCCAACAATACCAAAAGAATGGGCGCTTTGCCGACCATAAAGGGATAATTAAGGGATTGGGAAGGGGAGGGGGATTTAGGTCTCCGGCTATCTCACTCACCGTACGAAACGCAGCAGCAAGCTGCTACTTTACGTAGGTTTTCTGTGAGATAGTGGTAACGACCCGGGCGAGCCGGCCCATTTATGCTGTAGAAAAAAGTGTCTACAGCGTAGCTCTACCACTCTAACTGTCTACTTTTCTGTATTAAAATGACACATGTCTCCAAAAATATGAATGCATTTAAAAATATTTAATCCGTGGCGCGTGCTTTCAGCAATAACACTACATCCAGCAGGTTAATCCGAGATATCACCCTCGGTTTAGAGTTCGGGATGAAGCCAGGATGCCAATTCTCATAATTTTAAATGTTCTAAATATCATTCCGATCTAATCTTAGCGTCAAGAAAGTTACAAATGGCATTCTCTTAACCAATAATCAACGTCAAATGCACCTAGCATTAGCAGTAGCATTATACCGTTTCGGCTTCAGACAACTTTTATTCTACATTCAATCTCATTACGATCTATGTTCACAATTGACGTTGATTATTAGTTTAAGAGAATGCCATTTGCAACTTTCTTGACGCTGAGACTAGATCGAAATGATATTTTGAACATTTAAAACTACGAGAATTGGCCTCCAGAGCTGAGTTATGAATCCGCTTGTAACCGCTAATGAGGGAACATAAACTGTCACTCGCTCGGGAAAGTTCTAATTGGGCGTTTAATAGTTGACCTCGATTATGATTTTGATATAGCTGGAAGTCACGGCTTCATTTCTCATAGGAGATAGCTCTATGTTTTTTTTTCGAGTTTGGAATATGAGAGTGTCAAAATTATTGCTTTAGATTTTTATTTCTTGTTGATAGGAACTGTCATTTTTAAACTTTCATAGTATTATTTTATAATATTTTATAGTAAATGCATATACATGATGTACTCGCAAAGGGGTAGGCAGAGACGCAAATTGTGCTCCGATTATTCACCAAGCTTATTTGAGTTCACATGCGGGTGAATTCATCACTATACAGGACATATCATGCTTTCTAATCTGAAAAACTCAATAATTGTGACTGCTAAACCTGGGAATCGAACCCGAGCCCTCGCGAATTTTCAACGTAGGTACGCTGTCACTAGGCAGGCCACATACGCTGCAGGGATGATGACAGATGGGGAAAAGCGGTACTGGAGTGGAAACCCAGAATTAGTCATAGAAACCAGGGCAGACCACTGACAGACCGACGATCTGGTGAAAGTGGTGGGAAGAGTTGGATGAGGACTGCATTGGACAAAACATCATAAAACGTTTAACAAAACTTTAAAACCGACTTAAATATACAGCAATAGCATGTAAATACTGTAAATGCTAGTGACATTCGATCTAAACTAAAAAATCTTGACCTGACAAAAAGCTCAGGCCCTGATAGTATTCCACCTTTATTTATTGCTAACTGTGCTGAACAATTATCAACCCCATTGCGTAGTATTTTTAATGAATCTTTAACGTCGGGTGTTTTTCCTACTAAATGGAAAGAGGCGAGAATTGTGCCCATTCACAAAAGCGGAAGTAAAGATCAAATTTCGAATTACAGACCCATATCTATTTTGTCAAGTGTGGCTAAGGTATTTGAATCGATAGTATATTCATATATATATAAACTTGTTAGAAACCAACTATCATCAAGCCAACATGGATTCATCAAGGAGGTCCACTAACACGAATCTTGTTCACTATACTGACGACGTAACAACTTTAAGTTGACAAAGGTAACCAAGTCGATGCCATCTATACGGACTTCACCAAAGCATTTGATAAGGTTAACCATCGTCTCTTAATAAATAAACTAGCAAATTTTGGAATCCAGGGAGCACTGCTTGATTGGTGCAGGTCTTATCTAAAGCATAGAAATTCTAGAGTCGTAATTAATGGCCTGAACTCTGCTCCATTCGTAGCCCACTCTGGGGTTCCGCAGGGGTCAAACTAGGGTCCTTTGTTCTTTAATATCTTTTTAAATGACATCACTTATGATTTCAAACACACTAATTATTATTTATTTGCAGATGATTTAAAACTATCACGTACAATAAAAAATACAAATGATGCAAAATTACTACAAGATGACATTGATAGTCTTTCAATCCTGGTGCCTATCCAATAAAATGTGTTTGAATCCAGAGAAGTGTTTCCATATAAAATTTACCTCAAAGCGCAATAAGCATATTTATATACAACGTGTTACAGAAAGGTGTGGTCATATTTTAGGGTCATTACATACACCTTACAATTAGTACTTATGTACCGGACCTTTTCAATACCAACACATCCAAAAATTTCACATTAATTTTGATCACTCGTTTAGATCGATAAGATTGGTGACATCACTATTAATTATTATGAACGACACTCACTTTTTAATAAACTTGAATAAGTTATACGTAATTCTACGAACATACGTACGTAACTTGTAATTTAAACACAAAATAACACCTGAAAGAGATTGTGTGCTGAAGACGATATTGGTACCATCCTCTAGAAGCATTTTAAAGACTTCATTCTCGTGTCTTCCATCTATGAATTTGGCTTAATACATTCGCCGATCCTCTTAAAAGCTGTTATCAGTTACACCAACACAAAGTACTAATACATAATACTTATTTTTAGATATAACATATTTTTTGAACTCGTAAACATACTTCATAAAATCAGAAATTACCGAACTGACTGCGTCAAATAAATATTGACATTTGACAACTCTTTAATGTTTTTTTAATTATAAAATAATTAAATGAAAGGAGGTCTATAGTATCATTGTTTATCATTTAGTGTTGTCCAAAGCTAAAAGTCGAAATCGACATGTTACTCATTCGATAAAAAAGAAATTCTATAATTATTGTACTAGCAATGCAATCGGATTTGGTACTATGGGAGAAAAAAATACTTATACGCTATACTATACATTGCTTAAATTTGCCCGCCCCTTTCTATAACACGTTGTATATACAATTGCGGGAGAACCCATTAAAGAGGTCACTGAGATCCGTGATTTAGGCATAACACTCGACGCGAAACTAAAATTTACCACTCACATAGATAAAGTACTCAATTCCGCTAACAAGTCACTTGGTTTTATTCTCAGAAATGGCAAAGAATTCAAAAATGCTTCCACTACATTACTGTTATACAATACCTATGTGAGAAGTAAACTGGATTATTGCAGCACTGTATGGTCACATCTGTATAATGTTCACGCAAATAGAATTGAGAAAGTGCAAAAAAAACTACTCTACCACATGTCATACCGTTTCAGACCTCCTAACCACGTAAAATCTTATTCTGATAGGTTGCAGCATTTTCAAGTACAATCTTTGAATGAGAGAAGAGATCTGTTAAACTTGCTCTTCCTTCATAAAATTGTGAACGGTAAAATTGATGCACCATCGTTAATCAATAAATTCTCACTAAATGTACCTCGTAGAGCTCCTCGCAAGCCCGGGCCTACGTTTCATGTTCGAGTTAATAGAACAAATACAGGAAAGCAAGCACCTGTTCCTCGTCTGTCTTCTTTGTACAATAAAATAGTAAGAGTCCATAATAGCATCGACATATTTGGAGACAAATTGTCACATTTTAAAAATAAAATAATATGCAAGGCTGAACTTTGAGTTAAGTATAGTTTAATTAACTAAACAATAGATATTGTTTAGTTAATTATGTCTTACTTTATTGTTTTGTTTTTATTTGTAATTGATTTCTGTTTAATTTTAGTTTGAAGTTTAATATTTATCTAATATTTGATTTTGTTATATACTGTGGCACATGCGGTGGTTGCATTTATCTAGAGTTGCAATTAGTTTTTGTTTTTAATGTATGTGTAGAATTATGAATAATAATAATTATTGTTAACTCCGTTTGCAATCCTTATCTAAATAAATAAATAAATAAATTCCAATACAATAACACAATCGAGTGCTGCGAGAGCGAGTGTACTGTTGTCCGTACTCCGTCATCAGATCTTAACGAAATTTATATGGGACCACATCGCAGTTAATCTCTATCGAGTGATTTTTTTTCCTACAAAATCGGTCCACAATTGGCGGAGAAATCGATGCACTTAAATAAAAAAAGCAAAAATAACAATTAAAAAAAACGCGCCGAATTGTCAATCCTTTTTTGAAGTCGGTTAAAAATGGCGTGCAATGCAAGAGGCCTACACTCAGCATTAAGTGGACACAGACTGAAGACGTTGCCACTAGAACTGTTAATTTTTTTTTTATCTAAGAGGACCTTCTTAGTTTCACCTGTATCACAAAATATGCATCCCATCTGGCAGTTTAATGTGCTGACTGCTAACTGCTAACATAATTTATTGTTTATCCAACGATTTAAGATTTTTACTAGTGTCGCTGTACAAACAAGCTAATGTTAACACATTTTAAGAGCGTCAGTGGTTATATTAGGGTTCCGTTTAATATATAATCAGGGGTAATATAAATGGCACCTAAGAAATCACTAATGGCACTCTAGATCATCAATTTTAAATGGTAAATAAACGCTAAATAATAATTATAAAAATGTAATTAACCCTTTTCTTTAAGGTCGGTAACACGTCTATAATTCAGCTGGTATTGCGAATATTTATATATATATATTTTTTATTAGATTGAATGACGAGACGAGCAGGTCGCTCGCCTGATGGTAAGCGCCACGCCTGCTCATAAGCAGAAGCAACGCCACACAGAACTTTAAATAAAGCACTGCATGACACTGGACTGCGCTCGTCACCCCGAGACATAAGGTGTTAAGTCTCATAATGCCCAGTAATTACACTGGCTTCAATGTCCTTCACACCGGAACACAACAGTGCTTACACACTTTTGCTTGGCGGCAGAAATAGACAAAGCGGTGGTACCAACCCAGCCGGTCTCTCGAAAACGAGGGACCTACCACCTTGTAAACTTGCGATGACAATCGTTGACAGTGGCCCTCTTGCTAATTTCTCAGACTATGCTATAAAAAAATGGACACAGGACACGCTGTTATTATAGACGAAGGTATTTCAAACTCACTGACTGGCCTAGATCGTCTTACCGACAAAAACCCGCCGTTGTCCATTCTGCCAACACACTGATCAATGGGCAAATATCAGTACATGCAGACAATCCCGAGAAATCGTGCCACATCCCGACGCACGCATTACAAAGCGCCTGTTAGCTTAAGACAGGACATCCCTATGCATAATTGTAAATTTTGTCCATTTAATAAACATTTATATTTTATAGATATGACCATGAATTTCGGCCGAAGAAACAGCTTCCCACGTTATCGTGGGATACGACAGTGTAGCCACACAACGGGCTGAAATCTTCAACACACCGAGGTCACTCCGAGTAGCCTGTGGTGACACCAGGAGCATCCTGCGTTCTGTTATAACCCTTATTTCTATGTACACAAAGCTCATTCAGCATTCTAGTACATGACGATGTTTTATTCCATTGCAAGTGATTGCAAGTCAGCACTTTTGCTATTTTACCTCAGTACATTTAAATTTTATAATTATTAAATCAGTCAGAATCAAGACCTCGCGGAGTACGGTTTAGCCGCTCAAAATTCGGGAGTCAGTGCTATAGTGTGTAATTAAGTTTTTCTTTAATAAAACTAGTGCAGTGTATTTCGTAGTTTTTTTTTAAAAAGACAAACGCGGTCGGCCTCCTAACAAATTGGTGTCAGAAGTGGGATGTCAGAGATAAGTCTTACGACGTAGAGTCATATAGACGCTGGCATCCAAACCCAGGTGACCTTGTACCGTATTGTCTTCTGATCGACAGTAAGACTTAACCTTAGGCTAAGCCTGCATCAGCTACGCCACTACGCACAATTACCAGGACGACGGTCAGCCTCCGCTGTATAGCGCGAGCCCGCTCCGCACACTCCACTGATATCCCTCTGGTCGACGGTCAGTCTCGCATCAACGAGCCCGCACCAGCCAAGCAGGTTTCTGACTCACCATCACCATCTCCGTCTCCATCGCGACACAGCATCTACACTTCGTGCAGTTCACCAGAGCATCAGGTCATTATCTTCGCTGGTGAAATGTTACTACTACTTGTAGTTATACAGTGAGTGTTTTTACAAGTTTTATCTCAGTGTTTTTTTTTTCTACATCTGTGTCGTTTTAGCGAACTTTATTGTACTATATCTGCCAATTTTTATATTTTACTATTTCTTTTACAAATTTTACTATTTCTTATACATTTTACTATATCTTATAATCTTACAAAGTTTTCTATTTTTGTTCAACATACTTGCTAATGTCACTTAAGGAAGAAAATTCTAAAGCAACAACCATGACCGAAAAAATTGCTCTTTCAGTCCTTACCAAATTTATTAAAGGGTACAACGGTGACAGGGAATAACTTCCTGCGTTTTTAACAGATTGCGACAATGCAATGTCTCTAGCCACCCCAGAACAGCAAAATGTACTCTGTAAATTCATTATATCTCAACTGGAAGGCAAGGCAAAGGTTGCTTGTAGCTTAAAAACTTTTAGCACGTGGCCGGAACTAAAAAACTACCTCAGATCTACATTTGGGGAGAAAAAGCATGCCACACATCTGTTGGTCGATTTGCAAAATTGCAAACAACTTAGTTCCGAGGATGTTACCAAATATTCGTTAAGGGTTGAATCTATATTAACCAGAATACAATCAGACATCCATTACAATTGCAAGGACGACAAGGAACTCATTGGTCGTATAGCGGCTATGGAGGACCTTGCACTTAACACTTTTATGTTAGGGTTAAACTCCTCAATTTCGAATATTGTTAGGTGTCGAAATCCTGCCGACTTAAACGAAGCGGTACAGCATGCTATCGAGGAGGAGAAATTGTACAATCTTTCCAAATCTAATTCTAATTCCAAATACCAAAAACAGTGTTCTATTTGTAACAAATTAGGACATACTTCATCAGAATGTTATAGAAATAAGAAAAAAATAAATGATAACTCTCAGTTTCATAAATCATATCACATAAATTCTAATTCTAATTCAAATGCTATGCCTAACTCTAACTATCATACAAAACATAATTCTAATTCTTATTCTAATTTTAACTCAAATACTAAAACGTGTAATTATTGCAAAAACATCGGTCACACGATTCAGCAATGTCGCAAAAGGCAATATAATATGCAACGCCGCGAAAATGCTAACAATGCACAACCTGGTCCAAGCGCATCGCATGGTAACCACGTTGTGGCGGTTCACAAGTTCGATTCTAATGAACCAATCTGTGACGAAAATTTAAACTAAAAATGATTTCGGATACGTGTCTGCCGAAATCAAATAGTTTTCTAAAAGACACGAAATCTAATGCTATTTCTATTAACTCATCTCAACGAATTAAGTTGAGTCCTACCAAATTTGCTAAATCTTTTACATCTCAGCCAAAAGTGTTGAGTCATACTAATTCTTTTACATCTCAATCAAAAGTGTTGAGTCCTACTAAATCTTTTACATCTCAGCCAAAAGTGTTGAGTCATACTAATTCTTTTACATCTCAATCAAAAGTGTTGAGTCCTACTAAATCTTTTACATCTCAGCCAAAAGTGTTGAGTCATACTAATTCTTTTACATCTCAATCAAAAGTGTTGAGTCCTACTAAATCTTATACATCTCAGCCAAAAGTGTTGAGTCATACTAATTCTTTTACATCTCAGCCAAAAGTGTTGAGTCCTACTAAATCTTTTACATCTCAGCCAGAAGTGTTGAGTCCTACTAATTCTTTTACATCTCAGCCAAAAGTGTTGAGTCCTACTAAATCTTTTACATCTCAGCCAGAAGTGTTGAGTCCTACTAATTTTAATACATCTCAACCTAAAGAGTTGAGTCAATATATTGCTATATCTACTAATTCTTTTGCACCTCGACCGAACAAGGCGAGTTATCCTATATCTACAATATCAAATACACTGAATCCTAATTCTAAATCGAATGAATATATTATACCTATTTGTGAAATGAACACTTATAATAAAAAGGTGTCCTTACCTCACGTTTTTATTCACACTGATCATGCTAAAGAAAAGTTATGTTTTCTTATTGATACTGGAGCAAGTATCAGCATCATTAAAAAATCTATTCTACAAGAATTTCCAACCCTCTCGTCTGAAAAGGTAAAATTGAAAGGCATTACTAATTCAGAACAGTTAGTTGAAACCTTAGGCACATTTCAACTAAAATTTATTCTATCTCAAGAAATATTTAATTATAAATTTCATGTCACAAGTGATGACGTCAACTTAAAAGACTATGACGGCATTATTGGCAGTGACTTTTGTAACTATTTTAAGGCAAATATTGATTATTCTTTAAAAACTTTACTAATTAAAGACTATTCCATACCAATTATTTATACAGAACCAACTTATTTAATTCCCGCACGCTCTGAAGCTGTTATTGAATGCGCAATATCAAATGACATTCGCGAACATTATTACAATAACGAAGCTCTCGTATCAGATCATATTATATGCAACGGCGTTTATGTCGCTAATTGCGCTGTTCGCATTAAACCTAATGGTAAAGTAAACATATCAGTTTTAAACACCACTGATTCTAATATTGAAGTCAAAGATTATCGCGTAGAACTGACATGTTTAGAATACACCGATTTTAGCTCTAATCAACATCACGAAATTAATACTATATCTACTACTAAATCTAATCGTCTCAATCAAGTCTTAGACTTAATTCGCTGTTCTCATTTAAACAATGAAGAGAGGAAATCTCTCCTTGAATGTTGCTCTGAATTCACTGATATCTTCCATATCGAAGGCGAACCACTATCCTTTACTAACTCAATCGAGCATAATATTAATACGGGTGATGCACCTCCTATCCACGTGAAATCTTATCGCTTTCCAGAGTGTCACAAAAACGAAGTTGACACTCAAATTAAGAAAATGCTCGACCAAAATATTATTCGGCCTTCTATTTCGCCTTGGAGCGCCCCAGTGTGGGTAGTCCCGAAAAAAATGGATGCTTCTGGCAAAAAGAAGTGGAGAATAGTTATTGATTATCGTCGACTTAATGACGTCACTGTTTCTGAAAGCTATCCACTGCCTCTTATCACAGATATTCTCGACCAATTAGGTCATTCTAAATATTTTAGCACACTTGATCTTGCAAGTGGCTTTCATCAATTAAAAATGAGCGCCAAGGACGCTCCCAAAACAGGATTCACTGTTAGTACCAATTCAAGCATGTCTGGACATTATGAATTCACCAGAATGCCTTTTGGGTTGAAAAATGCCCCAGCCACATTTCAACGCCTGATGAACACGGCTCTATCCGGTCTTCAAGGTCTTCATGCCTATATTTATTTAGACGATTGTATCATATACTCCCATGACCTTGAATCCCACATTACTAAACTTAAATTAGTGTTTGACAGATTTCGAAAGTTCAATTTAAAACTTCAACCTGACAAATGCGAATTTTTACGTCGCGAAGTCGCATACTTAGGACATATCATCACCGATAAAGGTGTTTCACTTTTGCCATTTTACCTCAGTACATTTAAATTTTATAATTATTAAATCAGTCAGAATCAAGACCTCGCGGAGTACGGTTTAGCCGCTCAAAATTCGGGAGTCAGTGCTATAGTGTGTAATTAAGTTTTTCTTTAATAAAACTAGTGCAGTGTATTTCGTAGTTTTTTTTAAAAAGACAAACGCGGTCGGCCTCCTAACAGTTCGTAAGGCTGGCTAGACTTCTTGCTGGCATACACATCACGTACAATAGCCTGATATTTTACGAGCTAAGTGCGGAGAAAATTATCCCACAATCAAATCAAATCAATTGTTCATTACCTCCCTTAAATCATTGGGGAACACATACGCATGCAATCGCAGCTCCTGCCTGAGTCGGCCCTTATACGGTGCCCATCTCAGTCAAATTTAACCTCACGTATCACAACAGAGGCATGCATGATAAACGCTACTTTTTAATCGACTTCAAAAAAGGATAAGGATTTTGTTGGAAAACTTTCATTCGATAGAGTTTAGCTGTGAGGTAGTCCCATATAAATTTGGTTAGAACCTGATGACGGAGTACGGAGTAAAAAAATCCAAACTGCTCAACGGACAACAGTACTCTCGTCGCGATTGGTTATTGTATTGGAATTTACATGCTATTGCTGTAACTACCACAAAAAAATTAAAAATAAAATAAGTTTTAACAAAACCTTGACTTATTGACTTTTCAGTGTTTTTATTTTGAGACTTCAGTTTCTAGGTTTTGTTAAATTTATTTTATTACAGAAAAAACACTTACGGAACCCCACGTATATTCTAACTATATCACCTTTGTATTTTTAACTAGCTACTTTTAAAATAGCACTCTCAGCGCAATTAATTTGTGATCGTAAATCAGAGGACGGCCGCGGCGGACGGACGATAGACGACTTACTACTATGTGTGATATAAAACTATATTATACCCATCGTTTATTACATTTTAGATATATTAATGTTCCTGAAAACTATAGTAAAAGAAAAGTTCACCACGTGTTGTCATTCATAGATTGTTGTTCGGAGTTCACAGTATCAACAATTCGAATTCGAATTTCGAATTTCTGAAAACTGGTAGTGAATGCCTCAGTTATAGATAGATAGATAACACTTTATTGTACACCATGCATTACATCTCTCTATTCTAAAAAAAGTAATTGGCGCCGCCGCCGCTGCCAAAAGCTTGTCACGCTATCTCCTCCGAAACCGCTGGGGGTATGGGGTCGAGACCGATACCAATCGATGCAGAATAATGTGGGGAAGAAAGTAAGACATGTCGCATATTCGTCGGACTTTAAGTTTTTTTTATTTTATGTTTTGTGGAAAAACATGGGCAAAACCACAAGAAAAAAAATATTATAAATGTAACAATAGGCGGTCTTATCGCTAATAGTGATCCCTACCAGACAACCTTTATTAAGGTATTAAGTCCGCCTACATACTTTGTGTATCAAATGTAAACAAATAAATAAATTAGTATTAGAATTATAATATTGTTTGTGGCGTACCTCAAATTATTTATTTTTCCCTAAAACTGGCAAATTATCAAATTCAAACATTGACTTTATAACAAGTTTAAAGTACAACATATTCTTTCTTGCATATTTTCTTTCGCGTAAACAAATATTAATTTTATTACTATTACATTACAATGTAATAAACTAAAATGTTGCCAAGCTATTAAATATAAATTGACGTATATCGGAACACTTACGTACCTCTCGTTGCCTTCATCTCAGCTTAGCACATTATCTGAAAATAAAAAAGAGAAATATAAGAATGCACTTCATCATCCCAGCCTTTTTCATCTCACTGCTGGGCATAGGGCTCTCTTTTTCATGCAATTTGTCTCGGTTTTATGTTAGTCGGATTCAAAATGGAATCACGTTAACTATATCGTTCGCCCATCTCGCTGCTGACAATGCACTCAACAATAATTAAATTTAAGATCTCTATAACTTAAGCCTCATTTAAATGTAGATAGTTTATCATATGACACCGACAAGAATTTAACAGAAAACTACATACAGTTTTAAAAAAGAATAGGGTAGTTGAATCAATAAGTTACGTTACTCAAAATCTATTGCAGAAAGAATTTTATAGATCGGACCAAAAATAAATAAGTTAGAAGCCATTCAAATCCTGTAGAAGGGGTAATTGTCAAATGACAGATGACGCAAACTTTGATGTCACTGTATATAATGTTCATTATGGTGCACGCGTGCAAGCGAGATAGTGAGATATCCCTACTATGCATCCACTTTTCCTCATACCAACATTTAAAGTCATAACTGCGGGCACATTTCTGAACCAATTTTGATAGTGTTTTAATAAAAGGGTTTCTTTTGCGTATCATTTTCTTTTGCTTATAAAATAATGTATAAAGTTTAATATAGGAAACTACCCTATTGTATGAAGCGGCCTTGTAGTTAACGGTTTTCAATAATTATTGTCTCACCTATATCGTACGAGAAAGTATTGCCATATAAATGCGACATAAAGATAGTGAGAAGAATATTTCTAGATCGCTTTCCGGTCATGGGTTCAATTCTCATTTTAAGCCGTTTTATGAAAACTGACTTAATTATTGTTTTAATTACCTATAATTTTTGTTGTGTGTGTAATTTCCAATATGAAATTTAAAACACGATGCATTGCTTTTATTCGTTGAGGAGTTTCCAATAATTTTTCGTGCTCTGGCATCAAATGTTAATCAAATTTACGTTCCCATGTAAATCCGGGGGTAAATACTGCCGATAATAAAAAATATCATCAAAATCTGTCTTTATTCGGCGGTGATATGTAATATGTATAAGAAACAGACGAATTAAGAACCTCCACCTTTTTGAAGTGGTAAAAATATATTTTTCGACAAATAGCTCAAATTACCGACGGACTGTGCCTTATTATTCCTATTTTCCATTGTAGTCAATGCTGATTATAGTCTATAGAAAATTCACAAAACAAATAAAAAACATCAAACGCTTTGAAATCCCCGATTCAGCCCACGTAACGTGAATAGCGAATAAATACTCTGTCTAGACTGAAGGTGTCAGGCATGCAAACATAAACATGGCCTGTCCCACAATGCTCCAGACCTTATAATAATAATAATACTAGCCCTGTATTATACATGTCCCACTGCTGGGCACGGGCCTCCTCTACTGAATGAGAGGGCTCCAGACCTTAATAAATGGTAAATCCCTTGTACGCGTGAGGCCGTTTGTGCCTATTGACTGCCTCGGTGGCGCAGTTGTAATGCGTATGTGTTAAAACAGCCTGACGCTGAGGTGTCGTGTTCGATGCCGGGGTCGGGAAAAAGTGATTATGGGGTTTTTATATTACGAAATGCTCAGTATCAGCCCGGAGTCTGGAATTGTGTCAGGTGTGGCGATAGGCTCGCCCCTTATCACATAATGGGACGGAAGGTGTACTGGTTACACCTCTGCCTATTCCATCCTTACAGGCATGAGTGCATATCTACATGAATGCATGCATGTGCGTGAAGTTACATCACCCAGATTTTTACATTACAAAGTATAACACAGCAGTTTACTGCGCTCTTTACCTCGAGACATTAATTTCACTGGCTTCAATATCTTTTAAACTAGAACACAACTGTGTTTATTTACTTTAGTGGCAGGAATAATAAAAATACACCCAACCGTCACACACATAGTCCTGACCTCACACTAGGTTAACCAGTATCGCGGGTATCAGGAACTATTTTTTTTATTTCTTTTTTTATCATCCTATGAAAGCAGACGAACTGGTGGTAAGTGGTTACCATCGCCCATAGACATTAAAAACACCAGCGGCACAGCCAAGTCACTTCCTAACTTAGTTAAATTCTTAAAATGTTTACCTATTTACTAATTTAAAAAGTTTTCCTTCTTCGACTCATAAACTGCGTGCAATTTGTTAAGGTATGCAGCTGTGAAGATAAGTTAATCGATTAATATTAACAGTTATTATGAAATTTTATACTTATCAGAAATTGATCAAGTTTTTGATATTAAAATATCGTTAATCTATGATATAAACTAGGCGTGTGCTAATTTTAATCTAAATCGATTCAATTACGAGGTAATTGAGCAACAAACATACATACATTTGCATCAATAATATTAGATAGTGAACACTTACGTTAGGCTAAATTAAACCTGGTTTTATTTAAATTGTGATTTACTAATCAAGATCCCAGATATGGATATTACGTCAGAACAAAAATACATACAATTACTTAATTATTCATAAATTATTTTTTATATAAAATTGAATCAAGAGACGAGCAGGTCGTTCGCCTGATGGTCAGCGCCAAACCTAACCATAAACTTGTTCTTGGTGAAAAGTAAAAATAAAAAGTTCTCAGTAACACCACTTAGAAATTTTAATTACGAAGTACTGCATGGCACTGAACAGCGCTCGTCATCCTGAGACATAAGATCTCATAGAAAAAGTCTCACTATGCCCAGTAATTTCACTGACTTCAATGTCCTTCGAACTGAAACACAACAGTGTTTACACACTACTGCTTAGCGGTAAAAACAGACAAAGTGATGGTACCAAACCAGCAGGCCTCTCGTCTACGAAGGACTTACCACATTGTTATTTGTGTCGGTTAAAAACGTGCTCCAAGAACACTACCTACGGCACAACTTAACTTATAATACATTCATTAATTTAATATAATCCAGTAATTAATTTATTATTATTGTAGGATGTCTTTCTGACTTTCAACATTACAGAAATTTAAACATTATAGTTAAGCGGTAGCAATTACTGTGCCAGTAGACAATGTAACTAAATGTACATAAGCTAATCTCAAACACAATTCCTATTGTAAATTACTGTGGGTTTTCCAGTACTAACAGTTGGGGTTTTCGCCATTCGTTTATCAGGTCCAAGAATTCTGTCTAGTTGAGTAAGTGAAGTCAAATTGTAGTCTAACTAGCTTTTGCTCACGGCTCCGCCCGCTTGAACGGCCTTTTCCGGGATAAAAATGTAGTAGCATTAGCCTATGTCCTAGTCCCCGTTATGGTCTACCTGTGTGTAATATTTCACCTAAAACCGTTCAGCTGTTAAAACGTGATTGTCTAACAAACATCCAAATTCACAAACTGGATATAGGCGATAGGTTCGCCCCCTATCACATCATGGGACGGAGATACGCTCTGCGAATTGTGGGTGTACTGGTTACACCTCTGCCTACTCCTTCGGGGATTACAGGCGTGAGTGCGTATGTGTGTAAGTATGTAGGATTCAACTTATTTTTTTTGTTTTTTTTAATAGAGATCACCAAAGGAGCTTGAGATCTTTTTTATAACAAAGGACGGTAAACGAGCAAGTGGGAGCAACGTTATGGTAGGTAAGCTCTACTATCGATATACATCCACAATACTGAGGAATCATGGATGCATTACCGACCTTAAAAGAAAGGATTAATTAAAGGAAGGGAAGGTGGATTTGGGCCTCCGGATACCTCATTCACCATAAGAAACGCAAGAGCAAACTGCTATTTCACGTCAGTTCACTGTGAGACAGTTGTAACAACCCGGTCGAACCGACCCATTCATGCCACAGACCAAAGTGTCTACAGCGTAGCTCTACCTCTTGATTTATATCAGGTTGGCATAACTTTAAGAGCCCAAGTTGAAAAGGGACTCCGCGATCCTGCACATAACTTACATAATGCTCCCATTAAATGTAGAAGGCGACATCCATCACCAATAAGAAATGGTAACGTCTGCATGGGTGTGCCTTAAACAATAAATAGAGAACGGAAATCACATATCAAGTCAGTGGAACCCTTCGGAACCTCCGTTCATAAATCAGATGCCAATTGAAGAATGTCTGAATATATATAATAAATTCCAAAGAGTACTTTTACAAATAATAACACGCCTCTGCGATATAAATATACGTCCTTTAACATCCGATGCAATCCGATATAATTTCCACTTAAATGCCATCCAGTGCTTGCCTTCGACACCTAGCCACTCATTGGCGCCTAGTCAGTTACCTGACAAATTTACAAATACCATCAGTAAACTGATAATCAGTACAGACATAGTTAAGTCTCCAGTCTGTGATCAGCAGAAATAAATTTGCGAAGACACACGCGCGCCGACTTCGTTTATGGATGGAAATAAAGCGTCTCCATCGAATCGACTATCACATACAAATTGTCTTATAAGTGAGGATTTTAAGACCTTTTCCTTTTTCCATTCGTCATTCCTTGTCGTGTGCTTCAACGGTAAGGAGGGAATAAAATGCGTTTCGCAAATCGTTCTCAAACGTGCGCTGGGTTTTGAGGTAATGTGTTTGAGACCATTTTGTATTGTAACAGGCCAGACGGGTGCCTGTTAGTCAATTACGTCAACGTGATAAGATTTTACATTGTTTTATTGGCTTTATTGGGTCGTTACTTTCACCGATACAGTGGGTGGTTGGTGGTCAAGAAGTTGAGTAATTAGCCCATATACGAGTAACGTAGATTTGTGACAGAACAGAGTTGAAATCTATTTCATTCGAAGATCTTGAGTAGAATAATTACTCATATATTCATGTACCTTTTATGCGCAACCACGCCTGTAATCCCCGAAGGGGTGGGCAGAGGTGTAACCAGTACACCCAAATTTCGCCGAGCGTATCTCAGTGATATCTAGTGATAGGGTGCGAGCCTATCGCCATACCGGGCACAAACTCCAGACTCCGGGCTGATACTGAGCATTTCGTAATAGAAAAACCCAATACCACTTTACCCGACCCGGGGATCGAACCCAAAACCTTAGCGTGAGCCTCAATCGTAACGCGTACGCATTACAACTGCGCCACCGAGGCAGTCATAACACTTACTTACTAAAATTACATAATATTTCCTACTGTCAATTTATTTACTCCAATCAGAACCTGAACAGCTATCAGTGACAGGCAGACAATAAGTTACATCGAGAATTTATAGATCACCACCGTAATCGGAGCCAATTAACCTTAAACAGCCACGCTAATACAGACACCTACAAATATTTAATTTTATAACTCAAGTCGGCTTAGCGAGCCAAATAAGATAAAACTGCCAAGTGTGTGCAATTTTCGTTCCAGTTTTCAATGGCGGACATAAATAGAGATTTTGTCGTCGAATGGTAAGCGCCAGACTCTTAAATGACGATTGTTTGACATAGAACATTCGTAAGTTTAATATGATTATTATCAACTAGATTTGCTCGCGCGCGTGAACTGCCTACAGTAAATGCAACTTTGATACATAAACTTGCATAATAATTGAGCATGATTACCCAATACCATAATAATAAAACAACGATTTACGCTACTCGTTCGCAACATATCTTTACATATTCGCCACTAGTCAATCGCCACATATTAAAGTTGTGTTCACAATCCAATCTTTACTATCTATATATTGAAGGATTAAATTCATTTGTTTTTGACACTGGCAACACTATAAGCGAAACAAAATCACGTAACTTACGCGCTGGATTTAAAGTACAGAATTGTGCAGCATAAAATTTGATAGACGCAGAGGTTACGTTGTCAGTTTGACAGACGTCATCCCATAAATTAGATATTTTATCGCCCACTGTGTTGCCATATTAAATTATTAAGTCAGGATTACTCAGATATTTATTATTTATTTGATTATTTTCTATCATTGTTAAGATGTGACGATGTGTGGGTGTTTTGGTTAATACATTAAACGGTCCGAAAATAAGCAAAATAGCTATAATTTGAACGGTTTTATGGATTCCGTCTCGTGTTTGTGTCTCCCACGACTGTTGACTTTTCAGTGTTGATACTGCTAATGATATCATTCTATTTAAAACCGACTTCAAGAAAGGCAATAGGTAATATAGCAAAATAAATATAGCAGCAAATATAGCACTGATAGCTCAGGTGGGAGTGGTATGGACTGTCAAGACCAAAGTCGCAGGTTCGAAACCAGCCCAAGAGCTACACCTCTGACTTTTAAGTTACGTGTATATTAATTGTTAATTATTACTTGCTTTCACGGTGAAGGAGGAAACATCGTGAGGAAACTTACATACCTGAGAAGTTCTCCATAAGAATTTCGAAGGTATGGGAAGTCTGCCAATCCGCATTAGGCCAGCGTGGTGGACTATGGCCTAACCCCGTAGAGGAGGCCCGTGCCCAGCAGTGGGACATGTATAATACAGGGATAGTATTATTATTATTTATTTATTATTATTATATCAAGAAACGCGCAGTCGTCCGATTTACTTAAATGACAGTTACACTTTTTATGTGTGTTTTTGCTTTATGTACATTCAATTGGTTATGTATTTACATCGTTTCTTCCGACGAGTATGAACCGCTTTTGTTGGAACACTTTCTATTCGACCTGCAATGTGGTCCTTTAAAAATTAAAACTTGTTTAAGTTTAAGTTAGTCTTACTTTTCAAGTGATGAAATCTGTAAATCTTTGTTCAAAATTTAAAAGATTAAGAAACCTCCTCAGAACAATAAGTATGAAAGTCACTACATATATTTAATTTTGTTTACAATTCATTATTTATTCTAGAATCTAAATATTAATAAAATATAATGCCTAAAATGATTTCCTGCAAAAACATTTATATTGATAAATGCAACAGTATTTTTCCGATTCACACGCCATTCCATTTTTCCATTGAACTACTAAATCAACATTTCCCTTCCAAATGGGAAAACAGCCGTTTATAAACACTTAACAGGCTACAATTCATGGTATGCATTGTTATGTCTAGACGGAAGTTGACACCATTGCTTATCGCACGACCGGTTTTTTGCACCTATCTCTGTTTACGATTGTTAGTGTTGCCAGATTCGTCTTTCTAAATACCAGGACTTGTACCAAGAGAGTATGGAATACTAAAAGAGTGAGACTAGTATTGTATATATTTTGCTGACGTCATGCGGATAACTTTTCTATAGTATAGTCCCGCAAACGGCCTAGTGGGTCAGCTAGTGGTAAGTGATCTCCACCGCCCATTTACGTCCTAAATACCAGAAGAATCATCGGAACGTTGGCGATTTTAAAGAAAAGTGAGGGGGATTTGGACCTTCGGATATCTAATTCACCATACGAAACGCAGCATCAAGCTTGTACTTGATGTCGGTTTTTTGTGAGCCCCGGACGAGCCGGCCCATTCATGCTATAGACAAAACTGTCTACAGCGTGGCTCTACCACTCAAAATATTTATTCTGAGCACGAACTTTAATAATTAGGGGTTAAGCTTTTCATCCACCATCCTGGCTTAACGCGGATTGGTAGATTTCACATGCTACCAGATTATTCATAAGATATTTTCCATTACAACATTTACGGCACCGTGATGACTCAAGTTCAGCTCACATAGCACTGGTTCATCCCGGTTATACCCTGGCGGGAGCCAAAGAAAGGCTGGTGACCCCGAATCCTGAAAGGGGGGTATCTGCCGGGGATGGGAGAGTATACAGGCAGACAACGCCAAGCAGCAGGTACGCTCTACGTACAGGCTGAGCGCAGGCCGCCCAGACGGTCCTGACGCAATGGGCCCGAGGGATCAAAGTGGCGGGACTATCAAGGAGCGGCTGCGCTGGGCAGAAATGTATCGGCAAGGTGCCAATCTAGGAAGATAGCCATGATGTTCCAAAGACCTGTCTGAGCTGCAGCGGAAACCTTATCGGGTGGAGACCTTCTCTCAGAGGGATGCAGAGAAATCGAGCCAAATCCGAAGCGAAAGTGGTAGTACCACTCAGACCGGGATTAAGGGTGAAATGGTTCAGCTTTAGTTAGCTGATCGCCGGTCTGTCCCCACCACAAATACAATACGCTGGCGGGATTCTTGAAAGGACTGAGAAATAGGACAATCCAGCGAAAGCACGTCATTTAGCAATGCTGATTGCTCATTGCTACCACGCGGGGAATACCATGTTCAAGAGCCAAATGTCTGACAAGCTTACAATATATAGATATGTCAGTACAGAATGTATTGCCCATTGTGATCTATTGTTTTTGTATTGGCACTGGTAAATTCTTGTCAATTAATACACACATATGCACTCACGCCTGTAATCCCCGAAGGGGTAGGCAGAGGTGTAACCAGTACACCTACTGGAACAGTACAACTCTGTCTATCCCTTCTAGGATTACAGGCGTGAGTGCGTATATATGAGATAATGTAGTGAGTAAAGTTTCCTGTTGAAGTGGCAACAGAACATCAATATAGGGTACCGTTCGGTTTACCCGCATCTGTTTGGGTTGTTCGGCACTCAGCGACCGCGGGAGGAAGTGTATAATTGTTTGGCTGAAACATGCACTTGTGTTTACACTGCGGTGAGCCGCTTCAAGTGTTAATTACATAAATTACAATTACTTATGGCCACTTACGTATTTTGTACTGTTCTTACAACTCGCGCTGTCAATTTTTGTCTAAACCGTGAATACTAAAATCTAAAACTGTTTTTTTTTTATTTATGGCATAGGCCGGCAAACGAGCAAGTGGGTCACCTGATGGTAAGTGATCTCCACCGCCCATGTACGCCTACAATACCAAAAGAATCATGGGTGCGTTGCCGACCTTAAAGGAATGGGAAAATTAAGGAATTGGGAAGGGGAGGGGGTTGGGCCTCTGTATATCTCACTCACCGTACGAAACGCAGCAGCAAGCTGCTACTTTACGCCGGTTTTCTGTGAGACAGTGGTAATGACCCGGACGAGCCGGCCCATACATGCTGTAGACAAAAGTGTCTAAAGCATGGCTCTACCACTCATGTACTTTTGTAGTACATCTTGAGGTATGCGACCGAGACAGGAGACTGCGACGTGCGACGATAGCGACACGGTAGCTTTGTACACAGTTCTGTAAAACAGAACCGAAACCGGTGTTGAAACCGACTACAAAATAAAAATACTGAAAAGTCAAAAATAATTATTTCTATAGGTCTCTTGGAGGTCGGTGCAATTATATTTGACCAGTAGTGACATAGGCTTTTGAAGTCGGTTTCTAAGTATTGTTAAAAGTCATTTACTTTTTTATGTGGTAGTTACAACTTACTGACTGCCTCCGTGGCGCAGTTGTAATGGGTACACGTTACGATTGAGTCCAACGCTGAGGTCTCGGGTTCAATCCCCGGGTCGGGTAAAGTGGTATTGGGTTTTTCTATTACGAAATGCTCAGTATCGTGCGTATGTATGTATGTATGTTTAGTTACAACTTACAGCAATAGCATGTAAATTCCAATACAATTACACAATCGCGACGAGTGTACTGTTGTCCGTTGAGGAGGTTTATTTTTTACTCCGGACTCCGTCATTACATCTAAACCAAACCTTTATGGGACCACCGAACGTCAACCCCTCTGGGGAGAAAACACCCAGACCCGAAACAAATTATTGTGGATCACACAAACATTTTATCTCGATGTGGGAATCGAACCCGCGGCCTCACAATACTTCAATTCATAATTTTTTTGAAATTTTTATAATGTGGCATTAAACAATACAAACAACCCTAAATTTTCACCCTTCTACCATCAACCCCTATTTTTTAATAGCGATATTAGTATTTTTGTCAAGCGCGTTTCTCACACCGATCGCGATGACGGGACTTGCTTGATGCGATCACCCCCCACGCCGCGCCCACCGCTGTCGCCCACTAGGCTACTTTAATCCTGGAAATAGGCATTCAGGCGGGCGGAGCCGCGGGCAACAGCTAGTTTTTATATAAATGTCTCTAATTATGCTTTGATAAATATTGGTGCGGCTCGTCTGGGTCGTTACCACTGTCTCACAGAAAACCGACGTAAAGTAGCAGCTTGTTGCTGCGTTTCGTGCGGTGAGGATAAAAAAATTGGGAGGAGATTGCCATAGACTACAGTAAGTTTTATAATAAGTTTAACGTGGTCCAAAATTGGTGCACTATCGACGCTCGCATTTGCTACACACTTCTATAAAAAAATCACTTTAAAACCAGCCACGTGTGGGTATTACTCGCGTCCCGTAAGGGTTCCATACGATTATATTTTATGCATTGTATTTATAATAATACATATATATACGCACTTACGCCTGTAATCCCTGAAGGGGTAGGCAGAGGTGTAACCAGTACACCCACGTTTCAGAGCACAAATTCCAGACTCCGAGCTGATACTGAGCATTTCGTAATAGAAAAACCCAATACCACTTTACCCGACCCGGGGATCGAACCCGAGACCTCAGCGTTAGCTTAATCGTAACGCGTACGCATTACAACTGCGCCAACGAGGCAGTCATATAATAATACCTACTAACTTTTACACGTGCTCTACCCGTGTGAATGTCTTTATACATACTTACAATACGCACTCACACCTGTAATAGGGTAGTTTCCTATATTGAATTTTATACATTATTTTATAAGCAACAGGAAATGATACGCAAAAGAAACCCTTTTATTAAAACACAATCAAAATTGGTTCAGAAATGTGCCCGCAGTTATGACTTTAAATGTTGGTATGAGGAAAAGTGGGTGCGTAGTAGGGATATCTCACTATCTCGCTTGCACGCGTGCACTATAATGAACATTTTACACAGTGACGTCAAAGGTTGCATCGCCTGTCATTTGACATTTACCCCTTCTACAGGATTTGAATGGCTTCTATCTTATTTATTTTTGGTCCGATTTATAAAATTCTTTCTGCAATAGATTTTGAGTAACGTAAGTTATTGATTTAAATAATTAAAAAAATCTAGTCAACTACCCTATTCCCGAAGGTGTACGTAAAGGTGTAACCAGTATACCCAGATTACGCCCAGCGTATCTCCTTCCCATGATATGATAGGGGGCGGGTCGCCATACCGGTCATAATTCCAGACTCCGGGCTGATACTGAGCATTTTGGTAATAAAACAACCCAATATCATTTTTAACCGACTTAGGATCGAACCCGAGACCTCAGCGTCAGCTTCAGTCGTAACGCATACGTATTACAGCTACGACACCGAGGCAGTCTGGAACCCAGAATGTCTTTAACCGAAATAACCCCGCGAGACAATAGCAATAATAACGTTATATGTATTTACTTAATATGTGTTTTAGGAGTACTCCTACGATGTTTCGAGTCGCAATATCTATATAATACTGTTTCTCCCGTTGCTGTTGAAAAACTATGAACCCCTATTTACCCCTTTAGAGGTTTAATTTCGAAATATCCTTCGTTATTCCTTGTATAAATCATAAAGGGAACCTCTGTGCAGAAGTCCAAGGTTTTGTGCTAGGTGTTGATAAGTCAGCGATTCAACACTTTATTTTTATTTAAATCGATTATTTGTACGTATTTAAATAATGGAATGTAATTTTGTGCTTACTTACTTATTACATGCAATAATTCCTTAAGGGACTTTGAAACACAAGACCTCTTTTCGTTTATCTTTTTTTATAACTTAGAACTTTATTCTATTACACTAATAATTTACATTTTTATAGGAGTATAAAGCTAGATATTCAATAAAAAGCTATAGAATTAGTATTCAATATTAATTTTCTCGCTTCTGAGAAAAAGATCTTGAAAAATAGAAATAACACATACGGAAATCAAAATGATCCTGTGAAATAAATATTTCGTTTTGCCATTGCCAGGTAAGGAACCCTAAAAATTTATTAAAAGCAACCACGTGTGAAATGCACTAACTAATCACTCGGCACACACTCCCGTAAACACAGTGAAACTTATCCATTGCCACCTCGCTTCCAAATCCCATGTATAGTCTTTATTATAAGAGTGTAAAGTCCAAAATCCCCCGCATGGTTTGTTTATGAAATTCATCAAAGAATGTTGACTGCGTAAAATCTCTTAATCAATACGAACTCAAATCAGTCATGCGTGTGTATTGTTTGTTTTGTCTGTATGTATCAATCGTAGTGATGTAGATATACCCAAATATCAAACCGATAAGCCGGATAACAGATTCTTGGATCCATAGTAAAATTTGACTCTATGAAACCTTTAGGGACCGAAATATACGGTTTTCTCACGTCAAGTCCATTACTCCAAGTAACGTTACGTTGTTGACATAAAATCAAATACAAGGTTTTACTTTCAAGAATTTAGATATGGGATTTTACTAACTCTATTTAGTCTTCTACATTTTATTACCTACCTTTGCCAAATTTCCTGCGCCATTTAAGTCTGCATCACCTAACATAAAGTTAACCTCTAATCCAGCTTAGCGTGCAGTCGTGCCCGCTAATCTTACAACCATCCGAAAACCCGGCACTACCGTCTTTCCAACACCCATTCCCCACTCTAAAATGCATTGTTTATATTCTGTCGTACAAAAATTAACACTTGCGTACGATTTCAATAGCTGTTTACATCTAGCTATAAAATGTGTAAGAAGTGAATTCGCTGAACGTTTATGGTCACCGCTCTAGACTGTGTTCCCGTGGGAAGTGTTTTTTTATTGGATCACAAGTTCTTATTGTTCGCGTGTTAAATAATTCATTTTTTTCTAACGTACTTCTCTGATGGTGAAAGAAAGTGTCATTTCTTAAACGCCGCTTAAGGACTTATGATCAGAATAGGGTTGTTTTAATATTTTTATCAATAAGTAATTAACTTTGCATTATGTCTAAAATTGAAGTTTTTTTTTATAAATCGGTTCCTATATAAATAAGTTAAAAGCTTTTCTTATCTAGTGGAGGGGACAGCTATGAAATTAGTTTGAGTAACGAAACGAGCAGGTCGCTTGCCTGATAGTAAGCGTCACGCCTGCCCATACACAGAAGCAACACTTCACTTAATAACTTTGAATTACAAAGCACTGCATGGCATTGGACTGCGCTCGTCACCCCGAGAAGTTGTTAAGTCTCATAATGCCCAGTAATTTCACTGGCTTCATAGTCCTTCAAACCGGAACGTAAAAATGCTTACACACTGCTGTATGGCGGCTGAAGTAGACGTCACGGTGGTACGAACCCAGACGGCCTCTCGCATACGAGGGACCTACCACCTTGCAATGCTTGTTAAAAGACGTGATGTTACCGCAATTACAGTGCGGATGTGTGAGGGAGATAGTGCTACTTTCTACTACATTCACACTCTTCTTCATACCAGAGGGGCTAGTACGGAAAACTATCGAAATCGTAATGTAAAGGTATCGAGGGCTCGATAGATAATTCCTTATATATCATTGGTCTATATTCCTTAAAAAATAGTTTCTTTTACGTACGATAGAGGCGCTGTACTAAAATCTCATAGAAATTGTTGTCGATGACAGCTCGAATAACTTTTCGCAAGTTTCCGTGCTAGCCCCTCTGTATTTGAAAAGTTAATTGCTGCCTCTGTTTACAACCAATTAAGTTGCTATTTTCAAGGAATTGTTTTTCAAAAGACTGTATTTTGCCAGCGTGACTTTTATGTTCTTAACGCGACCGAACTAATTGCATGCAAGCATGTTATTTAACGGTTGAAACTAATTAAAGATTTTAAAAGAAGACTTCAGAAAGTTTATTTTAATGATTTATTTCGTAGATATAGAGAGATTTAAATCAATAGAATTTATTGTAATATTCGTAGTAATATTGTAGGTCTAAAAATCTAATTTGTGTCATAAATGTGTTTTATATTATAAATACACCCAACAGTCACACCCCCATAATCCCCATGCAGGGGGGTTGACTAAGTCGTAAAAATTACAACCCAAATCTTTCTGTAACACATGTTAAAAAGCATGTCGCGCCTACCACCTCTCGCAGTGAGAAAAGGGCAGGTGGAAGAAGAAGAGACCAAACAGTCGCACACTTAATCCTTTTTTTGTTGTCTCGGGGAAAAGCGACTTATTGCTACCGCCCGCCCCGGGGGGAAGCGGAACGGTTATGTTGGGTTCACCGGCCTTACGACCCAACGTTAAGCCGCCCGGGAGAGATGGTAAACATCCAGGCGACCGCTGGGCCGAGTCCCTGACACTATATACACCCTATACCGGCATACCAACTAAAAACCCCGCGGTGGCCATCTTCGGCGCATTAGGAACGGCCCCGGGTTCCCGAGGCGAAAAGCGCCCCGGCTTCAGCCGGTACGCACACTTAATCCTGACCCAACCTGTATTGTGGGTATCAGGAACTATGAGGGGCTTACGGCTTGCTAAGTGGCAATCACATCCGAAACAAATATTTGTAGATCACACAAACATTTGTCTGTATGCAAAAATCTAACCTGCGGTCTCTCGCTTCACAGCGGCTACTTGCCCGCTGCGTCAAGGAGGTTGTCAAATATAGATAAATATAAAATTTATGATAATATTCAAATACTAGCTTTTGCTTGCGGCTCCGCCCGCGTGAATAGACTTTTCCGAAATAAAACGTAGCCTATAAGTCTCCAGGGTCCCATCTATCTCTACATCAAAATACATCAATAGGATCAGTGATTTAGGCGTGAAAGCGTAACAAACAAATATATATTTTTTTTCATAAAAAGTATCCTATTTTTATCTTCTTATACCTCCAAGAATATGTGTACAAAGTTTCATGATGATCGGTTAAGTAGTTTTCGCGTGAAAGCGTTACAAGCAAACTTACATTCAAATTTATAATATTAGTATGATATACACGACTCTATTCGAATCTCCCTACGACAATACAAACGGCTGGGTCAGCACAGAAACATTCACGATCCAAAGCCGGCGAGATTACGAAATCGATAAATCCACGACATAAAGTCGTGTAATACCGGATACGATCTTAATATGAGGGCCAACACGTGTTTACTAAATAAATACGACGTACTAGCATGTTTACAGGCATGTCGGCCGGCATGTAGGCCGAGCGAAAACATTGCAACTTTAATCTTGGTTCGCATTCACACTTGCGACCAAAATTATAGGTTTTCAGTTCATTATTCGTTTTTTTAACCTCCGATAAAAAGAGGGTTTTTATAAGTTTGACCCCATTGTGTCTGTGGGTGTGTAAGTAATATGTATATGTGTATCATCATCTAAATGGATAGACCGATTTGAATACCGTTCTTTCAAAAGCAAGTGTAATCAAGATGGGTCTAAACTATGTTTAAAAAAATCTATTCAACTGTTTAAAACATACAGATATTTTTATACCTGACGTGTGGAGTTTTTATTGATTAGGTTATTCTAGCTATTCAAAACCAACATTTTACTGCAGGGTAAAGGCTTCTTACCCGACCATACATCAGTGGAATGGTTTCTGTGGCCATTATTTCCAATACATGGCTAGGTCGTCTCACCTCTTTATATGCCTGCCGCGACATTGGGTACCATTACTTTTTTTTATATATATAAGCAAATACAGTTCTCCGGGTACGCCAAAAGCATGCACCTGTGACTTCTTATTTACGTGTGAGTTCATTGTTAGTATCGCTTGCTTTAACTGTGAAAGAAACATCGTTAAGAAAACTGCATACAGAAGTTCTCCATAAAAATCTCGAAGGTATGTGAAGTCTGCCAAACTGCATTAGGCCAGCGTGATTGACTAAGGCCTGTTCTCTCATTAGTAGAGTAGGCTCGTGCCCAGCAGTGGGGCAGTATAATAGAGATCTTATTAATTAATTACTGCCTCGGTGGCGCAGTTGTAATGCGTACGGGTTACGACTGAGGCTAACGCTGAGGTTCGATCCCCGGGTCGGGTAAAGTGATATTGGGTTTTTCTATTACGAAAAGCTCAGTATCAGCCCGGAGTCTGGAATTTGTGCCCGGTATGGCGATAGACTCGCCTCCTATCACATCATGGGACGGAAATACGCTCGGCGAAATGTGAGTGTACTGGTTACACATCTGCCTACCGGGGATTACAGGCGTGAGTGCGTATGTTAATTAATTCTTCCTTGTACACTAATTTTAAAACCAGTGATTTTTATTTAAACTTTATTATACAAATTTAGGTACAGGTGTCCATAATAAATATTGAAGTTTACTATCTCAGCATCATTTGACAGCAATAACCATCGTGTGCTACATCGAGCTGCGACAGTATTGAGTTGCATCTGATCTGACACCAATTTCAACTCTCAAGGGATTCTGCTTTTATAATGTGTGAATAATTCTAAGATTATGTGTTAAGATTTCCGATTAGTTTACCGTTTGAATATAAGAAATTAGAAGTTAGTTTTGTATGATTTTATGGTGAGACTAGAAATGTTTATAGATTTATAGATTTATCTACAAGTATTATCGGCTGAAAAGTGTTTAATAAACCATAAAGTTGATGTTAATAAAATATGCACGAGTGATAGAGCCACGCTGTAGACAATTTTGTCTACGGCATGAATGGGCCGGCTCGTCCGGGTCGTTACCACTGTCTCACAGAAAACCGACGTAAAGTAGCAGCTTGCTGCTGCGTTTCGTATGGTGTGACATATCCGGAGGCCCAAATCCCCCTCCCCTTCCCAATTCGTTAATTATCCTTTTTCTTTATGGTCGGCAACGCGCCCATGCCTCTTTTGGTATTGTGGGCGTACATGGGCGGTGGAGATCACTTACCATCAGGTGACCCACTTGCTCGTTTGCGTTGTCGTCGGCCTATGCAATGCAATGCAAAAAAAAATGCACAATATTATCTTATATGACTGCCTCGGTGGCGCAGTTGTAATGCGTGCGCGTTACGATTGAGGCTAACGCTGAGACCTTAGGTTCGATCCCCGGGTCGGGTATTGGGGTTTTCTATTACGAAATGCTCAGTGTCAGCCCGGAGTCTGGAATTTGTGCCCGGTATGGCGATAGGCTCGCACCCTATCACATCGTGGGATGGAGATACGCTCGGCGAAATGTGGGTGTACTGGTTACACCTCTGCTAACCCCTTTGAGGATTAAGACATGAGTGCGTATGTTTGACTACGTCCGTTAAATAATAATACTTAAAATAAGGAAATATTTTATGTCTATAATTTATTTATTTTCGTTCTTTTATAGAAATATATTTTCGTTTGACATAAATAACTACACAAAATATTAAAATTTATAATGACAGCTAATTATTAAGTTCACTTTGCAAAGCCGTTATTAAGTTCAAGTTTAATTTAAAGTCGGGCCTGTAAATATTACCCTAAAATCATGTCATGTCAATCAAAATTGTGTCGTTGGAGTAACAAGTTCTCCTCCGCGAACCGCCGAGCTAATTACCGTCCAATTATGCGATGGGGGTGAGCTTAATAGATTATGCAATTTACTAAAAAAATCTTATCTTACATCTTTCAAGACAAAGATTTATTCTAACCAAGCGGAATTCTCCGTGGCCCAGTGCCGGCTACAAAGCGGCAGGCTGTGGGTTCAATTCCCACCCGAGACAAATGTTTGTGTTATCCACAAATATTGGTCTCTGGTTTGGGTGTAATGTGACCATAAGTCCCTCATAGTTCCTGGTACCTACGATACAGGTTAACCTAGTGCGGGGTCAGGACTATGTGACTGTTGGGTGTATTTATTAGTATTATTATTCAAGTTTGGTCTCATAACTTAGTACCATAAAAGTTTTAATGCAGTAGCTGATTCTAGAATATGCTACAAATTTAATACTAACGCCCGGTTTCTGAAAGACTGATCAATGTTTAATTATCTAATCAAATGTCAAATCATGTCAAGTCCAAATTGAGTTGCTAGAAGCGTGATCAACACATTTGATTTGACATACATGTTAGTTACTAACTACTTAAACTTAACTACTAACTATTCTTAACTTTCAAATTAGTAGAGTAGTCGGCTGCGAAGCGAGAGGCCGTGGGTTCGATTCCCACACCGAGACAAATGTTTGTGTGAACCACAAATATTGGTCTCTGGTCTGGGTGTTGTGGGACCGCAAGCCCCTCGTAGTTCTTGATACCCACGATACAGGCTTACCTAGTGTGGGATCAGGACTATGTGTGTGACTGTTGGGTGTATTGTAAAAAAAAAAAATATGTAGACAATCATTCAGAATCCTTAGGAACTTCATTATCCCGTAGGATCGAATACGTGCAAGTAATCTTAACCTACAGTTCAAGGCACAGAAACTTATAAACGTAAAGTTTAATTCCATGAATGGATCCAACATTACGAATCTGAGAAGTGAATGAGGAAATGAAATACGAGCACGTTGAAGGAGCGTAGACGATGCCCGGACCGGAGTATTATAATTTGCATTGTATTGCTGAATTATTGCACTTACGATATGAATGTACAATGTTAGATAGGATAAGTTTAACTAAGGCACACTTTGCCGACGATACTAAATCGAGTGTAACCCACTAAACCAGTTTAATAAACTTCAAATCGTATGAAACTTTGACATCTACTATGACATATAAAATTTAAAACACCTTATGTAATCGTTTGTCCGTCCACAGTTTGCAAAATCTTACTTCTGCCGGACCATCAAGCTGTGGAATAGTTTGCCGGCACACGTGTTCCCTCCTTCCTATAATATGGGGTCCTTTAAACGGAGTGTGAAGAAGCAATTAGCCAGGCCGACATAATTTTGCCGACCTACGATAGATCGTCTGTCGTTGGTCGACAGTATTCTTGGATTGCGCTGCACTTAACATCAGGTGTAGCGTAGTCACTTTGCCGAGCCAGTATAAAAAAAATAAAAAAAAATTGCGCTGTTTAGTACATATACATACAAATAAATAAAATTAAGTGTCTGTTTGTAATATTAAAATGTTTACTACATGCATATGAATGTATACACGGTACATATATCAAAATAACATTTTTTACAATTTTTGTCTGTCTGTCTGGATGTTCCGGCTAATCTCTGGAACGGCTGGACCGATTTTGACGGGATTTTCACTGGCAGATAGCTGATGTAATACTCGTAAGGAGTAACTTAGGCTACTTAGGTACTTTTTATCCCGGGAAATGACATTCACGCGGGCAGAGCCGTGGGCAACAGCTAGTAAGTAAATAAGTTTGTGGGTTAACCCCGATTTAGGGTCGTCGTGCAAGTGCAAGTCAAACCTTTCCCCTCCTCAGCTATAACAGAACTACGCGTGCCGGCTTGCAAAACCAAAGCTTGATGAACTCCTCCATCTGGGCTCGAACTAAGAGTTACGAATTAATCTATTGAATAGTTTGCCGACTCATGTATTTTCTCCTTCCTGCCGTTGTGGTGTCGGTGACGTTGGCGACCGCCGGCGGTCTCGCGGCCTAGGGAACCTCGCAATAAAGTTTTACAATATTCCTTACGCGAGAGTAGTATTTATTCACAGTCGTCTGGCAACACTATGAATGCTAAGAGCGATGCCGCTAGATTCGGGGAATACCCGAGTCGTTAATTTGAGTTTGTTTGTGTAATATTTGTCATCATATCATTAGCAATAATAGGTACTATAGGTATAATACTCAAAAATTACTATGGAATTCAGCTCATTTAATTTACCGTTTTATTTTTAACTGGGAAATGAAAGTGGTCTCGCAAAGCTGATGCCGACGTTCACACCTGTAAGGGATAAGTCGAGGTACAACTAATATTACACTAATACTTCGTCGAGCTTATTTCCGTCCCATAATGTGATAGGGGGCAAGCCTGTCTCCATACCGGACAACTCATGTGTGATTATTCGAATCAAAAACACAAACACAAATTCTGGTTGCCCGACCTTTTTTATTATATAAGCTTGAGTAACGAAACCAGCAGGTCGCTCGCCTGATGGTAAGCGCCACGCCTGCCTATAAACAGAAGCAACACCACACACAACTTTGAATTACAAAGCTCAGCATGGTACTGGACTACGTTCGTCACCCCGAGACTTAAGATGTTAAGTCACATAATACCCAGTAATTTCACTGGCTTCAATGTCCTTCAAACCGGAACACAACAATGCTTACAATTGCTGCTTGGCGGCAAATAGACAAAGCAGTAGTACTACCAACCCAGACGGCCTCTCGCATACGAGGGACCTACCACCACCTTGTAATTTACCTTGGGATTTGAACCCAGAACCGACCGTTTCTTAACCTAACCTAACCCAATAGACCAATGAATCGAACAGAAAAAAGAGGAAACTACATAAGCCAACAATTTCATAATCAAGACACAAGTACCTACTTGAAGTTTTATATTCTGGCAGCGGTTAATGTTTCATATCTTTTGATCTCATACACTGAATAAATTGCTATTACGATGTGAAATGTCATAAATATGACATGAAAGATACTACAGCTTCAGGGAAATGTGAAAATTGTGCGACTTATTCTCGGTAATGTATATAAATCAAGTTTATATGTTTCATTGATTTATCGTCATGTAAGAGTAGCGAAAGCTGTATAGCTGTAATTAAGTTTCTAATGCCGCAGACAATGTTATAACGCGACAGTGTCATTTTAAATTAATCTAGACGTTATATTAATTGACATCATCATACTAATATTATAAATATGAATGTAAGTTTGTTTGTAACGCTTTCACGCGAAAACTACTTAACCGATCATCATGAAACTTTGTACCCATATTCTTGGTGGTATAAGAAGTAATATAGGATACTTTTTATGAAAAAAAATATATATTTGTTTGTTACGCTTTACGCGAAAACTACTTAACCGATCATCATGAAACTTTGTACACATATTCTTGGTGATATAAGAAGTAATATAGGATACTTTTTATGAAAAAAAAATACATATTTGTTTGTTACGCTTTCACGCCTAAATCACTGAACCGATTGATGAATTTTGATGTAGAGATCGATGGGACCCTGGAGACTTATAGGCTACGTTTCATTTCGGAAAAGTCTATTCACGCGGGCGGAGCCGCGAGCAAAAGCTAGTAATATATATTGTGCCTCGGTGGCGTAGTTGTAATGCGTACGCCTTATGACTGAGGCTGACGCTGAGATGTCGGGTTCGATCCCCAGGGTAAAGTTGATATTGGGTTTTTCTATTACGAAATGCTCAGTATCAGGTCGGAGCTGGAATTGTGCCCGGTATGGCGATAGGCTCGCCCTCTATCACATCATGAGACGGAGATACGCTCGGCGAAATGTCAAATAATGAAAAAGTCAATTAAAAAATAATGGACATGTAAAAGTGATATTTATGTTCCAATAAATATATATATACGAGTATACAGAATAAATGATTTGATTTAATTTAACAACCACTGTTACATAACTGACTGACTAGTGGATTTGGTTTTATGTGGGGTGACCCGCTGTTTGACCTCCAAACCCGTCAGCAGACTGTACCACGTGCAGGTACAGTTGGCTTTGGGCCTAATATGCTGGTGACCCACTTACATTACACCCTCAACAAACCAATAACGGAAAATATACTAACTGTAGTAATATTTACTATTTTAATTACATAGTAAATCAACTAAAGGGAAATGATATCGTGAAACTGCGTCCTCAATGCCACATGATATTTACACTGCCCAGTGGGTAGTCTATGAACTTGCACTGACCTTAGCTGAAAAGAGCTTTTACAATTTCCACAAAACCATAAAGTCAAAGCAAATATGATCAATACCAATGCATATCAATATCCTTACGCCATAATATGGATATTAGAGAGAGCCCTAGGCATAGCTGGCTTGCTGTGCCACTTAAATCACATATTGGATGGATTTTATTGCATTTACAGCTAGCTTTGGATTTATGACTGTTTGTTATTTCCACATAAAACGTAGGTAACGATCAAAGTTTAGACTTGAACACTTATCTCCTTGTCTGGGTCTAGACAACGATTAAATTATAAATGCAATTTGTATTTACGATTGTATTTTTACTAATGACTAAGTTTTAGTTGTGATTTTGTATTTTTTTTTAAGTCGTTTCTAGGTTAATAATTTAACGTAGATCGAACTAGTAAATAAAAATAAATACACCCAACAGTCACACACATAGTCCTGACCCCACACTAGGTAAACCTGTGTCGTGGGTATCAGGAACTACGAGGGACTTGCGGTCCCACAACACCCAGACCCGAGACAAATATTTGTGAATCAGACAAACATTTGTCTAGGTGCGGAAATCGAACCCACGAACCCCACGGAGATCGAACTAGTGTTAACTACCTTTTAAAAAATATATAATTTTAAAATGAAATTAGGCAATGAAACATTAACTTATCGAGACTACCTACACCTCAGTCAACCCCGTGACCACGAAGGCTGAAAAGGTTTCGAAACGGCAGGACTAACATAAAATTAAACCACGATATCTCCGTATAAATTAGTTTTATTTCAATATAAAAATTAAGTCGAAAAACATTAATATCAAGTTAATAAATCGTACTAGAAACATGATATATCCCAATTTTCCCACCCTCTTCTCTCCTTGAGGTTAAAAAAAACGCCGAAGTACCCTTCGGTGAATGAAAACACACCTGTATATCCGAGAATTCTGCACAAAAATTTCTAAGATATGTGAAGTCTACCCACGTTTGTCCAGTATGTACTGCGTCCTGACTACTCTTAACAACAGAGAAGGCCCAGCCCAGCAGTGGGACAGTATGCTATAAAAGGCTGATAATTACAATACAATACACCCAACAACAGTCACACACATAGACCTACCTCACACTAGGTTAACCTGTATCGTGGATATCGGGAACTACGAGGAACTTGCGGTCCCACAACACCCAGACCCGAAACAAATATTTGTCGATTAGACAAACATTTGTCTCGGTGTGGGAATCGAACCCACGGCCTCTCGCTTCGCAGCCGGCTACTCGCCCACTGTGCCACGGAGGCTGTCAAATTAACCTCCTTGAAACCTTCATTCGACATTTGGAAGCTCTTTTAAGCTGTATGCAAAACACAATTCCACTCACAAAGCTCTTATTTTCAATTCCTTAATACAATTACAAAATGCACTGTAAATAAAGATCGAATCCAAAAAGTGAAACAGAACAATCCAAACAGTGCATATGTAAACATACAGACGGTTAAGCTGTGGAGTTAATATAGAAATAGCGAAGTATCGGGCATAAAGGATCTAATGCCGGCCGCACACGATACACGCGATGATCCTCCTTGTCTCTCTATTCTAAAAAAAATAACTGTAAACTTATGTTTTGTGGAAAAACATGGGCAAAGCTCCTAGTTATAAAAAAGATACATTCGCACCCACGCTTGTAATCCCCTAGGCGGAGATGGGATGATCCTTGCCAGACTGTACGACGCTCTTTTTGTCTTGACTTCACAAAACGACTAGATAGATATTGAGTTCTGCACATTTATATTACTTTCGGGGAAAGCATTAGCATTTCATTCGACATCTTTTAGCACTACAGCAATCACCATATACATACATACGCCAGTAATCCCCATAGGGGTAGGCAAAGGTGTAACCAGTAGACCCACATTTCGCCGAACGTATATCCGTCCATGATATGATAGGGGGGAGCCTATCGCCATACCGGGTACAATACCAGACTCCAGGCTGATACTGAGAATTTCGTAATAGAAAAACCCAATATCACTTTTACCCGGCCTGGGGATCGAACCCGTGACCTCACCGTCAGCCTCCGTCGTAACGCGTACGCATTACAACTGCGCTACCGAGGCAACAAAAAAAGACTTAGGTATAAAAAAATAGTTATGCAATATAAGTATGCAATAGTTACTCTATAGTCTAATGTAAAGTAATTTACATAAGTTGATCCTATTTCTAATAACAACGATACAGGAAATCCTAGAGTACTAGAAATATCAACGTGTCCAATAAACATACAAATTGTTAACACTAGTATGAACAGTACAATACCCTGAACAATTACATAACAAACTTACATTATGAACATAAGGTAGCGCCTGTCACCAGGTATGGCGAGGACCACTGAATTGGGCCTTTGTCGGCTACAGCTACGGTAAATCAAACGCAATCCGCGACTGTGACCAATTACCGTCGCAACAACTGTTATTTGTAGATACAGTCGACTTTTCCGATTTCCATCCTACTATCCTACTACTACTGGATGAAAGACGACTTACGAAAGGTATTTATCGTGCGAATGTGAATGGTAGGGTTGGAAGAGGGCGCCCGAGGAGAACATATGCGGATCAAATAAATGATATTCTCCGAAAAGGGCACGTCACGAGTACCCTCAACCGACGAAAATGTATGAGAAGATGTATGAATGTGGAAGAGGCGAAAGAGGTGTGTCAGGATCGTAGCTTGTGGTACTCAATAGTCTCTGCCTACCCCTATGGGACATAGGCGTGAGTGTGTATGTATGTATATGTATCCTACTACTATTATACTTCTCTACTTATTACTTCTTACTTAAAATATAAATGTTGATAAAGACCTTTGGCCTGTTTTTGTTATTTTTGTCACTTTTGTTGTTGTCTGTGCTAATGTAACAGAAATATAATTAATATATTAATTACTCACATATTCAATTAATTATAAGTTGTTTTAAATAATAATTTAATTTATAATAAATTTACAAGTATTAATTTAATGTACATACATAAATACGCACTCACGCCTGTAATCCCCGAAGGGGTAGGCAGAGGTGTAACCAGTACACCCACATTTCGCTGAGCGTATTTCCGTCCCTAATGTGATAGGGGGCGAGCCTATCGCCATACCGGGCACAAATTCCAGACTCCGGGCTGATACTGAGCATTTCGTAATAGAAAAACCCAATACCACTTTACCCGACCCGGGAATCGAACCCGTGACCGTGCGCTGACCTCAATCGTAACGCGTACACATTACAACTGCGCCACCGAGGCAGTCTATTTTAATGTAATTTAGTTATAATAAGCTGAATAAATATTTGCATGCAGTAGTTTACTGTAATTAGAGAAACACTATTGTCTAATACTTCCATATTGTAATCTATAAATGTAACAGGTGTATTCTCTGTTGTAAGCTCCAAATAAATAAAATAGAAATTATAAATGCGAAATAATAATAAATATAATAAATACACCCAACAGTCACAAACATAGTCCTGACCCCACACTAGGTAAACCTGTATCTTGGGTATCAAGAACTACAAGGGACTTGCGGTCCCACAAATCCCGAGACAAATATTTGTGAATCAGACAACCCACCCACCAATTCAATTCAATCAAACCCACAGCCTCACGCTTCGCAACCGGCTACTCCCCCGTTGCGCCACGGAGGCTGTCGTAAAGGTTCGATGTTTGTGAGTTTGTGATGTTTGTTTGACAGCCTCAGTGGCGTAGCGGGCGAGTAGCCTGTTGCGAAGCGAGGGGCCGTGGGTTCGATTCCCGCACCGAGACAATTTTTTGTGTGATCCACAAATATTTGTTTCGGGTCTGGGTGTTGTGGGACCGCAAGTCCCACGTAGTTCCTGATACTCACGATACAGATTAACCTAGTGTGGGGTCAGGACTATGTGTGTGACTGTTGGGTGTATTTATTTATTTAATTGTTAGTCGATCACGCTTTAACGGCTAAACGATTTATGATAAAATTTGGGGGCGAGCCTATCGCCATACCGGGCACAATTCCAGACTCCGGGCCGACATTGAGCATTTCATAATAGAAAATCCCAATAACATTGTTACCCTGATCGAACCCGAGACCTCAGCGTCAGCCGCAGTCGTAACGCATGCGCATTACAACTGCGCCACCGAGCCAATATCATTATTTGTATTATCCACATTAGCAATATTTTACAATGTAAAATTGCAATGTTGCTTAAAGATTATGACATTACGAGAAAAACCCGCGTGCCTACTTGTCGAAATATAATGGGACAGTTTTATGTTAATTTATAAATATTAGAAGAAATAACGTTAGAAATTATGCGTGTAATATAATTTTGTGTCAGACAATTTTCTGAATAAATACCTGTTATAATACACTGAAAGTCCAATCTTTACAAGCGAGGTTAATAAGTCATAGCCTATTGCCTATTATTTCTACTTTCTTACGAATATTATAAATTTTGGTGTGAAAGTTTGGATGTTTGTGAGTTTGTGAATGTTAATCAATCACGCCGTAACAGCTGAATGAATTTGGATTAAATTTACCACACAAGTAGAGCACAATCTGGATTAGAAAATGCCTAATTTTTGTCTCGGAAAAAGACATTCACGGAGGCGGAGCCGCACGCAAAATCTAGTATCATATTAATCTGATTATTATTTTTATGGCAGAGGCTTGGCATAATGCGTATTCTTATTCGTATGATACATCATACTAGTCTACAGACTATTGACCTTCTGTAGAAGCCTGTGAAATAAGTATAACAGTAACATAAATTATGAATATCAAAATATACATTTAATATTTTGAAGTCAAAAACGTAGTAATTCCTATTATGATTCAGTTAAAGTGGCATTTTAAATTTGAGTTCTCATATCTTCATAATTCATTTTAAATCCTTCACAAATATATAAAAATTGGAGCATTAATCATGTTTATTCGGTGGCCATTTTACGTCCACTTAAAACGCCATAATTCCTAATTACAGAGGTTGTGTGTCAAAATGACAAAGCTTCGGCTCTTTTGCGGGCGCGTGAAAAATATACATCATGAACTCTCGGGCACTCTGCTCGTATATATAAAAACTGATGTGTGGTCGTGTTTGTTTATTTCATATTTTTTGTATAATGTACATGAATGCCTCGGTGGCGCAGTTGTAATGCGTACGCGTTACGATTGAGGCCAACGCTGAGGTCTCGGGTTCGACCCCCGGGTCGGGTACAGTGGTATTAGGTTTTTTTTCTATGTTCAGTATCATCTCGGAGTCTGGAATTTGTGCCCGGTATGGCGATAGGCTCGCCCCCTATCACATCGTGGGACGGAGATACGCTCGGCGAAATGTCTGCCTACCCCTTCGGGGATTACAGGCGTTAGTGCGTATGTATGTATGTACAGGAATTATACAGGCCACCAACATCTTAAACTCAAAGCCAACCTCACCTACACGTGGGTACCACTGCAGATTAACGGACGAGGCAATGGTAAAACTTGGTTCCCGTTGCAGGTAGTGCCTTGTAATTCAAAGTGATGTGTTATATTGTTTTTGTTTATGCGCAGGCGTTGCGCTTACCATCAGGCGAGCGAACTGCTCATTACGCCATTACTGCTCTTTTCTTTATAACATATGCTGGCAAACGAGCAAGTGGGTCACCTGATGGTAAGTAATCTCCACCGCTCATGTACGCCCACAAAATCAAAAGAATTAAGGGCGCGTTGCCGACCTTAAAGGAAAGGGATAATTAAGGGTATGGGAAGGGGAGGGGATTTGAGATCACTTACGGTACGAAACGCAGCAGAAAGCTTCTACTTTACGTCTGTTTTCTGTGAGACAGTGGTAACGACCCGGACGAGCCGGCCCATTCAAGCTGTAGACAAAAGTGTCCACAGCGTGGCTCTACCACTCAATAATTGAAATTGAATTGAAAACGAGGTTGAAACGCATACCAGGAGGTACAAACTAGTCTCCCATAAATTCACATCGTGGTGTGCATATCACGTGCAGTTTATTTCAATTAGCCAGACCACATCCTCCACATTCTCCTCAAGAGACAATTTACGATTGTTTATAATTTCGACAAAAGTCTCCGCGCGTCTCGCTTAAAAATTATATTTTTTCGTTGAAAATGTACCGCCATTTCAATATGTAACAGGAAAGTTCGAATTATACGACACGATGTGGACACATGTACTCAGCGTCTAGATTATACTATCGAATAATAAAATTATAATAATTCTAGCCCTGTATTATACACGTCCCACTGCTGGGCACAGGCCTCCTCTCTTGAATAAGAGGGGTTAGGCCTTAGTCCACCACTCGCGTCCACCAGTCGACGAGTGGTAGAATTGGCCGGCTCGGCCGGGTCGTTACCACTGTCTCACAGAAAACCGGCGTAAAGTAACAGCTTGCTGCTGCGTTTCGTACGGTGAGTGAGATATCCGGAGGCCCAAATCCCCCTCCCCTTCCCAATCCCTTATTATCCCTTTCCTTTAAGGTCGGCAACGCGCCCATAATTCTTTTGTATTGTGGGCGTACATGGGCGGTGGAGATCGCTTACCATCAGGTGACCCACTTGCTGGTTTGCCGGCCTATACTATAAAAAAAAAACTCGCACTCGCCTAATGCAGGTTGGTAGACTTCACATACCTTTGAAATTATTATGAAAAACTTCTCAGGTATGCAAGTTTCCTCACTATGTTTCCGGCACCGTTAAAGTAAAAGATAATTAACAATTAATACACACGTAACATAGAAAACTCAGAGGTGTATGCTCTTGGGGCTGGTTTCGAGCCTGCGACTTTCGTCTCGACAGTCCGAAACACTAAGCTAAGCTATTGCTGCGCTATATTAATGTTAAAATTTAGAACTAAAACTTAAGACAGAAAAATACAATCGTGAAAGTGATAATCAACAGAATATATGCACTCACGCCTGTAATCCTACTGTAATTGTAAATTGTGTTTTAAGTTTTTTCTCTCATTTTTAATCTTGTAATGTGCAGTAGGTATTGTAGCTAAGCGATGTATTAGTCTTAGGTATTAGTGTGAGATACCGTAATAAATACATTTCTTTCTTTCTTTCTTTCTTTCTAATCCCCGAAGGGGTAGGCATAGGTGTAACCAGTACACCCACATTTTGCCGAGCGTACCTCCGTCCCTTATGTGATAGGGGCGAGCCTATCGCCATACCGAGCACAAATTCCAGATTCCGGGCTGATAGTGAGCATTTCGTAATAGAAAAACCGAATAGCACCGACCCGGGGATCGAACCCGAGACCTCAGCGTTGGCATCAATCGTAACGCGTACGCATTACAACTGCGCCACCGAGGCAGAACTCAAAGTTAAGAGAGAAAAATACAATCATGAAAATTATAATCAACAGAATTACTACAAAAATAAAATTATCACTCAATAGTGCACCAATAAAAATTCCCCGCCGGCGTGCAATATGCAGACACCAGACAAAGGTCGCCGGCGACTCCGCTCGTCTGCCAAATTGTATCGAAAAATAAACCCGCCCGGTGACGGAATATTTCTGGATCATGACAGATTTCCGATGGTTGCGGCAAGCCGGACGCGAGTGTCAGTGACGCTCAACGATATACTAAAGGATCTAGTTTTTGTTTTCGAATGGATTTATGCTGTGGATTATACTACTTTTACAGCTTCACCTGACAATAAAGCCGGCGCTTATGGCGCTCTAGCCAGAAATATGTATAATGTACTTAGTAGCGATTAAGCACAGAGGCGCCTTATAGAAGGCTCAGACCTCAGCTTGAGCAATCGCTGGGGAGTATAGTTTAGGGCCGTCTCTGCACATCATTATGCCGACGGTCAGTTGTCCTATGTCGGGGTGACCTATAATTATTGCGATTCGGATTGGGCAAGGAAAGTGCTGCTTCGATAGCGACTGTGATGGAGTCGTTGGGATCTGCCAAAACATGTTTGGGACGTCGACGGAGGAAAAGGATCTAGTGACACAGTGTCAAGTTAGTGATGTTGCCGAATGGTCTCTCACTGATTTAGGTAATGCGTATCCTACTTTTTTTTGCGTAGGCCGGCAAATGAGGAGTGGGTCACCTGATGGTAAGTGATATCCACCGCCCATGTACGCCCACAATACTAGAAGAATCATGGGCGTGTTGCCGACCTTATAGGAAAGGGATAATTAAGGGATTGGGAAGGGGAGGGGGCGAGACGGCTTCGGTAACAAAGCCGTTCTTCCCGGACGCCGTCGAGGCGCACAGCGGTACACAGGTAGACCATGACCTGGATTAGGACATAGGCTACTTTTTATCCTGAAAAAGGCCATTCACGCGGGCGGAACCGTCAGCAAAAGCTAGTATAACAATTCGAGCAAAGTGACTTAGCCAGACTAAAGTTGACTTCTACAGATTTGTACTGATTGGTGCCGCTATTTTAATTGCTCAATCAATAAACGTTTTAATTTTAATTTTCTTTGAATTTTGAGTTTCTGAAAACAACAACTGCGAATTCAAGTTATTTTGCGCATATCTCACGAACGCCCAAAATCAAAATAAAAACGTTTATTTTGTAAGTAGGCCACAAAGGGCTCGTTTACACGTCAATAATAAAATAAATTACACTGAAACGTCTATAACGTACATATATACGGACTCACGCCTGTAATCCCCGAAGGGGTAGGCGGAGGTGTAACCAATACACTCACATTTCGCCGAGCGTATCTCCGTCCCATGATGTGATAGTGGGCGAATCTATATTATATATGATACCGATACTGAGCTTTTCGTAATAGAAAAACATGTTTCCTCCTTCCTATAACATGGAATCCTTTTAACGGAGTGTGAAGAAGCAACTAAGCAGGCCGGCATAATTCTGCCGATCTGCGATAGATTCAGTGTCTATTCGTTGGTCGACAGTATTCATGGATTGCGATACACTTACCATCAGGTGTAGCGTAGTCACTTTGCCGAGCCAGGAAAAAAAAACCACTTTACCCGAACCAGCGATCGAACCCGAGACCTCAGCGTTAGCCTCAATCGTAACGCGTACGCATTACAACCCAGGCAGTCTATAACAATGCTTCGCAAATGCCCACGAGTCTGAAAAGAAGCACCGAGAAAAGCAGCCGTAGGTTTTTTGAATGTAATATTATTTACTTCTATTTAGGTATCTGGCTTTATCCTGGCTAATGCCTGTAATATTATTTCATTGTTTTTTCTTTTTCCTCATAAAATAATGAAGCGTAATAGAAAATGCCTCGCTAAATACGTGCGTCTGACGCTTAACGCTACTTTCAAAACTCTGTTTTTACTATTTGACGGATCAAAGGAGATTTCTTACGAAAACATATATCTTTTGTATGTATAATTGGGTCATGTCTGATGTCACAAATGTCGGAGTTTGATCTCGATTGCGATGGCTATCAACGATGGTGAAATTGTTTGTTAGTTCGTAGACGATCTGTCTGTGAAAAGTCGGTCAATTAGTCTACTGATGTTTGCGATATTCATGATTTTGTTATACCTTGTAATCGCCTCAGTGTTCTAGTGATAGCGTACTAAGGCTGAGAACCCGGAAGTCTTGTGTCCAATTCTCAGGTAAGGCGATCACGATTTGTGTTTGAGTTTTCGATTCGAAAAAACTCAATATGAACTGCTCAGAATTAGAATTTGTGCCAGGTATAGCAATAGGCTCGTCCCTTATCACATCAAGGGACGTATATACATGAAAAGTGGGTGAACTGGTTACACCTCTGCCTACCCTTTCGGGGATTACAGGCGTGAGTGCGTATGTATGTATGTATGTAATGTCAGCTGAAACTTTCACAATTTTAAATTGTGTAATACTTTTCTTCTCTTTCTTTCTTTTCTTCTATGACACACTACCACGCATATAAAGCACTTCCACGCAGGCGGAGCCAGACAAAAGCTCGTAATACAATTGATTTAAAAAGTTACCAAAATCTATCGAACGATCAATAGAAAATTCTAAGAAAGTAGTTTATGGTTATAAAAAATCTAAATATTTAAAATAGTTTTAATTCACTTGATACATTTATAAATCCAATTTAATTTCGACTATTCGAAACAGAACCGTTTATATCATGAACACCAATTATTTATCTCAAAGAAAAACACAAACATATATTATCATAATACAGTGCGGATTTAGCAGAAATCGTGCCATTTTTCATCCGGACAACGATAAAATTAATGGCACCAATAAAAACCGTAAATCCGTTAATTTATCATTGAATGTACAAAAAATCTAACTACTTTGGACGCGTCGAAACTCTCATATTCATATATAATTTGTTGAAAACTTTATTAAACCCATTTAGACTATTCTATGGAAATAAGTCTTACTCTAATAATTTTAAGGTCGAAAATCAGTAAGTAAATAAAGCAATTAATTAATTTAATTAAGCAGTGGTTGGCTTCATACGCTTGTGTCAACATAATTAAGAAAACATAACGTTTCCACTGTTTTCTGAAAAAAGAAAACAAACGCTCTTTTATTATTTATTGGGTTTTTTGTTGTATGATGCAGACACTTTTGTATGAAGTAGGAGTAAGTGTGGATAAAGGAACAAGATAAATAAGTCTTGTTACCGTGATAATAAACATGACACCGACTTTGTAGTTATTTTATGTTTGACTGCCTCGGTGGCGCAGTTGTAATGCGTACGCTGTATGACTGCTGTGCTTAGTCTCGGGTTAGGGTCCGGGTCGGGTAAAAGCGATGTTACGTTTTTCGATCACGAAATGCTTAGTATCAGCCCGGAGTTTGGCATTGCGTCCGGTGTGGCATGGCGATAGACTCACCCCCTATCAGATCATGTTCTTCAGCAAAATGTGGGTATACTAGTTACACCTCTGCCTTTTTTTTATAGTATATGCCGGCAAACGAGCAAGTGGGCCACCTGATGGTAAGTGATCTCCACCGCCCATATACGCCCACAATACTAAAATAATCATGGGCGCGTTGCCGACCTTAAAGGAAAGGGATAAGTAAGGGATTGGGAAGGGGAGGGGAATTTGGGCCTCCGGATATCTCACTCACCGCACGAAACGCAACAGCAAGCTGCTACTTTACGCCGGTTTTCTGTGAGATAGTGGTAACGAACCGGACGAGCCGGCCCATTCATGCTGTAGACGAAACTGTCTACAGCGTGGCTCTACCACTCAATGCCTAACCCTTAATTAATTATAGATACGCACTCACGGCTGTAATCCCCGAAGGGCAAAGGTGTAACCAGTATACCCACATTTCGCCGAGCGTATCTCTATCCCACGATGTGATAGACTGCGAGCCTATCACCATACCGGGCACAAATTCCAGGCTCCGGGCTGATACTGAGCATTTCGTAAAAGAAAAACCCAATACCACTTTACCTGACACGGGGATCGAATCTGAGACCTCAGCGTTGGCCTCAATCGTAACGCATACGCATTACAACTGCGCCACCGGGGCAGTAATTAATTATAGTTATAAGTTATTCCATTTTTAGGTACTATTAGGCTGTGATAAAAATATACCTATTTAATATAAATCACCAAAATAGATTTAAAAAACTATTTTAATAAACAACCGAACACAACATCCTGATTCCCGCCAAAACATTCACATCTTCTTCACAACACAAAAATTCCGACAAAGGAATATTTCTACAATTCCTATTCGTATTTTTAACAGTGGCAATACAATTAATTGTCAAAGGTTCATTGACATCGTTCCGTGACCAATCAAATGGCTTTGAACGTTAATATTTATTTAAAAACTGGAAAATATCACCACGTTACGTGTACATATTAAAGCGACCAAATTTTTACTCCAAACCCTAATTACAACGCCTACGTACTAGTATAAATTATTTTTATTGCATGATTTGTATTGGGATAGATAGGAGAATTTTAATTTTCAAGAAATTACCTCAGTTAAATATATATTTTATATTTATTTATAAATAAAAAATAACTTTACTTTTGCCTCTAAAAATGTTGAGATGAGAATTACGGCTGAAACAAATTCCTGAGTCTTAGAGATAAATAAAAGAATATAGATTGGGGTCATGTCAGTCAGTATGTCATATGATTGTTTTTTTTTCGACTTTATGCTCGTCGCTGCTCGTCGCCATTAACCAAGAAAGAAGAAGAAGTGTTTTTTAGCCTTAATGATAAGCGTGTTGACATAGTGGCTACATATTATCTGATAGTAAGTAAAGTGCAGTTAAAATATTGTGTTTTATAGCATACGCCGGAAAACGAGCAAGTAGGTCACCTGATGGTAAGTGACCTCCACCGCTCATGTACAACACAAGAAGAATCATGGGCGTGTTGCTGACATTTAAGGAAAGGGATATTTAAAGGGTTTGGAAGGGGATTTGAGCCTCCGGATATCTCCCTCAACGTACGAAACGCAGCCGCAAGCCGCTACTTTACGTCGGTTTTTTGTTTTTTTTTTGTAAGAGCCGACCCATTCGTGCTGTAGACAAAATTGTCTACAGCATGGCTCTACTACTCACAAGTGTCCGCCGTCAAGAGACCTTGTGTCCCTTGACTATCGGTAAAATGAAGTAGATACCATTCATAATCTGCCACGCCACGCTGTAGACAAAACTGTCAATGGGCCAGCTCGACCCGGTCGTTACCACTGTCTCACAGAAAACTGGCGTAAAGTAGCAGCTTGCTACTGCGTTTCGTACGGTGAGTGAGATATCCCGAGGCCTAAATCTCCTCCATTTCCCAATCCCTTAATGATCCCTTTCCTTTAAGGTCGGCAACACGTCCATGATTGTTCAGGTATTTTGGATGTTCATGAACGGTGATGATCACTTACCATCAGGTGACCTCCTTGTCCGTGACACTATCCTTTAAATAAATATATTTTTATGTACTACGTCTCTGCTACGTTTTATGCGGGCTTGAAGTTACTGAATATAATATATAGACTGACAAACCGCAACTCACCGAAAGGAGGCACTGTAACGGGTTTTTCACCCTGTGTATGTCTCAGATATCCTCTCGTATTATAATATTGACAGCCTCTTGAAACGAGAGGCCGCGAGTTCGATCCCCGCACCGAGACAATTGTTTGTCTAATCCACAAATGTTTGTTTCGGGTCTGAGTGTTGTGGGACCGTAAGTCCCTCGTAATTCCTGATACCCGCGATACAGGTTAATCTAGTGTGGGGTTAGGAGTGTGTGTGTGACTGTTTGATGAATTTTTTTTGTATTTAAGAATATGCTGCTACTAGAGTAATGAGGGGATAAGTTTCACAAGATGGTAGGTCCCTCGTATGCGAGAGGCCGGCTGGGTTGGTAACACCGCTTTCTCTATTTCTGCCGCCAAGCAACAGTGTGTAAGCACTGTTGTGTTCCGGTTTGAAGGACATTGCAGCCAGTGAAATTACTGGGCATTATGAGACTTAACACCTTATGTCTCGGGGTGACGAGCGCAGTCCAGTGTCATGCAGTGCTTTGTTGTTTAAAGTTCTGTGTGGCATTGCTTCTGTTTATGAACGTAGTATAAGGCGTGGCGCTTACCATCACGCGAGCTACCTGTTCGTCGCATCAACCAAGCAAATAAAAAAAAAATGCATACATGTTTACTTGTGTGCAAGTCTTATAAAGTGTATACATATGGTGACAGTGCAATCATGTTCCGACGGTACGATCCAACGTTTGACCCAAACTGGTAATAATAATTGATTTAATTAACATAGAGTTAGTATCAATGAACAGGTTACTGTGTAGAACCGATACTCCTTAAGTTTTTATTTTATTAATAAACTCTACTGCATACTAGCAGTGCTGATGTATGGAAGCCAAACATGGGCTCTAACAAGAAATTAATTAAATAAACTTGCCACATGCTAACAGAAAATGAAGAGAAGCATGTTGGGAGTCAAGAAAACCGACAAAATTACAATCCAAAACATCAGACAGAAGACCGAGGTGCAGGATATAACTCTAAAAATCAGAAGGTTAAAATGGAAATGGTCAGGCCATATGATAAGAGGAAAGAACAAGTGGAGTAAAATAATATGTTACCCAATGGTACCCAAGGGAAGGTCACAGAAAGAGAGGAAGACCTCAAAAAAGATGGGATGATGACATTAGACAGGTTGCTGGAACATCATGGAGTAGAGTAGCCAGAGAGAGAACAGAATGTAGAAGGTTGGAGAAGGACTTTGCCAATTGGCAAACGGACATACAAAAAATAAGCAAACGCCAAATACATTATTAAACACTATATAATAATATGTCCGATCAGAAACTTTAATAAATAATAAACTCTACTATGATACAAGCGATACATTTTTGGACAGTTCAGATTAGATCAGATCATCAGTACAAGATGATACAAGGGATACATTCCCACGGGTGGCCCAAAACACGCTGGCTTCACGTATTAGAGGGAGACACGAAAGCCAATGGCCTGACTCAAGACCAGACAGAGTAGAAGCCTTTAAGGAAGATAGACTCAAGCAATAAGCTGGGATATCACCAAGCAGAAACAAATTCACAATTCCTAGACTTATCTCATACGCACTCACGCCTGTAATCCCCGAAAGGGTAGGCAGAGGTATAACCAGTACTTCCACATTTCGCCGAGCGTATCTCCGTCCCACGATGTGATAAGGGGCGAGCATATCGCCATACCGGGTACAAATTCCAGACTCTGGACTGATACTGAGCATTTCGTAATTTTTATTACGAAATGCTCAGTGGGTTTTTCTAAACCCAATACCACTTTGCCCGACCCGGGGATCGAACCGGAGACCTCAGCGTTGGCCTCAATCGTAACGCATACGCATTACAACTGCGCCACCGAGGCAGTCTAGTCCTTACATAGTCTTATCTCCTGTTTATATATTCTTCGATCAAAATATAAAGGTGCCAAGTACCCGATTAGTTGTCAACGCATTCAATTAATAGGTAAATTAACCAGATACATTCAACGCCGGGACTAGACTTATGGGACCACATGATTCCGTATGCACATTCCATTTGTATGATAAATCTAGTGAAGTATTCATATTATTGTCTGCTAGTATTTACATGTATATTTAGTAACTCTTAATGAAGAAGTAGGTAATGCTTCCTTCAATCTTAATGATGATTAATAGCTTTTTATTGGCGAAGATTTTGTAAATTGTTTACAGCTTGGATATGCTCAGCCCGTAAAGGTAATAAATTAAGGTCTTTGGAAATTGCTAATGCTTGATGTGGTAAAGCCATGCTCTAGACAGTTGTTTCTATAATAATTATCAAACAAACCAAAATTTACATCAATTGACATGTTGGTGTTGTATTTCATACCGTGAGTGATATTTTCGGAAGTCAACATTTTCTTTCCTTTCCTTTAGGGTCAGCAACGCTCCCATGATTCTTCTGGTATTGGGGATATTAAAAGGCGGTAGAAATTGAGTTACATTTATGTGACTCACTCATTTGATTGCTATAAAAAGCAGCATTGTTCCAAGCTAACAAATATAAATCAGGTCGGCTAGTGTAAATACCGCTAAGATGCTAAAATTTTAAGAGCTGCATAGTTGCCCATAACACCTTTAACTTGATTAATAATTTTACTACGAGTATCCTATATTATATTGCTATTATAATTAATGTGAAAGTTTCGATGTTTGTGAGGTTGTGAATTTAGATTTTTGTTAATCAATCATGTCTTAACAGCTGAAAGGATGTTTATGAAATTAGTCACACTAATAATCCTTACTTAGGACATGGGCTTTTAATCTCGAAAGACAATCACGCAGGCAGAGATGCAGGTAAAAGCTAGTTTAGTAATTAAAATAAACTCTTAATTTATTCATCAGCAAATAGCAGCTCAGGGCATCACATCAAAGTTCATAGCCTGATGATAGTGTACAACAACATCTTCAATTTGCCAAATAGATCCAAGATTGATAAACCAAGATACCCATATGCCATAACTTGTGTTATTTGCGTATTAATGTATTTACAATTAGTCACGGTACCAGGCAGGTTACATTTAATTTGAAAGATTAATTTAGTAGTTAAATATTTGCCTTCGAATTTAAAGCTAGTCGAACGCACCCATCCGGCGAAGACAGTCAAAAAAGCAATAAACCAAACTAACCGGTTAATCGATTATATCTTGAACTTAATTTATAAGTAATTATCAGTAAAGGGCAGACTTATGATTAATAATGTGAAACATTGCACCAGTTTGGTTCCACAGTATTATGGAAAATCCTGGAGTAGCAGGCTGGCTACAATCATACTTCATACTAACTAATATTATAAATGTGAATGTAAGTTTATTTGTTACGCTTTCACGCGAAAACTACTTAACCAATCATCATGAAACTTTGTACACATATTCTTGGAAAAATAAAGAAGTAACATAGAACACTTTTTATGAAAAAAATATATCTATTTGTTTATTACGCTTTCACGCCTAAATCACTGAACCGATTTTGATGAATTTTGATGTAGAGATAGATAGATGGGCCCTGGAGACGGTTATAGGCTACGTTTTATTTCGGAAAAATCTATAATAAAAGCTAGTAAATAAATAAATAGATAAATATACAAACCACACATCTCCTGACCCCACACTTGGTTAACCTGTATTGTGGGTATCAGTAATATTTGTGGTCCTCGCAAATTTGGCGGGGTACGGAAATAGTACCCGCGGCCTCTCGATTCACAACCAACTACTCTCCAACTGCACCACTCGCCCAATGTCCATCCAAATGGAACAAAACTATAGTTACACTGTTTGTTGACAATAGGTTTTATAAGCAACAGAAAATGATACGCAAAAGAAACCCTTTTATTAAAACACAATCAAAATTGGTTCAGAAATGTGCCCGCAGTTGACTTTAAATGTTGGTATGAGGAAAAGTGGGTGCGTAGTAGGGATATCTCGCTTGCACGCGTGCACCATAATGAAAATTTTACACAGATACGTCAATGTTTGCGTCGGCTGTCATTTGACAATTACCCCTTCTACAGGATTTGAATGGCTTATAACTTATTTATTTTTGGTCCGATTTATAAAATTATCTGTAATAGATTTTGAGTAACATAACTTATTGTTTTAAATAATAAGAAAAATCTAGCCAACAACCCTATTAAAGATAAAGCAGTGGTATCTACACAGACATCTATCTCCCTACACAAACCTCTCGCATACAAGGGACCCACCACCAAGTAAATAGTACATTTCCGCTAAACGATCGGTTAATGGACCATGAAATAATTCACCTGAATACAGATTTATTACTTTAAAAGATCGAATTGATTCCATTTGCATTTCATTTCATACGCCATTAATATTATGGAGAGAAAGTTCGAGGTCTTAAATTGTTGGATCGAAACGGAAAAGCTAAAGGTAAGATTCCGAAATAAAGCAGGTGTGTTTGCAACTTTTTCAAATCTAATCTTGATTTACGTATATTTCAGTTTACTTTTCCAGTTATGACGTATAAGTTTAACCAAATTGTGACATAAAAATTTAAACCCTCACAAATCATCGACCGTCCGTCCACAATAGGGTAGTTGACTAGATTTTTTTTATTATTTAAATCAATAAGTTATGTTACTCAAAATCTATTGCAGAAAGAATTTTATAAATCGGACCAAAAATAAATAAGATAGAAGCCATTCAAATCCTGTAGAAGGGGTAATTGTCAAATGACAGACGATGCAACCTTTGACGTCACTGTGTAAAATGTTCATTATAGTGCACGCGTGCAAGCGAGATAGTGAGATATCCCTACTACGCACCCACTTTTCCTCATACCAACATTTAAAGTCATAATAACTGCGGGCACATTTCTGAACCAATTTTGATTGTGTTTTAATAAAAGGGTTTCTTTTGCGTATCATTTTCTGTTGCTTATAAAATAATGTATAAAATTCAATATAGGAAACTACCCTATTGATTGCTTAGGCTGTATGATTCGGCGTCCATCGCCTACTGCTACTTATTAAAAAGTGTCGATGGTGATACATTTTTATGAATGGTGGTCGTATTTCTGTTAATATATTTAAAGTTACGTGCGTTGGTAAAATATGTTCATGAACGTAATGATTCTAATAAATTAGTAGATATTTGTTTTCCATGTTAGATCATTTGTTACGGTGCTCGTTCTTTTTTTATTTCAAGCTTGTGACGAGTCCTTTTGCGTATTACAACCCGTCTTTTTTTTACATTGGGAAAATCCTCTTGGATTCCCGGACACCTTAATAGATAGACGGGGTATGCCGGATTATTATCGCCTAAAAACCCCATGGTTGTCACCATCTGCACTATGGAAGGGTTTCGGGACTTCCAACAGAAACACGCCGAAACGCCTGTAATCCCCGAAGGGATAGACAGAGGTGTAACCAGTACACCCACATTTCGCCGAGCGTATCTCCGTCCCTTAAGTGATAGGGGCGAGCTTATACCCATACCGGGCACAAATCCCAGATTCCGGGCTGATAGTGAGCATTTCGTTGTAGAAAAACCACTTTACCCGACCCGGGGATCGAACCCAAGACCTCAGCGATGGCATTAATCGTAACGCGTACGCATTGCAACTGCGCCACCGAGGCAATCGGTGAAATAAAAATACCAAGCTTAAAAGGTGATGTATCAACATCTACCATTCGGATAACCGAAACAGCTGTTCATAACAATAACGAAGAAATCATAACACGAATTACAAACATCCCATTGTTTAAAGGTTATGTTTCATTTCCACTGAATCAACGATTTGTTGAATTTTTATACTGGCATTAAGTCGACATGATGTTGGCATTACGAGAAGTAAGAAAGAATAAACGTACATACATACGCACTCACGCCTGTAGACCCCGAAAGTGTAGTAGAGGTGTAACTAGTACACCCACATTTCGCCGAACCTATTTCCCTATCAAATGTGATAGTGTGTTTAAAAAAATATTTTAGTAAACCAGTTTCAAGAACAAAATTGCCATTGCCTCCAAGACCCTTTGTGGCTTTTTAACTTTTTTTGGAGCAGTCATGTTGTGGAGACAAATCGAGAGATTATAGTCCCGAATAAAGTCGCCACACATAGTTTTTTTTGGCAGCATTGTTATAAATATTTCGGAAGTCCTTGAACATTCTGAGGCGTAAAAGTCTTGACATGTACTCCAAAAAAAAAAACGATTTACCCGTAAACCGATGTTTTGATCAAATTATCAGTTTATGCTAACAAAATCGGCTATCTATTTATTGTACGGTAAATTTTTATATTTTAAATTTTTAAACCTTAAATATTAGGTACTACTGATTTTAATTATGACTTCACATATTATATTATACAACGTTACATTTCTACTCTGTTTGTTCAGAACAATGGGCTGCATAATTAAACTTGAACAATAATGCCATAAAATTACGACAAAATCTCGGCTAAACGTTTACATAAAATTGCTGGATCATTTTATTTTTCAAGTCAAGTTCAAGTTTTTTCCCTCTCTCTCATCATTGGTTAGAAAGGGAGGCGTGATCCTGAATGAGTTAATGAGAAGTGCAGTGAGCGAAACAGGGATTCGAATTACGATCTTGGGGAAAATGTTTTTGAAGCATGGGAAGGCGGTAGCGTGTTTTAATTTAAAGGCTTTATGGATGTTCATTGATGCGATCAAGATTAATTTTGACGGTTAGGAAATATTTAGTAAAGATAAAGACTGTATAGAAGATATAGATCTCTAACTGATCAATTATGGACATAATATTGTGAGTGATAGATAACAAACGTTAATTAACAATTAATCAATAAATCATAGCTGAAAATCCATGAGATAACAACCAAAAATAATTTAAATAGATGTGTAAAACTAAGCGTTAGGACTAAGGATTACCACTTAAAGTAAATCAACAAAAATATCCAATCCATTCAAACCAATCAATTAAAGTATTGTTTATAAACTCAATACTTCTTCATCTGTTGTACTGTGAATTAATACATACGAGTATCTATAAAGAATAATATAATATCCACAGATAATCCACTCAATTCCTTTAAATCACAAATCCAAACTCATTCCAACAAATAGTTCGTCCGCACAATAAATTCACTCTACCGATGGAGTAAAGCATTAATAAATGTTATTATAATTGAGCAATATTGTAAAACGGGAAGCTGAATTGTATATAATAGGCCATAAATAAAACAAAGATATATGGTCGCATGTTAACTAGCCACAAATCAGACGAGGTAAGGGCTTTACCTACAAGAACGATGATAAACACAAATACAATTTAATGGAATCATAAGCACTTCGGTTCGGTTAAGACGAAACATTGTGTTAGACGATGAAAGAATTATAAATCATGACTATCACAAAGATTATACGATATTCATTATACAAGTCCTTATTGAAGATATGGGAGACATTATGCTAGAATTAAATAGACGTCTTGTGACTGTTGTATTCAAAAGAATGTTCTATTCTTGATAAAAAGATATTGTAAAGGTTAAGTATATTGATCTCCTGTTTGCATCAAATAATCTTTATTTAATTGCGATTACAACAAATAAACTAAATACAATTCAAAAAGTTTCATAAATGTTCAAACATTTTTCTATCATTACAAATAACAGTAAAAATCTTGAATCAACACAAAGCCTCGATAAACCGTACTCCCGCTACATCGAACCACACCGTCCTTCCTCTCAGAGCCTGAATATAATTTATATCACCACTTAGTCGAATATAAGTTAGGTAATCTCATTAAGGTAATGGGTCTTGATTAGGCGTTATCTAACGGGCCAGATCTCACGGTATACTTCCATGTCGTCGAGCCACTTTACAGTGTTTGAGGGGGCTTATGTGTTCGATCATTTGGAATGTAACACCTCGGTTTCGTGTAGGGCAGATAGTGAAGATGATGGTTCTAATTTTGTGATGTATTTTTGGGTAGTGATTATTTTAACATGATTAACCTCTGTTAATTATGTTCATTCTTCTTCCACCTGTCCCTATCCCATTCTCAGTGGGGTCGGCGCAACATGCTACAGAAAGATTTGGCTTGTAATTTTTAAGACCGGCCATGCCTGACGTCAATCCCTCTAAGGAGAAAACATCTAGACCCGAAAAATGATATTTGTGGATCACACAAACATTTGCCTCGGTGCGGGAATCGAACCCTCTCACAGCCGGCTACTCGCCTACTGCGCCACGGATAATTATTCATCAATAAAAACGGCAAGTCAAATATACATACATACAGTTGACGCCTTTATACTCGACGGAGAAAGCAGAAGTGCAACTAGTGCACCCACGTTTCATCGAGCTTATTCCGTCCCATGATGTGATGGGGCGGACATATCACCAGACTGGGTACAAATTCCAATCTCAGGCAATTCATGTGTACTTTTTAGAGGCCTTAGTCCACCACGCTGGCCTAATGCGGGTTGGCAGACTTCACATACCTTCGAAATTCTTATGGAGAACTTCTCAGGTATGTAGGTTTCCTCACGATGTTTCCTTCACCGTTAAAGCAAGTGATAATTAACAATTAATATACACGTAAATTAAAAAAGTTAGAGGTGTATGCTCTTGAGGCTGGTTTCGAACCTGCGACTTTCGTCTCGACAGTCCACACCACTCCCACCTGAGCTATCACTGCCTAATAATATCATTATAATATCATTATTTTACTTTTTAATGTTCCTCATTGACATAAGTTGAGCTGCTCTAACTCTATTCAAAATTAATTGTATTATAGTAGGGCAAATATTGTAAATGAATTTTGCAAAGAGCAACGTTAGAGTTTCTTGTCCGTTCGATTTTCATTTTCGCGGGCAGAGCCGCGGGTAACTCCTAGTAATCTATAAACTCAAAATTCCAATTTGTCTTAAAATGTGGGTGATACAAACATAATTTACGGTTAAATGTAATAAATTAATATTTCAATAAGAAAATTAAATCATTTAAATCGGCTTATAGTGTGCGAAGTTTATGGCGCGTACGACTTATAGTTTTCGAATCTTTGACCCGTTATAGAGATAAAATCTATGAATTCGTATTAATATAAGTAGTATAAAGCTCATAATGATATGTCGAAAAGCTATGACACTTAATTTAGTTTATATTCAAAAGATATTCAAATTGAATAAGCTTTGTTGTCTAACATAACCTCGCGCCTTTATCCCTGAAGGAGTAGCTATACGTGCAATTAATGCTGCACCCAAGGTTTGCTGAGCTTATTTCCGTCACATGATGTGATAGAGTATCGCCATACCAGGCACAAATTACAATACCGGGCAATTCATATGTAATTTTTTGAATCGAAAACTCAAAGACAAGTGAAATAAGTTTCTAATATAATCAGTGACGAAACGTGCAGGTCGCTCGCCTGATGGTAAGCGTCACGCCTACCCATAAACAGAAGCAACACCACACAGAACTTTGTACAAAGTTTTGCATGGCATTGGACTACGCCCGTCACACCGAGACATAAGATGTTAAGTCTCAAAATGTCCAGTAATTTTACTGGCTTTGATGTCCTTCAAATCAAAATACAACAGTGCGTACATACTACTGCTTGGCGGCAGAAATAGACAAAGCAGTGGTATCAATCCAGACGGCCTCACGCATACGAGGAACCTACCACCTAGTTCTAAATTATTTCCATACAATTGCTTACAATGCAAGGATGCACGTACAGCCATCGAAATATGATATCTAGATCACTCTCATATGAATCTGCCAAAAAATACGGCTCCACTTACTTACACATGCAAAGATAAAATCACACGTAACACTCATACACGCAACAAATATTAATTAACGTTCAAAATCATCTTTACTTTATATAAAAGTTAAAGTCTAAATATTAAATTTCTAAATCGAGATACAACGTTATAGAGAAAGAGACGTCAACTAGAGATAATGAATCAAATTTTGTGAATTGATGAATGAACAAGTTGCACAGACTTTTATAGCCCGACCCTTTTGCACAGTTTTGATTGGGTTAATTTTTTAGCTAGAGTTACGTTTCTTGTTTCATTATTTCGATGCGTACAACCTTCCTTTTTATTCCTCAGCACCAACTAGAAGGTTCTATTCTGCTCTATTGCACCCCACATACTATAACATGGCTGACAAAACCTGACATTTTGTCCGGCAGTATTTTTGTCACAGACACGTTGAGAGAAAGATTAATAGCATCGTATGTGAATACTACGCCTATTATTAATTAAAACGACGTCCGGATTCCATGACGGTGCTTTGTTCTGCAGAATTAATCATATTGTAATGATATTGCCCTATAAACCTTTCACCACACGTCACAAATCTCGGCTAGACATGCTTGTCGTATATGCACGAGTGACGAAGTTGTATGTCCTACATATTTTCATTATCTCTCGAAAAATAAAATGAATGTACCCAATTTAACAATTAACACTTTATAACATAAAATCATTACAGGCCAAATGAAATGCTGTCTCTATATTTGAAGGCAGTGAAGTTACTGGGCAATAAGACTAAATCTTACAAAGTTTTGCGTGGTGTTTCTGTTTATAGGCAGGCGTGATGCTTATCATCAGGCGAGCGACCTGCTCGTTTCGTCACTCATGCTAATAAAAATTGCTAATCTCATAAAATATTATTTAATAAGTTTTTTTTTTATAGCACAGGCCGGCAAACGAGCAAGTGGGTCACCTGATAAGTAATCTCCACCGCCCATGTACGCCCACTATACCAAAAGAATTATGGGTGCATTGCCGACTTTAAAGGAAAGGGATGATTAAGGGATTGGGAAGGGGAGGGGGATTTGCCCTCCGGATATCTTACTCACCGTACGAAACGCAGCAGTAAGCTGCTACTTTACGTTGGTGTTCTTTGAGACAGTGGTAATGACCCGAACGAGCCGGGCCTATTCATGCTGTAGACAATAGTGTATATAGCGTGGCTCGACTACTCGGTGAATCTAATAAATTTGGCAGTAAATCTACCGGCATCTGTACCTACTTAAACACATATTTTCTGAACCCATGGTGGCCACATTAATAATAAATGTTGAAAGTGAACACCGTAATAGGCGTGCATTTCTACGAAGTATATTTATTAAGTTGGTTGAATGAATTCCGTTAATATTTTCCGAAAAATCCACGTCGTCAAGATTGCCGATAACAGTACGGTGTTGACCTTCGTACTGTGGGTAACATCAATGTAAAAAGAAGGTGTTTAATTTATTGTGGCGCCATTATTAATTTATTTCACTTGGTCCTGTCATAGTATTCGCTAGAATTTACGTTATTGTTTATTTCTAATCTACAACTAAGCTATTTGCCTCGAGGTACCAACTTGAAGAATACTTCTTTTTTTCTTTCGATCATAGACTGTTCATTGGTCTGGTTGCAGCCTACTTAGGCTGAGAAACTGTAAGGTCTTGGGTTCAAACTTAGGTCGGACATAAGCTTATATATGTATGTAACCAAAGATTCCTCTAGAAGTCCGAAGCATCTTAAAGGGTTTGATAGTTTAAATATTATAATTTTTCGGGTGAAGATGAAAATTTAATATTGTATCGCTGTTACTTTAATTAATTGAGCAAATAACAAGAGGTTTAAAACAAAAACAACTACGGCTTATAAAATATGGTGCGTATGGTGCGTAACTTTTCAATGGTGCGTTTTTTTCTAGCAATCAAGACTCCAGAAACCTATGGTAAGCTACAGCAGAGAGGTCACAGAAAATTAAAGACATCCCATAAAATAAGTTAAAGATTTCAACTACTTTAAATCTCTACATTACATAAAGAGCAGGCGGATACCGCCTTAAATCAACCTAAAGGAACACCTCCATACGCTGTTAAAAGAAAATTTGGAAGGATACTCTACACTTAAATAAAATATGATAAATACACCCAACAATCACAAATAGTCCTGACCTCACACTAGGTTAACCTGTATCGTGGGTATGAGAAACTTTGAGGGACTTATGGTCCCATTTTTGTAGGATATATTTTAATAGATCACACAAACATTTGTCTCAGTGCAGAAATCAAACCCACAACATCTCGCTTCGCAGTTCGCCCACTAGGCCACGAAGGCTGTTACTCGAATGTGATATTCAGAATACATAGCCCGTAGCAACCAATCATCGATTAAATCGATTACAAAATTTGCTACATACCTCACATCTCAATCATTAACAAAAATAAGGCAATTCAAATGCTGACGACTTTTTCGACTTTTTGTTTACATAAAAAAATATATATTGACTTCCATAGATGTTTATCTTTGATACAAGTTATGCAAGTTTCGCTTGGGTGAGCATTATTAATGAATTAATGAAATTTATTCTCGACGAGTCCAATGTTTGAATATATTTACTTAGGAAATTTCAATTGCGAATCTTTATAAAAATATTTTTATACCAGCAAACAAGCAAGTAAGGTACATGATGGTATCTGTAGGTGATAACTACACAACACACGTAAACATCTGAATTACCGACCTATAAATAAAGGAATGGGGATCGGGTGGTGGAGTTTTTTGTCAAAAAGATATTTAATCCAGTCTAATCTAGAATATTTCAAACAATTTCAAATAAAAGCAACGAAATGGGTTAGTTGAAGCCAAGAACCAGAAACGATTTGAATAGTACAATGCAATATAACTATACCGCATATAAATATGTTGGTTTTATTCAATAAATAAAATGAATGATTTCTTAGGTTTACGCGAATATTACACATTGAAATAAAACTAGTTTATACGGATCTCTCGGAGTCTCTCCCGTGACCACGAAGGCTGAAAAGCTTTCGAAACGTCGGGACTAAAATAAAAATTAAACCGCGATAAAATCCGTATAAACTAGTTTTATTTCAAATAAAATTAAGACTGCCTCGGTGGCGCAGTTGTAACGCGTACACGTTACGACTAAGGCAGACGCTGAGGTCTCGGGTTCGATCCCCGGGTCTAATAAAAGTGATATTGGGTTTTTCTATTACGAAGAGTTCACTATCAGCCCGGAGTCAAAAATTTGTGCCCGGTATGGTAATAGGCTCGCCCCCTATCACATCATGGGACGGAGATACGCTCGGCGAAATGTACTGGTTACACCTCTGCCTACTGTGAGTGCGTATGTATGTATGTATAAAATTAAGAAAATCAGACGATTAATTTAGGGAATCTGTAGCGCGAAAAAGGGTTAAACACGTTGCTGTTTATCTTTGTTGCCAGCGTAAAAAAATCCGATCGCAAACGACGCGTCTTTAATTAACCATCACTATCATTTCAGAGAAACCACTATAACACATTAATACGATGACTTCGCGTGGCGCGGATTAAATTGTTTGACATGTCTTCTATAAATTCGCGGTTTTTTGAACTGGAATGTTGCCAGGTTTCATATATTGACCAATTTAAAATGGTTTTCCCTGCCTCTTGCTGCTATGTGATTTGGAATCTTGGGAGGGATTTCTTTAACAGTTTGGGTGTCAAGACAAATTTGCCGCTTTAAAAGCCACAATGTATTTGATATTTTTCTGTGTATCTTTTTATTTGACATAATACTATGCGTGTTACGATGCAATGTGTTCGAAATACGTTTATCTTTAGATTTGAGTGGTTGTTTTATTAGTAAATGTTAGTTAACATCTTTTGGTCACGCATGGTATATTACTTTGATTAGTTTAAACTTGTGTCTTATTACTATATTTTGTCATGAAAAATATGTTATTAATTTAATTTTAGAATAACTGATTATTTGGAGTGAATGTTGGCCATGAACGTCTTATTTTTATTTATTCAGGATAACAAACAGTAGCACATTATACATTAACAATAAACTAATACATAATGAAACGGTTAAATATACACCCACAACGCTATCCACAAATTACTATTATTAGTGTTTACAGCTAGTGACGAGACTAACATTCAATAGGAATTTAATTTAATAGTTTAGCTTTACAAGGTGGTAGGTCCCTCGTTTGCGAGAGATCGGCTGGGTTGGCACCACCGCTTTGTCTATTTCTGCCGCCAAGCAACAATGTGTAAGCACTGTTGTGTTCCGGTGTGAAGGACATTGAAGCCAGTGAAATTACTGGGCATTATGAGACTTAACACCTTATGTCTCGGGGTGACGAGCGCAGTCCAGTGGCATGCAGTGCTTTATTTAAATTTCTGTGTGGCGTTGCTTCTGTTTATGGGCAGGCGTGGCGCTTACCATCAGGCGAGCGACCTGCTCATCTTGTCATTCAATCTAATAAAAAAAAAAGAACAAAAGCTATGCAACATTTCACGGGTTACTCAGATTTTGCTGCTATATGAGTAGCTTAGTGCCTAGCATCAAAGCCAATCTCACCTGGAAGTGGTACACTCTGCTGAATAATAGACTAAGTAATGGCGAAATTTCGTACCCGTTGCGGGTTGTTGTTAGGGTCAGACGACCAGTCACCCCACATAGCACGAAATCCAAATGATGATGGAACATAAAGCCAGGATGACGCCAGACAGATTTTAGGATAACTGAATACATTTGTAATATTCTTAAGACAATAGTGTTAATTCTATCGTCACCGGACTAAAGCCAAACAAAATGTCGAATTTTGAATTAGTCTTGTTTTAGTTCAAATTAATTCTACAACATTTTGTACGTATCAATCTGTACAATCTGTCTGTGCATGTATTTCAACCCAAAGTAAAATTAGTTATACCTGTCATTTTAATTCGTCAGCAAGTTAATAGAAGTAAACTATATTTCGTGACAACAGAGTCTTTTAATTTAGTTCTATTTATTTTGTGACAACATTGTGACATAACCGATTGTATCTTTAGCAGTGGAAGTATTCGATAGAAAGGAGGACCCTAGTTTACCAAGTAGAAAAAGCTTATTCATAACGAATGCCTCTAGAAGAAGATGAAGATCTCCAGGGATTTTCTGTGAGATAGTGATCACCCCAGTCGAGCTGGACATTTGTGCTGTTGACAAAACTGTCTACGGTATATGTCTACCACTTACAAAGTACGAAAAGATTTTTTATGTTTTCACAGCTTAGTCCGGTCCGGGTCAGAAAGTACGCTACTAAAATACTTTGATCATTACTGCAACCATCTTACTAACGATAAATCAATGCTTTGAAATAATTTGCTCTTATCGTGCTACACTTAGGTGCCGGTGACGTCAACTCTCAATCGAAATACTCCTATTAAAACAAGCACATTCCATCCATCTTCAACACGAGAAGCTATAAAGCCACATCAATTTACAATATTGTGAACAGCGATTACACGACCGGTCCTCGATTAGCATAACCACATACTTCGGTAATGTTATGGACACGTATGAACAAACTAAAGCGAAAACAAACTGATACACACCCCCAATTCGGTGCGGACGTTCTGCCATGCAATTATGCTTTGATGTGGTAACGGTTACACTGCGAGCGGTAAGTGATTTTTATTGAGACTAATTTAGCCTCCGTGGCGCAGCGGGCGAGTAGCCGGTTGCGAAGCGTGAGGCCGTGGGTTTGATTCCCGCACCTAGACAAATGTTTGTCTGATTCACAAATATTTGTCTTGGGTCTGGGTGTTGTGGGACCGCAAGTCCCTCGTAGTTCCTGATACCCACGATACAGGTTTACCTAGTGTGGGCTCAGGACTATGTGTGTGACTGTTGGGTGTATTTATTTATTATTATTTATATATTTATTGTACTACTAATTTATTGTAGACTGCCTCGGTGGCGCAGTCGTAATGAGTACGCGTTACGATTATGCTAAGGAGGTCTCTGGTTCGATCCCCGGGTCGGGTAAAGTGGTATTGGGGTTTTTTATTTCAAAATGCTCAGTATCAGCCCGGAGTCTGGAATTTGTGCCCGGTATGGCGATAGGCTCGCCCCCTATCACACCGTGGGACGGAGATACGCTCGGCGAAATGTGGGTGTACTAGTTACACCTCTGCCTACCCCTTCGGGTATTACAGGCGTGAGTGCGTATGTATGTATAATTTATTGTGAAACTACGCGATGCGACATTCTTACCCAACTATAGATTATCCTGCTCACACACACGAAGCTGTGATTCCTGTAAGCCAGGACGAAGAATGTGCCTGTATCTTGACATTGAGCAACGAATCTCGGCGAGTTTCTGGGAATGCGAAGCTGTCTTTTTCCCGATACGAAATTAATCAATTAGAAAGATAGGAAGAAGACGGTTTTTTTTTTCTCCACTTCCATCCGTAAAGTAATGAACTCTATTTAGAGTACGAACCACATTACTTTGGTTTAATGATGCAGCTAATATCATGACTTCTTTATTACCAGCAGCTGGATCATTATTCTTATCGCCTGTTCCACCACCTCTGAGTAAATGCTCGTTACCAAATAAGGTATGGCATATTCAAATACAAAAGTCGCACTCTGATTAGGCGCTTTACAAAATTATACATTATTTGGTGGTTAATTCTTACTCAAATATTGTGACACTGTCGCTAAACAATTAAGATTGTTATACATACATACATAGATACTCACGCCTATGTCCCATGGAGGTAGGCAGGGACTATTGAGTACCACAAGCTACGATCCTGACACACCTCTTTCAACTCTTCCACATTCATACATTGTCGTCGATTGATTGATTTTGAGATTGTTATATTTTTTGTTATATAATTCATGTTTTACAATTCTATCAGAATGATTTTACAAAAACCTTCCCTGAATCTACGGGAAAGAAATTGTATACTTGAAATAATAAATGTAATGTCAATATGCAATCATTTCAGCGCGTGAATCGCTAATCGCTGCGGTTGTAAATCTGTCCTTAAAGCCACTCACAATTATGCCGCGATAATGGTCCAAGACGCTTTTAATATCTCATCCAGGGTTGCCATCTTTGTACCTCGTTATAAAATTGTATTAAATACATAATATTTTGCCAAATATATCCGATGGACCTTTTTTACTAGCCTGAATGATGAAACGAGCAGGTTGCTCGCCTAATGGTAAGCATCAAGCCTGCCCATCAAGATAGAAGATAGATAGAATATTCTGCACACCAAACAAAGTAGCATATACATCCGTACGCACTCACGCCTGTAATCCCCGAAGGGGGTAGGCAGAGGTGTAACCAATACACCCACATTTTGCCGAGCGTATCTCCGTCCCACAATGTGATAGGGGGCGAGCCTATCGCCATACCGGGCACAAATTCCAGACTCCGGGATGATACTAAGCATTTCGTAATAGAAAAACTCAATATCACTTGTACCCGACCCGGGGATCTAACCCCAGACCTCAACACAGCAGTCGTATCGCGTACGCATTACAACTGCGCCACCGAGGCAGGCCAACAAAGTATGTAGCATATAAACAAGGATCATACAGTAAGAGTGATACAATGGGCGGTCTTATCGCAAAAGGCGATTACATCCAGACACAAAAAACCACACAGAAATTTGAATTATAAAGCACTGCATGGCACTGGACTGCGTTCGTCACTCAAGATATAAGTTGTTATGTCTTATAATGCCCAGTAATTTTACTGTCTTCATGGTCCTTTTAACCGGACCACAACAGAGCTTCCACCCTACTGCTTGGCGGCAGATATGATCAGAGCCGAGAGATAACAGGAAATCGTTTTTGTACTTATATCTATGTGTAGAATAGAACAGAATGTGCCATTCTGGTAGAGCCGTTATATTCATGCTTTATTATAGAATAGACCGGCAAACGAGCAGTGGGTCATCTTATGGTAAGTGGGTCATCTGATGGTAAGTGATCTCCACCGCCCATGAACACCCAAAATATGATTAACTGCTTTTGTCAAACTGGTTATAGCATGGCTCTACCAATTTACACATACTACATCTTAGGATCTAGTTTTTTCTTATTACATAGGCTGACGAACAAGCAAGTGGGTCACCTGATGGTAAGTGATCACCACCGCCCATGTACGCCCACAATACCAAAAGCAAGCTGCTACTTTACGTTGGTTTTCTGTGAGACAGTGGTAACGACCCGGACGACCATTCATGCTGTAGACATAATTGTCTTTAGCATGGCTCTACCACTCGTAAAAACTTCACTCTACCAAACTTTACTCATTTTGCAATACTTGTATCAGTAAAGGCCTAGCTAGCTAGATTTACGATATTCGACCAACATTTTCACATTCAAATAATGACTGATATACTCTCTTTGACACAGAGTTACAGTTGCGGACTAAGCTCGTCTGAGACAGGCCCCAGACGCGAGGGCGGCAATTCTAATTGGGGGATTTTTCCACTTGCCAATATATATATATATATATATATATATATATATATATATATATATATATATATATATAAACATGGCGACTTTTGCAGGTAATTTGACTATACTTCGGCTTGACATTGTATGGAATTTTGATATTGAAGGTTTTGGACTACGGGGCCTCGAACTACCTCTCGGTTACTAGTTTTCATTGAATTAAAACCTATTCTCAAGTTTGGAGGCCACCTGGAACCAGGGGCCTGAGGCAAACCTTGCCCCCCTTAATCCGCCACTGCAGAGACATATTGAATACACATAGGCTTGTATCGTTATCTAAATCTAAACTAATATTATAAAGAGGAAAGATTTTATTTTTGTATGTAATTAATAAACTTAAAAAATACTGGACCGATTTAAAAAAAAAACCGTTAGCAAGCTACATTATCACTGAGTAACATAGGCTACTTTTTATCCCGGAAAAGGCCGTTCACGCGGGCGGAGCCGCGAGCAAAGGCTAGTCAAGTATAAACATGATTAATGGCAAGCACTAAGCGTGGGACGATCCTTGCCAGACTGTACGACGCTCTTTTTGTCTTGACTTCACAAAACGATTAGATAGATATTGAGTTCTGCACATTTATATTACATTCGGGGGAAGCGTTAGCATTTGATTCGACACCTTTTACCACTACAGCAATCACCATATACCTACATACATACGCCAGTAATCCCGATGGGGTAGCCAGAGATGTAACCAGTACACCCACTTTTCGCCGAGCTTATCTCCGTCCCATGATGTGGTAAGGAGCGAACCTACCTAAAAGGTGTCGCCATTCCGGGCACAATTCCAGACTCCGGGTTGATACTGAGCATTTTGTAATAGAAAACCCCAATATCACTATTACTCGACCCAAGGATTGAACCTGAGACCTCAGCGTCCGCCTCAGTCGTAACGCCCACCGCATTACAACAGCGCCACCGAGGCAGTCAAACAGGATTAAACTCTGATCATCACCACATTTTGTAGATATCATTAATAATAATTTAATTTCGCCTCAAATACTTAATAACGCTCAATTCTAATAATTTAACGAAACAAAACCATAAATCAAATGCATCCAATAGTAAAGAACCTGAGCTTTATCTGCGCACGCGCGGTTCTATAATTTGTGTTTAATACAACATAAATAATAAAGCAGGCACATAAATAATCATGTAGACTCGTCTCCTCCGAGTATATTGTGAATGTAAATCAATGTGCAAAAATTTGTGAGGTTTCTGTCTATTCTAAAAAAAAGTAACTGTAGCCGCCGCCACTGCCAAAAGCTTGTCACGCTATCTCCTCCGAAACCGCTGGGGGTATGGGGTCGAGACCGATACCAATCGATGCAGAATAATGTGGGGAACAAAGTAAGATATGTCTCATATTCGTCGGACTTTAAGTTTTTTATTTTATTTTATGTTTTGTGGAAAAACATGGGCAACGCCCCTAGTTACTACAAAACAGGCTCCGTAGCGTTATACATTAGCAAGCTGAGAAACAAAAATCACACACAAAACTTAGAAAACTAAAACATAAATAAATTTCAACAAAACCTAGAAACTGACTTTAAAATAAAAACACTGAAAAGTCAAAAATAACAATTTCTTTAGGTCTACAGTCAGTACAGTTTAAATAGTGATGAAACGAGCAGAGGGCCAATTCTGCTATTTTAACTGACACTGCGAATGAATTTTAACCGAACTGAGATTACATTTTGAATTAATTAAAAATATGGCATTCTGCTCCTTTAAAAATTCGATATCATCTCAGTTAAATTGCATATAAACTGTCAATTCGATCAACTTTCAATGTCTTTCTTTTGTTGAAAATATGGCTTCGCATTATTATGCATTTCGCCAATGACAAGTATTTTACCGAATTTTACGTATCAGCTGCCATAGACTAATGTCTAGAAATTAAAAATGACCTAAGCGACAAAATCAATGTTACCAACTCACAATAAAATACCCACAATATGACTAATTTCAGTGATTAAAAAATTACGTAACTGGAGGTTATGATTTTTTAATTAATTGATTTGACTAATTCCATGTATTTTATTTATTTCATTAATTTATCTATTCCATGGCATAACTGAAGGAAAACGGCACAGCAGCACCACTCAGGCAGTCCTTTCCGGAAATAACCACAATCGCGATTATTTTATTGAAATTTGAAATTTTACCGAATTGCGGTTTTTTTATTTTGCAACACTGCTGAGGACATATCTATACTAAATAAAAATTGTGCGAGAGTTTCGGCGGGAATTTTGACAGTGCGATTGCTCTCATAATTTAATCTACACTAATATTCTAGAGAGGAAAGATTTTTTTGTATTTTTGTATGTAACAAATAAACTTAAAAACTACTGGGCCGATTTCAAAAATAATTTGGCCGTTAGAAAGCTACATAACAAGTAACATAGGCTGTAAACTCATTTCTAATACTTTACTGGAATAACTAGCACACAAAGTCGCACAATTTTGACTACTTTTAGTTGCTTGCAGTAAAAGAGAATAAAGTTAACTGAATTTGTCTGCAGTTAACTCACAGTCACTTCACCTCAGTGTTGCCAAGTCAGATTTTTGAAAATACCGTGTTGTCCACATTAATATACGGCATTTGCGTCAAAAATACAGTGCTTGATGGGAAAAAATACAGTCTATTTTACAGTGCAATAAAATGTCATACAAAAAAGGAAATAATTAAATTATTAAATAAAATATAAATTTATTTTAAACTTTATATCCTAAACTAACTTAACATTTTATTTGTATATATCGATCGCTGCAGAAATGGATGGCTGCGATGATGATGATATCGGTTTATTTTTTTTAATGTGTTTAATCAAAGAGTTTTATGTATACTACTAGACAAGCTGCGCGGTACATAGAAATAGTAGTATAATAAATTGTAGTATAGTAAATTAGTTGTATTACTAAGTTGCAGTCAATTGACCGTAACTCAATATTATCATCTCGCTTACTCTCAACTAGAACCCCTATTGCGCTCCCTGTTTGTGAACTGTCAAACTCCCGCGTTATGTGACGCAGTTTTACTTCTAAATAACCTGTCTAGTAGTATACAATAATAATACGAAATTTTTACTGTAAAAAAATACTGTGTCTCCATATAAGGTATTTATAAAAATACCGTGTCCAGTAAATGGCATGAAAATACGGCAGATCTGCTGTAATTACAGTGCACTTGGCAACACTGCTTCACCTTCAGTCACATTTCGTTCTCAATATTTTGACGTTTGTGTGTAGACGAAATGCATTTTATATAGTTAAGTGTCTCACAATGGACACTGGCGAAATCACCGATCTACGGTGGAGCCAAACACAATTAAAAGAAGAAGAAGATAGTTAAGTGTCAAAATTGTTACCAGAATGCCGTTTTGGTTCAGTCAACTTGTATTCTAGTTTCGATATCATTGCGTTCTAAGTTCTTGAATATTGGTTTAGCAGAATACCATTTGCAACTTTCTTGTCGCTGAGATTAGATCGGAATGATATTTTGAACAATTAAAATTACGAGAATTGGCCCTCTGGTCGCTCGCCTGATAGCAAGCGCGAGGTCTACTTATAAACAGAAACAAAACTAAACAGAACATGTAATTGTAGAGCACTGCGTGATATTCTACTGCGTTCGACACCCCGAGACATAAGATGTTAAGTCTCATAATGCCCATTAATTTCACTAGCTTCAATGTCACACGAAACACAACCGTGCTTACACACTGTAGTTTGGCAGCCGAAATAAACAAAGCGGTGGTGCCAACCCAGACGGCCTCTTGTATAAGAGGGACCTTGGAAAATAGACCCTCACGTCTACAGTATATAGTTTATATTGCAATTAAAGCGTTTGTCGCAATAACGTGGCATTACAAAGTTATAATGCTGTGGATTAAATATATTTAGTAGTGTAATTATAATGATTAAGAACATCGTGATCGTTCAATAAATTTAAGATCTAAATGACTGGTTAATATCAAGAGAAATATTGTTATAAATTAATATGAAATGTTAAAATATTCGGTTATAGTTCAATATTTCATGATCCATATTTATAGTTTACGCTGATCTAGATATATACAACGTGCTACAGAAAGGTGTGGATAATTTTAAGCAATGTCTATTGCACGATATAAGTCTTTCATCCCCCATAGTACCGAATCCGATTGCATTGTAATGACATCATTAAAGAATTTTCTTTTTTATCGAATGATTAACATGTCGATATCGATTTGCAACTTTGGACAACACTAAATTATAAACTTTAGTAAATTATATTATAACTAAATTATAAACAGTTTTACCACTGTCTCACAGAAAACTGACAAAGTAGCTTGCTGCTGCGTTTTATACGGTGAGTGAAATATCCGGAGGCCCAGATTCCCTCCCCTTCTCAATCCCTTAATTATTATTATTATCCTTAAGGTCGGCAACTCGCCCGTGACTCTTTTGGTATTGTTGGCGTTCATAAGCGGTGGAGATCACTTACGAACAGGTGACCCACTTAATCGTTTGCCGGACAATAATATAAAAATTACAAAAATAAATTCTTTGTTGTAAGAATAACCACGAATAACTTTTCACAAAGATTCAGAGAAATTGTGAACGCCTCTCCAAACTCTCTGAAACGTTATATCTTAGTGCTTAACAATAAGTTAAAAACTTCAAAAATCGACTGCAAATCACGGTTGTTTTTGCTATTTTATGCTGAGATTATTTCATTTCCCTTAAAGTCCGTAATCAACTCTTAACCAAATATATACGGCATCACCACGGAATAAACTTTTTCAAACAAAAGACGATCGTTTATATCGGTGCTTATTTGTCAGAGTTAGGCGTGAGCATACTTATAATTCAGAAATGTTTTAAGTGCCCCCCAACGTAATACCAATACCGTCAAATAACTATGGTAAGGCAGAACCTGGCATGAAGCAGAGATAACGTCACGAAGAAGATCAAATACTTCGTAATGAATCTGTCCTTTACCAACAGCAAACATGCGTTAGTGGATATGTGTAAAGGTGTTCGAAAAGCGACACCGACGACGAATCCGATAAGCGGTATTTTAATATTGTCCAACTCTTGCGAAAATAGGAAACCGTGGATTAATCGACCGTCGGTTGTGGTTTATGACTCACAGTACAACTAACTTGGCGCCACAGAAATATTCGGTTAATATCTGAAATACGAATCATACTAATATTATAAATGTGAATGTCAGTTTGTTTGTTACGCTTTCACGCGAAAACTACTTAACCGATCACCATGAAACTTTGTACACATATTCTTGGAGGTATTAGAAGTAACATAGGATACTTTTATGAAAAAAAAACTATTTGTTACGCTTTCACGCCTAAATCACTGAACCGATTTTGATGAATTTTGATGTAGAGATAGATGGGACTCTGGAGACGGTTTTAGGCTACGTTTTATTTCGGAATAGTCTATTCACGAGAGCGGAGCCGCGGGCAACAGCTAGTTATCCATAATAATATGATTAATAATAGTCCGTCAACTATTATAAATCTGAAAGTTCGGATGTTTGTGAAGAGTGGTACAGCTACGTTGAAGACAGTTTTGTCTATAGCATAAATGGGCCAGCTCGTCCGGGTTGATACCACTGTCTCACAGAAAACTGGCGTAAAGTAGTGAGTGAGGTATCCGGAGGCCCAAATACCCTCCCTTACCAATCCCTTAACTCTACCATTTTTTAAGGTCGGGAACGAGCCCATCATTCTGTTGGTATTGTGGGCGTACATGGGCGGTAGAGATCACTTACCATCAGGTAAACCACTGCCACGTTTGCCGGCCTATGCTATAAAAAACACACCGTAATGGCTGAACGGTTTTTGATGAAATTTGCACACAGGTTGACCATGACCTGGACTAGGGCACTACTTTTTATCCCGGATAAATATGTTCACGCGCATAACCTAGTAATCTACACTAATATTATAAAGATGAAAGATTTGTATATTTGTTGTATGTAACAAACAATCTAAAACTACTGGACCGATTTCTAAAAATCTTTAGCCGTTAGAAAGCTTCATTATCACTGAGCCTATGTTATAGGCTACTTTTTATCCCGGAAAAGGCCGTTCACGCGGGCGGAGCCGCGAGCAAAGTCAAAACCGACTTCAAAAAAGGAGGAGGTTGTCAATTCGGCGCGTTTTTCGCCTTTTTTTATGTATGTACATCGATTTCTCCGCCAACTGTGGACCGATTTTGTTGAAAAAAAAAATCTAGGTATAGAACTTTGCTGCGATGTGGTTCCATATAAATTTGGTTAAGATCTGATGATGAAGTACGGAGTAAAAACATTAAAGATCTCAACGGACAACAGTAGGTAAACTCGTCGCAATGGGGTTCTTGTATTGGAATTTGTTTAAAAAAAAATACATGACTACCATTAAAAAAAAAAAAAAAGTATCTTTATAGTCGGTGCCTATGTCGCTGCCGGTCAAATAAAATTGCACCGACTCCAAAGAGACATAAAGAAATTCTTATTTTTGATTTTCCAGTGTTTTTATTTTGAAGTCGGTTTCGTTAAAACTTATTTTTATTTTAAAGTTTTCTAAGTTGTGTGTCTGGTTTTTTGTTTCTCAGCTGGCTAATGTATAACGCTACGGAGCCTGTTAAATTGTTTTGCAGTAATAATAATCTAATAAATAAACATATCTATGTACCTTAGTACCTACTAATAACAAATTACCGAAGAAATTGTAAAAGCAAATTTCCGAAGCGCCATTTTAGTTAAGATATACTATAGTTTTGAATAAATTATACGCAATTGTCGATACACGTTCGGAAACGTCGATTTGTTGAAACGTTGAAACGGATAACTTGAACTGTGTTGGTTGCTTACTTAACTTAATCATTAAGGATTGAGAACTACCAAACGAAGTTGTGTGAAGAATGGAGTTTATTATGCAAATAGGCCATTACGGGCACTTTTACATTTCAATTTCAATATAATAATTATTTAATAATTCATAAATCATTAAATACTCTGATAGTGCTTCGAAAATCTACACTAGTACTGAGTAGAAACACAGAGAAAATTAGATTAGAGAGATTAGATTAGATAATAACTTTTTATTGTATACCACACACATACAAAACACAATATGAGAAAATATATAAATGACAGCCTCGGTGGCGCAGTTGTAATGCGTACGCGTTACAATTGAGGCCAACGCTGAGGTCTCAGGTTCGATCCCCGGGTCGGGTAAAGTGGTATTGGGTTTTTCTATTACGGAATGCTCAGTAACAGCCCGGAGTCTGTAATTGTGCCCGGTATGGCGATATGCTCGCCTCCTATCACATCGTGGGACGAAGATACGCTCGGCGAAATGTGGGTGTACTGGTTAGACCTCCGCCTACCCCTTCGGGGATTACAGGCGTGAGTGCGTATGAGTGTGTATGTATATAAATAACAATGTGTTACAATGGGCGGCTTGTTGCTAATAGCGATCTCTTCCACACAACCTTACGAAAGGTTTTATGTTATTAGAAGACGATAGATTAGGAACACTAAGACACTAGAAGGGCTAGCACGGAAAACTATCGAAATCGTAATGTAAAGGTATCGAGGGCTCGATAGATAATTCCTTAAATATCATTGGTCTATATTCCATATAAATTAGTTTCTTTTACGTACGATAGAGGCGCTGTACTCAAATCTCATAGAAATTGTTGTCGATGACAGCTCGAATAACTTTTCGCAAGTTTCCGTGCTAGCTCCTTAGGTCCCTCGTATGCGAGCAGCCGTATGGGTAGGTACCACCGCTTTGACTATTTCTGCCGCCAAGCAGCAGTGTGTAAACATTGTTGTGTTCCGGTGTGAAGAACATTGAAGCCAGTGAAATTATTGGGTATTATGAGACTTAACATTTTATGTGTCAGGGTGACGAGTGCAGTTCAGTGTCATGCAGTAACACATAAATTATTTATGTTGGCGGTCTGATGAATCTTATTGGATTCGGAATGACCATTTGGTGTAAACCTTAGTGGCTCTTAAATTAATCTGCATAATGGTAAAAATGCAATGCTTTGTAACCAAACCATAGACATCAATGTAGGTATATGTACATTTAGCTAATATTTTAACAGTTTCACAATCATTTATGATAATTGTCGAGTTGGTCATTATTTTTTCAACAACATTAATTTCGGAATCAAATTGATTTATTATAATATAGAATTATAGGTTGTTGACAGCCTCCGTGGCGCAGCGGGCGAGTAGCCGGTTGCGAAGCGTGAGGCCGTGGGTTCGATTCCCGCACCTTGACAAATGTTTGTGTAATCCCCAAATATTTGTCTCGGGTCTGGGTGTTGTGGGACCGCAAGTCCCTCGTAGTTCTTGATACCCACGATACAGGTTTACCTAGTGTGGGGTCAGGACTATGTGTGTGACTGTTGGGTGTATTTATTATTATTATTATTCTAAAATATTAAGCCACTAATAAACTACAATGTGCATTCCCTTGTAATGAGAATTCATTCAGCTCCAAGTGCATTTACAAAAATTTTACTTAAATACAATTTTACGTATTTTTTATAGCGCCGAATGAGCAAGTAGGTCACCTGATGGAAAATGATCTCCAACGCCCATGTACACGCAACAAATCCAAAAGAATCAAAGGGATAATTAAGTGACGGAAAGGGGAGGGGAATTTGGGACTCCAGATATCTCACTCACCGTACGAAACACAGCAACAAGTTGCTACTTTACGCCGGTTTTCTGTGTGACATTGGTAAGGACCCAGACGAGCCGGCCCATTCATGCTGTAGACAAAACTGTACACAGCGTGGCTCTGCCCCTCAATAAAAGGGTAGGTACTTAAAATCTGTTGATAAATATTATTCCTTATTCCTTCCTCACCTTTCCTTAACAGAACCACGCGTGCTGGCTTGCGAAACCATAGCTTCGTGGTCTCTTCCATCTCGGCTCGGACCAAGAAGTTCGTAAAATCTTACTTCTGTCGGACCATAAAGCTGTGGAATAGCTTGCCGGCGCACGTGTTTCCTCCTTCCTATAATATGGGATCCTTTAAACGGAGTGTGAAGAAGCAACTAAGCAGGCCAGCATAATTCTGCCGATCTGCGATAGATTCAGTGTCTATCGTTGGTCGACAGTATTCATGGATTGCGCTACACTTACCATCAGGTGTAGCGTAGTCACTTTGCCGAGCCAGGATAAAAAAAAAAAAAAAAAAAAATACAGTGCTCTTTGTCCATCGAGACATCAGCGTGTCAACACAAGAATCCGAATACTTAAATACTGTGACATCAATGCCATTAATCCATCTGAAGACAAAACACCAAACGGAGCAGTACTCTCTTGTAAAATGTGTGTTAAAAATAAAAAAATATATATTTCGATGGATCGTGTAATTTATGACGCCTTCGATTAATCTCAGCTTTACTCTATTTTGTGTGCATCAAGATTCAAAATACAGGGTAACAAAGTAGCAGGGCGCGTCAATTTATGTTAGAATATCCACCATTTTAGTAATTTTATTTCGATGTGTTTTCACTACACATGAGCATAGAATATTGGTACGTCCTAATTATGTCAAGTAGACAAACTGCGCGGTACATAGAAATTGTACCACTAAGTTGCGGTCAATTGATCGTAACTTAATATTACCATCTCCCTTACTCTCAACTCCCCTCTTGCGCTCCCTGTCTGTGCGCTGTCAAACTCCCGCATTATCTGACGCAATTTTAATCTAAATAAATTTACTGTAAGGCTTTATTTTTAAGTATAGTAATTTAGCTATGATGGAAAACATGATGAAGAAACCTACCTGAAAATTATATTAGGTAATTAGAAGATCTAATCTCCAAACATTCTCCATTGTACTGGAGAAACAGTAAACCACTGCTATCATTGAAATGTTATGTAACTATAATGTGGATAGGAATTAGAAATTCCATAGTTCACGAAGTAATAGGCAGGTTTATGTTAAATTTATGATTAAAATTTCGACTTTATTGAGTCCTCACTCCTAACAGCAGTCAAAAATTAATTAGTCTCCCATTTCTAAAGCCCATGTGGTGAAATCAAATTCTCCTTCATAAAAATACCGTAGCTAGGCACGAACTAATCACCATATAAAAATCATGTAAAGTTTTAATGCACCGATACATAAACAAGCAAAAAACAACACTATTAAATTAATCTTCGACCACTTTCTTCATATCCGAGAGTTATTAACACTGCGCTAATGAACGGCAATAAATTAAAACCATGATTGAACAAATTCCACTAATTATAAGAGAAAAATTGTTTCGTAAAACACTAATGGTGAGACAAATTCATGAAGTTAAAAGAACCAGAACTATAAAGTATGAATTGACTCACATTACATTATCTCGGCTCGTTTCACGCGACGCGGAAACGTGGAAGTCTATAAACATGAATGTCACCGAAACCAATCAAAATATAATAAAATTGTAGCATAACTCGTTTGGTTTACGCTCAGAATTTTCATAAAAATCAGACATCGCGGTAACAAGAAACTTAGTAATTAACGGCCCCACAGACGAGACCTTAAGCACCAACGTTCACAGATTTATAATAATAATAATAATAATACACCCAACAGTCACACACATAGTCCTGACCCCACACTAGGTAAACCTGTGTCGTGGGTATCAGGAACTACGAGGGACTTGCGGTCCCACAACACCCAGACCCGAGACCAATATTTGTCGTTCACACAAACATTTATCTCGGTGTGGGAATCGAACCCACGGCCTCTCGCTTCGCAGCCGACTACTCGCCCGCTGCGCCACGGAGCTGTCAAGGTAACAACAATGATATTGCATCGTGGTTTGGTATCTTATTTGAACAAAAAATTAAATACCATGTTCTTATAACGATCTTCTAAAATGTCTAAATCGATTGCAGATGCTAAGTACATCGAGTTCTGTGGCCCTTAAAGTTGTACCGCAACTTTATCTCATGGAAAATAAACCATACAATTTCATAAAAAATATGGAATATTTTTATTAGAAGAAAGTGAGTGACTGAACATCAAATACATATTTATGAACTAGATTTATGATGCGATGGCCCTAAATTGTCAGGAAGACGAAGAATAGCTTTCTATATTACAATTTTTAACATAGAAATATGGCAATAAATACGCCAGAAATACACCATCTAGCTTAAAAAACGGACATAAAAGTGACACTGAACGTTCCGAATTACAGAATAAATAAGCTATTTGAATTCGAAGTATTTCAATCACATTTCGAACCTAATTTCTTAATACAAAATAGATTACAACAAAGACATTCATATTACGGGACTATTTTCATTCAAATTATTAAAAACCTCGCTAGCGCAGGCTTCATAAGAAAACGCGACGTAGAGAAACCGATCGATTTGACATCGTATAAGTTAGTAAGTACCTACGGAACCTTGTCACAGAGTCGACGCCTTTTGTCTGTCTATTCTATCAAACTAAAACAGGAAGCCGGCTGAAAAATCCACAGAATATTATATTATTACTAGTTCTTACCCGCGGCTCCGCCCGCGTGAATGCCTATTTCCAGGATTAAAGTAGTCTAGTCGCATCAAGCGAGTCTCGACATCGCGAAGACATGTGTAAGAAACGCGCTCACAAAAATACTAATATCGCTATTAAAAAAATAGGGGTTGATCGTAGAGGGTTGAAAATTTAGGGTTGTATGTATTTTTTAATGCTGTATCTTATAAAAATAAAAACAAAAAATTTTGTCTAAAAAATAAAATAAAAAAATTAGGGGTGGACCATCCTTAATATTTAGGGGGATGAAAAATAGATAGTAGCCGATTCCCAGACCTACTGAATATGCATATAAAATTTCATAAAAATCGGTTGAGCCGTTTCGGAGGAGTATGGGAACGAACATTGTGACACGAGAATTTTATATATTAGAAGATAATATATTAAAGTGGTATTATGGCGCATAACCTAATAATTAATAAAATACAAAACAGTTAATATGTAAGGGTGTGGATACGGAATCCTCTGTGCGCAAGTCTGATTCACACTCTTTTTTTTCTAATCCCAGCAACAGACCTTTTCGAACACTACAAACGGCGAAAGTTTTCAAATTTTTCAGATGCTAATGCGAGCTGAGCCATGGACAATACGCATACGACGGACCTACCACCTTGTAAATAAAGGATTTGATTTGATTCAACCTACGTTTACTAGACACAGTCTGTTTACAGCGCATAGTGCGATACTTTGGCCATATTGCACGCAGAGGAGCAGACAATCTTGAGCGTTTGATGGTGACAGGGAAACTAGAGGGTAAAAGACCTAGAGCTCGTAGTCCTAAACGGTGGTCGGATCAAATTTCCGAAAACCTGAAAATCCCCGTATATAATAAGCGCCGCACTCCACCAGGCGACGGAGCGAAACCGATGGAGACAGCTCGTTGACCGATTAAGTATGAGGCACGACCCTCAGCAGTGCGGGAACGACTAAGAAGAGATTGCGTTTACACGACAATACAAACTGCAGCATATCTAAGATTTAATTCTACAAAACACCTCTCTAACCCGCACTATACAGACAGCCCTGTCCAACCATCCTGATCGTGATATCGCGTATCCTCCCCGCGTCGCTGTATGCATAAAACATGAGCCTTGTTAAAAACGCTTCAATCTCCTTCATATTGTTAGTTTATCGCCACGCTAAATGATAGTGGATGTCTGAAGCCGTTAATCATGTGTTGTGTGAAGTTGCAGGGTCAGGTTTGTATTCAGACTCGAGGTTATAAGAAGGGAGATGTAAATTTAATTATACTTTTATATTCGCTAGAAAAATAATAGTAGCTTGTCACTGGAATGATGGTAAGCGCCATATCTTCGCTTAAATTATAGCTATACCACTCAGAGCGTTGAATTACAAACTGTAGTCTATGGTACTGCACTGCGATCTTTTCTTTTTGTCTGACGTTATCCTGGCTTAATGTTAGGGTCCAGCTTCCCACCACCATGATTTAACGGTGGATTTGGTATTATGTTCTACCATATTCCGAAAAATTTACAAAAAACGTGAAGATTGGACCGCCGTCGAGTCTCCCGTAGACCCACATTAGGCCGGCGTGGTGGACTAAGTTCTAACCCCTCTCATTCGTGGAGGAGACCCGTGCTTAGTGCAGTAAGACTTGTATGTTAAATATTAGTTACAGACTATTATAACGATATGTAAAATACAACATATATTTATTAATTTCTTGCTACTAGAATTGTATAGAAACGGTATTTACAGTGGAAAGCACCCCGCTGTTATTTATACGTTTACCTTTGAATAATGTGTCGCTTATCACTACACTAAGGGCCCACAGATATGGTATAACAAGTTAGCCTTTCCGAACTTACTTCCTTTTAGAGTGCGAAGTGTACTATGGTGGCACGTGGTAAATCTTACTTTGACAGTTGTCTATGCAAAGTTGCTGATGAAGAGTTTAGTACAGTAAACAAATAAATAAACACACCTAACAGTCACACACATAGTCCTGACCCTACACTAGGTTAACTTATTTCGTGGGTATCAGGAACTACGAAGAACTTGCGGTACCACAATCCTAATAGTTCCTTATACCCACGATACAGGTTTACCTTGTGTGGGATCAGGACTATGTGTGTGACTGTTGGGTGTATTTATTTATTAATAATTCTCAAAACGTAGTCTGCTTTTATGCTAAATAAACAAGCTAAGTCTAAACAAGCCGATCTCATCTGATCCCGTTTTATCCCAATTACAAGGGAACAGGACATAATACTCGTTCACCAATGGGTTTATTTTCACAAGAACTTGTTTCACTTGATCCTCAAGATAAATGATGTTTTAGTCCTACATAGCTAAGCTACGCGATTTAGTAATATTTTTATTCTATTGATTTATATAAAACCTTTAGCTTTTATCCCCAAAGGGGTAGGCAAAGATCCAACTAGTAATCGTCCCATGATATGATGACTTTTCCAATCGACAACGCAAATACAAATTTTGATTGCCCGACTTTGGAATTGAACACAGAACCTTACGGTTATCAGCTTTAGTACGCTACAACTAAACAAATGAGGCGATAAAGGCGATATAATAAAAGTGATAGAATTTTTTAAAGTAATCAAACTTTCCGAAAAAATTGGTACTAAATTTTGATATCATTAAAAGACTTTTTGAAGCAAAGAGATTGAGAAGTATTAGAGTGTTATGAACAATGGATGCATAAGATGAACTTTGTTAGCTTCCTATTTTCCCTGGTACTCCGTCATTAAATTTCCTAGGGACCTGTACGGAAAAAACCGCTATAAACCAACCAAAAAAACATTTATATCGTTGCATAATTGTTGGATGTATTATTATTTATTTATTTTTTATCCTGGCTCGGCAAAGTGACTACGCTACACCTGATGGTAAGTATAGCGTAATCCATGAATACTGTCGACCAACGATAGATAGACCAACGATTTTTATACACATTTAAAATATAATAAATAATATGAATTGAGAAGTTCTTCTTTTAGAATTCTGTTAAAAATATGGTCGCTTTCGAGATGCTCATAAATTCCTGGACCACTTCTTGTTATGATTGCAGTGAAGTTATAGCTTGAATATATTCAAAATAACCCATAAAACACTTCTTTATGTGAGTCGCTATCTTTGACGATTGGTTTATGTAAAAATGTTTTCATGACTTACAACTTTAAAAACAGATATTTAGACTGAGTACGCTTTTTATATTTATGCTCGAAAAATAAGCAAGTTGCACAAGTATCGCTAGGTGTTAATTGTTCTCTACTCTCGCACATACTAGAAGATTCATTGCCATCCTTAAAGGACAAGAATCGACTTCGGAGAAAGGGCGGGGTGATACGGACCTCCTATAACATAACTCACAAACTAGCAACAACTAGGCCATTTCAGGTTCTGTAATGGCCGTTCCCAATATTGTGTCTGTCGACAGGTTTGCTTACTGGCGGTAAAATTTTGACACATTTTGTATGGAAGATCTGTCAAAACACTATTGAGAGTAAGCTAATCTGCCGATAGATAGAATATAGGGAACGGCCATAAGCAGATATTACTATCCCGGTCAAGGCGATCGTATCCAAAACTGTCTACAGCATTTCTACCACTTAATACTTTCACATGTGAAATTCATACAACCTTTCAGATTAATTGATTCAGTTTTAGTTGACATCGCTCGGCACTTTCCATCCACTATCAGAGGGGCTAGCACGGAAATCGTAATGTAAAGGTATCGAGGGCTCGATAGATAATTCCATAAATATCATTGGTCCATATTCCATATATATTAGTTTATTTTACGTACGATAGAGGCGCTATACAAAAATCTCATAGAAATTGTTGTCGATGACAGCTCGAATAACTTTTCGCAAGTTTCCGTGCTAGCACCTCTGTTTTAAAATTCAATATGAATTTATGCGACTCTTAAAACGTTGCCAATTGCAAAATATGTGCATAAATTATCCTTCCGAATTCGATTTGTAGAAAAAAACAGCAAAACCGTGTTCGTTCCTGCATAAACCACACACGGGTCGGCAAGAACAATCGATTATACAGACACAAGTCAATTTTGGACAATGTACATGACAGACTCGTGAGTCGGCCCACTTCGTGAATTAGGCAAGCCGCAAGCGCGACATTTGAATATCAATTTGGAAAATACATTCTGAAAATATCACCACGTTTCGACCAGGAACTGGGGCGTGAAAGTCGTATTATGCATTTAGGTCTAGTACTGACTTGTATTCTATAGTAGTACGCAGGGGGAGGCTATAAAGAACGAGGTGTTGGAGGGAGAGGTGTATGCATTTACTACTAATGACTTGGAATTCCAGTTGCATTGTTGCTATTGGCTGGTAGTAGGAGTCAGTAGGGCATGAAAAATGAAAGAAAGCAAGCGGCTGGTGGGGATACCAACTTGACTTATACACAGTTAAGAAACAACTGATTGACTACAAAGGAAAGACTACTGCATAATATGGCTTGATTATGTAATATTACGACATCTTTTACTGTGACGGCGATATACCTTTTCTTATCCTCATTAGCTTCAATGAAGAAACCTGTAGAATGCTCGCCTGATGATAAGCGCCACGCCTGTCCATAAACATAAGCAACACCACACAGAGCTTTCAATTACAAAGCACTGAATGACACTGCACTCGTTACCCTGAGATATAAGATGTTACGTCTCATAATATCCAGTAATTTCACTTCCTTCAAACCGAAAAAATAGTGCTTACACATTTTTGTTTGGCGGCAGAAATAGAGAAAGTGCTGGTACCACGCCAGACGGTTTCTCGCATACGAGGGACCTACCACCTAGTAAGCAGATATCTAATCAGATCAGAGAGGATCGCTCAACTTCTGGTCCGTAAAAGAGTAAGTGAGTCACCTGATATGCATGATTCCAGTGGTAGAGCCACGCTGTAGACAGTTTAAGGGATTGGGAAGGGGAGGGGAATTTGGGCCTCCGGATATCTCATTCACCGTACGAAACGCAGCAGTAAGCTGCTACTTTACGCCGGTTTTCTGTGGTAACAGACAGACAGTGGTAACAACCCGGACGAGCCGACCCATTCATGCTGTAGACAGAAATGTGTACAGCGTGGCTCTACCACTCAAAAATATCTACATCTACATCTAGTATCTACCCTTTCAGCAGCGTATCCCAAGACACACTGTCCGTCCCTTTATACATTTTTTATTTTATTATGTGAGTTTATAATATTGTGTATCTTTGTATGATCTACCTTTGTCTATGTTGTGTATGCATACGCACTCACGCCTGTAATCCCCGAAGAGGTAGGCAGAGGTGTAACCAGTACACCCACATTTCGCCGAGCGTATCTCCGTCCCATGATGTGATAGGGGGCGAACCTATCACCATACCGGTCACAAATTCCAGACTCCGGGCTGATACTGAGCTTTTCGTAATAGAAAAACCCAATATCACTTTTACCCGACCCACGGATCGAACCCGAGACCTCAGCGTCAGCCTCAGTCGTAACGCGTACGCATTACAACTGCGCCACCGAGGCAGGCGTTGTTTTGTATGCGTGCTGAATAAATGTTATCTTTCTTTCTTTAGTGCTAGAGCGTGCCTTTTCCACTTACAGATTACACTCTTGCGTATTTTTTCCCAAAAATCCCCCAGCCATAGAGTCCTATATCTTCATAGCACTGCACAGCGTAGCTCAACACAATCCAATTTAATTAAGCAACGCGCGTTGTAAATGTCAAATAGAATTATTTTATTAATATTTGCTTTAATATCGTCCATTACATTCGCAATAAAACTTTACTCTGCAAAATAATTAAACCGTACTAGTAACGTTTCAATCCTTTATATGACTATTAAATTATTATAATTACTGTATTTACGGTGTATGTACGGTGAAGGAAACATCGTGAGGAAACCTGCATACCTGAGAAGTTCTTCATAAGAATTTCGAAGCTAAGTGAAGTCTGCCAACCCGCATTAGGCCAGCGTGGTGGACTAAGGCCTAACCCCTCTCATTCAGCAGAGGAGGCCCGTGCCCAGCAGTGGGATGTGTATAATACAGGGCTAATGTTATTATTATTATTAATTACCGACGAAAATGTATGAGAAGATGTATGAATGTGGAAGAGGCGAAAGAGGTGTGTCAGGATCGTAGCTTGTGGTACTCAATAGTCTCTGCCTACCCCTATGGGACATAGGCGTGAGTGTGTATGTATATATGTATGTAATTACTGTATTTACTACAGTCTATATGATATTGCTATGTTGTTTGCGGTGGCTCGGGGGGAAGGTGGTACTGACAAGACTGTCGCGGGTTCTAAACCAGTCTCAGGGCGCACATCTTTCACTTTTCTAAGGTACTTATGTATTCATTGTTAATTATCGCCCGCTTTAACGGTGAAGGAAAACATCATTAAAAAACTTGTATACCTTTCTTATAGCATAGGTCGGCGAACGAACAAGTGGGTCACCTAATACCAGAAGAATCATTGAGGCGTTGCCGACCTTAAAGGGAAGCATAATTAAATAACTAACGGATAGTGAAGAGATGAGGGTTTTGGAGATCTCACTCATCGTGCGAAACACAGCAAAGCCGATACTTTTCGTCGGTTTTCTGTGAGACAGTGGTAACAACCCTGTAGAGCCGGTTCGTTCAAGACTGTCTACAGGGTGACTCTACCATTTTAAGAATTCTCCGTAAGGACCTCGATGGCGGAATCAGTGGCCTATGGTTGGCCATTCCTGGCAGTGGAACGAGATGGCATAATGTTGTTAAATTAGAACTTCCTCCGTTTTTTTGTCGGTTAAAAATAAGTGATTTCTTAGGTTTACGCGAATGTTACACATTGGAATAAAACTAGTTTATACGGATTTTATCGCGGTTTAATTTTTCAATCAACTGAGACATTAGTATTATTCTACAAATAACTCCCGACAATGTCAATGGCCTAATGTTACTTAGTGATAATACATTTAAATTCACCCTTATTACGAATATGTAAGGTCTAAAATCTTTCCACGTAGAGTTCAGTCTAGGACCCCCCCAGTTTAATCCCTAGGGATTAGCGTGATGGGTTTTTTGCATCCAAAAACATCTTCCGAATGTGAAACAGTACAAATATATTAAATGTGAGCTTTTGTTATATACAGTATGTGGTATATTTAATCGAAAAACTATTTTTTTTTATCCTAGTTCGGCAAAGTGACTACACCTGATGGTAAGTGCAACGCAATCCAAAAATAGTGTCGACCAACGACAGACGATGTGTCTAGGTTGGCAAAATTATGCCGGCCTGCCTAATTGCTTCTTCACACTCCGTTTAAAGGACCCCATATTATAGGAAGGAGGGAACACGTGTGCCGGCAACCTATTCCACAGCTTGATGGTCCGGCAGAAGTAAGATTTTGCGAACTTTCTAGTTGTAGCCGACATGGAAGAGACCACGAAGCTATGGTTCCGTAAGCCAGCACGCGTGGTTCTGTTAAGGAAAGGTGAGAATGGTATAAGGTCAAACAACTCTATTCATTATTTTCTAGCAAAAAGGAATAATAATAAATAATAGTAACTATTACAAATTATATTAAAAATAGTTTTACATGACTGCCTCGGTGGCGCAGTTGTAATGCGTACACGTTACGATTGAGACTAACGATGAGGTTCAATCCCCGGGTTGGATAAAGTGGTATAGAGTTTTTCTATTACGAAATGCTCAGTATCAGCCCGGAGTCTGGAATTTGTACACGCTATGGCGATAGGTTCGCCATACGTGATAGGGATCACACCCTGGGACGGAGATACGCTCGACGAAATGTGGATGTACTGGTTACACCTCGGCCTACCACTTCGGGGATTGCGGGCGTGAGTGCGTATGTATGTAAAAAATAATTTATTTTAATTAATTAGTCTCGACATTCAGTAATCATTAAAATCTTATAATTGACATGATTTATAATCAATTAAATTAATATTCCTCATTTATTACGACTTTAGTTCAAATATTTAGCTCTATAATTAAGTTATCGAGTAATTTGGAGCATAGAGTTTTAATTTTTTCTTACCTTATAGTTACAGACACTTAGGAATACTTTCAACTCGTTCTGTGGGGCACAGTCTCTACATTTCTGTCACCAATCCCGATCGTTCCCAAAACATGGTACACATTAAAAGAAGTGGCATATAAAAATGTCATCACCATGTATATTGGTACGTGTCTCGCGCCCTATTTGTCGCCCATTCATGAGGTTACACCAACAGCCATTTATCATTTGTAAATTGCTTACAGCTCTTCAATTCTATGGCCTACGCTGAGATATTCCAAAATAATAAAAATGCATAGTAATTGTTATAACAATAAATATTTTTTCTTTATGGTCGACGGTGGTAGGTCCGTCGTATGCGTGAGACCCTCTGGGTTAGTACCACTGCTTTGTCTATTTCTGCTGCCGTGTTTTTCGTTTTTTTTATTGCATAGGCCGACAAACGAGCAAGTGAGTCACCTGATGGTAAGTGATCACTTGATTTTATGAGTGGTAGAGCCACGCTGTAGACAATTTTGTCAACCGCATGAATGGGCCGGCTCGTCCGGGTCGTTACCACTGTCTCACAGAAAACCGGCGTAAAGTAGCAGCTTGCTGCTGCGTTTCGTACGGTGAGTGAGATATCCGGAGGCCCAAATTCCCCTCCCCTTCCCAATCCCTTACTTATCCCTTTCCTTTAAGATCGGCAACGCGCCCAAGATTATTTTAGTATTGTGGGCGTACATGGGCGGTGGAGATCACTTACCATCAGGTGACCCAATTGCTCGTTTGCCGGCCTATACTATAAAAGAAAAAAAAACACCACTGCCCATGTACGCCCACAATACCAAAAGCAAGCTGCTACTTAACGTCGGTTTTCTGTGAGATAGTGGTAACGACCCGCACGAGCCAGCCCATTCATGCTGTATACAAAATTGTCTACAGCGTGGCTCTACCACTCGTGTTTTGTTTTAAAGGACATTGAAGCCAGTGAAATTATTTGGCATTATGAGACTTAACAACTTATGTCTCAGGGTGACGAACGCAAGTCAGTGTCATGCTGTGCTTTAGAATTCACAAGTTCGGTATGTCGTTTCTTCTGTTTATGGGCAGGCGTGGTGTTTACCATCAGGCGAGCGACCTACTCGTCTCATCATTATAGCTAATATAAAAAACGTGACCAACTTACTCGTTTACTGGCCTCTGCTATTAAAAATTAACATACGAGTATTCGTTTGAAATAGACCAAAAAACTAATCGGTGCATTCTATAAAATCATACGCTTAAGCGATTGGAACAAGATTTACGACCAGTTTAGTGTCAAAATATATAACCCTGTGGCGCCTTTGGCGGAAGTTAACTATTGCAGTTGAACTCTTGAATTACTAATGTACCTGCTATTGACACCGTTTTGTAAGCATTACATATTTTTACATTTATTTAATACTAGCTTTAGTTTTTTGAGTGGTAAAGCCACGCTGTAAACAATTCTGTCTACAGCATGAATGGGCCGGCTCGTCCGGGTCGTTACCACTGTCTCACAGAAAACTGGCGTAAAGTAGCAGCTTGCTGCTGCGTTTCGTATGGTGAGTGAGATATCCGGAGGCCCAAATTACCCTCCTCTTCCCAATACTTAAATTATCCCTTTCCTTTAAGGTCGGCAACGCGCCCTTTATTATTTTAGTATTGTGGGCGTACATGGGCGGTGGAGATCACTTACCATCAGGTGACCCACTTCCTCGTTTGCCAGCCTATACTATATAAAAGAAAACGCGTGTCAACCTGTATAAATGATTATTCCAGGATATAAGTAGCTTATGTTCTAACCCAGGTCATGGTTTACCTACGTGCCAAATTACATCTAAATCCTTTAAGGTGTTTATCCGATTGATTAACTAATATCAAAATTCACAAATTCGCAACCATCGAAACTTTTATAATAGGGTAGTTGACTAGTTTTTTTTTATTATTTAAATCAATAAGTTACTTTACTCAAAATATATGCCAGAAAGAATTTTATAAATCGGACCAAAAATAAATAAGTTAGAAGCCATTCAAATCCTGTGGAAGGGGTAATTGTCAAATGACAGACGATGCAACCATTGACGTCACTGTGTAAAATGTTCATTATGGTGCACGCGTGCAAGCGAGATAGTGAGATATCCCCACTACGCACCCACTTTTCCTCATACCAACATTTAAAGTCATAACTGCGGGCACATTTCTGAACCAATTTATATTGTGTTTTAATAAAAGGGTTTCTTTTGCGTGTCATTTTCTGTTGCTTATAAAATAATGTATAAAATTCAATATAGGAAACTACCCTATTATGATACAAGCTTTTGCTTGCGGCTTCAGCCTCGTCATGATGTAGTAGCAGCTTGCTGTTGCGTTTGATATAGTGAATGTATTCCTTCCCAATGCCTTTAACTATCACTTTCGTGTAAGGATGTCTACGCGTCCATAATTATTTCAGCATTGTTCATAGCCAATGGAGATCATTCACAATCAGTTGACTCACATGCTCGTCTGCTTGCGTCTGCTATCAATATCCAGTAGGGCACCAAAGTTAATTAGGATGCAGTTTATGAAAGTAATATTCAATATTAACTGCCTCGGTGGCGCAGTTGTAATGCGTACGCGTTACGATTGGGACCAACTCTGAGGTCTCGGGTTCGATCCCCGGGTCGGGTAAAGTGATATTGGGTTTTTCTATTACGAAATGCTCAGTATCAACTCGGAGTCTGGAATTTGTGCCCGGTATGGCGATAGACTCGTACCCTATCACATAAGTGACGGAAATACGCTCGGCGAAATGTGGGTGTACTGGTTACACCTCTGCCTACCCCTATGGGGATTACAGGCGTGAGTGCGTATGTATGTATGTATTCAATCCTTCCTCAACGGAAGCCATTTGGATAGTCCACAACAAAGCATAACGTCATCAATAATAACGGTGTGAAACATTAATGAAATACCTCCACAGTGTATAAATTAAACCAATCTTTATGCATAACACACCGTCGCAATGTGTTTGTTCTGTATCGTCGGTAAGATCAAACACTGGTTACACTCCCCGAAGAATACTAACACAGTCCCAATGATACTGTTTCCTGTTGGTGTGCTTTTAAATGTTGCTAAAGATTGGTCAAAGTGCTTAATTTTCCTGTTAAGACTCACTGTAAAAGAAGAATAAGTTGGTAACTCTTGTGTTAGTTTAGTTAGGTACAAGTTTCTGTTGTGATTCTACACCCCCACATTGTTGTGACCCTAAACTGCAAATGCATATTAATATTTAGGTTGTCTGGTAGAGATCGCTTTTAGCAATAAGACCGCCTTTTGTAACATAATTTAGTTGTAAGGTTCATAGAGTATAATTTTTATTTTTGGTGTACAATAAAGAGTTATCTATCTATCTAACTCTAGGTAAACTAAATTCCTATTGGTTAGACAATACAATGTCTATGTTTGATTTAGAACTTCCTTACATAATACAGTGTTTTTCCGGTAGAAAGAAGTGACAGCTTGCTGTAGCATTTAGTACGGCCAGTGCGATTTCCGAAATCCCAAATTCCTCTTTCCTTCCAATTACCGTTGCTTCTTCTACCTTGATTCTTCTAGTATTGTGGGTGTATATGGATGGTGGAGATCACTTACCAGCAGACGAACCACTTGCCTCACCCAAAAAATCAATATAATCCTTACTGCCCATCCTGATAGCCAATATAAAAGTTCAGAAGATGAGAAAGTTACCAAGTGAAAATTTATAGAATTTACAAGGCAGGTAAATAATTGAAAGTCATACATATTGGAAATCAAATTACACACACCCTGCCGACACTGTCTCTTATATACAGCTATATAAATATTGACTTTACAAATAGATGTAAGTGTCAACCATTGCATTTACACCAATAAGTATTTGCTCATGCATAACACAGCATGAGGCGCAGGAGACAACCCTAGTGAAGACTTATTGGAAACCATTATAAAATAAACACCTTAAAGCGTGTGCCAGTAGCTGAGTGTCAAACCGATTCACATTTACAATACGGTCTAAAGTACTTGACAATGTGACATTTAATACCTAAATACTAGATTTAGACCTTTGTGCGCGTAATCCTCGACCCACAAGTAGCTAAGCATTAATGATGAGTTTCTATCAGGATGTATACATTATTTAAGAGAAAATTAAACTATTGAAGACCCGGCTTAGATATCATACTACTATTTTAAATGTGAAAGTTTGGATGTTTGTGAGTTTGTGAATTTGGATGTAAGTTAGTCAATCACGCCGTAACAGTTGAATGGTTTTGGATAAACGCACACTGGTAAACCATGACCTGGAATAAAACATAGGCTACTTTTTATACCGGAAAGGGCCGTTCACGTTGGCGGAGCCGGGATCAAATGCGTCATAAATAAATCCAACATTCCCATATCCCATACTTAAGTACAATTGCAATGCCCGTGTTGTGATAGGTAATTAAAAATACATACTTAAGCTCATGCCTAGATCACTGAAGGGCTAGAAAGAGATGCAACTAGCTTACTTAGCTAGCTAAGCTATACCCACCGATTCACCTAGCTTAATTTCGTCTCATGATGTGATAGGGGGCGAGCCTAACGCCATACCGAGCATAATTCCAGACTCCGGACTGATACTGAGCATTTCGTAATAGAAAACCCCAATATCACTTTTACCCGACTTGAGGAACCCGAGCCTTAGCACAGAAGTCGTACAACATATGCATTATAACTTTCAACAATCATTATTTTAAAATAAAAACAATTAAGTCAAAAGGTATATCAAGTCTATCTTAAAACAGAAATACAGATAACCGCACATCATACTAATATTTTAGATGTGAATGTAAGTTTGTTTTTGTTACGCTTTCACGCGAAAACTACATACCCGATCATCATGAAACTTACACATATTCTTGGAGGTATAAGAAGTAACATAGGATACTTTATATGAAAAAAAATATATTTCTTTGTTACGCTTTCACGCCTAAATCACCGAACCGATTTTGATGAATTTTGATGTCGAGATAGATGGGACCCTGGAGACGGTTATAGGCTACGTTTTACTTCGGAAAAGTCTATTCACGCGGGCGGAGCCGCGAGCAAAAGCTAGTAGAATCATAAAACAGTAAGCACCGTATCGTACTCCGAATGATATTCATATTCATGTACGAACAGGTTTTCACATAAAGTTCAAGTGAACTCGTACCGTTTTCATCCAACGATGTCTGTTTAAGTTTTATAATACTAGAAAATCACATATACAACGTGTTATAGAAAGGGGCGGGCAAATTTAAACAATGTATAGTGTAGGGAATAAGTATTTTAACTCCCATAGTACCAAATCCGATTGCATTGCTAGGACAATAATTATAGAATTTTCTTTTTTATCGAATGAGTTACATGTCGATATCGACTTTCAAGTTTGGGCAACACTAAATGATAAACAATGATACTATAAACCTCCTTTCATTTAATTATTTTATAATTAAAAAAACATTAACAGATGTCAATTGTCAATATTTATTTGACGCAGTCAGTTCGGCAATTTCTGATTTTATGAAGTATAAATGATTACGAGTTATGAGTATTTGACTAAAAACAAGTATTATGTATTGGTAGTTTGTGTAACTAATAACAGCTTTTATGAGGATCGTCGACTTTATTAAGCCAAATTCATAGATGGAAGACCCGAGAATGAAGTCTTTAACATGTTTCTAGAGGATGGTACCTATATTGTCTTCAGCACACAGTCTCTTTCAAGTGTTAATTTGTGTTTAAATTATAAGTTACGTTTGTATGTCCGTAGAATTACGTACATCTTATTAAAGTTTATTAAAAAGTGTGTGTCGTTCATAATAATTAATAGTGATGTCATCAATTCTATCGATCTTAATAAATAGGTGATTAAAATTAAAGTGAAATTATTGGATGTCTTGGTTTTGAAAAGATCCGGTACATAAGTACTTACTGTAAGGTGCATGTAATGACCCTAAAATATGACCACACCTTTCTGTAACACGTTGTATAAGTAAAATAATCATATTTATAAGACAAAGTTTTATTATACTTGCTTTGGGAGTATACTAAGCAATTATGAGACAAAAAGTATAAATACACAGCCCTGCTCCAGATCAATATTGGAATTGTCTTGAGCCAAATGTTTAGTAAATAATACGGTATATTATAGAATAGACCATTATTGGACTGAGATTTAGGGTCGAAGTCTACTACTATGCTTACTACTACTAGCTGCAATGAAATAAAACTAGTTTATACGGATTTTATCGTGGTTTAATTTAATTTTAGTCCCGACGTTTCGAACGTTTTTCAGCCTTCGTGGTTACGGGAGAGACCAAAATAAAAATTAAACCGCGATAAAATCCGTATAAACTAGTTTTATTTCAATGTTTAATATTCGCGTAAACATAAGAAATCACTACTACTAGCTGCTTAGTGGAGAGGTAAAAGTAGTAGAAACTATAGTCATTACAAATAATACAAAAATAATAATAAATAATACACCCAACAGTCACACACATAGTCCTGACCCCACACTAGGTAAACCTGTATCGTGGGTATCAGGAACTACGAGGGACTTGCGGTCCCACAACACCCAGACCCGAAACAAATTTTTGTGGATCACACAAACATTTGTCTCAGTGCAGGAATCGAACCTACGGCCTCTCGCTTCGCAACCGGCTACTCGCCCGCTGCGCCACGGAGGCTGTCAAAATTAAAGTTACCAGCTTCTCTTTAGCAACAACTGAGAAAATCAGTTGAAATTTCTATCTGCAGCAAAACAGGACTTAAGTATACTTGCACTCTTCATCCGCACTTAGATATGGATCCCACAATATTGTATTTTGGGTTTGATTAAAAAAATGACTGCCTCGGTGGCGCAGTTGTAATGCGTACGCGTTACGAATAAGCTAACGCTGAGGTCTCGGGTTGGATCCCCGGGTCGGGTAAAGTGGTATTTAGTTTTTCTATTACGAAATGCTCAGTATCAGCCCGGAGTCTGGAATTTGTGCCCGGTATGGCGATAGGCTGGCCCCCTACCACATAAGGGACGGAGATACGCTCGGCGAAATGTAGGTGTACTGGTTACACCTCTGCCTACCCCTTCGGGGATTACAGGCGTGAGTGCGTGTGATTAAAAAAATGTGAAAAAAGTACAATGTGGTTTGCAATCAATACGCTTTCTCGCCATTTAACGCGTCTGCGACAAAAATAGACGTTGACAAAACGTGGCCGATCGCGACAGATACCATTTATAAATACGGACCTTGTGCGATAGCTTCGCGTCCCGGCATCGCTCTTTCTTCCTGTGTAGTTCCAGGCCTGTTTCGTCCTACACTTCTGTCTCTCCTTCGGGAGTTTCTAGCTTCCTTGGCTCTCATATTTTAATATTTAACTCTGTATTTAATACCTTCGGGAGTTTGGCTCCCACATTATTTTTTGCAAAAATTTGCTAGCTGTTTTCATGCAAATCGCAGAGGTCTGTTTCTTCGCTGGGGAATCGGTGTAAATCAATAAGGGCAGCTGTGTTATGATATGTTATTTGTCTGGCCTAATTTTATGATAAAACTTACAGTTTTGCTGAAAATTGCGAAAAACCCGTTTTTGTGACTTATGACCCCTAATAATTTTTTCCCCCCGATGTCGGATCGATGAGGACTTTTCACATTTCATTTATAATGGTGTTTTGAACAATCCTAGCAATTTTCAGCCAAGTGTGAATTATTGTAACCTCACCCCTATTGTTTGGTTTAATTTGCCCGGAGTACATTGTAGGGAATTTTCTAGTGGAAAAACGGTAGTCGGCAGTGGCCAGTGGACATCAATACAAAAGATGTCAAGTACAATTTCTTTGTCACTTTTCCTGTGTAAGTCAGATCGTATACAATTTTCACTAACATAAACATTTGCTTTGTATTAGCTAGCTGTGACTGACTATCGTACAGACAATAACAAAAGCATTGCATAACTTAATTTTATTAATTCTGTAATCATAATGATTATATATATTGTTTTCGAAGCAATGTCATTTTACAAGTTAAAAACGTCTTTACAGAATATTATCTGAAATTTATGGAAAGCGAGTTGACTTAGGTGATGTAATAAGCTTTGAGCAAACACAGCTGCTAGTGTTAGTTAATGCCGAAATGCCGTTAATGAATCCAAAAACTATTTTTATCTTCTATGTTTTCGAAACTCAGTTTTTTTCAAAATTAAAGGTGCCCTAATAAAATTAGTAGTCTGATAGTAAAGATTAGTGCCGTCTAAAACCTCTTAGATAACCGATATCAAGACAGATTTTAGTAAGTCTTCCATACACAAATAAGACGACGCCTTTATCCCCGAAGGGTTTGGCAGGGCTGCAACTAAAGCTGAGCTGAGCTTATTTTCGTTATGTTGTAATAAAGGGTCAACCTATCGCTATACTTCAAATTCATTCGTTTAATTGTATTTTTTTTTTTTACATGCTTTTGCCTGCGGCTCCAACCGCGTGAATGACCTTTTCAGGAATAATAAGTAACCTATGTCCTAATCCAGGTCGTGGTCTACTTGTGTGCCAAATTTCATCCAAAACGGTTCAGATGTTAAGGCGTGATTGACTAACAAACACAACATCCCAACTTTCACATTTATTTTAGTAGTAGGATATTCAAAAAAACAGCGAATGCGTTTTGTTTATGCATGTACTACATAGAAAGTTGCCAAGTTGTATTAACTGGCATCGAGTGTCAGGTGTTTTGCTTCTAATTACTAATACTAATATTCTTCTGTTATTTGTGTAATTAGGTAACGTTTAATGATCATTACGTAGATGCTGAAGAATTAAAGCACCCAGCGTTTAGTGAAGAGTTTGACCAATAAAAACAAGGTTAGTTTTAATAGACTTCAAAAAAGGAGGAGGCACATTTCGGCGCGTTTTAACCTTCAAAAAAGGAGGAGGCTCGTTTTAGCTTTTTTGCTTTTCTTTGCACACACATGTATTCTATGTATGCACTCATCGAATTCTCCGCCAACTGTGGTCCGATTTTGTTAGAAAAAATTGTGCGATGTTTTTTTGTTTATTATTATAGTACATACATACGCACTCACGCCTGTAATCCCCGAAGGGGTAGGCAGAGGTGTAACCAGTACACCCACATTTCGCCGAGCGTATTTCCGTCCCTTATGTGATAGGGGGCGAGCCTATCGCCATACCGGGCACAAATTCCAGACTCCGGGCTGATACTGAGCATTTCGTAATAGAAAAACCCAACACCACTTTACCCGACCCGGGGATCGAACCCGAGACCTCAGAGTTGACCTCAATCGTAACGCGTACGCATTACAACTGCGCCACCGAGGCAGTCATTAGTAGATATTTATCAAATAGTAATGATGGATCAAGGGAGAAACTCCCGAAGTAGCGGATTTTGAATTAATATTAAGTGAATGTTACTGCCACGCTGTAAACAGCTTGGTCTATAGCATGAATGCTTGGTCTATACAAGATAGATAAAAGGCATACTCAAGGCCCAAATTCCCCTCACCTTCCCAGTCCCTTTCCTTTATGGTCGGCAACGCGCCCATGATTATTTTAGTATTGTGGGCGTACATGCGGTGGAGATCACTTACCATCAGGTGACCCACTTGCTCGTTTGCCGGCCTATACTATGAAAAAAAACCATATTAGGATCATTACGCGCCTCGAGTGCATTTGGTAATTTACAACTGCACTAAAATACCGTTATTTGGAAACATCCCTTTTACAGTATCGCTCTACTCCAGGGAAGGAGGGATGATTATAGCGGACTCAATTGCCTTCCGACCCCATTGTGTATTGAAATGAAATGAAATATGAAATGAAATGAAATAGTTTTAAATGAAATAGTAATTACAGAAATCATATCAGCTAATATATACATAACATACATAGCATCGTCAAAATACACTGGGCAACTATAAAGTTTACAATATATTTATATTAGTCCAGAATTGTTAAGTATTGAAAGACCTACATAATATTTTTTTTATTGCCCAAATAGACAGACCGCCCAACGACTTGTAAGGTGAGGGATGACCAAACCGCTGCCTACACTATTCTTGATCTCCTCTTCCACCTGCCCTTATCCCACTCGCAGTGGGGTCAACGCAACATGCTTTTTAACATGTTGCAGAAAGATTTGGCTTGTAATTTTCACGACCAGCCGCCTGCCTGACGTCAACCCCTCTGAGGAGAAAACACCTAGACCCGAAATTTGATATTTGTGAATCACACAAATATTTATCACGGTGCAGGAATCGAACCCGCGGCCTGTCGCTTGACAGCCGGCTACTCGCCTACTGCGCCACAGAGGCACCGTATTCTTGATTAACAAATCAAAACCCATTATGTAGGTAATCGTCAAAATTCAGCAAATAATAGCATTAACGACAACCGCTGAATAATCGACTTGATTTATGTACATTATTGTATAATTATTTAAATTTTGAAACATATAAAGCTATAAATTTTATGTATTATCAATACTGTCTTCAGAGACGATTAATTTTACCACAACGTGATGTATTGGTACTTGTTTTTAGTTATGGAATCTATAATAATAATTAATATTAATATAAATATTAGCCCTGTATTATACACGTCTCACTGCTGGACACGGGCCTCCTCTACTGAATGAGAGGGATTAGCCCTTAGTCCACCACGCTGGACTAGTGCGGGTTGGCAGACTTCAAATACCTTCGAAATTCTTATGGAGAACTTCTCGGGTATGTAGGTTTCCTCACGATGTTTCCTTCACCGTTATAGCAAGTGATAATTAACAACATACGTAACTTAGAAAAGTCAGAGGCTGGTTTCGAATCTGCGACTTTCGTGTCAACAGTCCAAAACACTCCCCGCTGAGCTATCACTGCTTTTTAGAAAATATACATACATACATACGCACTCACGCCAGTAATCCCCGAAGAGGTAAGCAGAGGTGTAACCAGTACACCTACATTTCGCCGAGCGTATTTCCGTCCCTTATGTGATAGGGGGCGAGCCTATCGCCATGCCGGGCACAAATTTTAGACTCCGGGCTGATACTGAGCATATCGTAATAGAAAAAACCCAATACCACTTTACCCGACCCGGGGATCGAACCCGAGACCTCAGCGTTGACCTCAATCGTAACGCGTACGCATTACAACTGCGCCACCGAGGCAGTCATTAGTAGATATTTATCAAATAGTAATGATGGATCAAGGGAGAAACTCCCGAAGTAGCGGATTTTGAATTAATATTAAGTGAATGTTACTGCCACGCTGTAAACAGCTTTGTCTATAGCATGAATGGGTCAGCTCAACCCAAAGACTTTAATGTACACTACTAGACAAGCTGTCCGGTACAAAGAAATTGCGCACTTAGTTACGGTAATTTTACTTCTGAACAGCCCGTCTATGGTATTAAAGTCTTTGGCTCGACCGGGCTATTACCACTATCTCACAGAAAACCAATATAAAGAACAGATCGCTGTAATTGCGCTTCGTACCAAGAGTGAGATATGTGGAGGCCCAAATAATAATCTACCCTTCCCAATCCCTTAATTATCCCTTCTTTAAGGTCTGCCATCATGTGACCAGCAGGTCACATGAAGCATGCTTGCTTGTTCACCGGTCTATTCCATATAAAAGCTGTAGACACATTTCCGTAGACACTGTTAGCTTTATACCGTAGTAGTTGTTGTAATTTTTTTCCATATAGCAGAGTAAATACGTTTCTTTGGCAATGCCAATCAGCCATACAAAAAAATGCCTGAAATGTACAACAATAAAATATACGCCAAATCGTAGTACAAATCACAGTAAACCCATTACAATTTCGATAATTATCAAAAAACTAGACAGAAGCCAGTCCCAACAATTTTCTTTTAAATATAGGTTAAGGATTAAACAACGTATTGCATCGTTTTGCACTATTATGAGGTTACGTCTGATCCTTGCAATATCGAGATAGCAAATATTACAGTATAGGTTTCTATCCATTTTGAAACAACAAAGGGGAAAAGTCCAAAACAACCCGTTGTCCGTTGTGAGAAAGCCGAGTCGTCGTTTAGGCGGGTCCAATCTAAGTCCGTGTTCAAAAATGGGTAACGTGTGCAGAAGTAAAATCAAAATCCTTAAAAGTAAACAAAAGTAAACAATCGGTAACATTTTTTTTCGTTCATATTGGAACCGGCTAAGGTCAAAGACCATGCTGCCAAGTCATAAGTCGAAAACATAGAATGCAGTATGTCAAACTGTCACTAAGGCAAAGGACATGTGTTTTATACAGCCTGCGATACGTTTTCTAATTTTAAAATAATGATAAATGTGGAATAATTCCGTTCATGTCATGTTATATTTATTATGTTACATGTTATGTTATGTTATGGAATAATTCTATAAAATAGTTACCTAAGAATTATTTACAATTCTTGCTTGGCTGAATGTTACCTTACAATAAACAATATAATGAATTAAACGGATATCAAGTTTAATATTTTAATTATCGTTATATTTTTGCCCTAGTCAAACAAACTTGAGAATTATTTCATTAAACATATTTTATTCTAAATACAATCAAGGGCAATTAAAAGTTACTGTCCATGTCAGGCATTTTTTGGGCGTTCCCCTTTCCTACATTTACTTACCCAAGTTCCTAACATATCAAACTTTAATCTCTACATGGGACACCGTAGCATACATCCATTCTTACTTCTTGGGACGTTTCAGATTCTGTCATAGGACCTTTTACAAGTTTTTTTATGGCATAGGCCGGCAAACGATCAAGTGGGTCAGCTGATGGTAAGTGATCTCAACCGCCCATGTACGCCCACAATACCAAAATAATCATGGGTACGTTGCCGACATTAAAGGAAAGGGATAATTAAGGAATTGTGAAGAAGAGGGGGTTTGGGCCTCCGGATATCTCACTTACCGTACGAAACGCAGCAGCACGCTACTACATTACGCCGGTTTTCTGTGAGACAGTGGTAATGACCCGGACGAGCCGGCCCAAACATGCTGTAGAAAAAAGTGTCTATAGCGTGGCTCTACAACTCATACAACTTCCTTTTATGGTGTAAACACAATCAAAGCGTTGCTGTCTCGCCTCTATTGCGACTTTTTGCCTTCAGCTGATCAAAGCATTAGTCACATGGTATTCTATTCGTGGCTTTGTCAGTCGGGTACTTACGAATCGCTTGTTGTCTTGCTCATTTATTGAAATTGTTTCAAATTAAACATGCACTTTGTGTGTCAATAAAAAAAAATGTCTTTGGTTGTTACGTGTTAAGGGAGAGTGGCAGAATCGCGTAAGCCATAGTCTAAATTGCTTCTTAAAAATATTCTAGGTTTTTATACTCACTCAGTGTGGTAGATATTTTTTTCATATTATTATTAATTATATAGGTACAGGTTTTTTGAATACCCTATTTATAATTTGTGAAAATATTCAATGTATTTTATCTGAAAATGAGGTAGTAAATAGTACTTACCAAAACCAACTCGCATTTTCGATATATACTCAACCATCAAACTTTGAAACACTTTAAAACACTAAGTAAAAATAAGATTAGAAAAAAACACACTTTTGCAGCACTACACGTCACTTCACACACAAAATTCCATACAAACCTGTCAATTTGAATTTGAAAATGGAACGTGTCGCGACGGTTGGGTTGTGGAAATGGCGCGGAGTCAGGAGCGGGCGCACGCTGAGCGTTCAAATCTCACACTGAGCTACCGAAGACACGAGACGGCGATAAACCTCTTTCCATTTTTTTTATTTTTAATGAAAATCTGCCAGACTTACAGTTCGCTGTGCGGTTTCCTTTGCCTCGTTTTTTTTCGCCCACTTTAATTCGGATGCACGCGTGTCACAGTTGACGGGATAATCCGTCGTGTTCGAATTTTAAAAATGTATTTCTGACGACCAATTTTAAGGTTGGTTGAGTATGCAAATTATAAATTTATGTTTGGGTATCAATTTTACTTGTCTGCTTAAGTAGGCATTTAAGTAGGGAAGGACTGTTGCTTTATGAAAAAGAATATGAATATTGTATGCAGCAATTGTAACATACCATTCTTAGTAGCAGTGGCAAAGGCTCCATATAACATGATTCCTTCCGACATCCCTACTCTGCATATTTTAATTATGTATGTATTATTCATATAATCAAGCGAAAAACAACTATTTTAATTAATAACATAGGCAGATATCCAAGTACAAAAAAATAAAAAGTAAGCTGCGCAATCGTCTTTATTTCATTAACGTTAGCGTCCCTTTTGTTTTTTTTACCTTCGCCACTACCTTTATATTGCACACATTATACTATACATTCAAATATGTAAAATATAAACATTAGGTTTCTAAATATTTCATGAAATATGTATAGCATATTTTATCCTATCGTCATTCTAAATCAGTGCATTTCTTAGAAAAGAAAATGAGTGTTATATCTACATAAGCCGTTTTAATGTCTTTTTATCAAATATTTCACTAAAACCCGCGTTCGCAAACAGATTTATGACACAAATGCGTATTTTTCTGTATAAATTTTCTTCCTAGTGAGATTTACGCGGCTGTTATACGACTCTAGATGTTCTTAGATAAGGTATCATAGACCACTTAATATTAAGCAATAAATATACATATTTAAATGAATTTATGTAATAATTATGGCCGCTTAGTATGCTGGAAACTGGGTGCATCGAGTTACTGCTATGTCAGTGTGAATGCGATGTGGTAAGATACGCACTGCGACAGCGTTTTTTATGGCTTAGGCCGGCAAACGAGCAAGTGGGTCACCTGATAGTAAGTGATTTCCATAACCATTAACACTCGCAATATCCGAAGAATCATGAACGCGTTGCCCACCTGAAGGAATTGGGAAGGAAAGGAATTTGGACCTCCGGATATCTCACTCACAGGCAAAACTGGCTACAGCGTGGCTCTACCACTTGAACGTTAAGCATTTTTGTAAATTTAGTTATCGCGATTAGAATCGAAAAAGGTGTTACAGATTAGCCAAATGTCCAAAATTCAGGTGGTAAAGCGACGGTATTTAACTGGTGGATAGGCAGACGAGCAAGCGACTCGTCTAAAGATAAACAGTCACTGCCGCTCGTGTAAATCATGCCTCTGATTTATTTTATTATTCAATTATAATCAGTATAAATAATAATTTAGTATGAATGTCGCAAGTACCAACATTACTAGACACACGGCACGGTTATGACGTCACACTATGACGTCACACTATGATTGTATAACTTTACATTATCGGTTCATACATAAGATAATCTACGATTTATTTCATTATTCAATTATAATTATCATAGACTTTATTTAGAACGTTCCAACATGTTCAATAACTCTAGCCCTGTATTATACACGTCCCACTGCTGGGCACGGGCCTCCTCTACTGAATGAGAGAGGTCAGGCCTTAGACCACCACGCTGGCCTAATGCGGGTTGGCAGACTTCACAGACCTTCGAAATTCTTATGAAGAACTTCTCAGGTATGCAGGTTTCCTCACGACGTTTCCTTCACCGTTAAAACAAGTGACAATGAACAATTAATACACACATAACTTAGAAAAGTCTTTTGCGTATCATTTTCTGTTGCTTATAAAATAATGTATAAAATTCAATACAGGAAATAATACCTACCAGGAATACCTTATTGTGAATAATCATAGCATGTGTAATAAATTGTGAACAGTAATATAATTTTGCATTTAATGTGAAAAGACTATTTAACTTATTGAACATCCTGACCAAGTTATTTATCTTTACTGAACAAAAAGTGATAGTGAGTTTACAACTGTAAACTGAATGTAAAGTGTTACTATGCCCAAATAAATGGAGAAGCTCGTGTGCATTGTGTTTCAATTCTTCTACTTCGTTATAGTATACTGGTACACATCTATCTCTTCGGGAATTACAGGTATGAATTCATATTTAAGAAAACCCTACATGACAGTTACCTACCATAACAAGCCAGTCGCATGCTCATCTGCATTCTCGGACCACGCACCGACACTGAGTTTTTAACTTGATGTCATGTTGTAGTAATTACTAAAGTATTCTGTTTACCATTAACTAATTTATGTGATTTATCATAAAAATAGCTTTGACAGCCTTCTTGGCGCAGCGGGCGAGTAGCCGTTGCGAAGCGTGAGGCCGTGGGTTCGATTCCCGCACCTGGACAAATGTTTGTCTGATTCACAAATATTTGTCTCGGGTCTGGGTGTTGTGAGACCGCAAGTCTCTCGCAGTTCTTGATACCCACGATACAGGTTTACCTAGTGTGGGGTCAGGACTATGTGTGTGACTGTTGGGTGTATTTATTTATTTTTTGCATTATATAGGCGATAAGTGGCGCAAGCTAGAACTAAACACTAGAACGGCTGCATAATACATACGCATACGCCTGTAATACCCGAAGGAGTAGGCAGAGTTGTAACTAGTACACACATTTCGCCGAGCTTATTTCAGCTCATTATGAGATAGGATCATCTGAAAGTCCCAGGATTTGATCACGCAAATACGCTCCAAACTTAATATCAATAGTAAGTGGTAGAGCCACGCTGTAGACAAGTTTGTCTACAGCATGTATGGGCCGGCTCGTTCAGGTCGTTACGACTGTCTCACAGAAAACCGGTGTAAAGTTGCAGCTGCGTTTCGTACGGTGAGTGAGATATCCGGAGGCCCAAATCCCCCTCCCCTTCCCTATCCCTTAATTGTCCCTTTCCTTTAAAGTCGGCAACGCGCCCATGATTCTTCTGGTATTGTGGGCGTACAAGGGCGGTGGAGATAACTTACCGTAAAAACTCTGCTAGAATTATTAGTTAATAAAAATAAATAATAATTGATTCGTCATATTTTTCATAACCTACAATATTGATCCGATTATAACTACTTAAAACTCATTAGTCGATTCACGATTACAATCGATTACAAACAATTAATCACATATAAATACAATGGGGCTTACAATTACGCGTGTAAACGTAAGGGCTTAAGCGCCCGTCACCCGCGGGCGATGTGCATAGCTTTGGACATGCGATTATATGTTTCACTAAAGAAACACACAATAAACGCAAATTGAACCTTTAACACATGGCGCTAAGGTCTACAAGGTGGAAAAAATATTTTTGCACAACAATGCAACACAAAAGATTTATAATCAAAAATTGCTCACGAACGTTCCGGACAATGAAATTATCCGGAATTTTTGAATTATTTATTTAACATCTTTTGATATACGGATTAAATATTTTCACACTTTCGGGGAACATTAGACATATTATACTTAAATTCTTTGACATTATTGGTTAATACGTGCTACTGAATTTAATCGATATTGGTTGGTCAAAAAGACTCCTTTATTCGAGGCCAGGAATACATATGGGTCTTATTAATATATTATAATAAGTTTCATGACCATAGAATTATGGCTAGATCACTTAAAACATAACTACCTTTTACAAGATGGTAGGTCCCTCGTATGCGAGAGGCCGTCTGGGTTGGTAGCACCGCTTTTTCTATTTCTGCCGCCAAGCAGAAATATATAAGCATTATTGTGTTCCGGTCTGAAGGACATTAAAGCCAGTGAAATTACTAAACATTGTGAGACTTATATATACTTATCTTATGTCACGAGGTGACGAGCGCATATCGATGCCACGCAGTGTTTTATAATTAAAAGTTCTGTTTGGTTTTGCTTCTGTTTATGGGCAGGCGTGGGTGGCGCTTGTCGAGTCTCGTCATTCAAGCCAACAAAAAAAAATAGTAACGCTGGAGTTTCAGACCCATTCGTCTCTAGCGAAAAAGCCTTCCGAACTAGAGGTATAATTATTGACGGAATCTAAATAATGTATAACATTTTATGGGTTCAATTTTTTTTATGATTATCTTACTGCAGACTATTATGCATTTACTATTATCAGTTTTCTTCGCTATACGCGCAAAATTTCTACATACATAGGTACATACGCACTCACGCCTGTAATCACCGAAGGGGTAGGCAGAGGTGTAACCAGTACACCCACATTTCTCCGAGCGTATCTCCGTCCCACGATGTGATAGGGGGCGAGCCTATCGCCATACCGGGCACAAATTCCAGACTCCGGGCTGATACTGAGCATTTCGTAATAGAAAAACCCAATACCACTTTACCCGACCCGGGGATCGAACCCGTCTCGGTCTCGTCTCGTCTCAGCGTTAGCCTCAATCGTATGGCGTACGCATTACAACTGCGCCTCCGAGGCAGTCATTCGCAAAATGACTTATTTCATATTTCCGCCATTTACGCATCGAACTATAATTAAAATTTGTAAGTATATATTTTCAAATACATTTTTAGCCAACAGATGTTTCTTTTAAAAGTCGCATTTGCACACACCGACACTAAATACGACTAAAAAGGATTACTAACTTTACATATTATTTCGTTTCGTTTCTGAGTGTATGTAAACAATATCCGTTGAGGAAAATGAGAAAAATTATTTCGTCATTTCTCTTAAGGGATAAATAGCTTAACGATATATCAATTGACAAAGCCAACACAAATAAAAAAAAAACAAATGGTAAAAATAAAATTGACTTTTTTGAGTCGGTGCTATTGCATTGACTCCAAATTGATTATTTTATTTTTAGCTTTTAAGTCTTTTTGAGTCGTTTTTTTTATTGCATAGGTCGGCAAACGAGCCAGTGAGTCACCTGATAGTAAGTGATCTCCACCGCCCATGTACGCCCACAATACCAGAAGAATCATGGGCGCGTTGCCGACCTTCAAGGAAAGGGATTGGGAACGGGAGGAGGATTTGGGCCTTCGGATACCTCACTCACCGTACGAAACGCAGCAGCAAGCTGCTACTTTACACTGGTTTTCTGTGAGACAGTGGTAACGACCCGGATGAGCCATGAAAAAACTGTCTACAGCGTGACTCTACCACTCTGATTTTATTTTTGTTATTACGATGGTTTTATTTTTGTTATTACATCATTGTACTACTTTTAGCGATCATAAAAATCAGTACATATATTTCGAGGTTTTTCATCCCTGAATTCACCCCCTTAAGTATGAAATTTCTTCTTGAAATTTAATTATGACTAACTTTGAACGAATTATAAAAGAATCACCAAAATCGAATCTGTGAAAAATGATTTTTGTTTATAGATACTTATATACAAAATATACGCGTAGAATTGAAAACCTATTCCTGTTTTTGTGGGTTATCAATTAATTTATATACATAGTCCGAAATTTATCGAATTTTCCCATAGTTGAGAACAGATTGCTTACACGACTGCAATGTTATGCGATTTGTTGAACGTTTGGGTCGACGATTTTATAAACGTTAAACATTATGAAATTCAAATAAAGTTGAAAATATCTTTTATTTATACGGCGTATATCCTGCATAATATTTTGAGCTTCACTGAAATTTAATGAGATCCAATTTTTATTATTTGTTATGTTTTTTTACTATATGCGAGCACAGTCTCCCATTTGAAGGCCAATTCTCGTATTTAACTGACACTGCGAATGAATTTTAACCGAACTGAGATTATACCTATTTTGACTTGAATAAAAATGTATTCTGCTTCTCTTTAAGTTCATTCCGGTGTCAATTTAATCTCATATTGATATGATTGTAATCTCAATTCTGACGTTTATCTATGGGCATTTATATATGTCGTTTAAAAATGTTAGCAGAATACCGTTTTGGCAGTCAACTTATATTCAACTTTCGATCTTTTTCTTCTTCTTTTTGATTAATGGCGGCGAGCTTTGTATGTAAGCTTTGTTTGTCTATTCCGCCAAACTTTCGATCTCATTACGATCTGTATTCACATTTGACGTTGATTATTGGTATAAGAGAATACGATTTGCAACTCTCATGACACTGAGACATCGGAATGATATTTTGAACATTTTAAATTAGAATTGTCCTCCAGGTATGCGCTTTATATTTACAACCAACAATCACTGTAAAGTATAACATTGCATAGTTGAACTTGCTACCAAGTTGTTAAACCATTACTATGGGATATTAGCATAACAGATCCGAGTAGAACCCGTTAAAGTAGACAGCACAATGCAAGCGACATAACGATGCCGATTTATATGAGTTGTGAATCTAACTGTGGGTTGCATCAACAGGTTAAAGTTACTGTAACAAGCAATGGTTGACGACATCTATAAATTTTACCTTTAACTTTTTGATCGTCCGCTTTAGCGGTGTAGGATAACATCGTGGGAAAACCTTAATAACTAAAACTTCATAAAACCTTAATTTGTTAGATTTCCAAAAAAAATGGATGGTATGTGAAGTCACCATAAGGTAGGTCCCTCGTATGCGAGAGGTCGGCTGGATTGGTACCATGCAGTGCTTTGTTATTTAATGTTCTGTGTGGCGTTGCTTCTGTTTATGAGCAGGCGTGGCGCTTACCATCAGGCGAGCGACCTGCTCGTCTCGTCATTCAAGACAATAAATAAAAAAAAACAACTTAAGAATAATATTTGTTTTGTATTAGCTTGAATGACGAGCAGGTCGCTCGTCTGATGGTAAGCGCAACTCATGCCCATACACAGAAGTAACAACACACATAACTTTAAATTACAAAGTACTGTATGGTATTGGACTGTGTTCGTCAAATCGAGACATAAGATGTTAAGTCTCATAAAGCACAGAAATTTCACTGGCTTCGATATCCTTCAAAGCGAAAAACAACATTGCCTACTTACTGCTGCTTAGCGACAAACCGAAATACAACAGTGCTTACGAGTACTTACTGCTGCTTAGCGACAAAAATAGACGAAGAGTTGGTACCACCAACCCAGGTGGCCTCTCGCATATGAGGGACCTACAATCAGTAAATGTATATATCAAGTTACAAATAACCATCTTCCCCCACCTCCTTTCGAAATAAATGTGATGAGCCGAAGATAAAATAAATGTGAGAAACTCTTAACTTCGATACTGTAATCGATATCTATATCGTAAAATCGATTAAACTATCGAGCAAATAATTTAAATCGATTTAACCGCCCCTTTCTCAACACAAATCGAAGGCATTCATTTCAAATTCGGTATGCGTTGAATTGTTTGAATGGGTTGCAGAACGAATGATATTAAACGGGTTTGTGAGTGAATATTTGGTGATTTGAATTGTTCATGGCTTTTTTATACTTTTGTGTTTTTTTGGGAATTTTCTGTAGCATAATATCATGAATTTAAGAAAGCCTCGGATTTGATGCTAGGGCACGCATCTTTGAAGTTACTTGTTTTTTTTACGAATCGCTTTTACGGAAAAGAACAATATTATCATGTGTCGCAGGGTTTTTTATAGCATATGCCGACAAACCAGCGAGTCGATCGCGATCTCCACCATTTAATCCGACAATACCCCAAGAATCATGATCAGCCAGTGGGCCACCTGATGGTAAGTGATCTCCACCGCCAATATACGCCCACAATACCAAAAGAATCATGGGTGCGTTGCCGACCTTAAAGGAAAGGGATAATTAAGGGATTGGGAAAGAGAGGGGATTTGGGCCTCCGGATATCTCACCGTACGAAACGCAGCAGCAAGCTGCTACTTTTTTTTTTTTTTTTTTTTAATCTTTATATTTTTATAGAGGGCTTGGTTCTACAAGAAGATGTGGCCCTCAATGTTACATTCTTAATTGGTAGTATAAAAAAATACATTGTGTTTATCTACGCTTAATACCTAAATTGACAATCCTATATAATGCTTTAGCTTCGTTAGACAGTGGAGAGGCCAAAATACTATTAAAAGTGCCCACATTAAGCATATCATGTTTACCTTCCAATAAAAAAATTAACCTCTCAGCTTCATTCCGTACACACTCGGCCAATATATGCGTTACATCTTCAACAACGCCGCATTCTGAACAATTAGCAGAATCGCTTTTTTTCATCAAGAATGCAAAACAGTTTAAAGGAATGTGACCAGAACGAAGTCTTAAAGCAGTAGTGATAAGGCTTCGCCGCATATCTATATCCACAAACCAAGGAAATTTGGAGAGGCTGGGTTGAATGGTTTAAAGCTGCTACTTTACACCAGTTTTCTGTGAGACAGTGGTAACGACCTGGAGGAGCCGGCCCATTCATGCTGTAGACAAAACAGTCCACAGCGTCGCTCTACCACAGAAAAACTCATATTATGAAGAAGTCAATATTCATGCATAAGCTTAAGCCTGTATCATCAGAGTGATAGGCACCAGTGTAACTAGTACACTCATGGTTTACTAAGCTTATTTGTCAGGATGATAGGTAGCATGCCTGTCACCATATCGCAAATTCCAATCCCGGTTAACTGTCATGTGATTTTCCAGATCGAAATATTGAGAGTGGCTCTACCACTCAAAAATCTATTATTATTACATACATACATACGCACTCACGCCTGTAATCCCCGAAGGGGTAGGCAGAGGTGTAACCAGTACACCCACATTTCGCTGAGCGTATTTCCGTCCCTAATGTGATAGGGGGCGAGCCTATCGCCATACCGGGCACAAATTCCAGACTCCGGGCTGATACTGAGCATTTTCGTAATAGAAAAACCCAACACCACTTTACCCGACCCGGGAATCGAACCCGTGACCTCAGCGCTGACCTCAATCGTAACGCGTGCACATTACAACTGCGCCACCGAGGCAGTTATTATTATTCTATTATTATTATGAACATTAACACCAGCACTTTCGTAATTCAATCGTCTTCTTCCTCAATAAATTCTGCCTCATTAGCCGTAAAGCGAACAAATCCGCATGCATAACCTACTATCATTTAGGTTTCCGTAACAATGCGAGGTAATAGTACGTATGCACCTAGTTAAGTAGCCTCAGTAATGGGGCATGAGGAATCAGAAATGGTTAGCTCACCTTAGTGTAACATTCGCGGTATTGAAGTAGATCTGGACGTGGCGGATAAAAGCACGAATGTGCAGGGCAGTGACGGACTTCGCACGATTTCTATTAGCTCTGTCTTAACTAAAGTATAAACCAAGGTGGTAGGTCCCTCGTAAGCGAGAGGCCGTCTGGGTTGGTAAAACCGCTTGGTCTATTTCTGCCGCTAAGCAGTAGTGTGGAAGCACTATTGTGTTGCGGTTTGAAGGACATTGTAACCAGTGAAATTATGAGACTTAACATCTTATGCCTTGGGATGACGAGCGCCGTCCAATGTCATGCAGTGCTTGGAATTTAAAGTTCTGTGTGGTGTTGCTTTTGTTTATAACAGCTTACCATCAGGCGAGCGACCTGCTCGTTTCGTCACTCAAGCTAATAAAAAAACTCTTACCCCCGGTTTCTGAAAGGCTAATCAAATCAACATTCAACTAACAGAACTTTGAGTTGACATCGCTGTCAAATCAATTCGAGTGGCTGAAACGTTATTTAGTGAAAAAAATTATAATATTTGATCTTTCTTTAGTACCGTTTGACATACGATTTTTCATATTAATTTTAAAGTTATGTTAGCTAACATGTGTGTCAAATCAAAGGTGTTGATCACGCTTCTAGCAACTCAATTTCGACTTGACATGAGATTTGACATTTGATTAGTTAATTTAACATTGATCAGCGTTTCAGAAACCCGGCGTTAGAGTATCAGAAGACTTTAACCAAATTGTTAAAGACAAAGTTTTAATCATTTTTTAACTATCTGCTCTATAATAGTTCAGTATTAGGTTTTATAAATATTATAGTAATTCGTACAATGGCTATTTAATAAATATTTAAAATGCTATTAAAACATGGCGCCGTTGTTGTTATCTAAATTAAAATGACTATTATAATCATAATATGCATCGATGTGTGATTTGAAATTGGGCTATATTATATTCTAGTTACAATCACACCGTTTATTTGTAAACAGTTTTTTATAGCATAGACCAGCAATTGTATGCGTCACGGTAAGTGATTTTCACTGCCTGTGAACGCCTAACGGTAAGTAAAGCGCAATCCAAGAATATTATCGACCAACGACAGACGATGCATCTGCATCAGCATAATAGTTGACTAGATTTTTTTTAATTATTTAAATCAATAAGTTGCGTTACTCAAAATCTATTGCAGAAAGAATTTTATAAATTGGATCAAAAATAAATAAGTTAGAAGCCATTCAAATCATGTAGAAGGGGTAATTTTCAAATGACAGACGACGCAAACTTTGACGTCACTGTGTAAAATGTTCATTATGGTGCACGCGTGCAAGCGAGACAGTGAGATATCCCTACTACGCACCCTCTTTTCCTCATGACAACATTAAAGTCATAACTGCGGGCACATTTCTTAAACATTTTTGACTGTGTTTTAATAAAAGGGTTTCTTTTGCGTATCATTTTGCTTATAAAATAATGTATAAAATTCAATATAGGAAACTACCCTATTATGTCAGGCTGAATAATTATTGCTTCGTCACACTCCGTTTAAAGGACTCCATATTGTAGGAAAGAACCGTTACAAAAGTAAACGACCATTCTAACCGAGTATTAAATACCTACACACTTTGTTCAGGATCATAGCAGAAGTAGAACCATAGCAGGGTAGCGATGTCGATGTGCCCAGAAGCTTGTTTGTCACGCAGATTGGTGCACCTGGCGACCTTCAAGGAACCATCTCGACGGTTGAAATTATATTTGGAATGCACTGTAATATCAGGTGCAGTGTCACATTGTCGTGCCAGGATAAAGTAGATAGAGTTGGCTGCCAACTGTAATCACATCGACCTCTGTTATGCATATACCCATAAGATGATATCAATGGGGTTGGCATTTCACACCTCTTTTTATCTTACTTGCGGTTCGAATCGACCGTCTCTTCGCTCAAAATATGACATACATACGCACTCACGCCTGTAATCGCCAAAGGGTTAGGTAGAGGTGTAACCAGTATACCCACATTTCACCGAGCGTATCTCCGTCCCTTATGTGATAGGGGGTAAGCCTATCGCCATACCGAGCACAAATTCTAGACTCCGGGCTGATACTGAGCATTTCGTAATAGAAAAACCCAATACCTCTTTACCCGACCCGGGGATCGAACCCGAGACCTCAGCGTTGGCCTCAATCGTTACGCGTATGCATTACAACTGCGCCAAAATATGACAAATAAAGTTTAAGTTGTTGACAGTTCAAAATTTAAATGCCTCTTCGAAATCCGTCCAGCCTTATCACGCATAATAGACTGAGAGCTAAATGCTCAGAAAGTGGAGTACAATACCGGCTCTCGCTTTAGCCGTCACACTTCAATCAGTAAATATTGCACGCACTTCCTACAAATCCAGTTACCGCTCTCCTTCGACTACACCTTGTTCGTTATTGTTAAACATGAAGTTTACAAGTGGTACCGCCACACTGTAGTAACTTTTCCAAACAGCGTGGCTATCTTGTCTTTTTTTATTAGTGGTAATAATGATGAACAGGTTGATATTAACTGGGCTAGCACCATAACGATACCGAAAACCCACGTAAATTGGCAGCGTACTATTGCGTTTCGTACAATCAGATTTTCGGAAGCCCAAATCCTTCTCCCATCCCTAATTTCCATTCCTCTTCTTAAAGAGGTTAGTAACTCATCCATGACTCTTATAGCAAGTTTGTTTAAAGCGAAGCTTATACCCGTTTTCACCAATGTACCCCTCAAACACTTCCTAACTAAGGGTCCCATAAGGAACTCCTTATATCTATCCCTTACCTGTTGACGATGACCACACGTAGAATAAAATACAGAGTTTATTGATTTACGCAACACCTTTAATCAGTCCACTTCGATACAATCTTTATATTTTATTCCCGATCGTTTTTCCCACAACCGTCCATCGCTGTCACTTTTCTTCTCCCTCCACCGTCCCGTCAGGGTTGCCATACCCTTTTTGTTGCCAGGTCATTGGCAATAATTATCTAATATTTGTATTAAAATTAACAATAATGTTTAAAATATTGACAATGCTATCATACCCTGTTTTCACGTAGTTAAGGGCAACCTTAGAAACATAGGTGTCTCCTAAGTGATGGTGAAAACAAATTAACACTTAAAATAGGGGCTCATCTAAACTTAGGGATTAATGGTGAAAACGGACATTAGGCCCGTATTCACAAACAACACTTAAGTGGTTTGGCCTCTTTGCCAAGTGGCCAATTCTGTGTACGTGATTGGTCTGTTTTGATTTAGCGCCAAAAACTAACCAATGACGTTTAGACAAATCGTCACTATACGTTCGGTCTCATAGTAACGTTTATGAATACGGAGGTTAATGTATTACGATTCTAGAATATTTAAAATAGAAACAAAATACATCAAATTTACAGATATATTTATGGAGACCACTGCAGCAGTAATTGTAATGCTAAAAACAAACAAGTAGCAATTCACAGCACGGCTACGTTTTTTACATACATGAAATTAAAAATCGTGCAAAGCCCAGCATGCAACGCGCATAAGTCTGTCTGTCTGTACAGACAGGTTTACTGTGTGAGGGACGTCTATACGCGTGGTACGTGCCCAATAAATGTTGTGTGTGGTCAGTCACACCGATGGTTACCATTGAAGACCAAGATGGCTCGTCATTGGTCTTCGTCCTATAAGATGTCAAATACGACAAAGGAGTTGAAGAACAAAAACGCGAAGAAGTAGTTCATTCATCTTTTAAGCCGTAACTATCAGTTATAATGCTGAGACAAGCAGGTCGCTCGTCTTTACTTACTTTCGTAAGCGCCATACCACTACGCCAGACACAGATCTTGGAATTACAAAGTACTTTAAAGTTATATGCAGTCTACTAAACCCACATTAGGTCTAAGGCCTAGTGTATCCTATAAGGGCCCATTTGGTGGGATATTGATAAAATTTTAAATATTTGACTGATACTTAGTGTATTTTGTGTCAAGAACTATGACGAAATCATTAATTTTCTTTAATGAAATTGTTCTTGGACCCTAAAAATTTCCCACTCCACATCTGAGTAGGATAAGACAGAAGAATCTCGTTTTGAATAATCACGAAATACGGTGCGTCCGTTGATTGTCGCCAGAATTCCAGTCTGAAGTAACTGGATATACACCAACTGCCACAAGAATTCGAATCGCCAGAACAACCACTATGAAGGATTTTTCACCATTGTTACTACATAAGGTGATCGCCACCCAGTTGGGTGTAAATACGTTTAAATATCTATCATGTAACCAAACTAAGCTTTATTTTAGTGGTAGAGGCAACGCTGCACACTTTTATCTACAGCATGAATAGGCCGGCTCGTCCGGGTCGTTATCACAAATCAAAAACAACGTAAAGTAGCAGCTGCTGCTGCGTTTTGTACTGTGAGTGAGATATCGGGAGGCCCAAATCCCCCTCCCCTTTCCAATCCCTTTCCTATAGGGTCAACAACACGCCCATGATTATTTTGGTATTGTGGGCGTACATGGGCGGTGGAGATCACTTACCACCAGATGACCCTTATGCCCCCCAATACCTTAAAAATATGCTAGCCAGGTGGTCTTTGGAAATCCCTCCATCACTCGTTAAATGTACGCATGGGAGGATCATCGTTATTCTTTACCCGTCCCCCACTGCTTAAATATTCATACTTAAATAAATATTCATTTAGACTATTACCTCCCAAGAAGGAATGATGTCATGCTAATGGCCGCTCGTAAAATCAAAAATGAACATTTCCCTTATACAAAACATTTATAATCAGCGTCTAATAATCACTGTATATTAGTTTTTGTTATATTAAATGAGCAGTTTTGCTCACGCCCGCGTTTACGGTATAAAGTAAAATAAAAAACAAGATAAAAGTAGCCTATGTCCTAATGCAGGTCATGGTCTACCTGTGTGCCAAATTTTATCGAAAACGGTTCAGATGCTAAGGCGTGATTGACAAACAAACATCCAAATTCACAAACTCACAAACATCCAAATTTTTACATTTATAATAGTAGTAGGAAGTAGGATGATATACGAGTGAAAGAGATGGAAATGATTAAAAAGAATAACGTTTTGTTAATTATGTGCGACTTTATATTTTGTACATCATCAAATCTTCCTTTATTTTAAGCATTTTATGCTATCATATTATACCTGTGCACAAATTGCAATTTTTAAGAACTCTAAGAATATTTTCTTCGAAGCAAACCGCATGTGACAATAGCTCGTAAACATATGAAAAATATCATTACCGTATTTTTAAGATTTTTTGCATGTTTATCATAAAATTTGCATTATATTCAATTGTGCTAAACTATTCAAATTCTGGTTACGTCCGTCGCGTCTACGCTACATCTCCCAAAGATTTACATCGATAAGTAATACTATTCAGTTTAAACAAAAACATGGTGTTTAGATCAAAGAGACGAGATATAATACAATAAGTAACGCTTTTGGTACTATCCTAAAGCAGATATAATCTGCGATATATTAATCTTCTAAAAATGATCCACTTTATAATCAGAGGGGCGAGCACCAACAACTTACGAATAAGTATTCGAATCTAGAACTATGATTTGACTAGCATTTGTATGAAATTTCAATTAATTTTTTAACGTTTCGATACGAATACGTTTTCGCAAGTTATTTGTGCAAGCCCCTCAGAAACGTAATGAATTAACTAATCAGTTAAGAACTTCAAAAACCGTTGCAAAAATGCAATGTGGTACGTTTGCTTTTTATCTGTTGAGGAGTAGTCCTTCTTGCCTCGTACCTCGTCATCAAATCTTAAACAAATTTATGACTTTCATGACATTCATGAGACTACCTGCGGGGTAAATAAACCGTAGCGAATTCAAAACGAATCATCATAATAAACCCTTTTCCTTTTCTGATGCCGGTTGGAAAACCATACACCATCAATCATTCTTATCATTAAAAATAATTCCCATTTAAAGAGTTTAGCGAGATCCAAGCAACTGCATCAAAATTAGGAAGATAATCAAGCACTTGAATGAAAAATAAAATAAACATACAGGCTCCATAAAAAAACGTAAATCACACATCAGGATTTAAACCATGATGATGATGTCTAAACTAGAAACTTGTGAATTTGTCAAATGACAGCCTCCGTGGCGTAGCGGGCCAGTAGTCAACTGCAAAGCGAGAGGCCGTAGCTTCGATTCCCGCAGCTAGACAAATGTTTGTGTGATCCACAGATATTTGTTTCGGGTCTGGGTGTTGTGGGACCGCAAGTCCTTCGTAGTTACTGATACCCACAATACAGGTTAACCTAGTGTCGGGTCAGAACTATGTGTGTGACTATTGTGTGTATTTATTAATTCAACTATCAGTTGTCGCTCAATCCCATAATCCAAACAATCCCTCACTAATTAACGGTACCAGATTTTTTTATATCATAGGCCGGTAAACGAGCATGTGGGTCCTGATGGTAACTGCTCACTACCGCCCATGTACGCCCACAATACCAAAAGGATTATGGCCGACCTTAAAGGTAAGGGATAATTAAGGGATTGGGAAGGGGACGGGGATTTAGGCCTCCGGATATCTCACTCACCATATGAAACACAGCAGGAAGCTGTAACTTTACGCCGGTTTTCTGTGAGACAGTGGTAACGACCCGGGCGAGCCGGCGCATTCATGTTGTAGACGAAACTGTATACACCGTGGATCTACCACCTTCAATTAGTTGCAATAAACGTCGCAGCATCCTCGCTGAAGTAACAATGGTTCTCATTATTATGCAAAGCGTTGCGGAGTTGTCACTCGCAGTCATTTTGTCGACTTGTGTGCTGCATTTGTCACTTCGGCCAACGGTCGGGTAAGGCGGTACACATATGACCGCATTTTTGTGTTATTAAATACACACACCCAACAGTCACACACATAGTCCCGACCCCACACTAGGTTAACCTGTATCTTGGATATCAGGAACTACGAGGGACTTGCGGTCCCACAACACCCAGACCCGAAACAAATATTTGTGGATTAGACAAACATTTGTCACGGTGTGGGAATCGAACCTACGGTCTCACGCTTCGTAGCTGGCTACTCACCCACTGCGCCACGGAGGCTGTCAAATTTCAATTTTAAATCGCCGTATTGGTCTACTGGCTGCGTACTAAGGCTGAGAAACCAGTGAGGATCTAGGTTTGAATCCCAGATCAGGCAATCACAACGTTCGAGAATTCGATCTGAAAAATCACACGACAGGCATCCGGGATTGGAATTTGCAATATGGTGACTGCCATGCTACCTAGATGACCGGGATGATTCCTGGGAAATAAGCTCAGTAAACTATCGAAATAAGATGACAAGAAACGTAACTCAAGCAACAACATGACCGCACTAAAACTCTGTGCAAGGGGGCGGAGCTATAAAAGTCTGCGCATATAATCTCTAGTTGACACTTGATACATCAATTTTTTTGCGCGGTGCAGAACGTCGTATCTTGATCTAGAAATTTAATATTTAGACTTTTATGTAATAAAGTTGTTTTAACGTTCATGAATTGTTGCGTGTATGAGTGTTACGTGTGATTTTTTACATTTGCATGTGTAAATGGAGCCGTATTTTTGGCTTATCGTTCTAGTTATCTTATTTTGATGTTTTTAAATAGTAAAAATGATCCAGTTTGACTAAATTATTACCACTGTCTCAGAGAAAACCGATGTCAAGTTCTATTGTTCCTTTCCCAGTCCCTATTTCTTTCGTCTAGCTTATAGGCTATAAGGTCCGCAACGCACCTATTATTCTTCTGGTATTGAGAGTGTTCATAGGCGAAAGAGACCACTTCCAATCAAATGACTTAGTTGCTTTTTGCCGGCCTTTTCTATAAAACCGTGATATAATAATAATAAATAAATAAATACACCCAACAGTCACACACATAGTCCCGACCCCACACTAGGTTAACCTGTATCGTAGGTATGAGGAACTACGAGGAACTTACGGTCCCACAACACCCAGACCCGAAACAAATATTTGTGGATCAGACAAACATTTGTCCCAGTGTGGGAATCGAACCCACGGCCTCTCGCTTTGCAGCCGGCTACTCGCCCACTGCGCCACGGAGCCTGTCAATGAGACCGTATTTGTGTTTTAGCTACTTGAAGTGGTCTTCTGGTGCATAATTTCTGTAAAACAATGTCTGGGCATTAAAAGAGGCCATAACCCATGAGTTTGTTTCGGCATTTCTTCTCATGGCTAGCCCCGAAATACCGTCGTAAATGTAATGTAACATAAAAAAATATTGACATGTAAAAGTGATATTTATGATCCAATTTTCAGAATAAATGATTTGAATTTGAATTTACTGACAATTTCAAAATGTCCAACCCGAACGCGTCTTACGATCAGTGCACAAAATAAGAATGCACATCGTGCCTTTTACACATGTCACCTCGTTTATCAACATTGAAAGCGCATACGTGATGTACTCTCCAGAAAAAACCTCAACTTGCCGAAGATTTGCATAACGCCACCCGGAGAATTGCAAATGAACCTCTGACGCTTAACTGCATTTGTGGGAATTGAGAAATGTACATTCCGATGAATCGTGATAAATACACAATTATTTAAAGAAATCATTGTCTACGTGTCAATCAAATGATAATGTATTCGCTATTATGCTGGTTATGAATTGCAATTGTTGCCGTGTTGAATTTGCGCGGAAGTCTGACATTATCCTCTGTCTACTATTTAAAGTATATTTAGATGGGAAAGTTTATCGTACGAAATAAGCGAGAATATAACTAATAAAAGGAAGCCGTCTTTTTTTTATTAGCTTGAATGATGAGACGAGCAAGTCGCTCGCCTGATAGTGACGCCTGCTCATAAACAGAAGCAACGCCACACAGAACTTTAAATAACAAAGCACTGCATGACACTGGACTGCGCTCGTCACCTCGAAACATAAGGTGGTAAGTCACATAATGCCCAGTAATTTCACTGGCTTCAATGTCCTTAAAACCGGAACACAACAGTGCTTACACACTGTTGCTTGGCGGCAGAAATAGACAAACCGGTGGTACCAACCCAGCCAACTTCCACCTTGTAATTCGTCAATTTCGAGGCCACTTCATATGATTGTTTTTTCAAACTGTATGTTGTGACCTCACAAATTACACTTCTTCTTCTTCTACCTGTCCTTATTCCACTCGCAGTGAGATCGGTGCAACATGCTTTTATAACACATATTCAGAAAGATTTGACTTGCAATTTTAACTGCGGGCCGCCTGACGTCAACCTCTCTGGGGACCTACCTATACGTTAGAGAAATGTTGGGTGCGTCATCTAGTTTAAACCAGTGGGATGGGGATTTAGAAGAGGGATTGTTTAGCCCTATTTATTGTGTAAGTCTTACAGGCCGTACGAAACGCAAGACCAAAGCAGATAGTTTCTTTGTTTTCCATGAGACAGCGAGCCATCTAGGTCATATATCATGGCTACCCCAGTGGCCGTCCTGAACCGGGGTCCGTACCCCCCATTTGAGGGGGTGCCCTCAGCGTGGTCACTTAAATTTTAAGGGTTTGAGTTCCTAAAGCATACGCCCGAAATTCTGGTGACGCTGACTAAAGCAGACTCTCGTCAGGCTATCAGCAAGCCCCCACAAAAAACATCATGGCTTTTTATCTTGTCACAATATTACCAATAGAAGACAAGTAAAGCCACGCACAACGCGTGTAGTATTTCATAAGTTTATTGCCCGCCAGTAATGGAATGTTTGCTATTTTTAATCCACGAACTTCCGATCGAAGTAAAAATAACTACGCTGCAGACAGATGTTAAATCATGCATTAATCATACTATTACATTTGATAAAACAATTTAGACATGGAATTTCTTAGATATCAGGAATATTATGTTATTAAGACTTTACTGTGATTATTTCTAAAGTATACTGAACTACCGAAACAAGCAGTGATAGCTCAGTGGTGTGGTATGGACTGTCGAGACGAAAGTGCATGCATACACCTCTGACTTTTCTAAGTTATGTGAAGGTGAAGGAAACATCGTGAGGAAACCTGCATACCTGAGAAGTAATTCATAAGAATTTCGAAGATATGTGAAGTCTGCCAACCCGCATTAGGTCAGCGAGATGTGGACTAAGGCCTAACCCTTCTCATTCAGTAGAGGAAGCCCGTGCCCAGCAGTAGGACGTATATAATACAGGGCTAGTATTATATTATACCGAATCAGTTTGAAGGTAGATGGACTAAAGACGTCACCTCCTTCTGTGAAGGTGTCCTCCTTCTTTGAGACTGTTACGGTCAGGAATGAGACTGCTCAGCGGGATTAGGAGAAGGCTGATATATGAATAAATCGTCTCGGTTCTTTTAAATAAGAGCAAGGAACATTCTGGTCGCAATTCTCTAGTATTAGGTAATATTTAAGGGTATATTATTTGTCTGCCTCGGTGGCGCAGTTGTAATGCATATGCATTACGACTGAGCTGACGCTGAGGTTTCGGGTTCGATCCCCGTGTCGGGTAAAAGTGATATTGGGTTTTTCTATTACGAAATGCTCAGTATTAGCCCGGAGTCTGGAATTGTGTCCGGTATGGCGATAGGCTCGGCCCCTATCACATAATGGGATGGAGATACGCTCGGCAAAATGTGGGTGTACTGGTTTCATCTATGCCTACCCCTTCGGGGATTACAGGCGTGAGTGCGTATGTATGTATAAATATTAATTTATTTCCCGACGTGCCCATTCATGCTGTAGACAATTTTGTCTACAGCATGAATGGGCCGGCTCGTCCGGGTCGTTAACACTGTCTCACAGAGAACCGACGTAAAGTAGCAGCTTGCTGCTGCGTTTCGTACGGCGAGCGAGATATCCGGAGACCCAAATCCCCTCCCCTTCCCAATCCCTTAATTATCCCTTTCCTTAAGGTCGGCAACACGCCCATGACTCTTTTGGTATTGTGGGTGTACATGGACGGTGGTGATCACTTACCATAAGGTGACCCACTTGCTCGTTTGTTGGCCTATGCAAGGTTTTCGGGCGGGTTCAAAACTTTGGCTCTCGACTGGTCATACGATACGATGTAGAGTATCCTTGAGTTCGTCACTACATTCTTCCAAGAACACTATTCAATAACATTAAATAAGCATGTAAATATCGCTTGCTGTATATAAATGATATAGCATTGTTAATGAGAGCGTCGTGCCGAGCCGCGCCGCGCCGGTGGTCGCGACCGCTTCTTGTGTGCTAATGTGAATAGATTCGCCATACCTACATTATGCAGTGTACTCACAAGGCACCAAATGAAACAGAATGTTGCTCAACTAGTTAAGCATATTTATAGAAGCATAGATCGACAAACGAGCAAGTGGGTCACCTGATGGTAAGATCTCCACCACCCATGTACGCCCATAATATAAGAAGAACCATGGGTGCGTTGCCGATCTGAAAGGAAAGAGATTGGGAAAGGGAGGTGTATTTGGGCCTCCAGATATCTCATTCACCATACGAAACGTAGCAGCAAGCCGCTACTTTACGTAGGTTTTCTGAGACAGTAGTAACGACCTGGACGAGCTGGCCCATTCATGTTGTAGAAAACTGTCTGCAACGTGGTTCTACCGCTCAACATCTACGAGCAAAGCATTGAGCAATGATGTGAAACTTGTTTAGAAACGTTGCCTATCCATACTCTATGTCCACACTAGGTTTGGTGGTTTCATTTGGAACATGCTTCTTCCTTTTTTATTATCCTTTGCCTTTCAGATCAGCGTGCTTTGGCTACTTCGATTCCATAGTTTTACACGTGCGCCACGTCACGTGATAGGACCCACTTAACATATCCGTGGTGCTTTACATCTGGCTTCTCCAGTTGTAAATGTCCTTATGCCTGAGACTAAGACTCCTTAGCTCATTATTTTGTCTCCCGCTTTGCTATGGAGGGAAGTGGACAATTATTATTTCCAACACCTCCCTAATTTTCTATTTGATTAATTTCGTTGCGGGATAAATACACATTTGCATTCCCAGGGACTCGCCGAGCTTCATTGCTCGGTGTCGAAATATGCGTGCCACCAACGTTCCTGGTTTACAGGAGTTACAATGGCGGGTGTGTGGGCGGGATAGTCTCGTATACAGGTTAACCTGCTATAACCGCGTGAAATTGCTATAGCGGGTTCACGCAATTCGATTTCAGTTGGTCAACTGCTAAATCCCATGTGATTTGATCGTCTGAATAGACATGCAATCGAATTTATGAACAAAAATAACACTAAAAAGTCATAAATAACAATTTCTATAGGTCTTTTGGAGTCGGTGCCGGGGCAGTTTCCGGTCAAATAAAATCGCACCGACTCCAAAGAGATCTATAGAGCTTGTTATGTTCGACTTGCAATGTTATTTTTTGTAGTAGATTTTGGTTTTTTTTTAACTTTTTTTGTTTTTTTTGTGGTAGGTATTGCCATGGCATGTAAATTCCAATACAATAACACAAACGCAATGATTATGCTGTTATCCGTTTAAGAGTTTAAGTTTTTTACTACGTACTCCGTCATCAGATCTTAACAAAATTTTTATGGGACTACATCGGAGCTATACCCTATCGAATGATTTTTTTTAAACAAAATCGGTCTACTTTTGACGAAGAAATCGATGTGCATACTTAAAAAAAGCAACAAAATAACTTGCCGCGTTAAGAACCTCCAGCCTTTTTTAAGTCGGTTAAAACATACAGCTTTTATTTACTCAAGTCAGTTGATCAAATAAAATCGATCTTTGCGAACACACTATTAGTGAACGCATAGCCTTAAACATCCAGTATATTAAATAGCCACAAATTATGCACCATACACGTAGTTAGAATACGTATGTACGAATTTGTCCAAAATATCTTTTTAAAATGTCAATATGGTGTTTTATTTGCGTGGTTAACGTTGTTTATGAATATCGCTTACGCGCGGTAGGTAATGTATTTACATTTTCACATTTATAACTTCTGACGAGATTAATTAATATCAATATCCTTCAATCGGAAACCTGCTACTTGGCGGCAGAAATAGATAAAGCAGGTACAAGGTGGTTTACAAGGTGGTAGGTCCCTCGTATGCGAGAGGCCGGCTGGGTTCGTAACACCGCTTTGTCTATTTCTGCCGCCAAGCAACAGTGTGTAAGCACTGTTGTGTTCCGGTTGGAAGGACATTGAAGCCAGTGAAATTATTGGGCATTATGAGACTTAACACCTTATGTCTCGGGGTGACGAGCGCAGTCTAGTGTCATGCAGTGCTTTGCTATAGTTCTGTGTGGCGTTGCTTCTGTTTATGAGCAAGCGTGGCGCTTTCCATCAGGCAAGCGACCTGCTCGTCTCGTCATTCAAGCTAATAACCGAAAAAATCTAATACTGTTTTTAACAGTATTGCTGGCAACCCTAATTCATGCACTTCATTTTAAATTAGAGGAATTTTAAATGCATCCTATAATCTTCATTAACTATCCTAAATAATCAAACTTCATCGACACATCAAAATCTTATCATTATTCTAAAGCCAGACCTATTTAACCTCTTTATGAGTGCTTATCATAAATTAAATAGGTAAATGTGGGTACAAAACGTGCATTAGCATACATTAACTACATTTGCACTTCGTTTCTCAAGATCTGATAACTACTGACTCAATCTTCTAAACTTCGAGTGTTTCGTTACGCTATGCGAGTGCTCGTTAAATCTAAACAAACAAAGGCGCGGGTGCATAGGTAACACTTAATAAGAAGTTAACCATCCATCCCAAGGAATAAACAACGGTGGTTATTTCCAGACAGACTAAATATGGAACGGTCTACTGAAAAAGATTAACAGCTTTGGGCAGGTAATTTCAACAGTGTAATGCAGTTAATGCATGTATGTCACGTAGCGCCATCTTTCATCGGTTTGCTAAATTAAATTCAACGGCGACATCTAGCTTTCGATAGCTAAAACTATTCGAAAAGTTTTTAAACCGGCGGCTAGATGGCAATATAATAATTAGATAAGTTTATATCTAAAATGTTATATCATACTTTCGTAATTCTCTCACAAAATATTACCAAATAAAATAACAATATTCATAATAAAATTGTAATGAAACTGTCGACCATTGACATTATGCAATAACCATAGATTAGAAACATCTTTACGGCCATCTTTATTTTTATTTTATAAAATCTTTCTTTTTGACGTGCCTGTCAAAACAGAGCACGCATGCACGTGTAAAATTTCACAAAAATGCGTATCGAGACGTGTTATTTCTGCTCATCCAGGATATTTCCGGGTCACGGCATACAGTTTGTCAGAAACGATTGTAAAGTAAGTCTATATTTCATAAAAATTGACAATAAACACGTCAACATTCGATGCTTCAATTGTCAACAACCAAACTTGATAGATTTTCAGATTTTGCCGTTCAAAATGCCACGCAGCGTTCAAAAAGAAGAAGAACCCGCGTAAAACCAAATGGACTAAATCCTATCGTAAGACCGCAGGCAAGGAATTGGCGGTTGACCCATCGTTTGAGTTTGAAAAACGTCGAAATGCTCCGCTGAAGTATAACAGAGAATTATGGAGTAAGACCATCGAAGCGATGAAAAAGGTGGAAGAAATCAGACAGAGAAGAAGTAACAACCATATTATGCAGAGATTGAGGAAGGGAAGGGAGGTGGAATGGCAGAGGGATGTTAGAGAAGTGCAACGGGACATTTCATTGATCAAGTAAGTTATGCAGACATTCTATATAGTATCTTTTTTATTAGTTCATTCTGTAGCCCATAGTATTTAACTCAACATACATAACTCGCGAAACAACTTGGCTGGCCTGAAGTTAGTCTCTTGAACCTCCCTGTATGCCTCATCACCACGCCTGTCCATAAACAGAAGCAACTCTACACAGAGCTTTGAATCACAAAGCACTGCATGGCACTGAACTGCACTTGTCACCTTGAGGCATAAGATGTTGCCTCATAATATGCAGTAATTGACTGGCGTAGGAAACACAACAATGCTTACCATACCGCTGCTTGGTGGCAGAAATAGACAAAGTGGTGATACACAGATGACCTCTTGCATACCTACCATCTAAAAGTCTGAAAACAATAGCCATGACTGATGATAATGCTGCTGATAGCTAAATGCAAGTTATTAATGCATGTTAAGTCCCGATAGTCGTTTCCGTCCATGGGTTGATACCAAAGAGTCTTGACCAACATCTTCAGATGTTTTTTTTAAGTAATTTAATATTTAGAAATGTAAAAAACCTTAAATATAATAAAGAGTACTGTACATAATAAATATACCCAACAGTCACACACATAGTCTTGACTCCACATTAGGTTAACTTGTATTGTGAGTATCAAGAACCACGAAAGACTTGCTGTCCCACAACACCCAAACCCAAAACAGATATTTGTTGATCACACAAAAATTTGTCTTGGTGCGAGAATCAAACCCACAACATCTCGCTTCGCTGCTGGATACTCGCTCGCTGCGCCATGGAGGCTGTCATGATTAATGGGTTTTTAAATCTAATTACCTACTAAGAATCATACATGCACTAGACTCATGTTTGTTTCCCATAGGGGTAGGCAGAAACAATGATAAACAACAACAACTAAGAATTAATACTCATAAATATATTGCATATCCATTTCAGATCACCAGCAGCAGGTCTAAAGCAAAGACAAGCTGAAGAGGCCATGGAGATGGAAGTTAAACCTGAGACCATTGAGGTGGTCGACGCTAAGGGCAGGAAGCAGGTCATCGAGGCTCCTGTCATGGTGCCTGCTACAGGAGAGATGATTGAAGATGGGGGAGATATTGAGTTATAAGAAAATAAGTGTTCAAAATTATTGATTGTACAAGTTTGATGTTGAGTGACTAATTATTGATTGATTAGATGAAGAAGGAAAACCTGTTAATTAACTTTTTTATTCACCTGAATGACGACATAAAAGAAGCCTAACTGAAAACGTAAAACTTAAAAACTACTTGTACTGTATCTACAAATACAATAAAGTTAGGTGCATATTATTTTGTTGGTTTATTATGTTTTGAATCATTTGTAATAATCTGCCTTATATTGCTAATGAAGGTACCTATCATAAAAATAGAACTGAATTATGATTATGTATTCTGCATATTTCTATAAGCTATAGAGCACCACAGCCTTTATAAACAAGCGAAAATTTATTTTATTTATTTATTTAAGGTATATCCACAGCACAATGTATACAACACTCATACATTACCACTACAAAAGCCAAATTCCAATACATGCGCCAATTACGGATAAACACAACATTTCAATTAAACATTGCTGGCAACACATAGCAGCAACATTCAATAACCCTTCCTTGGCAGTCGGGTAAAACATATTAAAAAAAAATATACTTAAACTAAATTAATAAAATTAACTAAATTATTATAATAATAATAAAGGACTGCCTCGGTGGCGCAGTTGTAATGCGTACGCGTTACGATCGACGTCAACGCTGAGGTCTCGGGTTCGATCCCCGGGTCGGGTAAAGTGCTATTGGGTTTTTCTATTACGATATGCGCAGTATCAGCCCGGAGTCCGGAATTTGTGCCCGGTATGGCGATAGGCTCGCCCCCTATCACATAAAGGACGGAAATACGCCCGGCGAAATGTGGGTGTACTGGTTACACCTCTGCCTACCCCTTCGGGGATTACAGGCGTGAGTGCGTATGTATATATTATAATAATAATACACCCAACAGTCACACACATAGTCCTGACCCCACACTAGGTTAGCCTGTCTCGTGGGTGTCAGGAACTACAAAGGACTTGCGGTCCCACAACACCCAGACCCGAAACAAATATTTGGGGATCACACAAACATTTTTCTCGGTGTGGGAATCGAACCCACAGCCTCTCGCTCCACAGCCGGCTACTCGCCAACTGTGCCACGGAGGCTGTAAAAATGTGTTTCAGTTTGAAGTAAAATGTCTCCTTTTTCAAATCATATTTTTGGAAGATTTCATTATTATCACTAAACACAAATTTTACTACTCAAAAAATAAGAATACCAAAATTAAATTATTTAATTAACTAAATAGGATTTTTTGTAGCAGACAGGTGGCAAACAAGCAGTTCACCTGATGGTAAGAGTCTCCACCGTCCATGAACTTCTACAATACATTACATTACAGACATTACATATACTCACGCCTGTTTCCCATAGGGGTAGGCAGAGACAACGGATTTTCACTTGCTACGATCCTTGCATACCTCTACAATACCCCTTCGGATATCTCACCGTACGATACGCAACAGCAAGCTATTACTTTGTCGGTTTTCTGAGACAGTGGTAACAACCCTGTCGAGCCCGTCCAGTCATGCTGTAAACAAAACTACAGTGTGGCTCTACCACTTGTATAATAATCATGTGAAAGGGAAATTGTACTTCAACTTTGGAAAAACAGCAAGCTCATTGCATAGGGTAAAATAAAGAACTGTTACAATCATCTCGAGCTCACAGACAGTGTATTACAATCTAAATATTGTAAGGCTTTAGGTTTATATTTTATAAGACGAGTTGATCGCTCGTCGGTAAGGACAGAAGATGGTAAACAGAAGCAACATAACTTAGAACTTCAATTGAAACGGAAATATGTGCGTTTAATGTTCCTCCTGAAAAGTAATAGCAATTTGTATTTAAAGCGGTACCTATTTATACCATAATATAAATGTAAAAGTTTGTAAGTGGTAGAGACAGTTTCGTCTATAGCACGAATGGGCCGGCTCGACCGAGTCATTACCACTGTCACACAGAAAACTGATGTTACGTAGCAGCTTGCTGCTGCGTTGAGTGAGCTATCCGGAGGCCCAAATCCTCCTACCCTTCCCAATCACTTTCCTTTAACGCACCCATCATTCTTCTGGTATTTGGCCGCACGTGGGCAGTGTATATCACTTACCTACCATCAGATGACCTACTTGCACGTTTGCCGGCCTATACTATTAAAAATAGCAATCCGCGAAGTACATTAGGTACATTATACCTAAGCTACGTTGCGTGACATCGTGGAAGTAGTATTGATCTGCCAGCCAGCTACTTAATCCTCTTATGTCTTAGAACAGGGGTGGCAAACAATTTTAAGAATCATTTATTGTGTATAAAATAAATTTGTTAAAATAATAGGTACAGAATCCCGGAATTATCCTGATCGGTTCATGTTGACTCGTTATGACTTGGGACTTAACTTGTACATGGTAATTGGTAGGTACTGCACTCATCCCTATAGATACAATGTTATACATAATGATTTTAGTTGACATTTCTTTGGCGTTTATGTGCAAGTAAACCTAACAGATTTAGCGAAATTTCTCCTTACGATTGTGAGTATGCGTTATTTGGATATCTACCTTCGGTAAGTAGTTATTCTAAGTTAGGTACCTTTATGTCATGGTACTGAAACTGTTGCCAACCTCTGGTAATTCAATTAGTACAGTATCAAATTAAACTTACTGAAATCACAAAAGTCTAGCAACTGCAGATATATTTGATTCCCTTTTGTTGATAATGACTGTGTATTCGTACATATTCGGTGTGTTTTTAGCGTGTACTTCTTACATTGTGTATCAAAAATATGTGAATGTGTATACCAGTATTGTTTTAAAGCCCCAGAAACGATATGACTACATTATTGGTAAGTTATAATAAATAGACAAAACCATGGTACCAACCCAGACGGCCTCTCGCATACGAAGGACCTACCACCTTGTAAAACCAGTACTTTGCCAACACTGTTTTCTGAGTGGTAGAGCCACGCTGTAGACAATTCTGTCTACAGCATGAATGGACCGGTTCGTCTGGGTTGTTACCACTGTTTCAGAGAACCAGCGTAAAATAGCAGCTTGCTGCTGCGTTTCGGACGGTGAGTGAGATATCCGGAGGGCCAAATTCCCCTCCCCTTCCCAATCCCTTACTTATCCCTGTAAGGTCGGCAACGCGCCCATGATTATTTTAGTATTGTGGGCGTGCATGGGCAGTGGAGAACACTTACCATCAGGTGACCCACTTATTCGTTTGCCGGCCTCTGATATAAAAAACGTACCTTCCAGTTGGTGCTGGCACAGCGGGATGCGTCCTCGCCGCCCGCCTCTCAGAAGACCTCAAAACCAAGGTCCTGTTGGTTGAAGCTGGAGACCAAATGGGCTTCTTAACCAAGATACCACTAACACCTACGGCGGCCCAACTAGGCCCAAACGACTGGTCTGTAAAGACAGTGCCGCAGAAGTTCTCTTCCTTTGGAATGTGGAAGCAGGTATGATATATATACAGAAATAGATACCCTAACCGAAATAAACCTCAATTAGGAAATTATCTGTAATTTCTAAATGGCTGCACGGATTTTATTCAAACATGACTATGAAATAACATGACTAAAAGCAGCGATAGCTCAACGGGGAGTGGTAGGTACGGACTGTCGAGTCGCAGGTTCGAAACCAACCCCAGGAGCATGGACTTCGTGACTTTTCTAAGTTACGTATGTTTTAATTGTTAATTATTGCTTGCTTTAATGGTGAAGGAAACATCGTGGACAATCCTGCATACCTAAGAAGTTCTCCATAAGAATTTTGAAGGTATGTGAAGTCTGCCAACCCGCATTAGGCCAGCGTGGTGAACTAAGGTCTAACCCCTCTCATCCAGTAGACGAGGCCCGTGCCCAGCAGTGGAGCGTGTATAATAAAGGGCTAGTATTATTATGACTAAGAACTATCGCATTTAAACCAGCTCTCAAAATCCTCTCTTCGTCGAGATTAAAAAATTTGAGACTTTGTTCAGGATATAAATAAGACATTTACTTGTTATTCTATCTAGACATCTATACTACCACGTGGCAAAGGTCTAGGAGGTTCTGGACAAATCAACTTCCTCCTACACGGATTTGGCCTACCTCAAGACTACGACAGATGGCCTGAGCTGGGCTTTAACGGGTGGTCTCTTGAAGATTTAAGGCCTTACTTCATAAAGGCATTTGGTACTAGCAGAGGCGACTTCGATTCCGGTCATTGTTCGGTTGATGGAGAGTGTCCTGGAGATAAGGTTTGCTTATAATATGTTGATTATGTAAACTCAATATCACTTTTGTGCAATAAAAATAAATAACTTCGTCAGGATGTTCAAAAAGTTGAATAGTCTCTTCACATTAAATACAATATAATTATATTACTGTTCACAATGTACCTATTAGATACACTAGCTATGATTATTCACAATTCTAACTACACTCGGGCAGCGTTACCACGAAAAATTCTAAGCACGACTAAGTTCCCTCAAATAATAATGCGCCCGCTTATATACCTTAGCAATCACCTCCACCACATCTCAATCTTATTATCTGCCCCGCTTTACATAGTTATTCCCTCGACTACCTTCACTAATACCAATAACGGTGCTATTACTAATATGAGGGTAACAATTAGTAAGTAGATTCAGTGTTGAGATTGGCTTCTAGATAGTAGATACAAAACGTGAACCAACTCTGCAGAAGGTATTTCTTGAGACACTGTCCTCCTATTTTAATTCATAGAGCACTACTTTCTGCCTGGAATTATCCCAACTTAAGACATAGGAATTACATATAATAATATATCAAGTTTTGTAATTACTAATAAAGTCACACGATATCGCCAAGGCCTATTAAAATGTACTATGTATTTTCTAGTTTATTACAGCGATGCGTTATTTTATAGCATTGCCAGGGTCCGCCTTGTACAATAGATTTGACGGTATTTAAGTATTATATGGGGCGACCCGCCGTCTGACACTCACAACCCTCAACGGGAACCAAGTTTCGTGATTGCCTCGTCCGTTTTCACGCGAAATCCATAATTTATGAAGTGGGTATCTGCTTTTGTGACTACACGACATTAAAATTACCTGATCTCAACCTTGTACAAGCCTCGGTAATCTGTATTAACGCTCTGAAGTAAGTCATGAAGGGCGTAGGAGTTTTTAAGTAGGGCGCTGTAGACACTTTTGTCTACAACATAAATGGGCCGGCTCGATCGATTACCCATGTCTCACAGAAAACCGACGCTTGCAGTTGCATGTCCAGTAAGTGAGTTTTTTTTTTTTTTTTTTTTTTTTATCCTGGCTCGGCAAAGTGACTACGCTACTTCTGATTACTAAGAACCAAATGTTTTTAAGAGACTAAAGTGTGATGAACCTACAAAATTGCTGGTGTTAGCCTTTCCGGGTAAATTCTTACTATATATTATAATAATATTTATATGACTGCCTCGGTGGCGCAGTCGTAATGCGTACGCATTACGATTAAGCTAACGCTGAGGTCTCTGGTTCGATCCCCGGGTCGGGTAACGTGGTATTGGGTTTTTCTATTACGAAATGCTCAGTATCAGCCCGCGAGTCTAGAATTTGTGCCCGGTATGGAGATAAGCTCGCCCCCTATCACATCGTGGGACGGAGATACGCTCGGCGAAATGTGGGTGTACTAGTTACACCTCTGTCTACCCCTTAGGGGATTACAGGCATGAGTGCGTATGTATGTAATATTTATACGATTGTATCCCGAAGGTATAAGCAGGTAACCAGCGTTCGATGATCTTGTTTCCAACCCAAAGGGAACAAGCTTATCGTCTTACGGCCATTTTAAATAACAATCTTAGTTTGACTATCCAGATATATGCTGGAAAGCAACCAATCAAACTAAGTCATTTAAACGCGTGACCTTCACATTGTATTCTGATTGGTCGATAGTTTATTGAAAATGGTAGTTATCGGATCCTGGAAATGTTGCAATTAGAACATTTAAGTCACGTTTTAGGCTCCTATGAAACTAAAACTAATAAACGAAGATGACGAGCTCATGAACACGTTCAGAAAGGCTTCTGAACAGTTGAAGAACAAACACTCAGTGTTCATGAAGGCTGCTGCAACAGTAAGTAACGGGGTGAGATATGGAACATTAGACGCTTACTTAAAACCAGCGATGAAGAGGAAGAACCTACACATATTGTTGAACACACAAGCTGTCTCGGTAAGTACGTCGTTCTTATCAACAAATATACATAGAAAAACTACCTTTTGCTCGCGGTTCCGCCCACATGAATGACCTTTTCCGGGATAGAAAATAGCGTATGTCCTAATGCCGGTCATGGTCTACCTGTGTGCCAAATTTCATCAAAAACCGTTCAGATGTTAAGGCGTGATTGGCTAACAAACATCCAAACTTCTACATTTTTATGTAGTAGGATGCGTACAACACCACACAGAACTTTGAATTACTAAGCACTGTATGGCTCTGGACTGCGCTCGTCATCCCGAGGCATATGTTGTTAAGTCTCATAATGCCCGGTAATTTCACTGACTTCAATATCCTTCAAACCGATAGCAGTGCTTATATACTGTTGCTTGGCGGCAGGACTAGACAAAGCGGTGGTACCAACCCAGACGGCCTCGCATACGAGTAACCTACCACCTTGTAAAAACATTTGTGGGACCGCAAGTCCTTCGTAGTTCCTGATACCCACGACACAGGTTTACCTAGTGTGGGCTCGGGACTATGTGTGTGACTGTTGGGTGTATTTATTTATTATTTTAATTTCAGATTCGTTTCGAAAACAACACAGCCTCGTCGCTATACATCTTACAGAACCACATGGAATTGAACAATATATTTTTTAATAAAGAGATCATACTCAGTGCTGGTGTGATAAAAACACCCCAGATCCTGATGCTGTCAGGCATCGGACCAAGGGATTTGCTGCAAAGGTATCCATTGTAATTTTTCTATCGTGAGGAAAATTACATACCCGAGAGTTCTATTAGAATTTCAAAAGTATGAGTGGTAGAGCCACGCTGTAGACACTTTTGTCTACAGTATGTATGGGCCGGCTCGTCCGGGTCATTATCACTGTCTCACAGAAAACCGACGTAAAGTAGCAGGTTGCTGCTGCGTTTCGTGCAGTGAGTGAGATATCCGGAGGCCCAAACCCTCTCCCCTTCCCAATCCCTTAATTATCCCTTTCCTTTAAGGTAGGCAACGCACCCATGATTCTTTTGGTATTGTGCCCACAATACCAACAGAATCATACGCCCGTATATGGGTGGTGGAGATCACTTACCATCTGGTGACCCACTTGCTCGTTTGCCGGCCTATAAAAAAAATATAGTTATCACGCTAATGATGATTATTTTAATTTTATTTATTAGCCTGAATAACGAAGAGCAATTCGCTCGCCTGGTGATAAGCGCCACTCCTGCCCATCAACAGAAGCAACTCCACAGAGAACCTTTAATTACAAAGTACTGTATATACCTCGAGATGAAGTCTCATAATACCCAGTACTTAATTTCGATGGGTTCAATGCTCTTCAAGCTGAAACACAACAGTGCTTAGACACTGCTGTTTGTTGGAAGAAATTGACAATGCACTGATAACAGCCCAGGCGGCCTCTCGTATACGAGGGACCTACCACCTAGTAAATACATACATACACGCACTCACGCCTGTAATCCCCGAAGGGGTAGGCAGAGGTGTAACCAGTACATCCACATTTCACCGACCGTATCTCCGTCCCACGATGCGATAGGGGGGCGAGCCTATCGCCATACCGGGCACAAATTCCAGACTCCGGGCTGATACTGAGCATTTCATAATAGAAAAACTCAATACCACTTCACCCGACCCGGGTATCGAACCCGAGACCTCGGCGTTAGCCTCAATCGTTACGTGTACGCATTACAACTGCGCCACCGAGGCAGTCTATGTACCACCTAGTAATATATGTTGATGAATTGACAACATTTCTTATAAGTTATAACTATGATATGAAAGGTCTTATTGGTAGAGTAGGCTCATGGCCAGCAGTGGGATAGCTATATACAGATCTGATTTGATTAATACCTTTAGAACTTATGACTTTTGCCTATAGCCTCTAGTGCATTTACTTTTTTTTTATTACAGGTTACGTATAAAGGTAATCTCAGAGAATAGCCACGTGGGGGAGAATTTGCACGACCACCTGAACATGCCGCTGTACGTAAGCATCAAGAAGGATATCAGTGTAACTTTTTCCAAAATTTTCTCCTTTACAACGGTGTGGAATTATATTTTCAAAAGCGATGGTTTGTATTCATTGTATTTTTATTTTAGACTAGCTTTTGCTCGCGGTTCCGCCCGCGTGAATGTCATTTTGAGGGATAAAAAAGTAGCCTAAGTTACTCCTTATTACATCAGCTATCTGCCAGTGAAAGTCCCGTCAAAATCGGTCCAGCCGTTCCAGAAAGAACAGATAGACAAACATTAACAAAAAAAAAATGATATATATATACCGTATATACATTCATACGCATGTAGTAAAAAGCGGTTATTTTAATAGACAGACACTTCAATTTTATTTATTTTTATAGAAAACTTCTAAACGCATGAACAATCTCAGAGTGGGACAGTGAGTGTAAGATCTATAGTTGGTTTATTTTTGTCGCTGAAGTTAGTTAATCTGTACTTATGGTAAACAGATTTTTTATTTTTTGTGGAATCTTGTCTGTCTACCGACTTGACGTCCGTACATACGTCGCCTTGGGCTTCTAATCGAAAACCAGCGCTGGAGTATTGCTTATGTAGTAATGCAGCATGTACCTGAATGAGAGGTCCATTGTTAGCGCAATAATTGCGTAGTATTTTTAAGTTTTTGAGTATTTTCTTGTGTTTTTTTTACTCTGTAGTTATTGCTCTGATAATAAACTTCCTTCTTTCTTTCTATCTACATGTTTTTCAGGATTGCTGTCTTTTCCACCAGTAGCCGGCGTGGAATACCAAAACAAGTCCTTGGCTATGTTATTTTCTATGGGCACAGCCAGCGAGAGGTTGCTTCGAGACCTGTCTAATTACAAACCATTGGTAAGTTATCTAGATCAGCACTTAGTTCTTTTCAACACGCTTTTATTAGCTTCATAAGTATGTATGTAACGGAAACTTTGAACATGATTTCGACCCCCTTCAAAACGTCGGATTAACTCGAAATTTGGCATACTTATCAAGGACCGATGACAATTCAAATACTTAATTAAATTAATTTAATTACATAATTTAAATTTTATTGAAAACCATTGAAAATAAATAATAGTTTTAAAAAAACTAAAAAACACGCTTTTATAGAAAATCCAACTAAAAACTGACTGCCTCGGTGGCGCAGTTGTAATGCGTACGCGTTACGACTGAGGCTAATGCTGAGGTCTCTGGTTCCATCCCCGGGTTGGGTAAAACTGATATTAGGTTTTCTATTACGAAATGGTCAGTATCAGCCTGGAGTCTGGAATTTGTGCCCGGTATGGCGATGGTCTCGCCCCCTATCACATCGTGGGATCGAGATACGTTCGGCGAAAAGTGGGTGTACTGGTTACACCTCTGCCTACCCCTTCGGAGATTACTGGCGTAATTACGTATGAATGTATGTATGTAATCAGTTTTTTAAGTTTTGATGTTTGTGTGCAATAAAGAGTTTTGTATTGTATTTCAGGTATTCCGCTCCACCTTTCCATTCTACAATTCAACACATAAGGAGGGTTTCATATTCATCACGACTTGCACTCAGCCTATAAGTAGAGGTTATATTACTCTGTCCAGTGCTGAAATCAATGTACCTCCAGTCGTCGATCCTCGGTACTTAGAACAGTACAGTGATGTTAAATGCATGATACAAGGTAATGCTTAATGCTTAGCGTAGGTCCCTCATATGCGAAAAGCCGTCAGGGTAGGTAACACCGCTTTGCCTATTTTTTTTTAATCCTAACTCGGCCAAGTGATGCTACACCTGATGTTAAGTGCAGCGCAATCCAAGAATACTGTCGACCAACGACAGACCATGTGTCTATCGTAGGTCGGCAAAATTATGCCGGCCTGTCTAATTGCTTCTTCACACTCCGTTTAAAGGACCCCATATTATAAGAAGGAGGGAACACGTGTGCCGGCAAACTATTCGACAGCTTGATGGTCCGGCAGAAGTAAGATTTTGCGAACTTTTTATTTCTTGCCGAGATGGAAGAGACCACGAAGCTGTGGTTCCGTAAGCCAGCACGCGTGGTTCTGAAGGAAAGGTGAGGGTGGGATAAGGTCAAACAACTCTTTATGCCGTGAAGCAGTAGTGTGTAAACACTGTTGTGATCCGATTTGAAGGACCCTGAAGTCGGTGAGATTGCTGGGCATTATGAGATTTAACACATTATGTCTCAGGGTAACTAGCGCAGTTCAGTGCCTTGCAGTACTTCATTATTCGAAGTTCTGATGGTGTTACTTCTGGGCTGTCGTGACGCTTACCATCAGGCGAGCGACCTGCCAGTGTCGTCATCTAAAGCTTATAAAAAATCTATAAAAGATACTATAATAATACGTAGTCACACTGTGGACAGTTTTGTCTACAGCAATAATGGGCCGGCTCGACTGGGTTGATGCCAATGTTTCACAGAATACTGATAAAGTAGCTTGCTGTTGCGTTTTGTACGGTGAGTAACATATCTGGATGCCGAAATCCCTTTCAAAATCGTTTAATTTTCCCTTCCCTTTTATGTCTGCAACGCATCCATGATTATTTTGATCTTGTGGGTGTTCATGGATGGTGGAGACTGGAGATCACTTACCATCAGACAACGCACACGCTCGTGCGTGCGTCGTGCTATCCTCTGCTATAAAAAAAAACTATTTTTACCTGCTCTTATCCCACTCGCAGTAGGTTTCGATCGCGCCGCGCATCATCCCAACACGCTCATCTGTAGAGCTTCCATTTACACTCCCTTTGACCCTGCAAAGAGGAAAAGACCGCGTTGCGCCCTCAGTGATCCCGACGATGAGACTACTCTGGCCATCCGATGAATGGAGGAAGTTCAACAACAAACACACTGCACAAAACCGATTTACCGTCCTCGCCGTCGAGGACCTCGCCGCTCTCCCCGAAGCACCCCCGACCCTAGTACCGGCCCGCGAGCCGATGAGGAAATATAAATAGATTATAAGTAGATTATAAATCCCTCTAAACCCCAATCGCAAATGTCTTTGCCCTCTCCAGTGGCCGTCCTGAGCCGAGGTCCGTATCCCCCATTAGGGGGGGGGTGCCCTCAGCGAAGGTCACTTTAATCTCAGGGTTGGAGTGCCTAAAGCATTCACCCGAAAGTCCGGTGACGCTGACCAAAGCCGACTCGCGACAGGCTATCTACATGCTCCAAAAAAAAAACTTGCAGTAGGGTCGGCCCACCATGCTTTTTATTTTAACACATGTTACAAAAAGATTTGTTAGTGTTTACAACCGGCCACCTGCCTGACGTCAACTCCTCTAAACCATATTGCAGCAATAAGGAGAGTGGAGCAGTTGATATCCTCAAAGGCATTTCAAGACATCGGAGCTAAAATCCACTGGCCGAGACCAGAGCGATGTCTCACATTCTGGAACTACACACTACACGAACAAATGGACACACCGCCCAAGAGAAAAAGATTGTAAGTCTTACACGAATTGTTGTACCAATGGATAGCTATTACAGACGCTACACCGTGCGTCTGTTTTTTTTTTTTTTGTAGATGGACGCTTGCTGATAGCCTGACCATGAGTCGGCTTTAGTCAGCGACACCGGACTTTCGGGCGAATGCTTGTAGGCACTCCAGCCCTAAAATTTAAGTGACCTTCGCTGAGGGCATCCCCCCTAATGGGGGATACGGACCTCGGCTCAGGACGGCCACTGGAGGACCGTCTGTACCATATTTTTTTCGAATGGATTTGTGCTGTTAGCCTATATTGCTTTTACAGCTTCACCTGACAATAAAGCCGGCGCTTGTGGCGCTTTAGCCATGTATAGTGTATTTAGTAGCGATTAAGCACAGAGGCGCCTTTTAGAAGGCTCAGACCTCAGCTTGAGCAATCGCTGGAGAGTATAGTTTAGGGCCGCCTCTGCATATCATTATGCCGAGGGTCAGTTGTGAGAGCTCTTTGGACTCGGAGGCGTGGCAGGAGTCGCGTATTATTATTGCGATTCGGATTAGGCAAGGAATGTGCTGCTTCGATAGCGACTGTGATGGAGTCGTTGGGTTCTGCCAATACATGTTTGGGACGTCGATGGAGGAGGCCGTCTGTCCTAAGGCTCTGTATTTTGTACTGTAATAGGTAGTCGCTTGTTTCTTTGGACAAATTATACCTTATTATATACTGCCTCGGTGGCGCAGTTATATAATGCGTTACGACTAACGCTGACGCTGAGGTCTCGGGTTCGATCCCCGGGTCAGGTAGATATTCGGTTTTATCTTTACGAAATGCTCAGTATCAGCCCGGAGTCTGGAATTTGTCCCCGGTATGGCTATAGGCTCGCCCCCTATCACATTATGGGACGAAGATACGCTCGGCGAAATGTGTATGTACTGGTTACACCTCTGCCTACCCCTTCGGGGATTACAGGCGTGAGTGCGTATGTATGTATAGCAGATACTAACAAACAACACTCCTTGAGTGGTAGAGCCACGCTTTAAACAGTTTTTTCTACAGCATGAATGGACCTATAAAACCGGATTGCTACCACTTTGTCACAGAAAGCTGTAAAGTAGTAGGTTGCTGCTTCGTTTCGTATGGCAAGTGAGATATCCGGAGGCCCAAATCCCCTCCCTTACCAATTCCTTTATTATCCTTTCCTGTTACAGGGCTTAGGCCTTAGTCACATAGTCTTTTCTTGGATTGCGCAGCACTTAACATCAGGTGTACCGTAGTCACTTTGCCGAGCCAGTATATATAGAAAAAGTAGTCCGTCACGCTGGCCTAATGCGGGTTGGCGGACTTCACATACCTTCGAAATTTATATGAAGAACTTCTCAGGTATATAGGTTTCCTCGCGATATTTCCTTTACCGCTATAGCAAGTGATAATAATATAGTAACTAGTATAATATGATCTTAGGGCTGGTTTCGAACCTGCGACTTTCGTTTCGACAGTCTATACCACACTTCGTCGAGCTTTCACTACTTTTTTAACACTTTAATCTCAATATATATGCTACAAAAACATCTTACAGCTCTAAAAGTGAAGTACCCAAACAACCGAAGCCGACGAAACCAAAGAAGACTGGAAGACCACCGGACGCATATCTAGAATGTATAATAAGAGAGGTCGCGGTTACTGGACACCATGCGAGCGGCACATGCTCTGGTGGAACTGTGGTCGATGATGAACTTAGGTTTGTGATGGTTAAAACTTGAAATCAAATCTATTTTCTACTTCTTAGTCCTAGTCTTAGTATCTTAGTCCTAGTCTTAGTATCTTAGTCCTAGTCTTAGTATCCTAGTTCTAGCCTTAGTATCATAGTCCTAGTCTTACAATTAGTAAGTATTATAATACAGAACTAAATAACACTGACTGGCGAACAGCTCCGAGGCGCAGTGGGCGAGTAGCCACTGCGAAGCGAGAGGCCGTGGGTTCGATTCCCACACCGAGACAAATGTTTGTGTGATCCACAAATATTGGTCTCGGGTCTGGGTGTTGTGGGACCGCAAGTCCCTCGTAGTTTCTGATACCCACGACACAGGTTTACCTAGTGTGGGGTCAGGACTCTGTGTGACTGTTGGGTGTATTTATTATTTAAATGTTATTATTTTATTACAGGGTAAAGTCAGTATCTGGAGTTAGAATAGTGGATTCGAGCGTATTTCCAGCACCACTGTCACTGTACCCAAATTCAGTGCTGGTCGCAATGGCAGAGAAAGCTGCTGACATGATATTGTTAAATAACATCGCTTAAATGTAGCAGATTGAAGTTACAAATGATAGGAATACTGTTTTTTTTATTTTATCTTGGTATGCAAAATTATTACACTACACTGATATATTTTTAACAGAATTAAAAAAATGAAGCCTCTCAATTTGGCGTTTATTTTTGCTTTTTATGTATTTATATCGATTTCTCCGCCAATTGTGGACCGAATTAATTTGGCAAAAAAATCATTCGATAGAGTTTAGCTGCAATGTGGTCCCATATACATTTGACTAAGAACTGATAACTGTATGTATGTAGTATGGAATAAAAATACCGGATATCCTCCGGATATCTCACTCACCGTACAAAATGCAACAGCAAGCTGCTACTTTACGCCAGTTTTTTTGAGACAGTGGTAACAAACCGGACGAGCCGGCCCATTCATGCTGTAGACCAAACTGTTTACAGCATCACTCTACTACTCTATAAAATGTCAATTTTAAATATGTATAGTGCGCTAGGCCTCCGTACTACGTCTAGCTCTACCTAGATTGTCTCTAGCCAACCGAAACCGCAGGCGTAATTAAAGTTAAGCATACAAAATAAATGCAGTGATAGCTCAGTGGAGATTGGTACGGACTGTCGAGACGAAAGTCGCATGTTCGAGACCAGCCCCAAGTGCATAAACCTCTGACTTTATAACTTATACATACATACATACATACATACACACGCACTCACGCCTGTATTCCCCGAAGGGGTAGGCGGAGGTGTAACTAGTACACCCACATTTCGCCGAGCGTATCTCCGTCCCACGATGTGATAGGGGACGAGCCTATCGCCACACCGGGCACAAATTCCAGACTCCGGGATGATACTGAGCATTATAAGTTATGTGTGTATTAATTGTTAATTATCACTTGCTTTAACGGTGAAGGAAACATCGTGAGGAAACCTGCATACCTGAGAAGGTTTTCATAAGAATTTCGAAAGTATGTGAAGTCTGCCAACTCGCATTAGGCCAGCGTGGTGGACTAAGGCCTAACCCCTCTCATTCAGTAGAGGAGGCCCGTGCCCAGCACTGGGACGTATATAATACAGGGCTAGTATTATTATTAGTATGTACAGTACTCTTTATTATATTCAAGGTTTTTTACATTTCTAAATATTATCACTTAAACAAACATTTAAAAATATTAAATATATATATATATATATATATATTATTTTTTATATTTATTAGTATTATTATTATACTAAATAAATAAAACTATTAATTCACATCTCTTTATTTAACCTTAAAAAAAGAAGCCATCATTTAACCTGATCGAGGTCTCTTTCTATCATCAAACCGTAGGAGTGTAAGAATGTCGACTATGGGTTCCTTAGTCGCTGTTATGAAGAGTTCCATTCTAATGTAGTAGTCACCATCAGCCAGAGGAACCGGGATGTTCTTCGGCGGCAGTTCCAAGTTTATATATCTGTAGGTTCCCTTAAAAACAAAAGAGTGTGTGATATTGATTTCTTATGTTTACGCGAATATTATGCCCGTTGCAGACGATGTGCAGTAGCTTGCGCAAGTACTAATACTGTGCATAAAGTTTCATCGTGTGATATGTTGCTTAGTAAAAGTTGCTTAGTTGTACTCGCTCTAGTCCTTGCGCGAGTGCTACCCGTTTTCTCCCGCTACGCCGGCTCAACCCCGCGCAGCTCGCATTTCGCATCGTGTGAACACGACGCCGCGCCGCGCCGTCTGTACTGGCGCCAGTTCATTCTTGTTACTAATAATTAGTACTTGCGCAAGCTACTGCGCATCGTCTGCAACGGGCATTACACATTGAAATAAAACTAGTTTATACGGATTTTATCGCGGTTTAATTTTATTTTAGTCCCGACGTTCGAAAGCTTTTCAGCCTTCGTGGTCACGGGAGAGACTCAACCGGGACTCAAATAAAATTAAACCGCGATAAAATCCGTATAAACTAGTTTTATTTCAAGAGTGTGTGATAATTAATATTAGAGTAAAGCTGAGTTCATTTGGACACTTTCCTCCACCATCCTGATCACCACTTATAAGTCAACCATTTATACATACGCACTCACGCCTGTAATCCCCGAAGGGGTAGGCAGAGGTGTAACCAGTACACCCACACTTCGTCAAGCGAATCTTCGTCCCATGATGTGATAGGGGGTGAGCCTATCGCTATAATTCCAGAGTCCGGGTTGATACTAAGCATTTCATGATAGAAAAACCCTATATCACTTTATCCGACCCGGGAATCGAACCCGTGACCTCAGCGTTAGCCTCAGTCGTAACGCATACGCATTACAACTGCGCCACCGAGGCAGTCAACCATTTATATTTATATATTTGCTTAAATGACGAGACGAGCTGGTCGATCGCCTGCTGTTAACCGTCACACCTGCCCATAAACAGAAGCATCATCACACAGAACTCTGGATTACAGAACACTGCATGACACTGAACTGCGCTCACGAGACATAAGAGGTTAAGTCTCATAATGCCCAGTCGGGCCATCTGCCCGGTATGGCGATAGGCTCGTCGATTACACCATAAGACGAAAGTAAGTACGGCACACCATGGGCCCGTTGCCGATCTTACAAGAAAGGGATGGAAAAAGGGGAGGGGATTTGGGCCTCCGGATATCTCACTCACCGTACGTAACGCAGCAGCAAGCTGCCACTTTACGCCAGTTTTCTGTAAGACAGTGGTAACGACCCGGACGGGCCGGCCCATTCATGCTGTAGACAAAATGGGTCTACCACTCTCAAAAACCTCTGTCCACCCTTCCGGGGATATAGGCGTGAGCTTATTTTATGTTACTGATCAACATTTGCTAAAGATACGAGTAAATACTTACGGGAGGGAAGGGGCAATTATTAAGTGGTATGTCCGTAAATTGCTGCATGTACTCTCGAGCCCATTTCACTTTCATAGTGTCACATGCTTTAGCCACTATTCGGAAATCTCCCCCGGATTTCATAGTAAATGTTAATGCGAACTGCAAAAAACAAATTAATACACCCAACAGTCACCAGGCCCAGATCTAGGGGGGGGGGGGGCAAACCGGGGCACCCCCCGGGCGGCAGTTTCATGGGGGCGCCAAAATCACCTGACCCAACACAACACCCAGACCCGAAACAATATTTGTGGGTTACACGAACAATTGTCTCGGTGCGGGAATCGAACCCACAGCCTCACGCTTCGCAGCCGGCTACTCGCCCACTGTGCTAGGGACTTAAAGGAAGAGGACTAGGAGGAAGCTAGGGAAAACTCCTTAACGGACAACAGTACACTCGTCCCGATTGTGTTATTGTATTGGAATTGACATGCTATTGAATGAAGTCGGTTTCTAATGGCCGTTGCAGACGATGCGCAGTAGCTTGTGCAAGTACTAATACTGTGCATAAAGTTTCATCGTGTGAACATATTTTGCTTAGTAAAAGTGCACTCGGCAAGTTGCCTAGTTGTACTCGCTTTGGTCCTTGCGCGAGTACTACCCGTTTTCCCCCGCTACGCCGGCTCAACCCCGCGCAGCTCGCATTGCGCATCGTGTGAACACGACGCCGTCAGTACTGGCGCCAGTTCATTCTGGTTACTAATGATTAGTACTTGAGCAAGCTACTGCGCATCGTCTGCAACGGGCATAAGTTTTGTTAAACGTTATGTAATTCAAAGTTCTGAGGGGCTAGCACGGAAACTTGCGAAAAGTTATTCGAGCTGTCATCGACAACAATTTCTATGAGATTTGAGTACAGCGCCTCTATCGTACGTAAAAGAAACTAATATATATGGAATATAGACCAATGATATTTAAGGAATTATCTATCGAGCCCTCGATACCTTTACATTACGATTTCGATAGTTTTCCGTGCTAGCCCCTCAGAATGGTGATGCTTCTATTTATGGCCAGGCGTGTCGTTTAACATCAAGCGAGCAACCTACTCGGTCTGGTCATTCAGGTGGACATAAAATACCTACCGTGACATTATTTCCGAAGGGCACGAGCAACGTTCCCGTCATGTTTGTGCGATACACATCCTTACGATTCTTTCTGCCCGTGAATACGATGCAATCCTTTATATATTTCCGGTTACACACTCTTATTTTTGCTTGTTCTTGACGAAATTCCTGTGAACAAATAATAATGGTAAATACACCTCAGTGGCACAGTGGGCAAGTAGCCGGCTGTGAAGCTAGAAGCCGCGGGTTCAATTCCCGCACCGAGATAAAATGTTTGTGTGAACCACAAATATTTGTTTCGGATCTGGGCGTTTTCTTCCCAGAGGGGTTAACGTCAGACAAAAAACGGCCGGTCATAAAAACTTTAAGCGAAATCTTTCTGTAACATGTGTTAAAAAACATGTTGCGCCGACCCCACTGAGAGTGGGTTAAGGGCAGGTGGAAAAAAAAGAAAAATAAATACACCCCACAGTCACACACATAGTTCTGACCCCACACTAGGTAAACCTGTACGATACAGGATCTATCTGCGTACCCTTCGAGAATTACAGGCGTGAGTGTGTTTCAACATAGGCTAGGACCTTTTTATCCCGGAAAAAGACATTCACGCGGGCGGAGCTGCGGGCAATAGCTAGTAAAAAGAAACAGGTAAAAAACACTTACACCATATAAATACCCGAAACAAAATAGAATTATCAAACAAATACAAATTCTGAAGTGCATTTGCGTATTATTCAATTATTTTATTTTATTCTTCCGTTTGTTTCGTAGTTTTGTTACAAACTAACAATTATTCTAATATAACTATAGGTATCTGAACTTTAACCATGATGTGGTTTGCCTAATTTGTTGGGTTATTCTGAGCGTATATTTTTAACCAACTTCAATAAAGGGGGAGATTCTCCATTCGCCGCGTTTTTTATATTTTTACTTTTTTTATATATACGTACATCGATTTCTCCGCCAATTGTGGGCTGATATTGTTGGAAAAAAAATCACACGACGGAGTTTAGCTGCGATGTGGTCCCATATAATTTTGGTTAAGATTTGATGACTGAGTACGGAGTAAAAAAATAAAACTCCTTAACAGACAACAGGTACACCAAGTAACTTCACTGGCTGCAATGTCCTTCAAACCAAACTCAACCGTGCTTACATACGGCCTCTTGGAGGCAGAAATAGACTAAGTGGTGGTACCAACCCAGATGGCCTCTCCCATGTGAGAAACCTACCACCTTGTAGTTAACTTTAATACATTCATATAAAAGAATTCCATTTGCTCGCGGCTCCGCCCCTGTGAACGGCCTTTTTCGCGATAAAAAGTAGCCTATGTTACTCAGTGATAATGTAGCTTTCTAACGGCAAAAGAATTTTTGTAATCGGTCCAGTAGTTTTTAACTTTATTAGTTACATACAAAAATACAAATCTTTCCTCTTTATAATATTAGTGTAGATTATCTATTGTTATCAAAGACCTTTCGCATGCTAGGGACGCACTATAAAGTGTTAAGTATAATTACATACATATCCTAAACAGAATAACACTGTGTCTCCTCCGTCGACGTCCCAAACATGTTTTGGCAAATCCCAACGAGTCCATCACAGTCGCTATCAGCAGCACTTTCCCTGCCCAATCCGAATCGCAATAATAATACGCGACCCCGACATAGGACACGCCTGCGAGTCCGAAGAACTCCCACAACTGACCGTCGGCACAATGATGTGCAGAGACGGCCCTATAGTTTATTCCCCAGCGATTGCTCAAGCTGAGGTCAGAGCCTTCTATAAGACGCCTCTGTGCTTAGTCGCTACTAAGTACATTAAGCGCCGGCTTTATTGTCAGGTGAAGCTGCAAAAGCAATATAAGCTTATAGCACAAATCCATTCGATAAAAAAAAGAATAACACTGCATAAAAATAATTATTGTATCTTATCATATCATTACAATCAGAACAATTGGCGCTAATTGACTGGAACTAAACATTGGTAAGCCTCGTTAATATGAAATTAGTTCAATTCTGTTAAATGACTTTATTTAGATTGTTCTAGAATCATATTTCCCGCTTTTGTTGATAATTTTAGAACACATTAATTTACTTTAATGACGTCTCCCGGAGAATAAAGTTTTTGGAACGGCGGAATAAGAATATAAACTGCTTGCCCTTACTTTTCGAGGGGGTTGAGGCGGGGTGTTGTGGTTTTTTTTTTTCAAAGACTTTTATGTATACTACTAGGCGGGCTGTTTAAAATTAAATTGTAAAATTGTGTCACATAACGTGGGAGTTTGACAGAGCGCACAGACAGGAGCGCGAGAGGGGTTCTAGTTGAGAGTAAGCCAGATGGTAATATTGAGTTACGGCAATTGACCGCAACTAAGTGGCACAATTTCTATGTACCGCGCAGCTTGTTTAGTAGTATACATTAAAGTCTTTGGTTGTGTTGCTTCTGTTTACCATCAGGCAAGGGACCTGCTCGTTTCGTAACTCAAGTTATTTTAATTATTGAGATAATTATAAATAAGATCAAGTTAAATAAAACAAAATAAAATGACAATGTTTTTTTCTCATAAATCATGAAACTGACTGACATGTACAACTTTAACATTAATCTTAGATTTGAGTGATTTACTTTTAGTACTACTATGGTACATTGTTATTGTCAGAAAATTTCAACCGACTTAAAAAAAGCGGAGGTTCTAATTTGTCTTTTTATATCCTAGTTCGGCAAAGTGACTACCTGAGCGCAATCAAGAATAGTTTCGACCAACGACACACAATGTATCTACCGTAGGTCGGCAAAATTATGCCGGCCTGCCTAACCGCTTTTTTACACTCCTTACTTTCATTTTTCATTTAAGTTATGTGATAATAGATCTGCCAAATGTGTACCGATGATTATTTTTGTGCTCGGCAGGATTTACTCCGAAGGTGGTCCAAATTTTGGTTAAGATCTGATAGCATACACGGTAAGACAACTCCTCAACGGAATCAGATATTGAAATTTGAAATTTCTTACTTATAATGATTTGTTTCGAATTTTGTTTCGTGTCTATCATTTCTGACCACGAGGGTCCGCATATAGATTTTGAAGTTAATAGGCCTTAAAACAAATAATTACATAATGGTGGTACCTAATCTTAGTATTTGATCGCATTCACATTGCCTATGAGATCTCTCGCACAAGTAGTGTAATATAATAAATAAACATAATTACACCCAACAGTTGTTAACATGTATGTGGGTATCAAGAACTACGAGGGTTTTCCAGTCCCACAACTCCCAGACCGGATAACAATATTTGTGGATCACACAAAAAAAAAATCGGTGCGGGAACCGAACCGGTGGTCTGTCGTATTACAGTTTTCGCAAGGACAATGATATCAAAATACGCATTTTTTACGTCCAACCGGAACACAACAGTGCTTACTCACTGCTGCTTAGCGGCAGAAATAGACAAAGCGTTGCAAGCGCAAACGGCCTCTCGCATACGAGTGCGACCGTGACGGTCGTGGTGATGTCTAAAATGTCACAGTACATGTCACGACACCCGACCTCAATAACGTACCTAATAAGTACGCGAGAACCAAAACCTCCAGCAGGCCAGTACGAGTTAGAAATACGTTCACAGTTTTCGAATTCGTATAAAATTACTACCGTCGAAGTGTCAAACTAGTAATTCATACGGTAATAAAGAAAAGAATCGCTTGAAAACTAATTTCATATTCGACTAATATGAAATAAAATTAACCATATTATTAATTTTAATGCATCATAGTTCCCACTAGTGGCTACTGATACTCGACGTATGGAGAGAAAATGAAAACTTTCATTGTTTAGGAAAACTATGAAAACTTGTACCAGGCCTACAGATACGGCAAAATGTCACGACAGTGTGGACACACCTTTAAGCATATAAGCGACATTCCTGAAGTATGTCTGTTTACTTCCTCAAATGATAAAATACTATAAAAATGACAGTAATATAATACGTTATTTTAGTTTACGAGTATTGTAAAAATAACAAAATTACTCGTTTTTATCGCATCCTAGCGATATTATTCGATTCAGGCTGTGCTACCACGATCATTCTTACATTTAACCGACTGCACGAAGAGGAGCGATGGCGCTGAGGGCAAGTAGCCGCCTGTAAGATATTTGTTTCGGGTAAATTGTCCACTTCCTCTCGGAAATCGGGAGATAAACTAAAGGAGTTCAAGCCTAGGGGCGTTTACAATAAGAGAAGCCAGTTATAAAGCACCACTTATTTAATGAATTTATCATACGAGCTGTTAATTTTAACTTGAATGACGAAACTATCGTTCCCGAATGGTTAGCGCCACGCCTGCCCATTAATAGAAACAACACCACATAGATTCTATGAATTAAAGCACTATATGGTACTGGACTGCGTTCGTCACCAATACACACGAAACAAAGTTTGTTAAGTATCATAATGTGTAGTAACTTCACTGTCCTTCAAACCGAAACACTACAGTGCTTACACATTGCTGCTTGGCACCAGAAATAGACAAATGGGTGGTACCAAGTACCAACCCAGACGGCCTCTCGCATACGGTAAACCTACCAAGTAAAATTTCTCCTAGTCTCCACAAGATCCATATAGTATACAGAATCAGAGGCTACAAGAATATACGAGCTAAACCGAGACGGCCCACTGACGTTAAACTCAAATAAGAACCACGCGATGACCTTCTTCAAAGAACCAAAATGGTCGACATAGCTCAAATTATTAGCAAGCTGAAGTGGCAGTGGGCTGGTCATATATCACGAAGAACCGATAACCGATGGAGTATACGGATACTTGAGTGGAGACCGCGTTTAGGCAAACTTAGAGTAGGACGCCCTGGAGCAAGGTGGAGCGACGACCTGCGGAAAGCGGCGGGTAATGATTGGATGCAAAGAGCCAAAGATCAAGCTCAATGGTGTGCATTAGGGGAGGCCTATGTCCAGCAGTGGACAAATATAGGCTGATGATGATGATGATGATTGCCTTCTTCATCTCCCGGAGAGCAGTCTCGAGGTTCTTGAGTAAATTGAATTGCAGTACATTCGCATAGAGAAAAAACCAAAACGTTAAGCTGTTGTCACCACAATAGTCAAACTTGATTCATTGTTATGGAAAATAACTGTGACCCCATTAACTAGTTTGATGAATCATTATTTCCTAGTAGTTTTTCCATTTGGTAGTTTTTACCATAATCAACGCATGTACTACCGTGATTCTAGCGTGGTTATTGACTATATTTACAAAGTCGAAGATGCCTCGTAAAGAAATAATTTAAAAAATCTAAAACACGACTGCAAAAAAGACAATTTAAATGTAATGCACTAAAAGACCGAAACAAGATTGAGAATAGAAAACAAAATTAAAATAAACTATAAAGTAAACTCAGACTGTATTATGAGTTGAAAGTTAAATACCCGCTTTAAGTTTAGTTGCAAGCGGAACCCATTAATTATATTTCGGTTTATAATTTGCAATTGGATCCGGCCTTAGGCAACCAACATCTTAGGCCCAAAACCAACATCATCTGCGCGTGGTACGCTCTACTAATTAAAGATCGAGGCAATGTCGAAATTTAGTTCCAGTTGTGGGTTGTGGAGATCAAACGCCAGGTGGCCTCACATAATACCAAATTCACCGTAAAATCAGAATAGGAAGGCGGACTTGTATAATGCATCCATGAAAAGCCCATCTAATCTACATAACATTTAGTTTCCGGTCATAAATAATGCAGTTTGCATTTTACAATGCATCGATAATGTCATTGTCCTGTCTATGCTGTTTTCCTTCTTCCTCGAAGAGCTACATTGGTCTTGGGGAATTCATTACTGTCCTATTAAATGGGATATTAAATATGAATTTATTAAATGTGGTGGCCAACTTAAGGGGTTCTACACTTTTATTATCTTTTGGTACCCAAGTTATCACCTTGTATGTCCCTGTTGACATACGATAACATACGATAGATGCTAAACTAATCCACACTAGACCAGCGTATTAGATGATTCATTAAAATCCTTCTCTAATACGTTAATTAAAGTTAACTGCGGCGAAACATGCCTGAGTGTTGTATATGCGCCGCACACGCCAGGCGTGTTGTAACAGAAAACTATTCAAGCATTCTGAGACACGTGATAGATATTATGTTAAAAAAATCTATACGTGAATGCGGCGCCACACATCTATTGTATTCTACGGAGATACCTCCTACACATGCTTGTAGCGTTAATTTTGCCCTGCGTATGCTGCTGTAAAGGTGTTCATTTTCGCGTCACGAGTGCAAAAACACGCCTGGCATGTTGCGAGTCACATTAATATAGGGCCACAGTCAAATTGTTCGCCATGGAATACAATTGGTTTTTAATAGAATATCAGTTTCTAGCCGAAATTTAGAAATGCTTTAATATTAGAATACAAGAGAAAGAACGTTGGTGTTGATTTCGACGGTTTATGGCTTGACCCACTAACTTTGTGACACTTCACAAAAATACCGTTAATCAGAGAAATTTAACAAATCTCGACCGCATTCAAGTTTTATAATTGAACGCGACTGCATCGAAAACTTGTAGTACCACTTATCCTTTTTGTCTTGAGGCAAAAAGAGTACAGTTGGCCAAAGGACTTCATTTCCTGCTACAGTATCAGTATCGCCTCTGTCTCGATATTGCACTGTCTTGTTATGATGTGTGAAACCACGGCCAGGTTAGACGGAAAAGTAGTTCTCATCACTGGGGGCAGCTCAGGAATTGGACTAGAAACCGCGAAGAATTTAGCGGGACGTGGTGCCCGCGTAATAATAGCAAGCCGAAACGAAACAAGATTAAGGAATGCTCAAGCCGAAATCATAAAAGCTACTGGAAACAATAATGTGGAATACAAATTACTTGATCTGGGATCACTAAAATCAGTCAGGAGCTTCGTTAGTGATGTGAATACTGAAGAAAGACTTGATGTCTTAATAAACAATGCAGGAGCGCTCGGACTGCCGGATAGATTAACAGCAGATGAACTGAATCTTACAATGCAAGTGAATTTCTTCGGAGCATTTCTACTTACATTTCTATTACTGTCTAAGTTGAAAGCTTCGGTGCCGAGTCGAATAATAAACGGATCAGCATCGTCAATGTACATCGGATCGATTGATTTTGATCATTGGAACGACATCGGAAGATACACACCACTAACATCGGTAGGTAATTCAAAATTAGCGATGGTTATATTCAATGCTGAGTTAGCCAAGCGTATAAAAGGTACTGGAGTTACAGCAAACAGTTTTGACCCATTCATAGTGCGGGATACCGACATATTTAAAAATCTGCCTCAATCCTTGCATGGTGTGGCACAAATTTTCGTCAATTTGTTAGGACAGCGTAAAGAGGACGTTGGCAAACAAATATCTTATTTGGCTGCGGCACCAGAACTAAAAATGGTTAGCGGAGAACATTATAAGTTTTGTGTAAAGTTCCCTAGTCATTGGTCAGTAAGTGACGACAATCTGACGAAGAAACTGTGGGATGAGACGAAAAAATTGGTGAACATCACTCGCGAAGAAGATTGGGAAACTAGGACTTCATAATGAAAAATAAAACTAATAATAATATTTGTGACTAAAAACTAACTGTTGAACTGTGACAGCTCTAGGAGAAATATTCATTAATGTATCTATGTCATTCAAAAATCGCACCAGTAACTGACTTTCTTCTGGACTTGGCCCAATATTACAATATGTTATGACAGTAACACATTTCATAATATTTTTGTATTTGTAGGTAGCATAATTTACATAAAATCTTTATACTACGAATTTTTACTGTGTTTTTCATGTTGATCTCAAATGTAATTCTTCTTCCACCTGCCCGTATCCCACTCGCAGTGGGGTCGGCGCAACATGCTTTTTAACACATGTTACAGAAAGACTTGGTTTGTAGTTTTTACGACCGGCCACCTGCCTGACGTCAACTGCTCTGGGGAGAAAACACTTAGACCCGAAACAATTAATATTTATGGATCACACAACCATTTTGTCTCGATGTGGTAATCGAACCCACGCCCTCTCGCTTTACAACCGGCTACACGCCCACTGTGCCACAGAGGCTGTCGATCTAAATAATCGCTGATGAAGTCATTTTATATAAAAGCAGCTATAGCTCAGAGGGGAGTGGTACGGACTGTCGTGACAAAAGTGGCAGGTATGGCCCCAAGAGCATACACTTCTAACTTTTCTGAGTTACGATTAGGTTTATTGTTAATTATCACTTGCTCCAATGGTGAAGGAAACTTATTGAGGCAACCTGCTTCGCAAGACCGGCAAGATCGCCATAAGAATTTCGAATTTTAGTAAACTTAAACTTCGTATAAAAATGTATTATTAATTAAATTCACATTTTGAATGTTTATGTTAAAATAATTTGTAATTTAATTAATAAATCTTTATTTTTAGTGCTCTTTGATTAACACAATCTCAAGATGTTCTCGTGATTATAATGGTAAATACGAGTTAAAATTCATATTTTTTAGTTTTACGCAAAAAGGCTCTAACCAACATAGATATAGTTCAAATGCAGATTGGTAATTTATTTTCAATGTCCCTAGTCAAAAATCACCTAAATTCACTTAATGAAATGTTTCCATACACTGTTCATCACAGATCCACACCACTTCTCTACAACAAATTTTATACACAACTTGAAGTTAAAATTAGAGAGCCACCGCTCTGTCAGAATTCCCGCCAAAACTCTTGAGTTTTTTTTTATTTATTCATGTCCATGGATTTGAGATTTATTATTCCAGGCAGTGTTGCCAACCCTAATTAAAAAAAAACTAAATGAAGTGCCAAATATTAGGACAATTGTTACAATACAAAATAAAAAAGTGGTAGATCTACCAACTCAATTAAGTAGATTTATTTATCTTATTTATTTGTATAGGTTTATAGATACTTTTACTTAACAATTTTAAATCATTAGAGTTGAGCTCCATTTAACATTTCATATGAGTCTTCAACAAAGAACACTACTGGACGGACTGTTTAGAAGTAAAAATGCGCCACATAATGCGTAAGTTCGACAGCTGACAGACAGAGAGTGAGAGAGAAGTTCTAGATAAGGACACGCAAGATGGTAATATTGAGTTATGGTCAATTGACGGCAGAAGTGCACACTATTCGCCGAGTTAATTTCCGTCTCAAGATGTATTAGGTGGCGCGCATATCACCATTTTTCGTATCGAAAAATGAATTGTCATTCAATTATACACTCTCTCCCAATCTTCTTCTTCCCTAATCTTGACGAGTTTCTTCGTTACCTTCCAAAGTCTTTCAGTAAGTACAGTATTATTTGAATACCATGAACTATAGAATTCCTTGCAATCCCTGAAGTGCTTCCCACTTTGTGTTTCAAATTTCGGGTCAATTGCTAAGTACACAGGTAACATCGCCACTCTGTCTATGGGTCTACCAAAATTGAGTAGAAAGGAATTCACCAACTTTTTCACTATATCATCTTCGAAGTTTTTAAATATTTCTGACTGCATCATTCCTGGGTCCACGCTATATAGACTCACCCCACTGCCAGCTATACGTTTGCTCATTTCAACCGTAAAGAGAACTTTAGCCAGTTTCGCGTTGGCGTAGATAATGGGATTCTGATATCTGCCAACATCGTTCCAGTGGTCGAAGTCTACGTCGGCTAATAACACGGCTAGAGAAGACACATTGACTATCCTGCTTGGCGCTGATCTTTTCATCAACGGGAACAACAGAAACGTAAGCAAAAATGATCCGAAGTAGTTCACCTGCATCATCAGTTGGAGACCGTCTTCTGTTAGCTTGTCTTGCAACCCCACAGCTCCTATGTTGTTGATCAGTATGTCCAAGCGAGGTTCTGTTCTAATTTCTCCAACTAAATTTCTTACAGAAGTTAAAGATTCATAGTCCACTTGCTGCACCACCACATTCTGGTTTCCTGAATCCTTGATGATGGTGTGCTTAGCACCAGCAAGTTTGGTAGCATTCCGACTAGCAATGATAACTCTGGCGCCGCGTCTTGCAAGGTTTTTGGCGATTTCAAGGCCGGTGCCAGATGTTGCGCCAGTGACGAGGGCCACCTTCCCGTCCAGCCGGATATCCGTTTCGCAATCGGTGAACTCATCTTTAATATGCATTTTAGCGTATTCTTTGTTGAATATATTTATTGGTAAGACCGGTTGACATCTGCTAAGAGAAGGGTGCGAAGTCTCGGACAAGGTCTGACTTTATAAAGGTGCAGAAATAAACTGGTAAAATAAAAATACCATAATTTATATTTTATAAAAGGGTGACCAAGTTATATTCGGTGCGAGTACAGTATGGGTACAAATTATCTCATGTTTAGTCATTTAGGTTTTTTTTATTATTTTGGATCGTAAGTACCTCGACATTTGTGATGAGACAACACTTTAGAAGTTGAAAGACAATTCAAAGGAGCATATTGTGTACTTTGCTTTCTTGTAACCCCGATTACTCATATGCGTAAAAACATTCACGTCGTACATTGTACGAAAGTGAGTGTGGACTGTGAGCACTGGGGCCTTCATCCACTAATGGTGAAGAACCGGATGATCAAGAATCGCGCGTTTGCACGTGCCTCAAAAACTGTGTCAGCTCGGAATATCGCGAATGCAGTCGAACTTTACATCTTCATTTGCGAATACCGCCTAACCGTCGCATTGTTGGTCGCCTAATGATGCGACTGTGAGGGACGGAAAAAATAACACGTGACTACTTACTGTGAATCCGACTAATCGTAGAGGTAGAGAATATAAATTAACATAATTATAACATAAGATTACGCTTTAATCTCTGTAGGGGTAGGCTGAGGTGCAACTAGTGCACCCTCGTTTCACCGCGCTTATTTAATAATCGATATCGAGCATAAATCCAGACCCCGAGCTATTCATGTGTGATTATCCGAATCCACAATTAAACACACACTGTGATTGCTAGACCTGGGAGTTGAGCACAAGACATCACGGTCTCCGCCTTAGTGCGCTGCAACTATTTTTTATTATTTGTTTGAATGACGAGACTAGCAGGTCGCTCGCCTGATGTTAAGCGTCTCGCGAGCCCATAAACAGAAGCAACGTCACACAGAACTCTGGATTACAGAACCCTGCATGATACTGAACTGCGCTCGACATCCCGAGACATAAGGTTTTAAGTCCCATAATGCCCAGTAATTTCACTGACTTCAATGTACTTCAAACCGAAACACAACAGTGCTTACATACTGCTGTTTGTCGGCAGAAATAGACAAAGCTGTGGTACCAACCCAGACGGCCCCTTACATACAAGGGGCCTACCACCATTAAGTAATGATTAAATATCCCCAATATTTAACTTATGTCCTGATTTTTCTCCATAACGTGTATGACATTCAATAACTGATCAATAAAGTGACTGACTAAATGTCTAGGCCAAGGTTTAAGAATTAAGATTAAAAATATTTACTCCGTTTCTGGTATTCAATGTCAAAACGAGAACAAAGTATGCGAATCATCGAATCATTCGAATCTATATTTACTTAAGGTGAGGTACTGCAAGTTTAAGTTGAGTGGGCCACAAAGACCTTTGGCCCAAAACCATCCTCACATGCACGTGGTACACTCTGCTGATTAACTACCGAAGCAATGGCAAAACTTGGTTCCCGTTCCGGGTTCTTGGGGTCATATAATACTAAATACAGTCAAATCCATGGTACGAGAAACCAGACCCTGTATGAAGCCAGGTAGAAAGAGAGACTGCAAGAGCGCCATACTTTTTTGCACAGATGATTTTGGAGTATAATAAATTATTGTTGCTTACCTAAGAGTGTAATCTGACGGCTGTGGCTGACGCTTAGGTCTCGGGGTCGATCCCCGGGTCGGGTAAAAGTGATATTGGGTTTTTCTATTATGAAATGCTCAGTATCAGCCCGGAGTCTAGAATTGTGCTCGGTATGGCGATAGGCCCCTATCACATCATGGGACGGAGATACGCTCGGCGAAATGTGAGTGTACTGGTTACATCTCTGCCTACCCCTTCGGGATTACAGGCGTGAGTGCGTATGTATGTATGTATAAGAGTGTAATTAGTGACTAAATCCTACGTCTTTAACTGATATATATACTCGTAGATGCGTAAAAATCTATCAATAAATTAAATTATACTATTTTATCTAAAGTAGGAAAAATGGGATATAAGCGTATTTCTCCGTCGTCGGCGCATGAGGCCCACATGTCCTTTGGTATGAATTAAAATTAATTTGACAGCCTCCGTGGCGTAGCGGGCGAGTAGCCGGCTGCGAAGCGAGAGGCCGTGGGTTCGATTCCCGCACCGAGACAAATATTTGTGTGATCCACAAAAATTTGGTTCGGGTCTGGGTGTTGTGGGACCGCAAGTCCCTCGTAGTTCCTGATACCCACGATACAGGCTTACCTAGTGTGGGATCAGGACTATGTGTGTGACCGTTGGGTGTATTTATTTATTTAATATTCGAACTCATCAAGATTTTGGTAGGTATTGATTCGTATTTCCGTCGTTATTCTTGTTCGACGAAGGCTCATGTGTTAAAATAGCGTGATCGTAAAATATTGTGTGAATTGAACGTATAATAAATATATTTATAGTCCTAGTCGATAAAATATAATAATATGTACGGGAAAATATCGACAAGTGAACGTGATCGTGACTGCCTCGGTGGCGCTGTTGTAATGCGTACGCGTTACGATTGACGCTAACGCTGAGGTCTCGGGTTTGATCCCCGGGTCGGGTAAGTGGTATAGGGATTTTCTATTACGAAATGTTCAGTATCAGCCCGGAGTCTGGAATTTGTGCCCGATATGACGATAGGTTCGCCCCTTATCACATAGTGGGATGGAAATACGCTCGGCGAAATGTGGGTGTACCTCCTAGTTACACTTCTGCCTACCCCTTCGGGGATTACAGGCGTGAGTGCGTATGAACGTGATCGTCTTAAAACGGTGAATGTAACCAACATCGCTTTTCTCGTTCGCTTTTTTATCTTTAGTTAAATAATTATTTTGTTACTTCTGACGTAATGCGTACTAATGTGTGTAATATGCGCTTATGGGAATTAAATATTTGTCTATGGTACATATTACCAGAAGTTGCGGTGCCTGGCAATTAACAAAAGCATTGCAGCAGGATACATGGTTGCTATATAAATATGCACAGGAACTCGTTTTATAACTAGGTACTGACTAGCTGACTAACTTAGAACCAACAAATCGGTCCTCGAGGAACTCAAACGTGACAAGATGCCGCGGCTCTCCAACATATGCCTGCGAAGGATTTTTGAGTTCTTCGGACACATCGCCCGCAGGCCCGATGGTAATCTCCAAAAGCTGATCGTCACTGGGAAAATGGTGGGCAAGAGGTCGAGAGGAAGGAATCCAATGCGCTGGACTGATCAGATCCGCACCACACTCAACATGGATGTCGCCAAAGCGGTTCATATAGCTGAAAGCAGGAGCAGGTGGCACAACATCGTACGCAAGAAGTTGGTTCCGTGATGGGTCACGACCCCCAGCATTGGGGAATCGACGCAAGGAGGAGGACTGACTATATTAATACATTCACAGCCTCCGTGGCGCAGCGGGCGAGTAGCCGGCTATGAAGCGAGAGGCCGTGGGTTCGATTCCCGCACTGAGACATATGTTTGTGTGATCCACAAAAATTTGTTTCGGGTCTGGGTGTTGTGGGACCGCAAGTCCCTCGTAGTTCCTGATACCCACGATACAGGTCTTACCTAGTGTGGGGTCAGGACTATGTGTGTGACTGTTGGGTGTATTTGATTATTGAGGGCCCGCAGCTGCAACCTCATATTTCTTAACACTTGTGAGCTCAATATTTAAATTTAATAGTCAGTAGTTATAAAATATCTCCTGCGAATATTGTTATAGCAATTATATGTATTGCTATAATAATGCTGTTAATAATTATCAGGCGCTTTTGTTTAATGGTTTGCTTAGTTTCTATAATAAAATGACAGTGGCCGGCTCGACTGGGTTGTACCACAGTCGCACAGATAACCAACGTGGTTGTTTGTTGTTGCGTTTCGTACGGTGACTGAGTTACTCGGAGGCTCAGATATCCATTTCCCTTCCTAAAACCGCAATTATCCCTTAAAAAAATGACTGTCTCGGTGGCGCAGTTGTATTGCGTACGCGTTACAATTTAGGCTAACGCTGAGGTCTCGGGTTCGATACCCGGGTAGTGGTATTGGGTTTTTCTATTACGAAATGCTCAGTATCAACCCGGAGTCTGGAATTTGTGCCCGGTAGTGCGATAGGCTTGCCCCCTATCACATCGTGGAACAGAGATACGTTAGGCGAAATGTGGGTGTACCGGTTACACCTCTGCCTACCCCTTCGGGGATTACAGGCGTGAGTGCGTATGTATGTATGTATGTAAAAATGCGTCCATGATTCTTCTGGTATTGTGGGTATTCATGCATGGTAGAGATCACTTACCATCAGGTGCCCACTTGTCCGTTTGCTGGCTTCAAATCAAATTGGGATTGAGTTTTAGATCCGGAAAATAACACTTAAATTGCCCTGGAATTGACAAATATGACGCTAGGCTCGCTACTTATCACAATATGGGACGGGAATAAGATCGGTGAGCTGTGGGTGCACTATCTTAAGACTATCCCGCCTACTTTAACTCTTGTAAACCACGATTAGCAGTGGGCTCGATGTGTCTCTGAGTATCCTAAATTGTATTTGCCCGCAACGAAATTAAATAGAAATTTAGGGAGGAGTTTTTTTTTATTATTTTGAATGACGGGAGGAACAGGTTGCTCGTCTGATGGTAAGCGTCACGCCTGCCCATAAACAGAAGCAACGCCACACAGTAAACCGAGCCAAAATGCCCCTCAGCTTCCCAATCCCTTAATTAACCTTTTCCTTTAAGCTTGGCAACGCGCCCGTGATTCTTTTGGTACTATGGGCGTTCATAGGCGGTGGAGATCATTTACCATTAGTTGACCCACTTGCTCGTTTGCCGGCCTATGCTATAAAAAAAGATACAAATTGTGGGTGTTTGAGTGTATGCACTAGGTGCGTCTCTGCCTACCCCTATAAGGTGACAAGTGTGAGCATGTGAATGAATTATATTCCTAATTAAGCAATGTTTCCATCTATGATACATGTGTGGTCACTTACATATCACACGCTCTGATTCACATACATTGTTCACTATATTTCTGCTTAGTGGGTCCCACTGTTTAATATTGCCATAAATTCAATATGATAGTTATTAGGTATATGTTGATTATATTCCTTTTAAGGCAAAATTGTACAGCTATTTCTCAATAAACATTAATATTATTTTTGTTTTAAACTTTATATCTCTTCCACGCGAAGGAAGGTAAATAATAAGCTAAGCACGGGCCGAGGCCCGTATATGCAGATGCGTGAGTTTTCATATTTTTTCATAGTATGAATAGATTTGGGTAAGACTCCAGTATTTGATAGTATTAAAGTATAGGTATAGTTTTAGTGTTTGTAGCTTTCCATTGAGTCTTGATTTCAATGGCAAGCTCATTATATTTTGCAATATTTTCAGTATGTTATTATTATTATTATATTACTGTGTTTTTTATATCAACGCTGATATTGCCTACTACATGCTTCATAGTAAGAATTTATATACATACGCACTCACGTCTGTAATCCCCGAAGAGGTAGACAGAGGTGTAATTAGTACACCCACATTTCGCGGAGCATATCTCCGGCCCATAATGCGATAGGGGACGAGCCTATTGCCATACCAGGCACAATTCCAGACTCCGGGCTGATACTGAGCATTTCGTAACAGAAAGTCCCAATATCACTTTTAACCGACCCGGGGATAGAACCTGAGACTCTCACCGTCAGCCTCAGTCGTAACGCGTACGCATTACAACTGCGCCACCGAGGCAGTTAAGAATCAAAATGTCTTAAGATATTACGCACCTTGTGCTCCACATTATGATATGTCCACAGGATTTGGGACCGTTTTGACGGTAGAACGAAGGCATGGTTTGCGTAGACAGATGAGTAGAATTTAAAGAATAAGAGACCATTTACATTATGGTGGGCCATTACAAGTGGGCCGGTCATGTCTGCAGACGGACAGATGGTCGGTGGAGCAGACATGTTCTGGAGTGGAGACCACGGTTAGGCAAACGTAGTGCAGGGCGCCCTGCTGCACGGTAGACCGACGACTTGAAAAAGATGGCGGGTGAAATTTTTTGCGGCAATTAATTGAAATGGCAGCTTAAGAGCAGCGCTTCGTACAGTAAGTAGGATATTCTAAAGCTGCTCCTCCCCATCGAAGTCTTCATTACTTTCATATAAAGTTGGTAACGCATCCACAAATCTTCTCTACTTATACCGTAATCATTTTAAAAACGCGTTCATGATTCTTCTAGTATTCTGGGTGTTCATGGGCATGATGGAGATCATTTACCATCAGGTGATTCATTTGTTCCTTTGACCTCATGCTATATAAAAATAGGTTCCAGCTTTAGAGTAGAGTTTCCTAAAATTAGTGAAACTTCTTGAGGGCTAAATCATCATTGCCTTCCCAATTCCCATTCCATTTGAGATCGTCAAAGCATCTATGATTATAGTGGAAATCATTTAATAACAGATGACCTAGTTGCTCGTTTATCGTCTGTAATATCGTTGTACTCGATTGTACATATTTTAATCTTGCCCCATCTGTATATTTACTTACAAAATGAGAATATCTTGCGTGATTTGATCACGCATAGATGCTCAATTACACGAAATGAATATGTTTTGATTATTCAAATCTACTATACATTTTCATAACTATTGATGTTCATACATAATGCATGTACCTAATTCACAGAACACAGACTGATCACAACACATCTGATGTTATTTTTTTATTGTTTCTAAATGCTTTTGTGATTTAGACCCGAAAAAAACTATCTTTTTATGGTATCAATCATTGTCCAGTAGACTGCAATAGTACCTACTGACTTGTTTAATATTATTGTAAGAGGCGTTTATGTCTAGAAAGATTTACAGAATGGAGCATGCTGCAACGACCCACTGCAAGTGGGATAATGGCAGGTGGAAGGATTATTGTACCTGAACATTTTTTGGATTTTTGGATAATAGTTTTTATCTACAGCTTGAATGAGTCGGCTCGACCGGCTTGTTATCGATGTTTCGCAAAAAACTGACGTAAAGTAATAGCTTGCTGCTGCGTTTTATACGGTGAGTGAGATATCCGGAGGCTCAACTTCCTCTCCCCCTCCCAAGACCTTAGTAATTATGCCTTCCCTTACAACGGTAACGCGTATGGACAAGAATTAAGAAAGAAATAAATAATTTATTGCCCACTACACCATCATACTATAGTACCTACATTTTACTAGCATAGATATTTAAAAACAAATTTACAAAAAGAAGAAACTAGAAACAAATAGAAACATCATATTATATGCAATTGCCTGCATTGCACCGAACGTCATGGTGTGCGTGCAAACAGGACTCATTTGGCACATGCCGTAAGCGAACTGCGACGCTGGACTTCCATGAGCCCTTCGAGAGCGCACGCACGCAGACGTGTTGCAATTAAAATTGTGCATTAACTAACTATTCATAATATAATATTTTATTAGTGTTATACTGGTATGTAGTCAAGTATATTAACAACAACAATAATATCAAATTAGGCAGTTGGAGTAAATAGGTAATTAATTATACCTTGATTAGTTATCTAATCTAAAAGATTAATAATATAGGTAATTTCCCATTGAGTTCAATTACTTAAATGAGTTGTGCACCGCTCAACGGAAAATGCATCGCTGTGCATGTAAACATAGAGGTTACTTGTCTTTTTGAAGTGATAGTAAAAGTTTTTTATACCTATCACTTTTTTTTTGAGAATACGGAGATGCGGTGGCAGGTTGTTCCATAAAGACGACGTTCCATCGACATAAAGCTGGCCCGGATGGCAACGGCGCGGGCACATGGCACCACCAGTGCCCAACTGTATGCCCGAGTGTAATGACCACGCACGTCATATTAATATTGTAAATCATGGGATTTTTCTAGTATTGTAGGCGTTGATGGGCGGTGAACTTACCATAAGGCAAACCACTTGCTCGTTTGCCGGCCTATGATTTAAAAAAGGAGCATTTCCAGCAAACGTTTTCCATGCACTTAGTAGGTAAATAGTGTAACATTGAAAAAACCACCTTGCAAATGTAGTTTAAAGTCTACAACAGTTTCAAATGCCTGTCATACTTTTATGAAATGAAATGAAAATATTTAATGAATCCATAATCTTAATCTTAGAGTAACATAAAATGTTATACATCATTTAGATTCAGTCAAGTTTTAACTCTACCGGCAGTTCGGAATGCTATTTCGATAAAGAAAAACGGGCAAGAAACTCTAACGTTGCTCTTTTCAAAATTGATTTACACTATTTGCACTACATACAGTTAATTTTGAATAGCTAGAACAGCTCAATTTATCAAGAGGAACATTATAAAGTTAAATAATGAAGTTATAATGATTTTTATCATTGCAGAATCCGTCAACTGGAATTATATGATTTCGATTACGGCCCTAAGGACCAAAACCTCAGTCCTCCTGGATTCTCATTCCAATAGTAATTATTTCCAAAATAGCATCAAATAATAACATAATACAAAATAGCCTCGGCATTTTTACAACCATTATATCCGTTGTGCGTTAGACGATCATAATATTACGTTATTGGTATGCGTATTTACTCACCTTTTTATACGTAAGAGCTTGTCCAAGGCCTTACCTTCCGAGAACTCCGACTTTAAGGTCGGAGTAAAAATACTATAAAATACTACTATAAAATTGTGTCAGTAACAAACGTAACTTAATAGAGACTATACACAAAATGAATAGGAGAGATGACTTTACTAATTGTGATACGGATATCAAATTGGATGGAAAGGTAGCCCTCGTCACCGGCGCGACAGCAGGCACTGGGTTCGAAATTGCCAAAAACCTGGCAAGGCGTGGCGCTAAAGTCATCATTGCTAGTCGAAACGCAACCAAACTTTCTGAAGCAAAACAGGACATCATCAAAGACTCGGGAAACCAGAATGTGGTGGCGCGGCAGGTGGATTTGACATCTTTAACGTCTGTCAGAAATTTTGTTGGAGAAATTAGGACAGAACCTCGTTTGGACATCCTGATTAATAACATAGGAGCTATTGGGTTGCAAGACAAGCTCTCAGAAGACGGTCTCCAACTTATGATGCAAGTGAACTACTTCGGGTCGTTTTTGCTGACGTTCCTTCTGTTCCCGTTGATGAAGAGATCAGCGCCGAGTAGGATTGTCAATGTGTCTTCTTTGGCCTTGATACTCGGCCACATAGACTTTAACAACTGGAATGACGTTAACAAATACTCAAATTTTGGATATTACTGCAACGCAAAACTTGCTGACGTCCTCTTCTCTGTCGAAATGAACAAGCACATAGTTGGCAGTGGAGTGAATGTATACAGCATGGATCCAGGTTTAGGCAAGTCCGAATTCTTTAGAAACTTAGAGAACAATGCTTTAAAGAAGATCTTGAACTCTGCTTTGCTTAATTTTGGCAGACCTTTACATAGAGTGGCGACGATGTCTGTGTACTTAGCAGTAGACCCGAAGTTTGAAACAGAAAGTGGGAAGCACTTCAGGGACTGTAAGGAATTCTATAGCACTTGGTTTGCAAATGATACTGTGCTTACGGCAAGACTTTGGAAGGAAACGAAGAAACTCGTTAGGGTTAAGGAAGACGAAAATTGGGAGAGAACCTAGCAACAACCACCATGATAGATCTGAATTACAGTGCTAATATTTTCTTACCAATTTTAATCGTAACTTAAGTGGTGTTAATTTATGATTAATGTTTTAAATCGTAATAATGTGTATGTGAAATAGCGGATTCACACGTTTCGATTTTAATCAACTGACTTCAACAAATGCTGTAAGTATGGATTTTGTTGATTAATTCGATTGAAAGTCTGTTCAAACGCCTTTAATCGTTGATTAAATCGAACCGAATTGAATTTGCAATGAAATACAAATAGTGTAATTAATGGTATTTAGATAAAGTTTATTAACCTTTGTATAATAATTAATGTAAAAATAATAATAGAAGTGATAGACAAAAATAAAGTACCAAATTAATCCAGTGATAAGTTTTTTTGTTGTTTTAGGATGACTTGCACGACAATGTTAAATCGAGATTTACCACTAAACTTATTTACTTACTATAAAATTCTCATACGATTAGACATCTCTTATATGGATTAGTGGGTTAAACTCGATTTAGGATACAGATATGAATAACTTCAGTGTATGTAATACCGGATAAAATGCAACAATATAACCACCACTAGGTGGTAGGTCCCACATATGCGAGAGGCCGTCTGTGTTGGTACCACCGCTTTGTCAATTTCTGCCGCCAAGCAACAGTTTTAGGCACTGTTGTGTTTCGGTTTGAAGGCAGCGAAGTTGCTGGGCATTATGAGACTTAACATCTTATGTCTCGGGATGACGAGCGCAATTCAGTGACATGTAATGCTCTTAAATCCAGATATCTGTGTGATTGAATGTAGAATAAAAGTTGACTAGGTGCATTTGACGTTGATTATTGGTTTAAGAGAATGCCATTTGCAACTTTCTTGACGCTGAGACTAGATTGGCATGATATTTTGAACAGTTAAAATTACGAGAATTGGCCTTCTGTTCGTCTCGTCATTCTAGCAAATATAAAAAAAACTCAGTTATAGCTGCCAGTCTGATCTTTCCTACCCATTCAATATTTAAACAACTACCCACTTATCCTGCACAGAACTGTTGTAAATGAACAAACAACAGATGCGGCAAAGATTTTAATACTACTAGTCAGGCTGTGCGGTACATAGGAAATGCGTTACTAAGTTACGGTCAATTGACCGTAACTCAATATTACTATCTCGCTTACTCTCACTTAGAACTCCTCTCGCGCTCTTTGTCTGTGAGCTATCAAATTAATAATAATAATAATAATTTATTTATTTGTCTTCATATTATATGCTTACAATAAAGGTGGATCCCCCAGCTCCTGAACTAGCGTCAGCTGTATCTCAGGAACTAGTGTCTTCCCCCGTTGGTTCACATTATTGTTATTTAACAAATAAATAGAAAAATTAATGACAAAAGAGATAAAAAAATGATTCATTATTACTAACACAAGATCATGCGCGCGCGCGCGTGTGTGTGTGTGTGTGAGTGTGTGTGTGAGTGTGTGTGTGTGTGTGTGTTGTGTGTGTGGGAGAGTGCACGCGTGTGTGTGTGTGTGAATGTGTGTAAACGTGTGTGGGTGTGTATGTGTGCGTACTTTGTTATCTATTGTGATATAAGATTTTCTAGGTCATCATAGCCATACTGTTTAATCCACTCCAACAAAATCTTTTTAAAGAAATTATTAGTCATCTTTTTAACTTGATACTTCTTATGCACAACATTATACATTTTTGGTGCCAAGAAATCAAAGTGTCTTTGTGCAGAGGAAGTGTTCACACGAGGAACAGGGCATTCATCTAAACGTTTAGACGTAGCAGGTAAGGTGGGTACTATTTTTCTGTGATACCTTCTTAATATTTCATATATGAAAGTCTGCCTAACAGACAGGACATTCGTCTTATCATATACATCAAAGGTTGGATGTCTGAAAGGCAAATGCATCAACACCTTGAGCACCGCACGTTGTGCTCTCTCTACAACAATGAGGTGACTTTTAGCTACCCCTCCCCACGCGGATATGCAGTATCTAACCAAGCATTCACCCAGTGCCCGATATGTCTGTATCAGAATCTTGGTGCTAGCAACAGTTCGTAAACTTTTAAAAATGTATATCAATTTTCGAGTTCTATTCGCTAACGTCGACGTCTGAATGTCCCAAGATAGTGTTTCATCAATAATAACACCAAGATACTTAATATTTGAAGTCCGACATAGTATAGCACAGTTGCAGTTAGAGTGATCTGCATTTCGATTACATGGAAAGGTGTGTATTTTAAGAATTTTGTCGTGGTCTGGCTTTTTAACATGAGGATTGCTAAAACAGATGTATTTCGTTTTGGAAGTATTAAGCGAGAGGAGACTATTTTCAAGCCATTTTGTAACCTCTGCTAATCCGTTTTCAGTCTCCTGGTGGACCTCATCCCACGAGTTTCCATGGAATAGTAGCACAGTGTCATCCGCATACATTAGAAGCTCCGCATTATGCTGGATACTTTTAGATAAACCATCGATATAAATAAGGAATAAAGTAGGACCGAGTATACTGCCCTGCGGTACTCCAAATGTGCAGATGCCACCGTCACTCTCAAATTGTTCCACTCGAACACTTTGGATCCTACCAGATAAATAGTTTTTAAACCATTCTAATGTAATGCCCCTTATTCCAATATTCTCGAGCCTGGACAAAAGTATTTTAATAGAGACTGTATCAAATGCTTTCTGGAGATCAAGAAACACGCCTATACATTTATTACCTTTATCCATCCTTAAGTTCAATTCCGTTGTTAATTTGAGAACTGCATCTTCAGTTGATTTGCCTTTCCGAAAGCCATATTGCTTCTCATTTAGAAGACGATTATTTTCTAAAAAAGATGTAACCCTTACATTTACAATTTTTTCGAGAACTTTTGAGAGTGTTGATAATAATGATATTGGTCTGTAATTTGCAGGTTTATCTTTTCCACCATTCTTGTGAATTGGGCAAACTACTGCCCTTTTAAATATCGTGGGAAAAATACCTGTTTTCAGGCTCAAATTACACAGGTAGGCAATAGGACAAATAAGTGTATTAATATTTAATTTAAGAATATTAGCTGTGATCTTATCCCAGCCGGGTGCACTATGTGTTCTTAGGTTGTATATAATTTTGCGAATTTCAGATGGATCAGTCGGGCAAAAATATAATGAAGATACGGGGGTTTGACAAGTATTTGTTCGAGATGCTAAATCATTTTCATTTTTATTTATTTTTCTAAGAATTTGGTTAGCCAATGTGCTACCGATAGATGTAAAGTACTTGTTTACAGTGTTAAGTGAGTCTATTGGTGTATTATTTATATTGAGTAGTTCATACGGTGAATTTTTGTCACATTTAATTTCACATATTTCTTTTATGGTCCTCCACGTCTCCTTAATATTTCCTTCATTCTTAGACAACTTATCTTGGTAATACTGTCTTTTCAAGTTCTTAATTAATTTATTAAATGTATTTCTATACGTTAGATATTTTTGTTTAATATGATCATCATCAGGTGTTTTTTTAACTTGTTTGTGTAATTTGTCTCTTTTTCTAATAGACTTTACAATTCCTTTTGTTATCCAAGGTTTTAACGGTTGGTAGCGCCTAGATAGGTAAGTAGATTTGCTGTTATTATTTATGACACCTAGCAGTATATTTGTGAATATTTCGGCTGCAATATTGACATCCCCAGCATTATATAAATTTTCCCATGTTTCTTTCTTAAGTATATCTGTAATTTTATCATAATTAACCATTAATTTACTATAGTTCGTGATTCTTTTATTTATTTTTACATTGCTAATATAAAGTAATATAGGATAGTGATCTGTAATCTGCTCTTCAAATATAAATGTTCTACAAAAACCATAAGACTTTATCATGAAGTGGTCCAAACATGAGTTCAGTCTAGTATGCTTATCAACACCCTGAATGAGTCCATATACGGCCATTAGGTTTAAGTAATCAAGTACATGACATGTGTTGTCCAGAGTATTAATATTAATATCCCCAGTAAATATGATATTTTTAGTGTGTATGTTACTCAAAACTTGATCAAGTGAAGTCAAGTAGGCGGATGGATTTCTAAAACTGGGGGGTCTATATGAGCATATTATTGCATAATCAGGTTGTATGTTTAATACTAAACAATTTCCTTCAGTAAAAATGGGTTCATAACACACTGCTCTTATTTCGTCCCGTACATAAACAGCAATCCCATCATTTTGATTGAGGTAATCCTTTGTCCAAAACATGTCATATCTATTTATATTAGGTGGCGGGTTATTTATATTAGTCCAGCACTCCACAAGAACTAAAACATCTATTGTGATTTTTAGAGCAGATATAAAAACTAAAAGTTGATCCATGTTACAGTGTATACTTCTAATATTTAATGTTAAAACAGAAATAGAATTTTGATCATTCTCATTTGCGTGAATTATATGTCTACAAAGTTTAGCATCACTTATTAATGTACATTCTATTGTAGGTTCGGAATTGTCTACCTCTGATAATAAGTTAAAATTATTAATTAGATTGAATTTTGTAAATGATTTCTAGGGACAATTTTAAATGTACAGTATATATTTCTCCATGTTACTTTTTCCCTACTGTTACTAATTCCCGTGTTATGTGTCGCAATTTTACTTCTAAACAGCCAGTCTAGTAGGTAGTTAGTATAGGTACATTAAAGTCTTTGAGATGCGGAAATGCATTACATTTTTAAGTGTAATAACCAGTAACATTGTTAATTTTTCATTGCTTCACATTAGAAGGTCGATTGCTAATCATTTGATTTACTGAGAAAACTAGTTAGACCTTTATAGCTTAGCCTGCTTGAAGGTCTTGATTGTGTAATACATGTTCAAGTTGACGTTATATGACAGCCTCCGTGGCGCAGTGGGCAAGTAGCCGGCTGCGAAGCGAGAGGCCGTGGATTCGATTCCCACACCGAGACAAATGTTTGTCTAATCCACAAACATTTGTTTCGGGTCTGGGTGATGTGGGACCGCAAGTCCCTCGTAATTACCGATACCCACGATACAGGTTAACCTAGTGTGGGGTCAGGACTATGTGTGTGACTGTTGGGTGTATTTGAAGCTAGACTGCCTCGGTGGAAATGTGGGTGTACTGGTTACACCTCTGCCTACTTCTTCAGGGATTACATGTGTGAGATGTATGTATGTATGAACTATTATTTATTAATATATAAATTAATATATTAATTTAAATAATAACTATTATTATATACACGTAGCTTAGAAGCGGTGGTCGATATGCTCGTATTTAGAATCGAAATCGAAATGGCAGAGAACTTCCTTCGTAGACATGTTTCAACATTATCAATTGTATTATTTTAACCTCTGCCAAAAAAAGAGCAGTGTGATCAGTCTGTCTCTGTAAGTGTGAAAACCCACTGGGAAGTTTAAAGCTAGGTAAGTAGTTTTGAATGGTAAGTTGTAAGCTGTACGTTGTATACAGCTTTTTCTACAGTATGAAAAGGCCGGCACGAACGCGTTGTTACCACTGTCTCACAGAAATCCGACGTAAAGTAGTGAATTACTGCTGCGTTTCGACGGTGAGTGTGATATTCGGAGGCCAAAATCCGCTTCCCCTTCCCAATCCCTCTCCTTTAAGGCCAGCAACGCCTTCATGATTATTTTGCTATTGGGGCGTTCATACGTAGCTTTAATTATCATCAGGTGACCTACTTACATGTTTGCCGGTGTATGACATATAAAGGCCGACAAAGCACCCATATTTTTAGGTTTGGGGGTGTTTGTCGGCTAGGAGATAATTTATCATCAATTCTTTTATATCAGATGGGCTTGTACTGTTAGCTTATATTGCTTTTACAGCTTCAGCTAAAAGAAAAGCCGGCGTTTATGGTTCTCTAACCAGAAACCTATACCTATATGATCTATTCACGTACTTCGTTTGTCTATAATAAAAGATGACAAGTCAATACGTTTAGTCAAGAGTAAAAGTATTGTAGAGTACTCCTTATTTAAAAAAAAAACCATTTAATAAAATAGATTGAAAAATATAAAAAAATACACCCTCCGTATGCGTGCTATGTCCAATAATACCGCCTTTTGCATCTAACTCCTGACCCAACCACCATTTAAGAGCCTCTGAAGATGTTGGTAGAGACTCTTCGGTATCTAGACTATCAGAACAATGATTGACTAGTCCATATCCCACATGTTAGTAACCCTGTGTACCAGATCTAGATATTTGGACATTTAATCTTTTTCGGCTAGAGTAAAAGTATTTATTAATATCAACTACGAATCATTTTATTTGAAACATAGGTATCTAAAGGCACCAATTCAATTACGAAAGCAAAGTCTGTACTTTCTTTCGCCAATTCCTTGTAATCTTGAAGATTTGCCAACACATAAACTCTTAAAATAAACCTTTTTGGGGTTTTTGAACTTAGTAAAAACACTAAAAATGTAAATTTCGCTTCCTTACTTTAAGAAAAAATCGTGTTTGAGTTCACACCTCATTGACGATTCAATAAACGTTTTAAGAGTAAAGTTTAAGCGTTTTATTACAAAAAGTAAATCCCTAGTCGTGATAGAAATGACACTAAAGTACATTTTCATCTACATTTATATTATAAAGAGAACTTAAAAACTACTGGACCGATTTCAAAAATGATTTTGCCGATAGAAAGCTACATTATCACTGAGTAACATTTATCCCGGAACTTTTTATCCCGGAAAAGGCCGTTCACGCGGGCGGAGCTGCGAGCAAAGGCTAGTCTTCAATAAACTGCTTTCTATAGCGTTTTAAATAATAACTGGTACGTCCCTCGAAAAAGAGAAAATGTTTAGTAGAAGAGACTTATGCTAACTAGAATAAACAAATATATACATAAACATACGCCTGTATCCCCGATTGGGTGCACAGACATGTAATTAGTGCTGCACCCACGTTATTTACACGTTACGAGGACGCGTCTCAAGATTATTATTTTCAAACTGTATGACGAAGCCCCGTGATAATACTAGTCCTGTATTGTACACGTTCTACTTACTGGTCGAAACGAGCCTCTACTGAATGAAAGGGGCTGAGTCTACTACGCTAGCCTTATGTGGGTTGGCAAACTTCACATAGGTACCTACGAAATTCTTATCGAGAACTTAGGTATGCAGGTTTCCTCACGATGTTTCCTTTACCCAGCAAGCGACAATTATCAATGAATACACACGTGACATAAATCAAAGATGTTTAGAGCTAAGAAGACCTAAGAGCAAACGCTGTTAGTACTGATTTTGAACCTTCAAAACTCTCTCAGAACTCAAAACTCTTCAAAACGTCTCGACAGTCCGTATCACTTGCCGCTGAGCTGTCGCTGCTTAATCATCACATTACAAATCAAATTTATCTGAAGTTGTAAACACCGGTCGTTGAGTATATGTTAATGAGGAAAGGTATCAGATTCACTTGTTTATCTATCGCAATACAAATTATTATGTCACTCACAATCCGTCGGCTTCCGTGTGACTTGCGCAAATTTCTCACGACACGGCACAAGGCATAGATGATTGCTCTACCACGCAAAATTAGTGTTGACCAATATATTCTGTAGTGACTAGAGGCACAGCAAGCAAGTGATTGTGATGATAATCTTCAACGCCCATAAACACCCAATTTACTAGAAGTTATGAGACTTACTCGTAACATCTTATGTACCGGGTGATGAGCGCAGTCCAATGCTATGAAATGCTTTGTAATTCAGGATTCTTTGTTGTGTCTGTTTATGAGCAGGCGCGGCGCTTACCATCAGGCGAGGGATCAGCTTGTTTCATCATTAGGGCAACAAAAGAATGTGGGCAACAATTAAACAAAGGAAGATTAGGGGCTCCTGAAATCTAACTCACCGTACGAAGTTGTGAAATAGTGGACCTGCCCCGCTCGAGCCGGGCTATTTGTACTGTAGATAACATTATCTACAGCATGGTATTAAGTCCGTATTATCCGTCCGTATCATATACCGTAAGGTGCTCCCCATGACGTAGAATAATTGAGATATAAAGATAACGGGGAAATACGAGACAACATTTTCTCGTGACGTGAATGCTGGCACGGTATGTTAGCTTTGATAGACAGGTAGAGTTTTTTTTCTCTCTCTGCGATCAGCTATAGATGAGCTATAATCAGATCTGTTGACATTGTTAGATAACAGTTCGAGATTGTCGGACCCTATCATCGCTGACCCCCAGAGCTCTATACCATATGTCCACACAGGTTTCAGAATGCATTTGTAGATAAGGAGCTTATTTTCAAGCCTAAGTGAGGACTGCCTGCCTATAAGCCAGTAAATATCTGCCAGTTTTCTGACATGTAGAGACAGCACATTAAAATGAGTCGACAAAATTATATGGGGCCCTCATGCTGACCTCGGAATACGACTCGCTGCTGGACCGAGCCACTATGTTTGGTTTATCACCATGTTTTTTACAGCATAGGACGGCAAACGAGCCAGTGGGTCACTTGTTGGTAAATGATTTCCACTGCCCATAAATATCACAATATCAAAAGAATCATGGGCGCTTGGAAAACTTAGGGATTGGGAAGTGGAGAAGGATTTGAGCCTTCGGATATATCACTCACCATACGAAACGCAACAGCAAGCCACTGATTTATGTCGGTTTTCTGTGTGATAATGGTAACGACCCGGTCGATCCAGCCCATTCGTGCTGAAGACAAAATGGCTACAGCGTGGCTTTACCACTCAAAAATAGTTACGGTGATTCCATCTATACCTCCAACCGCTCATGACAAACACTACCGCAAGGATTCTGCGTCAAACTAAGAAAGTCTTTCCTCATTGTGGACGCCGTGTCGTGTGCATCTCTAACATTTTCTGTACATACCAATGAGTTTTCTAAATAAACACATTATGACAGAAGCACGCTCCTTGAATAATTTCATTGTGCAAGTAGTATAGTATTTAAAAGCCTGCATGGTAATCTGTTACGTCATTCATAAGGACACAAGATTAGAATAGTAAAAACAGTATTTTAACAATTATGTAGAGAGATGGTTATCTCTGGAACTACTGGCCTAATACTGAAAATTGTTTACTAGTAAAATAAAAGTATTTACTGAATTTATAAAATGTTATACATCATTTAGATTCAGTCAAATTTCAACTCTACCGGAATTCAGAATGTTCTTTCGTTAAAGAAGAAGCAAAAAACTCTAACGTTGCTCTTTTCAAAATCGATTTACAAATATTTGCAGTATATTAATACAATAACTGCCTCGGTGGCGCAGTTGTAATGCATATGCGTTACGACTAAGGTTGACGCTGGCTCGGGTAAAAGTGATATTGGGTTTTTCTATTATGAAATGCTCAGTATCAGCCCGGAGTCTGGAATTTGTGCCCGGTATGGCGATAGGCTCATCCCCTATGACATCAAGGGAAGGAGATAGGTTCAGCAAAAAGTGGGTGTACTGGTTACACCTACGCCTACCCCTTCGGGAATTACAGGCGTGAGTGCGTATCTATCTATATGAATACAATTAATTTTGAATAAAATTAGAGCAGCTCAATTTATGCTAATAAGGAACATTATAAGTAAAATAGTGAAATTACCTATAATGATTTTTACTCATGATCCTCAGTGGTCAATCAATCGATATATTGGGCCATTATTCTTGAATGCTGCTAATATACAGCGTAAGTAGAATTTGCAAGCTATAACATTGTATGGGGGCAGTAAAGTCAATAGATCTGTAGATCGGGTCCTATGGTGTTCTTTAGTAGAATCCTATGTCATGTCAGTGGAAAATACAGGCTAATATCGTGATGAAGAGGCAAATTAATATAATTAGTTTATGAGTTATCAGAGTATTTAGAAAAGTAAAACCATTTTCAATTGTTTTAACTTCAAAAAAGGAGGAGGTTCCCAATTCGGCGCGTTTTTTTTGCTTTTTCTATCTATGTACAACGATTTCTCCGCCAATTGTGGATTTTGTTGGAAAAACATTCACCCAATAGAGTTTAGCTGCGATGTGGTCCCATATAAATTTGGTTAAGATCTGATTTATTTATTTATTCGAATAGGACGGTATGAACACCACTTATATTATTCGATAGGTATAATACACAAATTATTGTAATAATGACGGAGTACGGAGTAAACAACGGATAACAGTGCACTCATTGCGATTGTGTTATTGTATTGGAATTTACATTATATTGCTGTAACTGCCACTGAAAATTTAAAAATAAAGTGACGTTCAACAAAACTTAAAAACCTTAATTACTTAAAATTTTGTTAAACATTATTTTATTATTATTTTTATTATATACCCAGGTAGAAAGACGAGAATTTGGTTCGCGTGAACGGCGAACGGGAATGTCGACAGTCTAGCGGAGAGAGAAACTGAAAATCGTCGCGGGTTCGATTCCAGTGCACACATCTCTAACTTTTTGAACGTAACGTGTTTATTTATTATTAACTAGCTTTTGCTCGCGGCTCCGCCCGCGTGAATAGACTATAACCGTCTCCAGGGTCCCATCTATCTCTACATCAAAATCGGTTCAGTGATTTAGGCGTGAAAGCGTAACAAACAAATAAATAAAAAAAATCATAAAAAGTATCCTATGTTACTTCTTATACCTCTAAGAATACGTGTACAAAGTTTTATGATGATCGGTTAAGTAGTTTTCGCCTCAAAGCGTAACAAACAAACTTACATTCACATTTATAATATTAGTATGATTATTTATGTAATTATATAATTATGGAAAACATCGTGAGGAAAACTGCAGATCTAGAAATTCTCCTCAAGAACTTCGAAGGTAATGAAGTCCCCATAATTGTTTATGGCTGAACTCTCATTAAAGAGGCAGAGCTAAACAGGGCGTAATCTGTCAGTTTTGTCCATATAGTAATCAAAATGTGTTTTAAATCATTTGAAGAGTTGGCATTAACGATTGCCAAACTACATTCAAACAGAAGCAAAAATAAACAATTTAACAGACAATACATGCACTTCCTTATGGCGAAAATGGTGAATGTGCCGGTAATGCGTCTTACATTCGAATATCGAGGCCAAAGACATCTCATCTCGTGCGGGATTATATTGCCAAAATAATCTTGATGTCGAATCATTCGTAAAAGTTCTCTGGGTTAGAAAGTACGGTTTGCTCAGTCTGTCTGATTTTTTTTTATAGCAAAGTTCAGCAGTCGTTCACGTGGGTCACCTTAACGTAACCGCCCATGCACCCACAATATGGACGCGTTTCCAACTTTAAAGGTAAGGTATAATTAAGGGGATGGGCCTCCGGATATCTCACTCACGATTCGAAAAGCAACAAGAAGCTGCGACTTCACATCGGTTTTCTGTGAGACAGTGGTAACAACCCGGGCGAGCTTGCCATTCATGGTGTAAACAAAAGGTGATGTGCGCATGGCTCTGCAATTCAGATAGTCTAATTCCGCTATACTATAGTTTTTTTTTTCGAATGGATGTGTGCTGATAGCCTATATTACTTTTACAGCTTCACCTGTCAATAAAGCCGGCGCTTATGGCGCTCTAGCAAGAAATATGTAAAATGAATTTAGTAGCGATTAAGCACAGAGGCGCCTTTTTGAAGGCTCAGACCTCAACTTCAACATTCGCTGTTATAGTTTTAGGGCATTAGGGCCGTCTCTACACATCATTGTGCCGAGGGCCAGTTGTGGGAGTTCTTCGGATTTGCAGGCGCGTCCCAGGTCGGGGTCGCGTATTATTATTGCGATTCGGATTGGACAAGGAAAGTGCTGCTTCGATAGCGACTGTGATGGAGTCGTTGGGATCTGGCAAAACATGTTTAGGACGACGACGCGACGGAGGAATCCTATAGTATGTGCCTGTGTTATTATAGTCGGTTGTTATGTGTTGAAAATTAAAGACTGTTTTAGAGTACGTGACGAGACAAGAAGACCACTATGCGTGACGCCAGTCATGCGATAGCGACACGCATTGTTTTAAATTGTATGGAAAAGGTCGCTTATCACATTCCCTTGTCTCACTCGCATACGTCAAACCGTATCTATATATTGAAATAAAACTAGTTTATACGGATTTTATCGCGGTTTAATTTTTATTTTAGTCCCGACGTTTCGAAAGCTTTTCAGCCTTCGTGGTCACGGGAGAGACTGAGGTCCGTATAAACTAGTTTTATTTCAATGTGTAATATTCGCGTAAACCTAAGAAATCACTACGTATCTATATAACTGCACATAAAGCGGACGAGTCGCTATCGTCACTCGTCGCGGTATCTTCTCTCAGTCGCGCACCTCAAAACAAGCCTTAATAAAGTTAAATTCGTGTTTATGCTAATAACAATTATAGTAAACACGCACACAAAAAAAAACTTATCCCACGCTGGGCCGTAAGAATTACTTTTATATAATAGCCCCTATCATTTTGTAACATTTTTACATCAAAATCTGATGAAATCGACCTTAGCAAATTACATACTCATATACTGGGAGAGCTGTAACTGACTGTTTCGAGGTTCGCGACGCGTGACGCTATAGATGGACAAGATCGTGCGCGACCGTCCTGCGGCGTACAAGACGTTGGGGGGGGGGGTTGTGCAGCGGGGAAGGGAAACAAATGCAACCGCCCCCGCTAACATCTAGAGAACCTCGTCCCCCCAACGTCTTGTACGCCGCAGGACGGTCGCGCACGATCTTGTCCATCTATAGTCGGTAGACTTCGATAAGTCCGCTTTGTGTGAAATTATATGGAAACGCAGCAGCAAACTGCTACTTTACGCTGGTTTTCTGTGAGACAGTGGTAATGCCCCGTACGAGCCGGCCCATACATGCTGTAGACAAGTCTCTATAGCGTGGCTTTACCACTCATAAATACCACTTTGTCCGGTTCTCAGCTTCCTTCAGCGCGGTCTCCCTGTGACCAGTAAGGGTGGTTATTTGGTCACACCAACGGCAAGGCGATCGGCCGCGGGGTGTCTTTTCTTCCACCTTACCCACAACAACTAATTTATCAAGGTTGTCCGGTTGTCTACGAACAATATGACCGAAATAACCGAGGATGAGACTGCCTCGGTGGCGCAGTTGTAATGCGTACGCGTTACGATTGAGGCCAACGCTGAGGTCTCGGGTTCGATCCCCGGGTCGGGTAAAGTGGTATTGGGTTTTTCTATTACGAAATGCTCAGTATCAGCCCGGAGTCTGGAATTTGTGCCCGGTATGGCGATAGGCTCGCCCCCTATCACATAATGGACGGAGATACGCTCTGCGAAATGTGGGTGTACTGGTTACACCTCTGCCTACCCCTTCGGGAATTACAGGCGTGAGTGCGTATGTAACTGAGGATCGTTTTATAACAAATTATCGAGAGTCTAAAACTTACATAGCATCCACCGGATACCGAACCTTAATAAGTTAAATCATCTAAGTTAATTGAGTTCCAAAAGGTTATTATTACATTAGACGGACCTTAAAATTGTGTAATACCGTTATATCAAATAATAGTGACATAATCGTGGACACTACCGTTCCCACCACTAAATAGTGATGCACTTAAATCGATAATAATATCGATTCTTCGATCACTCGTGACACAATTGGGATTAATTAGTCGATAAACTTTCTCTTTACCATTATGCCATCGTTGATTGATTTTGCCAAATAATAGAAGAATTCCATTAACCTTTAATCTTTATTAATCAAGTTAATTTTGTTGCACGTGGTATTCTCTGTTGATTAACAGTGCTGATTCCCGTTGCAGGTAGTGGGCGTCACACAGCGGGTCGCCCCACATATACAAAATCCACCGATCTTGTATTTACCGATCCGTGATCTTACTTTACTGCCACTTTTATAAACCCCTAAGCAGCAGGGTGTAAGCACTGTTGTAATTCGGTTTGAAAGACATTGAAGCCAAAGCCATTACTGAGCATTATCAGACTTAATATCGTACACCTAGGGATGATGAGCGCAGCGCAGTTCCATGTAGTGCTTCGTAATTCAAAGTCCTGAATGGTGTTCTTATTGTTTATGGGCAGACTTGGCGCTTACCATCAGGCGAGCCGCCTGCCTGCCTGCCTGCCTGCCTGCCCATAAACAGAATCTATATCAACCAGAACATCGAATTATGAAATACTGCATGGCACTGAACTACGCTGGTCACCCTGAGGCATAAGGAGTTAAGTCTTATAATGCCCAGTAATTTCACTGGCTTCAATGTTCTTCAAACCGGAACACAACAATGTTTACATACTGCTGCTTGACGGCAGAAATAGACAAAGGCCTCTCGCATGAAAATTTAATGGTATGGATACAGAACGCTTGGTACGCGAGACCGACTCGTAAATAAGAATTTGCCTCTGTACTTTCATAAATATCGATAAGTGGCACATCCCTAGGCCGTAAGGACGGCCAACGTAATAGGTTATGGCAAAGGTAATGCAGGTTTGTACTTATCTATGGATACACAATCTGCAGTAGATTTATGTATACGGAAGGAATCCTCGCGCCTTTCTCTCAGGGTGATGAAGTTTATACCTATCGAGTTCCTAAGTTTAATTTTAATGATTGGATTTAATGAGAGAGCGAGACATACAATTGCTTTTGCCTCCCGTAATTTTTAGTGACAGCCTCCGTGGCGCACTGGGCGAGTAGCCGGCTATGAAGCGAGAGGTCGCGAGTTCGATTCCCGCACCGACACAAAATGTTTGTGTCATTCAACTATTTGATTCAGTTCTGGATGTTTTCTCCCTAGAGGGTTTGACGTTACGTAGGCCGGTCGTAAAAACTACAAGCCAAATCTTTCTGTAACATGTTTTAAATGCATGTTCCGTCGACCCCACTGCGAGTAGGATTAAGGCAGCTGGAAGAAGAAGAATTATGATATGACACCGAGGCAGTAGATACATCTATAGTATGTAAATTCCAATCCAATACAAATTTGCAACGAGCTTTTTTTTTTTTTTTAAGTTATTCGAGCTGTCATCGACAACAATTACTATGAGATTTTAGTACAGCGCCTCTATCGTACGTAAAAGAAACTAATTTATATGGAATATAGACCAATGATATTTAAGGAATTATCTATTGAGCCCTCGATACCTTTACATTATGATTTCGATAGTTTTCCGTGCTAGCCCCTCAGATCTTGACCAAATTTATTAACACCACATAGCAGATAAACTCTATCGAATATTTTTTTACCAACAAAATCGATCAACAATTGGCGTAGAAATCGATGTGTAAATACAAATCATTGCGTTAAATTGAGAACCTGTTTTTGTTTGAAGACGGAAAAAATTGCAATTTCTTTTATTCACAACAAATGTGGTGCTTTAAAAAATAAATAAATACACCCAACAGTCACATAGTCCAAATTAGGTTAACCTGTATCGTGGGTATCAAGAACTACGAGGAACTTGCTGTCGCATAACACCCAGACCTGTAACAAATATTTGTGGGTCACACAAACATTTGTCGCGGTGCGGGAATCGAACCCACGGCCTCACGCTTCGCAACCGGCTACTCAACCACTGTGCCACGGAGGTTGTCGAATGATAATATACAGCAAATGCGAGTAAAAGTAAATCTAATACATTCACCAAAATGTGAGTCCAAACCTCTTAAAATAATATTCCGTTACATCACGCATAGGTCATTTGGTACGAAAGCATTATGAAATACATTTTTCATCACAAAAGAATATTACGTTTGACTTTAACAATAAAACTGCTGACCATTGGACGAATTTCGTGTGAAAAAAGTTAAATCGTTAAAGAATAAACAATAATAGAACAGTAGCCCTAGTGCGAGGTTTTTCGATAACTATCACGTCATTCGTATCCGAGAAATATATAATACTAGCTTTTGTTCTCGGCTCCACCCGCGTGAGCGTCCGTTTCCGGAATAAAAAAGTAGCCTATATTCTTATCAAGGTCTTGGTCTACCTGTGTGGCAAATTTCATTCCAAACCGTTTAGCTGTTAAAGCGTTATTAACTAGCAAACATCAAAAGTCACAAACATCCAAACTTTCACATTTATAATAGTAGTAGAATGAATATCCAGAGGCCTAAAACCACTTCCCCTTACGTTTCCTTTAAGGTCGGCAATGCGTCTATAATTCTTCAGGTATTGTGGATGTTCATGAGCGATGGAGATCACTTACCATCAAGTGAACCACTTCCTAATTTGCTGTTCTCTGATTTAAAAAAATCCGCTGGAGGCGCTGTATGGATTTGCATAAATATTTTCTTAAATACAAATGACGTGACAGTTTTAAAACAACTCGCAAAGTCTTACGTTACGGAAGAATGGACATCGTTCCTAAAAAAATATTTTACCTATACTTTTATTAATTTTATTTTTATGTGTTTAACTACAGAAACAATTTAACAAACAAATAATAGAAATATAGAAGTTACATGATCCACAATAGTTTTCTCAGATTAGTCTATCATATAAAAGAAAATGAACAGACGGCTATAAGTTGTAGTTATAAAACTACTTAAGATAAAATAAATAATTTTAAAAGCTATCATTTGCTATCATATCACCTACTATTTGTCTGTAGTCAATCTCTGAACCTATAAAACCGATTCAATAGAATCCACTGAGTAACATTGGCATATAAACAAATCCGCAAAAAACTAAATACAGTTAAAAATGCTTCTACCGAAGTCAATTCGAAGTCTTGAATTTGCAACCGAACATAATAATACCAGCAATGTATTATATACGTCCCACTGCTGGGCACGGGCCTCCTCTACTGAATGGGAGGGGTTAGGCCTTAGTCCACCACGCTGGCCTAATGCGGGTTTATAGACTTCACATACCTTCGAAAATCTCATGAAGAATTCTCAGGTATGCAGGTTTCTTCACGATGTTTCCTTCACCGGTAAAGCAAGTGATAATTAACAATTAATACACACATAACTTAGAAAGTCAGAGGTGTATGCACTGGTTTCGAACCTGTGACTTTCGTCTCAACAGTCCATACCACTCCCCGCTGAGCTATCACTGCTTTTAACCGAACATACAAAGCAATAAAAATATTAGCTTGTCATATTCTCATCGATTGATGAATATAAATCAATTGAGATAAAACTAGTTTACATCGACCTTAGTTATAAAGACCTTGTAAATTGTAACCTAGATAAAAAGTCAACTTCTACAACAACAAGTACCTATATTCCTTGTATTTATGAACATAACCAGTAAGAGTCAAGAAACTAGTGACCTAAACTCAAACTTTGCTTATATCAGGCACCAGTCTTTAAACAACAAATCGATTATTTTTATTGTACCATATTATTACGATGATGATAAATAAATGATAGCCTAGCAAGAAGTGGTACAGACTACCGAGATGAAAGTCACGGGTTTGAAACCAGCTCTAGGGCATGTGCCTCTAAATTTTAAAAGTTACATATTTTCAGCAGTGGGACGGATTTATTTCAGAACTGGTATATTATTAGATTTTTGAAGATACAAAAAAACTTGCAGTCCCTAATTTACTTTCCCTAAAAACGGAAACGTGAGGCACAGACCAAACCAATGATTTCTCTGGTATTTTAGATATCTCACTTGATTATTATACGACTATTTATACATATAAATAAAATTGTTCTGTCTGTTTGTCATTTCCAAATAAAAGCTTTTTATTAAGCTCCTTTGGCTATTTGCACGTTGCCAAAAAAACCAAACCCGTTTTTTTCATAACCTTTGGCCGCCTGTCTAGGCTAATCTCCGAAACCGCTGAACTGAATCATTCAATTCAACAATCATATAATCATAGCAAGTTTGGTACTTCTCAGGCTACCTTTTATCATCTCCCAAATATTTCAGGCTACTGCTACGTTCCCTACATAATTAACACCGTAAATTATTATGTTACACGATTTGCATTTTTTTATTTATGACGATATTCTATCGACGGGTAAAAGAAAAATTACAACATACATGAAAATCTGCTGAAAATGGTAGTCCAACAACTCCAATATTCATATTTTTTTGCCACGATTCCGCCATTACAAAATTTATCTTTCTCATTCGAGAGAATACCTACGTAGTAACCACTGTTCTGTGTTAAAAGTGTGTGTATTGAGCTCAATTATATTTATGCCTGTTAGTTCGGTGACCGATGGACCGTGATGCAAATCATTAAATCCCTTCACTTCTACGATTCCGCGGACCTTACAAAACACATACCTACTTCAATTACTCTTCAGTTCACTAACGTGCCGTTTCATCATTTGCCAATTCGAGTAATATTAATCTCTTAGATTAGGGTATCATATTTATGATGACTTTTTGATGAAATGAAATGAAATAAAATGAAATAGTTTTATTCATCATGTAGGCAATTAAAATAGCGCTTATGACAAGTCAGTACAAAATAAAGAAACTTATGTAAGTATAGAAATCATATCAACTAATGTATACATAACATACATAGCATCGTCAAAATACACTGGGCAACTATACATTTTACAATATTTTTTTAATAGTCCAGAATTGCTAAGTATTATTATTATTATTATTTTTCTATGTTTTAAGGGTCGATATGGACCATAGACATTACCGAAACGGCATGTGTTTTAAAACTACCACCGGATCCAAAACGGCCTAGACTGAGAAGACCCGGCGAAACAAACTCAGTGGGCTTACTTTACCACTGGATTTTACGCGGCGCGACCCAGTCCTGAGAAGATCCAGCTAGACAAACTCATTGGGCTTGTTCGAGATGCTCGATGATCGATATATTATGGTTTTAGAATAAATGCATTGATTTTAGCCTCTGTTTCTAATCCAGCATTACCATCAGTTTCATATCATGCCATGGAAATACCTGTATATTGGATATTATTGTTTAGGAACTATATTGAAAGGACTGCCTCGGTGGCACAGTTGTAATGCGTATGCGGTACTGCTGTTATGCTATGATCTTGGGTTCGATCCCCGGGTCAGGTAAAGTGACATTGGGTTTTTCTATCACAAAATTCTTAGTATCAGCCCGGTGTCTGGAATTGTGCCCGGTATGGCGTTAGGCTCTTCCCCTATCACATCATGGGACGGAAATAAGATTGTGGTTACTGGTTAAACCTTTGCCTAACCATGTGTAATTATTTTAATAGACAGCCTTCGCAGTGCAGTGGGCGAGTAGCCGGCTGTGAAGCAAGAGGCCGCGGGTTCGATTCCCGCACCGAGACAAATGTTCGTGTAATCCACAAATATATGTTTCGGGTTTGGGTGTTTCTCCCCAGACGGTCAAAATGGGGCAGGCGGCCGGTCGTAAAAACTACAAGCCAAATCTTTCTGTAATATGTGTTAAAAAGCATGTTGCGCCGACCCCACTGCGAGTCGGATGGTGGAAGAAGAAGAAGCAACAGCTCATGCCATGCCCTAAACACGTTTCCATAAACGTACATACCAGCGGATAGTCTGAACTAACTCGCAACCACGAACTTTACCCAAACTATTACAATTTTTACATACATTTACGCAACATGTTTTACATATAATCACATTAAAAATAAAGTTTATGTTTATAGCTTTATTAATATTGCTATTATTTTACGACAAAATGTTTAAATGTTTACGAAATCTGAATATATTACTGTGGTAGGTATAACAATTATTAATGACTAGCTTTTGCTCGCGGCTCCGCCCGCGTGAATAGACTTTTACGAAATAAAACATAGCCTATAACCGTCTCTCTATCTCTACATAAAAAAAATCAAAATCGGTTCAGTGATTCAGGCGTGAAAGCGTAACAAACAAATATATAAATTTTATTTTTTTCATAAAAAGTTCCCTGTGTTACTTCTTATACCTCCAAGAATATGTGTACAAAGTTTCATGAGATGTTTCGGTTAAGTAGTTTTCGCGTGAAAGCGTAACAAACAAACTTACATTCACATTTATAATATTAGTATGATTACGGAAGAAAATGACGCAATGTAGTGAACTGCAGAATGTAGGGACAATTATTATTTATTCAATCATTCGTTTACCCCTTTCAGCTTTAGAAAATCACAGAAAACCAAAATCTGACCAGACAACTCTAGATCAAAATAGAATCAGCGCCATACCATTTTGAATTATTCTAGGTATAGAGCCCACATGTTTCCAGAAGTTTTCGCGGTATATTATGTAACTGGTATTGTCATGAGCGATAAATAAGACAACGTGACGCGACGCGACCAAGTGCGATACTATCAAATAATACTTATGACAGAGGGGCTAGCACGGAAAACTATCGAAATCGTAATGTAAAGGTATCGAGGGCTCGATAGATAATTCCTTAAATATCATTGGTCTATATTCCATATAAATTAGTTTCTTTTACGTACGATAGAGGCGCTGTACTAAAATCTCATAGTAATTGTTGTCGATGACAGCTCGAATAACTTTTCGCAAGTTTCCGTGCTAGCCCCTCAGTTGACAATTTTGTTTGTGCCTACAGCATGAATGGGCCGGCTCGTCTGGGTCGTTACCACTGTCTCACAGAAAACCGACGTAAAATAGCAGCTTGCTGCTGCGTTTCGTACGGTGAGTGAGATATCCGGAGGCCCAAATCCCCCTCCCCTTCCCAATCCCTTAATTATCCCTTTCCTTTAAGGTCGGCAACGCGCCCATGTCTCTTTTGGTGTTGTGAGCATACATGGGCGGTGGTGTTCACTTACCATCAGGTGACACACTTGCTCGTTTGTCGGCCAAGATAATAAAATGTTGGCCTACGTTGTCAGATTAGTCTTCAGCCTTAGGTCGCATCACGTAATTTTTATCTCTTACCTAGGATAGTTAGTTAGTTACCTAAGCTAATAAGTTGCTTTTCACACGGGAGTCCGTATCTCCGAAAGTCAGAGCTCGAAGGTGTGTTGGATTCCATGGGTATCACCACAGGATACGCAACTGCATTCAGCTGCAGCCTCCACAGGAGTCTGTTGCTGTACAGGGCCAATCGTCGTCTGAGGAATTGACTCTTCAGACGAAAGCCTACACGCACGCATCACAACGCCATCTCAGGCCTTAACTTGCATGGCAGCGAGCCGGTCTGTACAAACGCCACCTACTGGCTACTTTATGGAGCTCATAGATCAAAATATTTAGCAACAAAAACACATCTTTGTACTAAATCGGCTCGTCTACGTGTCGTGTACTTAACGTAATAAATAACTCAACTTAATGTGCGTTTTCATCACAATTTATCAATAAAATAAGCCATTAAACATATTGTAACTTGACTTGTAATACGCTAGTGGTATAATATGTATCGTGCTGTAGTGACTGGGTTCGAACCCCGAGTATAATATTAAAGAAATCATTACATTAAAGACTATCCTTTGCTCGCGGCTCCGCCCGTGTGGACGGCCTTTTCCGGGATAAAAGTAGCCTATGTTACTCAGTGATAATGTAGCTTTCTAACGACAACAGAATTTTTGAAATCGGTCCAGTAGTTTTTAAGTTGATTCGTTACATACAAAAATACAAATCTTTCCTCTTTATAATATTAGTGTAGATTAGATAGTTCCCTATCAGATCATGGGACGGAAATACGCTCGGCAAACCGTCGATAGAGCACAAGTTCCACCTCTGCCTTCTCCTTCGGGATACACGCACATTATAAAGTGCTTAAAACATGAACAATCATCAATTTAGCACTTGTATATTAACTAACTGGGCATTATCTAATCTCGATGAGCTAATGATGTGAGCAGTACATTGTCTTGTAGTACTATACAATTCAAAGTTTTAGGTGGTGTTATTGTTTATAAGTAAGCATGTACAGTGAGGCAAGCGACCTGCTCGCTTCATTAATCAGGCAATTAGCAAAAGAAAGTACCTACTCGCAATTGCAATACTGACCTTTAAAACTGAATCACAATGCTTATGGTCATTAGGTGCCGGGCTAAGGAAATAAGTATCGAATGCCAGCGGCCATGCGTGACTTTACTACTTTTAATGTAACTTTTTATACAGAATTTCACCTTTCGCCTCAGGCTGGCAATATTCCGAGCACGCGAACTGTATGGGCCTTTCGAAATAGAAGGTAGATTGTGATTGCGTCTTCGTAATTGGTGATAATCATAAAATCAATCATTGGGATCAGTGAATGCTTTGTAAATGTTTCGACATTTCGCGGAATATTTTTATGTACTTAATTTGTAATAAAATACTTGCTTTATTGCCAAATATTCAATTAGAAAAAACGGTTATAGTTCGGTGGGAGTGGAACAGACTGTCGAGACGAATGTCGCGGGTTCCATACCAACAGGACACATACATACTGTTTATGAGTGGTAGAGCCACGCTCGGATCTTTTGTCTACAGCATGAATGGGTCGGCTCGTCTGGGTCGTTACCACTGTCTCACAGAAAACCGACATAAAGACCTTGCCGTCACTTATATTTCGTACGGTAAGTGAGATATCCTGAGCCCCAATCCACCTCCACTTCCCAATCCCTTAGTTTCCTTTCTCCTTTCGTCCGGCAACGCGCCCATTACTCTTTTGGGATAGTGGGAGTTAGATCCACTTGCTCGTTTGCCGGCCTACGTTTTAAAAAAATACCTCTGACTTAAAAGTTAGATGCGTATTTATTATTAATCATAGCTCGTTGACGGTGAAGGAAAATATTGTAAGGAAGAAGTTCTCCATTTAAGAACTAACCGGCATTAGGGCTAACAGGCCAGCGTCTTTCATTAACACGACACTGGATAGCGTGTTATACAGTGCTGATCATAGCTGGGCACCGTTAATCAAATAGTTAACTTCGATAATCGTTAATCCGCTACAAAAAAAGTTAGCTTCGTTAAACGTTATTATTAAAGCGTTACATTTGGGAAGAATTAACGCAAGTTAACGTTAATCGTTAATCCGTTAATATGTGTCAAAATTGCATTTTCATATCGTTGTGTTAGTGAACTAATAAAAACTGTTGGTTTTGGTTCTGGAAGTTAACAGGTAAATGAATAGATTTATGAATATCTGTTCCCCGAGAAATGTAGCATCGTTGAACGAGTGTTTTGATTTCATGTCCAGCCACATTTTTACGAGACTTTGCGCTTTACTTTTTAAATAGTTGGAGCTCTTTGGTTTTTCTATAGACTGAGTGACAGAATTGAAAAAGTCTTCCTCATCATCATCATTGTTACTCGCATTCCTCCCTCCGCCACTTAAACTATCTCTGTACTTCGAATTTTCGAAATTTTCGAAGTAATGGAATGATTAAACGAAATACATCACTTCGCAGTTCGTTTCTCACTCACACGCGCCGGCAAAATATATCTAGTTTTGTTTTTGTTTCACTCGCTGCCACGCGCCACCCGGCACTTGTCTTTTCATACTTGTCCGAACCTGTTTTTCGCGCCGCGCCGCGGTGCTGTGCGGTAAATATTAGGCATTGGCTTAACGATTAACGGATTCTGCATATTAACGGAAGTTAACGAGTCCGTTAACATTTTTAAAAGTTAAGTTAAAAGTTAATCCGTTAATCAAAACGTTAAATTCGTTAACTAACGATTAACGGATTAACGAGTTAATGCCCAGCTATGGTGCTGTCAAAGAATATTCTGTAATAGTTAATACAAATCTTAGCTAATCCGAGAAATAAGAGTTAAGTACTATTACTCCTTAATAAAATCCAAATATGTAACTACACTAAAAACTTTCATTTTACATGCTATTCAAATGTTAATAGCAGTGTGATTTCCAGTCTAGCGCCAGTTTCCGATCACCCTTCACCACTGCAAAGACTAGACTGTATTCTATTTTATACTAGCTTATGCTCGCGGCTCCGCCCGCGTGAATAGACTTTTCCGAAATAAAACCGTAACCTATAACCGTCTCCAGGGTCCCATCTATCTCTACATCAAAATTCATCAAAATCGGTTCAGTAATTTAGGCGTGAAAGCGTAACAAACAAATAGATATTTTTTTTCTTAAAAAGTATCCTATGTTACTTCTTATACCTCCAAGAATATGTGTACAAAGTTTCATGATGATCGGTTAAGTAGTTTTCCCGTGAAAACTTACATTCACTTTTATAATATTAGTATGATGATACAATGGTTAGTGGCCAACCTAGTGTCAAAGATTTCATGCTACCCGCAGGTCTCCGACTTGGCTTAATGACCACCAGTTGATAATAGCCGGGACCGAATTTTTATGTGCCTTCCGAAGCACGAACTCGCTCAATTAAAATACCAATAAACGGTTGCCTATCCATAGACGCCAATCCAAGGGCGCCAAGGGTCTATTAACTCGCTAATCGTTTACCAATTAGTGAGTACACGTTAGTAAGTGTGTGCCACTGTCGAAGACGACGCCAAACACAGAGGACGAGGAATATTGTACGCTCCTTTTATAAGGGCGTCGGGGTGACGGGTGAATGTTTTAGCGGTGTGGGAAATTGTGACCAACGGGCGTTTCGCTACTACTTCACACTCACCTAGGCGATCTCTAGTATTCATAGTATTAGTACGTTATACTCACAACGTGAACTACGTTATGACGTACGTAACCAATCAATGTATCAATCAATAAGGTATGGTATGTAACTACGGTTGGCTAATAATAATTTGCGCAGACGCAACATTAAGATATTTAGCGTCATTGCTCAGATTATTAAGATATATAACGTTACAACCTGGCTACAAGCGCCTCATATTGTAGACAGTGTTCCGGAAAGCCAGATCTCCTCCCTTCTCAAACCTTCTTCACCCAAGAATCGCCTGATATATTTTGTTCATGCGTAGTGATCAATTACCATGAGGTGACCGAATAGTTTGTTTGTTAAAAGAAAAAAAAAGAAAAAAAAAAATAAAAAAATAATAATAATAATATATTTTTTCTGTTATTAAAAGAATTCTTGATTACTTTCTCTATCTGTACTTGTGTTTGTTTCAGTTAGGAAAATAAACCATTCGATTGAATCTCCTTGGCACAAGTACAACCAGCGCTTGCACTTTTAGAGCTTGGCCAAATTAGGACATAGGACTTCTTTTATCCGGGAAAAAGACATTCACGTGGTCAGAGCCGCGAGCAAAAGTTAGTAGACATATATATGATCCTCATTAGCGTTTGTAGTTGAATCAGTGAGGATGTTATAGTTTCTAAATTACATCTCAGAACTTCGCATATATAATTTTAATATAATCTTTTATATAAAATTCTCGTATCACAATGTTAGTTACCATACTCCTCCGAAACGGCTGGACCAATTTGTATGAAATTTTGTGTGCATATCGGGTAGGTCTGAGAATCGGCTACTATCTATTTTCATACCCCTAAGTGATAAGGGTTGTCCACCCCAAGTTTTTTTTTTATTTTATTATGATGTGGCATTAAAAAATACATACAACCCAAAAAATTCACCCTTCTACCATCAACCCCTATTTTTTAATAGTCACCCACCGCTGTCGCCTACTAGGCTACTTTAATCCTGGAAATAAATAAATACACCCAACAGTCACATAGTCCTGACCCCAAAACTATGTGTGTATATAGTGAGATACGATTCAGGAACTACGAGAGACTTTCGGTCTCACAACACCAACATGCGAAACAAATATTTGTGGATCACACAAACATTTATCTCGGTGTGGGGATCGAACTAGCGGCCTCCCGTTTCACAATCGAAACGAGAAGCCCCGTGTGAGTGTGAGAGGGGTTAGGCCTTAGTCCACCACGCTGGACTAATACGGGTTGGCAGAATTCACATACCTCCGAAACTCTTATGGAGAACTCAAGTATGCAGGGTTCCTCATGATGTTTACTTCGTCGTTAAAGCTAGCGATAGTTAACAATTAATACACACGTAACAAAGAAAAGTCAGAGGTGTATGCTCCTGGGGGCTTGTTTCAAACCTGCCACTTTTGTTTCGACAGCCCGTACCACTCCCCACTGAGCTATAGCTGATTTTTTATTAATTAACTAGCTCTGCTGCTCGCGGCTTCGCCCGCGTGAACGGCGATTTCCAGGATAAAAAGTAGCATGTTTCCTACTTTGGTCTGGTATCAGAACCTGCGACTTTCGTCTTGAAAGTCCGTACCAATACCCGTTATTGATAATAACAACAATAAAATGCAACAAAAATAACAGACTACACTTCACACGTTACCAAAAAGTGAAATTATAATTGAATAATGTGAAATACAAACATGTTTTCGATGTAAGCATCTAAACCAAATATTTGTTTGGTAAAAAGTGAATGTACGGCCACCGGCCTTGTGCCGTATGGTCTATTAAGTACTATAGGTGTCATAGGCATGGCAGTACAAAACAGTATCGATATGTCGTCTAAATAATTTTTAAAATGTATTGATATCGATTTCGATATATCGCGAATAATTCTCGATATATCCGCTTGACATTTGGACGTCCTTTTTTGCGTCTTATAAAAATATATGAAAGTTTAAAAAGACTTGTTTAAAAAGATATAATTTTGATATCATTTCCGTCCTTGATAAAAATCTCGATATATCAAAGAAAAATATCGATATATCAAAGAAACATATCTATATATCAAAGAAAAATATCGATTTACCAAAGGTAAAAATATCGATATATCAAAGAAAAATATCGATATAACTAAGAAAAATATCGATGTATCAAAGAAAAATATCGATATATCGACGTGTTTTCAGCAAGGCTAGTCTGACCCCGCGTGTGAATCTGATACATTGCCATAACGACCTGGTAATTAAAATCGTTAACTCATCTTTTTGTGTTAGAGTATTTTCCGGTTGCAAAATATACGTAACTAGCATTTGGTCGCGACTTCGTCCGCGTAAATGTCTATTCTGAAAACATAAATTCACACTTTACCGTCTTTGCCGGAATACTAATATGCTCTTTTTCTCTTTTCTTTATAACGTTAAATTTAATACATCATTTTTACCATATTCACATCATAGTCGCTATTTTTTGCATGGGATAAATTCTATTTCTGAACAATCGAACCTATTACCTCTCAGAGGATGTTTACTGCCGCATTTTTTGGCATAAATTCATCGTACTGCAGGCCTAGTACAAGTTTTAATAGGTTTGTAAAACGATGAAAGTTTTCGTTTTCTCTCAATACGTCAAATATTAGTAGCCACTAGTGGGAACTATGATGTTATAAAAATAAAATGGTTTATTTTATTTCATAATAATAGAATATGAAATTAGTTTTCAAGCGATTCATTTCTTTATTACCGTATGAATTACTAGTTTGACACTTCGACGGTAGTAATTTTATACGAATTCGAAAACTGTGAACGTATTTGTAACCCATACTAGGGCTACGGATGCTTTCCTAACTCCGGGGGTAGAGGGATACACCGGCCTTTCGACCAGGAGGCCAATTCTCGTAATTTTAAATGTTCAAAATATCATTCCGATCTAGTCTCAGCAAATGGCATTCTCTTAAACTAATAATCAACGTCAAATGCACCTAGCATTAGCAGTAGCGTTATACCGTTTTGGCTTCAGTCAACTTTTATTCTACATTCAATCTAATTCCGATCTATGTTCACATTTGACGTTGATTATTGGTTTAAGAGAATGCCATATGCAACTTTCTTGACGCTGAGACTAGATCAGAACGATATTTTAAACATTAAAAATTACGAGAATTAGCCTTCTAGCCACATCCGATTGTCTTATAGGTCCTGTTCTTAACCAATTTTCCTACACGGGTGTACCAACTAAAAGCGCCGCCGTGGTGTCATTTGGCGCAAGTCGGGGAATCCTGGTATACCTGGGTTACTGCCGGTATCATCTCTGCTATCAATCAAGCAATAGATTTATTCATGTGAATGTATTACATGCGCACTCACACCTGTAACCCCCGAAGGGGTAGGCAGAGGTGTAACCAGTACACCCACACTTCGCCGAGCGCATCTCTGTCCCATTATGTGATAGGGGGCGAGCCTATCGCCATATCGGGCACAAATCCGGACTCCGGGTTGATACTAAGCATTTCATTATAGAAAAACCCAATATCACTTTACCCGACACGGGAATCGAAGCCGAGAGCTCAGCGTTAGCCTCACTCGTAACGCATAGGTACGCATTACAACTGCGCCACCGAGGCAGTCACTCTAATAATAATCACAATTATTTCTTTCATTGTTTATTATTTCCAATTTGTAGAAGAAAAACTTCAACGTGGTCGGTTTAATAGCTACAAAAAAGGCGTACTACGTGAAGATACTTCCTTATAATTTGGGTTAGCGACCAACAGTTTGAGAGCTGCTTCACTAGACTAATGAAGTGACAATGACTCTTAATAACTGCAAGCGGAAGTAAATGTATGTGTTACAGCTATTTACATTTACTTTTATGATTACTAATTTTTTTCCTCAAACGATGAATATTCGATTTTTTTACATAATAACATTCAATACTATAATTATAAAATAGTTTGAATCGAGGTTCATGCATAATTAATATTTCAATATATTATTATGAAAAATATGCGTTTTAATATGTTATTATAGTAACTTACCGATTTTAATAATAACTCCAAGATATGTTTTATAATCCATTAATTAACGATTTAAAATTAGAATTATTATTTAACTTTCTAAAAGCTTTAAGCCTTCGTAATGTTTGTTGTAAATAATTTGTACATACGCACTCACGCCTGTAATCCCCGGGGTAGGCAGAGGTGTAGGAGATACGCTCGACGAAATGTGGGTTTACTGGTTACACCTCTGCCTACCCCGAGGATTACAGGCGTAAGTGCGTGTGTATGCATAGAAAGGTCAACCAGCATACAAACTTACTAATATAACTCTGAGTAACAAGTCTCCCGCTGCAATGGACCAGACTAACAAAAATACTGAATTCTTTTTTTTTTTTATTAGATTGAATCACGAGACGAGCAGGTCGGTCGTCTGATGGTAAGCGCCACGCCTGCTCATAAACAGAAGCAACGCCACAAAGAACTTTAAATAAAGCACTGCATGACACTGGACTGCGCTCGTCACCCCGAGACATAAGGTGTTAAGTCTCATAATGCCCAGTAATTACACTGGCTGCAATGTCCTTCACACCGGAACACAACAGTGCTTACACACTGTTGCTTGGCGGCAGAAATAGACAAAGCGGTGGTACCAACCCAGCCGGTCTCTCGCAAACGAGGGACCTACCACCTTGTAATTCGTAGTATTATAAGCAAATGAGGCGTCCTTGAATAGCACTCAAAATTGTTTTTGCAACGGTTGCATACAATGCGTCGGTTTATGTAAATTATATTGATGTAAATAGAATTATATATACTTATACTTATACGCACTCACGCCTGTAATCCCCGAAGGGGTAGGCAGAGGTGTAACCAGTACACCCACATTTCGCCGAGGGTATCTCCGTCCCACAATGTGATAGGGGGCGAGCCTATCGCCATACCGGGCACAAATTTCAGACTCCGGGCTGATACTGATAATTTCGTAATAGAAAAACCCAATACCACTTTACCCGACCCGGGGATCGAACCCGAGACCTCACCGTTAGTCTCAATCGTAACGCATACGCATTACAACTGCGCCACCGAGGCAGTCGGAGGCAGGCAGTAAATAGAATTATATTGTAAAATATTTGTATTTTTGCATATTTTTCAACATCGGAGCTATTAACATTCCTCCATTAGATAATATACCGGAGTTTATGCTTAAAATGGCGGCAAGCGAGATAAGTTTCACTGAGTGTATGGCTGGAATAAAGGTGATATTTTGTAGTTGTGTTAGTTTTTTATGAGTGGTAGAGCCACCCTGTAGACACTTTTGTCTACAGCATGTATGGGCCGGCTCGTCCGGGTCATTACCACTGTCTCACAGAAAACTGGCGTAAAGTAGCAGCTTGCTGCTGCGTTTCGTACGGTGAGTGAGATATCCGGAGGCCCAAACCCCCTCCCCTTCCCAATTCCTTAATTATCCCTTTCCTTTAAGGTCGGCAATGCACCCATGATCCTTTTAGTATTGTGGGCGTACATGGGCGGTGGAGATCACTTACCATCAGGTGACCTACTTGCTCGTTTGCCGGCCTATGACATAAAAAAAAAGAAAAAAAAAAGTTTAGACTTGTGCTAGTTTAGTCCGCCTCCCTACTGACGCGTCCGTTTCTTCCCATATTGAGCATCTGTGGCGAGATTATGTTTATGTGTCAATAAACTAATTTCCATGGCAACGCTAAAATACTTCGCAATTGTTCCAAGAAAAGATTTCATTACGTTTGACGATTGCACTTACATCATGCAACTGATAATAAAATGTTTTTAAAATGCTAAATTCGTGAAGAGCTCCATTAACACTCTCGCTGTGTTTTATTGCCTAAAATGTCTTACATATGTGTTTTAGAATGTCTAACGTTTCTCCTGAAAGAATGACTTGAATAATGTCAAGGGCGAAATTATAAATGTAATAATAATAGACCTTTGTTTAACTGTCGTACTACTAGGAACAGACTTTCTCTACCAATGATAAGAGTTAGGTTAGTAGACTTTACATACCTTCGATTGTTTTTATTTAGAATTCTTAGTGAAAGTGGTAGGACCACGCTATTCACAATTTTGTGTTCAGCATCAATGTGCCGGCTCGAGCGGGTTGTTACTATTGTCTTACAGAAAACTAACGTAATGGCTGCTTGATATTGCGTTTCGTACGGTTGATGAGATATTCAGAGTCCCAAATCCCTCCTCCTTTTCTCAGGCCCTTAATTATACCTTTCCTTATAAGTTGGAAATAAAAATAACAATAATAATAAATACACCCAACAGTCACACACATAGCCCTGACCCCACACTAGGGTAACCTGTATCGTGGGTATCAGGAACTACGAGGGACTTGCGGTCACACAACACCCAGACCCGAGACAAATATTTATGGGTCACACAATATTTATCTCGGTGCGGGAATCGAACCCACGGCATCCCACTTCGCAGCCGGCTACTCACCCACTGCGCCACGGAGGCTGTCCATGATTCTTCTAGTATCAGGGGAGTTCATGGACGGTGGAAATCACTTATCATCAGGTAATCCACGTCCTTTGGTGACCTCTTCTAAAAGAAATTGAAGAAAGAAATTAAACATTGCCCTCAATAAATACAATTGTGTTTATCGAACTCTTATAAGGGAATATATGACAGCCGCGTAGCCAGCTTCCCACGTACTCCACGGAGATCGTCCAAATGAATGTTGGAAACCAAGGTAATCTTTAGAATGGTTTATATTAAGCAAGAGAATATTTACATTAGACAGTATTCATAAGATAGAAATAATTATGTTATTTTTAAACTAGACCTTCACGAATTGTTACATCAGCCGGAGTATGCTCTTCTGCTGCAAGTACTATTATTTCATCAGATAATACTCAAGAGCAGGTTTTTGACTATATACATATTTACGGATCTCCTTACTATTTTTTATACAAACCCTATGACTTTTTACGTTTTCTTTTATAGCCGGCAAACAAGCAAGTGGGTCACCTGATGGTAAGTGATCTCCACCGCCCATGTACGCCCACAATACCAAAAGAATTATGGGCGCGTTGCCGACCTTAAAGGAAAGGGATAATTAAGGGAATGGGAAGGGGAGGGGATTCGGTCCTCCGGATATCTCACTCACCGTACGAAACGCAGCAGCAAGCTGCTACTTTACGTTGGTTTTCTGTGAGTCAGTGGTAACGACCCGGACGAGCCGGCCCATTCATGCTGTAGACAAAAGTGTCTACAGCGTGGCTCTACCACTCAAAAAGGTACTCTTCCGATGGTCGTGGCACGGGCGTCAGACGTCAATGACGACGTGTCTGCGCTTTAGTACTACGCACTATGTAAAATAGGAGATATACGGCATCATTAGATGTCATATTGAAATTTAATAAGGTGTTGACAGACAAGAGCATCCCTGACACCAATGCCTGTTTGTTTTCGCGGGAAAAAATAAATTTATCGCTAGTGCCCCACTGTCTTATGTCCCAACGTATAGCCGCCCGGGAAAGATGAAAAAGGCCAGGCCGAGTCCTTAATACGGCTCCGAGTTCCCGGAGCGAGAAGCGTAAAAAAGTGTTAAAAAGCATTTTGTGCCGACCCCACTGCGAGTGGAATAAGGGCAGAATAAGAAGAAGAAGAATAGTAGTAGATTCCAGAGTAGGTATATACCTAATCTGGAACTACTACTATTAATCTCGAACACCGCAATATCCTTATTCAACTTTTATTTTTAGCAATTAATCGATAAGCGAAAAGAATGATGCACAAAGGGCATGTGTGGCGCCTTTTTCTTACAAGTCGATGGTGAGCCAACCAGGCTTTCTTATGCTAGGCGCTTTGTGGAGCAAGTTTTTAATTTTTAATCATAATATTATAATATGATTTATCGTGATTATTTTATGATTGATGATGATTTCGGCGCCCCCTGGAACTGTCGCCCGGGGTGGGTGCCTCGGTTTGCCCACATAGATCCGGGCCTGTATATGTGTACATAATAATTAATGTTGTATAATTATACAAACATCCCAATATAAATTTGACATTCACCTATACCCTCTCACTTATTGCAAAAACCTAATTAGCACGTGATAATTGTGGTCACAGGAGGTGAAGGTCATGAAGTAATTATTATGAATTCATAAGTATTGCAGCGTTGCACGCGCATGCGTGGTCTGAATCCGTACATTTCTAAAACAGACCAGCCGTGATCGGAGGTCGACGATGTGACGAGTTCTTTATATCGAACGACATCTGGCAACCGATAATTACATTTATCGGTGTAGTGCATCGAAATAAGATGACAAGAAACGTAACTAAAGCAAAAAAAATACTAACTCCACCAAAACTCTGTGCGAGCGGGCGGGGCTATAAAAGTCTGTGCATACTAATCTCTAGTTGACATTTGATACGTCTAATTTTTTGCGCGGTGCAGAGCGTCCTATCTCATTCTAGAAATTTAATATTTAGGCATTTACTTTTATGAAATAAAGTTGATTTTGAACGTTCATTAATTTTTGTTGCGTGTATGGGTGTTAAGTGTGATTTTACATTTATATGTGTAAGTAAGTGGAGCCGTATTTTTTATCAGATATAAGAGTTATCGTTCTTTAAAGGTGTAGTGACAGCAACGCCCAAATTAAATTGTCTTGCGGCTACTCATTTTGTATGAGAGAATAGACAAAATGTCTACAGCAGGAATGGGCCGGCTGGTCCGGGTCGTTACGACTATCTCACATGAAACTGTAAATTAGCAACTGGTTGCTTCGTTTTGTACGGTGAGTGAGATATCCGCTCCCCTTCTCAATCCTTTAATTATTCCTTTCCTTTAGGGTTGGCAACGCGCCCATGATTCTTTTGGTATTGTGTTGTATATGGCGTATATGGGCGGTGGAGATCGCTTACCATCAGCTGACCGACTCGCTCGTTTGCCGGCCTATGCAATAAAAAAAAAAAAACATAAAAATGTGATATATAGATAGTCCTACACCAATACGACCCGATATATCGGACACAATAAATCTTGATCGTGTCGGTAACCTTAAAAATATTGTAACGGATCGCTTATTCGTATTCTCTGCGGTTAAGGTTAAAAAATAACTGTTTAGTTAATTCAATATTCGCGACGCGTTTCTATTGTACCTCGCTTTTGTAATGTACAAACTATTTTTACATACGAATTGTTCGCACATCATGTTACATCATACAATTATCTTCAATATGTAAAACAAACAAGATTGTTCGAATCTTTAACATATATTTCACCATGACATAAATAAACTTAAAAGAAAGGGAATATGTATAGCTAGTTTTAAATGAATTTAATAGCGATAACAAATCCATTTGCGCTTCAAACACAGAGTAATAAAACATCGTACCTACATCGTGTCGTTTCGGTAATGCCCATGGTCCATATTGACCCTCCTAAATTTCTTTACAATTTTATACTTTCCCATAATAAGAATGTATTGTAGACTGCCTCGGTGGCGCAGTTGTAATGCGTACGCGTTACGACTAAGGCTGGCGCTGAGGTCTCGGGTTCGATTCCTGGGTCGGGTAAAAGTGATAATGGGGTTTTATATTACGAATTGCTGAGTATCAGTCTGGAATTTGTGCCCGGTATGGCGATAGGCTCGCCCCCTATCACATCGTGGGACGGAGATACGCTCGGCGAAATGTGGGTGTACTGGTTACACCTCTGCCTACCCCTTCGGGGATTACAGGCATGAGTGCGTATGTATGTATTTAAAACCATTTCGTAGCTGAAGTGCAAAAGAAAAAAATCCTTAAATAGGTACTTCTCTAGTTTTTTTTAATGTGGTATAGGATATCCGCGGCAGCGGTAAACCATAAAGAGAAGTTGATGGTATTGAGTTCTACTCCCATAACCATATTCCATCGTTTATTTCTTCGTCTATTTCTTTTAGCTGGCCTTATCCCACTCGAAGTGGGATCGGCACAAAATACTTTTGGACATATGTTACAGAAAGATTTGGCTTGTATTTTTTACGACCGGCGCCTGACTGATTTCAACCCCTCTGTGGATAAAACACCCACACACACATTGCTCGACCTGGGATTTGAACCAAAGACTTCATTGGTTTCTCATTCTAAGTACGCTACCAATAAACCAATGAAACAATCACAGGCGATTGACGGATATAATTTGGTAGAATTACTTCTAAATTGCCGAATTGGTCTAACTTTACGTTTATTAACATACAATCATTATGTACATACTTACATACGCACTCACGTTTGTAATCTCCGAAGGGGTAGGCAGAGGTGTAACCAGAAGTTCCACATATCTCCGACCTTATTTCCATCCTATGATTTGATGGGGCGAGCCTATCGCCATACCGAGGACAATTCATGACTCCGGGCTGATACTAAGCATATCGTGATATAAAAACACATTATCACTTTACTGATAATGGGTTCAGCCATTATCAGTAAAGCCTCCGACAGCCTCCGTGGCGCAGCGGGCGAGTAGCCGGTTGCGAAGCGTGAGGCCGTGGGTTCGATTCCCGCACCTTGACAAATGTTTGTCTGATCCACAAATATTTGTCTGATCCACAAATATTTGTCTCTGGTCTGGGTGTTGTGGGACCGCAAGTCCCTCGTAGTTCCTGATACCCACGATACAGGTTTAACCTAGTGTGGGGTTGGGACTATGTGTGTGACTGTTGGGTGTATTTATTTATTTATTATTACTGACCCTGGGATCGAACCTAAGACTTCAGCAACAAAACTACGCCACCGAGACAGTCGTTATGTATTAAAAGTGAATTATTTTTACATAATACTCGTCCGTTTATATCATAAGCCAATCGACGTTTCGAAATGTCAAAAATAATGTAACCTTTCAAGCTTTTCCTCTCAAATAGTTAACAAGAGTTTTTACGTAACTCCACAGTAATTGCATGATGAGACATATTATACAAACAAATCGACATGCAACATTTAGTTATTATCATAAATGTTGTCACAGACAAAAACATTTGAAAGACCGGGTGCAGTGAAGCAGCGACTCGCGGGACTGCTATGATTAAAACGGCAACACAGTACAAACATACGCACTCTCGCCTATAATCCCCGAAAGGGTTGCAGTACCTAACCAGTACACCTACATTTAGCCGAGCCTATCTCCGTCCCACGATGTGATAGGGGGCTAGCCTATCGCCATATCGGGCACAAGTCCAGGCTCCTAGGTTGCCTCGGTGGCACAATTGTAATGCGTATGCGTTACGACTGAGACTCACGCTGAGGTCTCAGGTTCAATCCCCGGGTAGAGTAAAAGTGATATTGGGTTTTTCTATTACGAAAATCCTCAGTATCAGCCCAGAGTCTGGATTTGTGCCCGGTATGGCGATAGGCTCGCCCCCTATTACATATGGGACGGAGATACGCTCGGCGATATGTGGGTGTACTGGTTACACCTCTGTTTACCCCTTCGGGGATTACAGGCGTGAGTGAGTGCGTATTCACAATCTCAGAGACCCGCCAGTTCGGCGGGTCGGCGGTCATTGCTCGGTGTCGAAAAATGCGAGCCAATTTTGAGCTAGAAGTTACAGTGACGGGTGTGTAAACAGGAAAGTCTTAAAAAATCTACCATAGCCTAATTAGATCATTTTGATTGCATCTTAACAGTTTATTGGTGGTACCACCATTTGTTCTAAATAAACAATAAAAAAATATACAATACACTAAAACGTGAGGAAACATTTCGATGAGAAAAGCATAACAATAATCTGAAAGTGGAACGATATTTTAATACTAGAATTTATAGCCATGCGGTCGCAATCCATTGTTGACACTGCACATTCCACGATTTCATATAGGCTTTCGAAGACACCGATAATTTTATTATTATAGATAGCACTACTTAGCCAATGGTTCTGTGTCTGCAAATACATACATACGCACTCACGCCTGTAATCCCCGAAGGGGTAGGCAGAGGTGTAATCAGTACACCCACATTTCGCCGAGCGCATCTCCGTCCCATAATGTGATAGGGGGCGAGCCTATCGCCATACCGGGCACAAATTCCAGACTCCGGGCTCATACTGGGGTATTTCGTAATAGAAAACCCCAACACCACTACCCAACCCGGGGATCGAACCCGAGACCTCGGCGTTGGCCGTGTCTGCAAATATCAATAATAATAGTTAAACGTAGTAATAAATAATCTTTTGAAATCTATTAATATATTGCCTCGGTGGTGCAGTTGTAATGCTTACGCGTTACTACTTAGCTGACGTTGAGGTCTCGGGTTCAATCCCCGGGTCGGGTAAAAGTGCACGAGTGGTAGAGCCACGCTGTAATTTTGTCTTCAGCATGAATGGGCCTGCTCGTCCGGGTCGTTACCACTGTCTCACAGAAAACAGACGTAAAGTAGCAGCTTGCTGCTGCGTTTCGTACGGTGAGTGAGATATTCGGACGCCCAAATCCCCTTCCCCTTCCCAATCCCTTTCCTTTAAGATCGGCAACGCGCCCATGACTCCCATGAAATGTGAAAACAGAAGCAATACCACACGGAACTTGGAGTTACAAATAACTGCATGGCATGGGACTGCGCTCTCATAATGATTTATATTCTCTTATTATTTAAGAGGTAGAGCCACGCCTTGGTCAGTACGTAAGTACAGCGTACATGAGCTGGCTGGACCGGAATAGTAGCAGTCTCTACCAGCAAACCGACTCAAACACTTTTACTGTTGCGGTTCGTTCTGGTGAATATGTTGGGAACCCAAAGAAACACTACTAATCCTCCATTATCGTCTCCTCGATCGATAATATGCTCCCGATTCCTCTGGCTTTGTCTCCTTCTCTAGCTTTTTTCTCCCATAAAGAGAAGCAACACCGCACAGAACTTTGAATTATATAGCATTTTATGCCACAAGGCTGCGTTCATCACCGCGAGACATAAGTTGTTAAGCCTCAAAATGCTCAGTAATTTGATTGGCTTCAATATCATTCGAACCGAAACAAAACAATGCTTCACATGGCTGCTTGGCGCCAGAAATAGATGATGCGGTAGTAGGTAGACGGCTTCTCGCATACGAGAAAAATACTACCAAGTAAATGTTGTCTTAATAAAAATTTGCCTTGAAATCAAGCTCGAAACGAATTCCTGAAGATATTTAGAAGCGACTCTTGGCATCTAGGATACGTTTCACAACTGAAAATCATATTCTCTTTGCGCATGCATTTACTAATATTTAAATTACAGTGCTTTTAAGAGGGGTTTACAATAATAAGTTATGTGCTAAAAATCTTCAACAAATCTATTTTAAGCTTTGTAGGGTCCTAATTGTTTCTGTCTGAATTGTATTACTCACAAAAATTTGTAATTGATTTTTATTGTTATTTTAATTTTGAATTTAATTTAATTATAGTTTTATTTAATTTTAGTTTAATTACATTTTAATTTGATTTTAGTTTAATTTACTCTTTAATTGAATTTTAGTTTAAGTTATATGTTTAATGATTATTAATTATATACGATTTTTTGCATGCTGTACCTATAATTACAATGGCATTTAACTAGTTTTGTATTCATTTTGTTAGCATATTGTATCGGTGTACATTGTGTTGGTGATCAATAAAAACAAAAAATGCGCATCACCACATAAACATTAGTCACTTACCACACTCACTATTCGTATAATGGTCGCTTAATGTATGAAAGTAACTGCTTTATTTCATAATTTTTCGTACAGATACTTTTTCATAATGAAACGAAATGACCTAGTGTAGTAAAAGTTTTAAAATTATGAAGTTATGACGAACTATTATAGTGAACGTGCAGTACAGTCAGTCTGTGTGTACAGTACACGCTTTTTCTGTAACTATTGTAATAATTAATCCCATCAAAAACATAAATGTCAAATGAGAGCCAAGTTTAATATTATTTATTTATTTTTTTATTTATTTATTTAATCCAGAATAAATTCCATATCAATACAAATTTTAATTTTAGTATATACATTATATTATGATATATGCCTTGGTTGTTGACTTCAACGCCAAAAGAAGTAAGATCTAAATGGGTGCCAAGTTCAATTGTCAGTCCTGAAATTTATTTATTAAAACTTAAAATATTTTAGACTGCCTCGGTGGCGCAGTTGTAATGCGTAAGCGTTACGATTGAGGTCAACGCTGAGGTCTCGGGTTCGATCCCCGGGTCGGGTAAAGTGGTATTGGGTTTTTCTATTACGATATGCTCAGTATCAGCCCGGAGTCTGGAATTTGTGCCCGGTATGGCGATAGGCTCGCCCCCTATCACATAAGGGACGGAAATACGTTCGGCGAAATGTGGGTGTACTGGTTACACCTCTGCCTACCCCTTCGGGGATTACAGGCGTGAGTGCGTATGTAAAATATTTTATAACAACTTAAAATATCATTTCTTCTTATAACTTAATATATTGAAGGTAGGACTTGGCTAGTTTTCATATACGAATTATAGCCTTCGCAAGTTCTAAAGCTGTAAGGTCTTATTTTATTCTTCCAAAAATTTGGGTTGCTGGTAGAAACTAGCCATCGAACATAGGGCTCTTCCATGGCTGTTTTAGTAGGTACTTAATAATAGATAAATTCCAGGCAATATCCAGACAAATCCCAGGCATACTCAGCCAAGCTCAGCCTGATTGCAGGCAAAGCCCAGGCAAATTCCATGCAAAGCCCAGCCAGACTCCAGTCAAATTTCAGGCAGATTCTAGTCAGATTCCAGGCAATATCCAGGCTAAGTCCATTTAGATTCCAGGCAAAGCCCATTCAATGAACAGCTATATTCCAGTCAGATTCCAGTTAAATTCCAGTCAGATTCCAGCCAGTTTCCAGGCAAATTCCAGGCAAATTCCAGGCAAAGCCCAGACAGATACCAGGCAAAGCCCAGCCAAATTCCAGGCAAACCCCAGCCAGATTCCAGTCAAATTCCAGGCAAATTCCAGCCAGATTCCAGTCAAATTCCAGGCAAATTCCAGCCAGATTCCAGGCAAATTCCATGCAAAGCCAGCCAGACTCCAGTCAAATTCCAGCCAGATTCCAGGCAAACCCCAGATTCCAGGCAAATTCCAGTCAGATTCCAGGTATATTCCAGTCAGACTCCAGCCAGTTACCAGGCAAATTCCATGCAAATCCCAGCCATATTCCAGGCAACGCCCAGATTCCAGGCAAACTCCAGTCAGATTCCAGACAAACCCCAGATTCCAGGTAAATTCCAGGCTGACTCCAGCCAGTTTCCAGGCAAATTCCGTGCAAAGCCCAGTCATATTCCAGGCAAAGCACACCCAGAATCCAGGTAATATCCAGGCAAAGCCCAGCCAGATTCCAGGTAAATCCCAGTTATATTCCAGCCCATCCCAGACAGATTCCAGGCAAAGCCCAGATAATTCCAGGCAAACCCAGCCAGATTCCAGTCAAATGCCAGTCGGATTCCAGGCAAATCCCGGCCAGATTCCAGGCAAATACCAGGCAATGTCCAGTCAAATTCCAGACAGATTCCAGGCAACCTCCAGGCAACGCACAGCCATATTCCAGTCAGATTCCAGGTAAATTACAGACAATAGCCAGGCAAAGCCCAGCCAGATTCCAGGCATATTACAGGCAATATCCAAAAAAATCTGTCAGGCCCGTACTTAGTTATTTATAAGTAATCATCTTACACTATTGATGTGCGCTAAATATACAAATAATAATTAATACTAAATCCCAGTTAATAACGTAATAAATACGAAAGTCGACTATATACTCTTAGTTATAAGTACTAAAACTGATGTGTTTTGATAAAAAAAAAAATAAGGATGATATTCCACTCGTTATATTCACGTGAAGACCTTAAGATCTACATAGAGACCGTCTGTCATCAATTTTGATTGCTGATTCTTACATTACAGGCACTATAAGTGTTCATAATGAATGAATTGAAAAAAAATACTAGATTCTGATTAATATCTTTATATTCACCCAACTACCTATCTGGATGCCAAATTTGAACTCTCTAGGTGATTTGGAACGGGGTTAGAAATTTAATCTATAGGTCAGTCAGTGATAAAAATGACGATTTTTGGGCGTTAATATCTAAATAACTGTTTCTGGTGTGTTTATGAAATTTGGAGCACATATTTATTTCGCAAGTCTCAATATATGAGCCAAACTTGACATGTTTATGTGAAATAGTTTTTCAGTTATGGGGGGAGGGGGGTATGAGTTATAAAAGTGGCTTCGAATGGTTCGTCTAATATTACACAAGGTACCGCTCGCCATTCTGTTAGCTTTACTTGGCTTGACACGCTACCGCGTATCTAGATAAAGGAAATTATGTTACCAGGGGCTTAGCATATGCAACACTAGATGACTTTGTAGTCGACAAACCTTTTTAACCGACTTCAAAAGCGAGGATGTTGTCAATTCGGCACGTTTTTTTTAGGTATGTACACGATTTCTCCGCCAATTGAGGACCGAATTTGTTGGAAAAAATCACTCGATAGAGTTTAGCTGCGATGTGGTCCCATATAAATTTGGTTAAGATCTGATGACGGAGTACGGAGTACGGAAAACTCCTCAACGGACAACAGTACACTCGTCGCGGTCGTGTATTGGAATTTACATGCTAATGCTGTAACTAACTGAAAAATAAAATAACGTTTAACAAATTTAGAAATCGACTTCAAAATAAAAACACTGAAAAGCCTAAAATTAATTCTATAGGTCTCATTGGAGTCGGTGCAATTGATTAAAACGTTAAAACGTTATTTTATGTGGTGCCTGGGTGGCGCAGTTGTAATGCGTACGCGTTACGACTAAGGCTGACGCTGAGGGGTTCGATCCCCGGGTCGGTTAAAATTATATTGGGTTTTTCTATTAAGAAACGCTCAGTATCAGCCCGGAGTCTGGAATTTGTGCCCGGTATTGCGATAGGCTCGCCCCCTATCACATTATGGGACGGAGATACGCTCGGCGAAATGTGGGTGTACTGGTTACACTTCTGCCTACCCCGTCAGGGATTACAGGCGTGAGTGCGTGCGTTATTTTATGTCGTGAAAAAACACGATTTATTTACACACACGGTTTTATTTAGTTATCTCTATATGTCTATGGATGCTACCATGATTGCGTACATCGTTTGTTGCATATAATACTCGACTCGTACTCGAAAAGTAAAAATTAAGTAGATAAAGTACTTTCAACTTCTATGTGGTATCTTGTCTACGAGTGGTAGAGCCACGCTGTAGACAATTTTGTCTACAGCATGAATGGGCCGGCTCATCCGGTTCGTTACCACTGTCTCACAGAAAACCGACGTAAAGTAGCAGATTGCTGTTGCGTTTCGTAGGGTGAGTGAGATATCCGGAGACCCAAATCTCCACCCTTCCCAATCCCTCAATTATCCCTTTCCTTTAAGGTCGGCAACGCGCCCATGACTCGTTTGGTATTGTGGGCGTACATGGGCGGTGGTGATCACTTACCATCAGGTGACCCACTTGCTCGTTTATCGGCTTATGCAATAAAAAAGAACCCTAAAATGACGACGTAATTTTATCGAATGTTGACACTTTTACCCGAAATATTTGTCGTCGCTAGTTATCTATCTCGCGCGAGATATGTTATGCTAAGTCCGCAGTACATACGCACTCACGCCTGTAATCCCCGAAGGGGTAGGCAGAGGTGTAACTAGTACACCCACATTTCGCCGAGCGTATCGCTGTCCCACGATGTGATAGGGGGCGAGCCTATCGCCATACCGGGCACAAATTCCATGATACTGAGCATTTCGAAATAGAAAAATACCACTTTACCCGACCCGGGGATCGAACCCGAGACCTCAGCCTTAGCTTAATCGTAACGCGTACTCATTACAACTGCGCCACCGAGGCAGTCAAGTCCGCAGTCTTCATTCTATATTGATGACCGTGAAGAAATGCGTGATCATTTTCAAATACATTGCATATTTTCTAGCAAACGAGATAAATGTCCAATTGAGATTCAAGTTTTAGTCACGGCCCATGCAATATGGAGAAGCAAGGCCCAACGATGTATATGTGTGTTATCTATCTATACATGTAAATGAAATTGCAAAGTCGGTTTGTGATTGCGAAATAAATAAATTCCTATGGTCATTTGCACGTTACCAAAACGCAAACACATTTTTTTAATACTTTTGTCTTTCTGTATGTGCAGGCTAATAATCTCCGAAGCAGCTGCTTTCACATATGCGAGAGGCCTCCTGTGTTGGTACCTCCGCTTTGTTTATATTTGCCGCCAAGCAGCAGTGTGAAAGCACTGTTATATTTTGGCTTGTAGTACATTAAATGTAGTGAAATTACTGGGCTTTAACATCTTATGTCTCAGGGTGACCAGCGCAGTCCAATTTTATGCAGTTCTTTGTGATTAAAAGTTCTAATTGGTGTTGTGTCAGTTTGTGGGCCAGCTAGTAATGTTATAAATGCAAAAATTTGCTTGTTGGTTTGTTCTTCTGTCACGCTGAATCAGAGCAGCATAATTTTTTAAATAGGAATATTTTGTGGTATAGGCCACTTTTTATTCCGGAAATATGACGGAAACGACTTCGACGCGACGGGAGCCGAGAGAAAAAGCTAGTCTAATATAAAGCATTTCATCATTTCCCATGATTATGCAAAGAATGAATGAAATGATTAAGAATGGGTGTTCGAATATGACGTTAAACTTGTTTTCTAAATTCGGAAGTTGTTTAAACAGGTCTTTAGTCCTAGTATATTACGCTCTATAATTCAGGTTAGTTTGATTGTAATCTTGACCAAAATTTTTTGGAAGCTGTAACTTCACGTCGTTTTTCTGTAAGACAGTGGTACAAACCCGGTCAACCCAGCCCATTCACGCTGTAGAAAGTGTATGCAGGGCTTTACCACTAACAAATACAATGCTTTATAAATCGCCCATCGTAGTCACTTCAGAACTAATGTCATGGTAATTACACACCTACTAATAGGCCAAAGAATAAATTAAAAGGTTAATTTGATATTTAAATATGGTGTAATGACGACAGCCTCTGCATAGAAAGAATTGAGCCATTGCATGAAAATGAAAGTTTATCAGCATAGAAATGGAAATTAGGTATTTTAAAAAGAAAGTGTTTTTATTCATACGAATGGATAAACTTGAAATTAGATAATCTAAATAAACGCATCATTGGTCTTGTGGCAGCGTACTAAGGCTAGGAACTGTGAGGTATTGGGTTCAATTCCGTCATTCTTAATTTTACTACGCCGATGTACCGAAACCCCGTGGTGGCTTCTTCGGCGCGAGTGGCGCAGTTCCAGTCCAGGCTTGGTCTACCTGGAGTGCTGCCGGTACATACCACATATACCTTCGAAATTCTGTCAGTTTTTTTTTAAGAATGCAGGTTTCCTCATAATGTCTCTTTCGCCGTTAAAACGAGCGATAATTAACAATGACCACATGCATAACTAAGAAAGTCAGAGATGCATGCTCTTGGGGCTGATTTTGAACTTGTGAAGTCTTTTGCAAACTAGCTCGGTTGCTGATCGTCAATACTAATACTACTACGAGTAACTACTAATACTAGCCCTGTATTATATAAGTCCCACTGCTGGGCATGGGCCTCCTCTACTGAATGGGAGGGGTTAGGCCTTAGTACACCACGCTAGCCTAATGCGGGTTGGCAGACTTCACATACTTTCGAAATTCTTATGAAGAACTTCTCAGGTATGCAGGTTTACTCACGATGTTTCCTTCACCGTTAAAGGAAGTGATAATTAACAATTAATACACATAACTTAGAAAAGTCAGAGGTGTATGCACTTGGGGCTGGTTTCGAACCTGCAACTTTTCGTCTCGACAGTCCATACCGCTTCCCGCTGAGCTATCACTGCTTCGTTCATCGTCAATAGCGCATTGATTTACGTTACGTTACTGACTTTTGATGCGACCATCGGTAGTCTGTACATTCAAAACACATGTAAGCAGTGGATCGTCAAATCGTAATTTTAGAACCTTTTTTTTAAATCGGTTAAAAATAGACTAACGTCGCATCGCTCCGCTTTGATGTATTGAACGTTAGAGGTCAACTAAAGTTAAGTGAAGGTCAGTGAAAATGGGCATTTGAGTCCTAAACCTCGAAATACATTGTAACTAGCTAATCTAGGCCGCAATAAAGAGGGCATAGGGAGGTCAACGTAAAACGGTTATACGTGACTTGAACTTTAATACGGAGCGGGAAAACATTTAAAAAAAATATTTTCCAATAGATACGAACTGTAGGCATGAGTATTGTAGAGTCTTGGGTTCGATCTCCAGAGGGGCTAGCACGAATAACTTGCGAGAATGTATTCGTATCGAAATGTCAATATATTGTTTGAACCTTCATACAAATGCTAGCGTTCTCGAATCGAATACTTATTCGTAAGTTGTTCGTGGTCGCCCTCCTGGTCGGTCAATAAAACAAAAATATATTTGGTTGAATATTTAAAGATAGATATATTAGATAGGCATATTTATTAATTTATTTGTATGTGTATCGCCAACGCAACGTACATTAATTGAGTACAATATTATCTTAGAATAATAGTCTTAAGTTAAATGTCGTTACAAAATGAGGTGAACACGGCATGCATATTAACAAGAGCAAAAGAACTTAAAGAAAAAGGATATAATAAAAACATATTAATGACTGCCTCGGTGGCTCAGTTGTAATGTGTACGCGTTACGATTGAGGCCAACGCTGAGGTCTCGGGTTCGATCCCCGGGTCGGGTAAAGTGGTATTGAGTTTTTCTATTACAAAATGCTCAGTATCAGCCCGGAGTCTGGAATTTGTGCCCGGTATAGCGATAGGCTCGCCCCCTATCACATAAGGGACGGAAATACGCTCGGCGAAATGTGGGTGTACTGGTTACACCTCTGCCTACCCCTTCGGGGATTACAGGCGTGAGTGCGTATGTATGTACATTTTATAATATTCCTGATACTTGATTTGATATGGTGGAGTATAAGCAGGCGGCCACGAACATCTTAGGCTCAAAGCCAACCTCACCTGCACGTGGTACACTCTGCTGATTAACGGACGAGGCAATGGCGAAACTTAGTTCCCATTACGAGAATATAAAATACATATACGCACTCACGCCTGCAATCCCCGGGGAGGCAGAGGTGTAACCTTAGTACACCCACATTTCGCCGAGCGTATATCCGTCCCACGATGTGATAGGTGGCGAGCCTATCGCCATACCAGGCATAAATTCCCGACTCAGGGCTGATACTGAGCATTTCATAATAGAAAAACCCAATACCAGGGGATCGCACCCGAGACCTCAGCGTTGGCCTCAGTCGTAACGCGTACGCATTACAACTGCGCCACCGAGGCAGTCATATTATATAAAATACATACGTGAATTTCTTAGTTGTAGAGTTTGAGTCCAATATGGTTACACGTTCATCATTTGTAAACAAAGTGGGTGAACCATGTACAAATTACATCTCTACTTACACTCCCGACGATATCAAGTCAATATTATTAGCTATTCTGCTGCCACACGACTACATACTATACTTTGAGAGGTAGAGCCACGCTGTAGACAATTTTGTCTACAGAATGAATGAGCCGACTCGTTGCTACTATTGTCTTCCAGAAAACCAACGTAAAGTAGCAGCTTGCTGCTGCGTTTCGTACATTGAGTGAGATATCTGGAGGTCGAAATACCCTGCCCTTCCCAATTCTTTAATTATTTTTTCCTTTAAGATCGGCAATGCGCCCATGATTCTTCTGGTATTGTGGGTGTACATGGGCGGTGGGCGATCATTTACCATCAGCCAGTGTCATGATACCTATTAATCTCGCTAACTACAATGTCCTTCAAACCAGAACACAACCTTATGTGGGTTTTTAGCAAAGAATAATTTACTTTAGAACAAACACAATTAATTGTCTCTACATACATTGTTCCATGCTTAGTAAATAGTATTTATTGACATTACTATTTAAATCAGGTATTTACCCAGAGTTTATCCGGGTCTTCATTATTACGTGTGATTTACGACGGTGTTAGTATCAGCTTTAACAATTAGCACTCTCACTTCACAACACTTCATTATGTAGTCTCTGAGGGCATTTAATGTATTAGAAACTTCGATTTTATCAGCACCCAGTGTGGAGTGTCCTAAGGTACTATGACGTCATCGTGATGACGGATGATCCAATATAACCTTCGTATGTTTTACAGACGTGTTAACAGTTATGTATGGTGGTTAAAGGTATAGGAGTTTTCCATAATTTGGAAAACTTTTTGGGGGGAAAATAATCAATACCCCGAGGCAGTAAAAAACAACATTGTCTTTTTTTATTAGCTTGAATGACGAGACGAGCAGGGAAGCAAATGCTTGTCTGATACACAAATATTTGTTTCAGGTCTGAGTGTTGTGAGACAAGTATCTTATAGTTCCTGATACCCACGACACAAGAGTCATATCTTACTGTGGGGTCAAGCTTATGTGTGTGATTGTTGGGTGTTTCTTTTTTTATAGCACAGGCCGACAAACGAGCAAGTGGTTCACCTGATGGTAAATGATCTCCACCGCCCATGTACGCCCACAATAGCAAAATAATTATGGGCGCGTTGCCGACCTTAAAGAAAAGGGATAATTAAGTATTGGGAGGGGGTGAGGGGATTTGGGCCTCCGTAACACTCAACATACGAAACGCAGCAGCAAGTCGCTATTTACGTTGGTTTTTTGTGAGACAGTGCTAACAACCCGGTCTAGTCGGCCATTCATGCTGTAGGCAAGACTGTATAGCGTGGCTTTAATATTAATTTACATACATAAGCTCAAGTCTGTAATCCCGAAGAGATAGATAGATTTGTAACTAATGCACCCATGTCCCATGATGTAGCGGGCCTATCGCTATATCGGGCTCAAATTCCAATCCCGGACAACCCATGTGTGATTTTTTAATTGAAAAGTCTAACACAAATTGTGCTTGTCCGACCTCGGATTCAAACCAACATAATATAAAACTAGACAAATGAAGGAAATATAAATATGGTATCAAAGTTCAGACGCCCCATTAAACTACTGCTTAATTAATTTGTCTGAAGCAATATTTATATTTTAAACTAATAATAAATAGATATTGATGAAATATACCGTTTAAAAAAATACATAATAAACATAATTAAATTACATAATTATTAAAAATATTTAAATTGTCTATATAAATTATCGATTCTGAAATCAAAGCAGAATGTTACACAACAAAAGCAATGATATTTTTCCCACCCTAGACAGTACCGCAAACCCCTTGACCCATAGAAAAATCCCTCCAATTAACAGTGACTTCCTATAGTAAAGCATCTCCCGGCGTTACACAACCTACTCATCCTTTCGCCGCCCCACCGTCCGCTATAGTATATATCCACGCAGAGCTTCCATCAGGCCACAGAGCATCGTCAGTGAACTACCATCACGCATCATGAAAGCCTACGTAGCGGTAAGTACAGTGTAGTGTTGTGCCAGTGGATTTGTGAAGTGAATTTCTATCAATAGTGATCGGTGATCAATCGTGGATTGCACATTGATTTTTATTAGGGCTGATGGTATTGGTCACGTAGGGTCAGAGGCGGTGATCTATTTTTGAATTTTGTATTGGAAGATATTGTTTAAATCAAATTATGGTCACGTAGGGTTAAGAGACCGTTTTCTATTTTTAAATTCAGTATTTGAGGATATCGATTAAATACAATAATCGATTAGAATATTATCCAGGGAATAATCTGTCAGTGTATTCAATTTTTTCGCGCCAATTTAGTGATGTTTCATATCTCGATACGCCGAAGCGTTACTTTCAATTTCAATTGATATGAACAAGGTTATTTGATACATCATAGTGCTAAAAAAGGTTAATTGACAGCATTAATGGTATATCAGTTACTGAGATCGATTACATCAGCAATTAAAGTTGGCATCGATGGTTTTTTCTTATTCGTAACTGTATCTGAATAGATTACATCATTTTCTATTACTTTCATATTAAGCTTGCTTCAATTCCCTTCAAAGAATAATAAAGATAATCGTCAAACAAAAGTCAATTTCCAACACAAAAATATTTGTTATCCCAACTAAACCAAATATTTTAGCAAAACTTTCTCCAGATAAAATTATCAAATGTACAGATCTCTATTGGTATTTTTTTATTATTATAGGTACCAAATATCTCGATCCGGTATTTTGATAATAGTTGTCCTTTAAATTCTAACTCATAAAATGTGCTCTAAAATCCCGGTATATTTTGGCTAAACGTCTCCAGTCATTTTCAAATCGTGATTTCTCCAGATTCTCAAGATGATTTTACTATATCATATCCTTTCTTGATCGTACTTCGTAAGTCACTATTTTCTAAAATCAAGCAACATTGAAACAAAAACGATCCTCAGACATCACATTGCATAATCTGCAAATCTAATTCTCATAGTATGCTTCCATAGTTTTTTCTAACATCATTTGAATAAAGTTCATTAGAACGATTTATTGCTTCTCATTGCGTATTGTTTCTACTGTTTAAGCATTCGCGTGAGCCATGTGAAGGTAAAAGCATGTGATATTTAGATCTCTCTTCTTCCCTATATGTATAATGGGTTGTTAAGATGGATTTATTATTCTTTGTGTTTCTATTCCACATGATATTGGGTAGGTTTTGATCTATTGTTTTGTTTTTTTCATTGTATGAACCTTTCTAAACATATCTTCTATTATAAAGGCGAAATACACTCACTGATTAATCACGGCATCTCAAAAAATACTAAAGCTAGGATCATAAAATTTGGCCAGGTGATAGTTTGTGTAATGTAGGAGCCTGCTTAGAAAAGATTTTTGGGAATTTACATTTTAAAGGGGAAAAGGGGGGTTCACAACAACTAATTGATAAAATAATCGCATTCAAATCGTTCCATTCATTAGGAGCTACGACGCTACAGACAGATAAACACTCATACACCCACAGACAGGCAAAGAGGGTCAAACTCATAACACCCCTTTTTGTTGGGGGTTAAATAGAATAAAATATTATAGCTGGTCGTGTAGTACAGTTCAAAACTGCGTGACAAACGCGTCGTTAACCAACTTCAAAAATGGGCGAGGCTCTCTATACGATCTTTTTTATCTCATACAAAAAGAGGGGTGTTATAAGTTTGACGCCTTTGTCTGTCTGTGAGTGTGTGTGTCTGCTGTGGTACCGTAACGCCTTAACGAATGAACCGATTTGAGTAAGGTCTTTTTGTTTGAAAGGTAATCGACATTCACGTATGAACAAAATCTATTCATCTATTTAAAAGCTACTGCTGTTTTTCTGATTGGCGTCAAGGGTTTTTACGGTTATTTACATTAGAAAGTCTCTAAATAAAACCATGTGAAGTACCTTCCAAATAGGATGTCAAAGTTAATGACGTAATCGTTAGAGTGATAAGCATGCTTAATGCTTCAACACCAAGTGATTTTATAATCAAATATCTAAAGAAAGACATGACTACGCAAATATTTGTGCGGTACCATTTTTACGCCACTTCCTCTTAAGTTAATGGAAAGTGGAGATGTCAAGTGGACAGCCTATCTAAATGTCAAAAGCAATAGTAAGGGCTTATTTCACAATATTCGAGTAAGGTTTAACCAGCATCGTATAAGACAGCAAATTATGAAAGTACCTAATATACTTCTTTCTCCATCTAACGTGCCATATTTTATTTGGTATCTAACATTTACTCAGAGGTGTTGAAATTGGCGCTTATAGTTACAACAGTTGAAGATTGTTCTAATCTCAACAATGAAGTATATTTCTGAACTATATTGAAAAGGAATCCCTTTAAAAATACTATAAATCGAATAAACAAAAATACATGCAAATAAATGTTTAAAAAATATCGAAATAAGAATGTATATTTTATTGCAGATTTATTTAGAGTGTAAAGTTATTTGTAATATTGGACAAAATAATTAATACTGCGTATTTCAAATGATATTACAAAATTCAAGAATAAAAATAAATCATAATGTTTGCAATAAAGTTATGTATTATAATATTTGGTTTACACATTTGCGTGTAATACGCTAGACTATGACGCGTCAAGTTCCCTTGTGCAATCAGGTCAGAGTTCATCAATTACTCGCTAGCTACCTTCTGTGTAAGAATATACAGAAATATGTACCTATGTTACTAGATAAGCAAATAATAATCCTTATCCTTAAGCAAAAAGAAGGCAAGAAGTAGATTATATCACTTTAGACCCATGTCATTTTTGTGACAGGAAAAGAACAGTCAGAAAATATAATTTACTGTAAATTTTTCATCCACGTAGAAATTCTTTTTTTAACTTAAAACTCAATCTATTCCAGTAATTTATGGCAGGAAAATAAGCGGCCAACGTTGCCGATCCTTAATCCTAGGAATTTTGACCAGTATTTGAAGCTAGCCTTTTAGAATCTAGATTGGAGATTGTGTAAGTGAGGGGACCGTGCGAAGAGCTGATTTATTTGACGCGTGAGTCAGTCGAGTAATTGTTTATTTATACGTTCATGTTGTCACCAAATGTCACTTGAATTTTGTAATTTAGTTTACTGAATATGAGGCTAAATTTAGCACACTGAGATCATATAATATTCTCGTAGAATCTTTATATAACTTTGGGAATTAGGTGTTTCTTTTGGACGTCCCGGAGTTTTTGTATGTTGCTGATGAAAATAACTACGGGGTTTTTAGCTGATAAAAATCCAGCAAACCCCGTCTGCTTCTTATGAAATACTGTACTGATATTATTATATGCAACTTTTATTCTGAGAACGTCAAAATAATATATCTTTCACAATGCATTGGTCTTTTTATTATTATTTCATTACAGTTATAGCATTCACACTGTAATCATAGCCTCACAACTTCGCTAGATAATATATGTTTCTTCAGTAAATATTGACTATCTAGTAAGTTGTTACAGTAGTTTGACGGCGTCTATTGCCGGTTTCATATTATATTTGACAAGATACCATGTTGAAGTTTGCTTGGCAAATATTCACCTACTGTCTGGCGTTGTTCAAATATGCACTTTCAAATCGATTGTTTATCTATTTTATAATAGAGTCTATACGATTCTAGTAAACTGTTAATTGCTTTGTGCCTTTGTGATTCATTTATATGGTTTATGGTGTTTATGGTTACAACGTCTTAGACCCAAAGCCAAAGGGATGATGCAATGTCGAAACATGGTTCCCGTTGCAGGTTGTAGGGGTAGACGGCGAGTCCCCCCCCCCCTCTATATAATACCAAATACCGTCAAAGCTTTAGTACAAGAAAAGGACCCTGGAATGAAGTCTGGATAACGTCAGGCAGATATAAAGATGATATTATAGTCACGGTGATCATTCAATTCTCCAATACTAATGTGATCCTCTTGAAAAATGCTTCTCTTGAAAGATCATCGTATTTGGACCATTTTCTAAATTTAATATGACTTCGTCGAGTCGATATTTTATATCATCATCATTATCATCTTTAGCTTCCACTGTTGGACTAATATTTGTTATTACATAACATTTTGTATACATAACTCTTATTGTATTCACTACTCAGTTACTTAAGTGTGCTACAATTACCGCTTGCCCTTTCCAATCCCCCATAGTTCTAAGTCGTGACCTAGGTTTATCGACGTTTCGTCGTCCACGATCCCTTTTCAAATGTTACATTTATAGACTATTGACAGTCTCCAAGAACTTTAATATAAAGTCTTGAGAAAGTGGATTTGAGATTTGAATATGCGATCTTATACTGAGCATTCTGTTTTGAATACTACGCAGGTTAACGGTGCGTTTATTTACATTTTTAAAATTCATGAATAAAAGAGCGGTGTTATAAGTTTGACTTCTTTATTTGTTTGTAGAAGTGTGTGTATCTGTTTGTGGCATCATAACGATCAACGCATGGACCGCTTTGAATGCAGTTGTTTTTTTTTTCGAAGAAAATTCTTCAGCTGTTTAAATATTACAGATGTTTTTTCTATTTGACGCCTGAGATTGTTAACGGTTTATTCAGTAGGTATCTGATACCGTCCAGGGTTTGCACCTACTGAGTATTTGTCCTGATAGTGTATATACGTTTCTTCTCCACCGTTTCTGCTCTAACAACGGTTTCTTATTTATCTATCAAAATATGATAATATAAATATCTACATAAATTCACCAGCAATTTTAAATTTATTGATTTGTTACGCCATAGTGAAAACTACAGTAACTTAATCCAAAAGATATTAACATATAACGTGAATATTTTATAAAGATTAAGTCATATTCAAGTACTCCAAGTCAGTAAGCTCAGAACCATTCTATTAGTAATGATTGATTTCGATTGCTTTACATTTTGTGAGTTTATGATTCCAATAAAATGAATTGAACTGGAATTAGACCATAGACATATTATCGATATCGTGGAATGGTAATAAACGTCGAAAACGATGGCAACACTAGTTACATCACCTTCCTTTATCTTTTGCACGACACCGCGGTGCACCGCTGCCTACCCATTAGCTATTGATATGGTATTGAAAAGCCAAAAGCAAAAAGCTTAAAAAGCTATAAAAGCTTTGTATAGCTTTAAAAGTATCCATTTGACACCTTATTCTTTTTTACTTTGTAACTCAATAAAGTTGGTTTGAAAGGTTTTATGCAATTCGAAAGTATCACTTTCAAATACTTGACAAAAATATGCAATAAATCGCATACGTTCGAAATTAATGTAAATTCATGTAAATTGCTTAAATAACCACATTAAACTGCAAAAATCATCGTGTCTATGTAGAAGTTGTTGAATCTAAAATGACTCGCGCCACTGTTTGCAATTTTGAATCTTCGTGCATAAATAATTGGTTTGTTGTGAGGTTAGATGGCGAGGTTCATTTCAGATTAAACTAGCTTCTAAGAACTGACTATATTAATTTCTTTAAGATACATTCAATTTCTTTATAGAAAAATATGTATACCTAATAATTTCTAACTAAAGTATTTGAATGATTTAATTAATAGTAAACAGATAAATTTTAATTAATTTATCGTGTTCTCGTATTAATTCTTCAATGATGTGTTGGATAATAAATAAGAAACCAAAACCAGTTCTTGGCATTACATTGATCTGAAAATACCAAAAAATAACATATTTACTGATTTTACCAACTGCCATTTCATCAACTCTTACAACTTAGAAATCAACTACAAAATCTCAGTAGTCTATTTTTCAATTTATCGTGAAGACCCTACGTGCAAAAGCTGTAAACATAAAATAATTTCAAATGTAAACAAACATCCTATTTAATCACTCCTTAAACATATTTTTACACGCAATTACAACAAAAAAATCATCATTAGATGCTCGTTCAAATACTCGTCATGCCCATATGTACTGTGACCCCGCAATACTGATGCATGGCGCAAGAAACATCGTGCATCCAGATGACACTTTCGAATTTCAATTGGTTTCGGAATATATTCTGGCTAGATCCTAATATGTGTATTCATTTTGTAATAAGTTGCTTTAGATGGGTATTCAGGAGCAAATTTCATTCCAGTTATTGAAGTAGTTAGTACCTAATCATTTCTCAATCTTCTGCATATGGAAGGTGATTTTCAAAATTCCGGGCTCATATAAAAACAAAATAGTTTAATAAATCAAACACATTTTACCAATTATAACTTCGCAGTTGTATATTTTTCGTCACATCAAATATTTTGTCAATCGTGTACTGGACTCAGAACATCCCATAGTTCATAACAGATAACTTTTGAACAATTCCAATAAAAAATAAGATGATCATTTAAAATAACATTAATGCATCTTAAAGTCATTTAAACGATCAGTTCGCTAACAAGTGCAAATCAATCATGCTTCTGTGTCAAGCCGTAAACCGAGTGGAAAGCGATAGTAAATCATACAAGACGCTTGTTAAACTTGAAGTAATACTTAACTTGAAGATAAACAATAATGTTAAAGAAATATTTAAAGCCTTTTGTGGAAAAGTTGGTGAAAATTTGACTCTCCTGGAATCGTTTGGATATAAATGTATTATCTTTGGAATGTAGTGTAGTGTTGAGGAATTTAATAATACCAAGGAATTTACAAAGATATTTATACAAAAACAGGACAGTTGGATTTTCAGACTTCAGATTTCAGACGGCTTTTGGTCATAGTGTAGTATTTTTTAAGAAATAAAATCCACAATTGATCCACATTATAAGTTGGACCAAACAGTTGACTCCAACACTAATGGGTACTCTTGTTACTTGCATAAATTACGATACCCGATTTAACAGAACACAGTTTAAAGTTGCTAACATCACGATTTCCGCCGGAAGCGACGCAACGTGACATAACGTGCGATCATTTGTCATCTGAGAGAAATTTTATTAGATCGTGGATGTTGGATAATATACTTTTTGCGTGACGGTCTTCTTTTGAAAAACTAGATGGTACAACATGTAATTAATGGTCATAAAGAATTTATTATCTAAGATGATAAGTTTGTGTAAATCGTGACTAGAAAACAACAGTCTGCATAAGTTACAATTGAAGTCATAATATATTATGACGGTAGATCATGTAACAGTCCACAGCTGTTTAAAGTAGAATGAGAAATATAAATCCCTAAAAAAATTGCAACATTTATCTGTCCAAAATAAGGATATGCACAGGTATTCAGATTTCCAAAGAAATAAAGTTTCATAGTAGTATCATGGGCGCCTAAATGCCTACATCATATAAGATGACCAAATTAATCATAAAAACTCCTCCAGAGTACTTTACCTAAACAAAAGAATTTAGAAACTGTTTTAATACTTCCGGTATGTCCAAAGCTTTTTCACACATAACTCATACTTGAGAAGAGCAAAATCGCAAGTCATTAGAACATTACTTCTAATGGACGAATGACGTTCAAGAAAGTCACACAGAAAAAGTCACGACTAAGACAATATCGAACCGTGGCTTTACTTGTATCAAAAGTCTTTGCAAATACTCAACTAAATAATAACAACATAATTGTATTCTTGCCCCCATGTATAATCACGCAAACAATTAAAAGAAACTAGGTGGTCTGAAAAAAAAAATCCTAAGAGCAGCAAAATAGGTATTATAGATACTGAATATGGCACCCACATTGATTCCACTGCCTCTGTTTACACTATATATGTATCTAGGACTTCTAAAGATACCCTCGTCACAAAGTCAGTAAATCACCGACTACTTGCAAGAAAGCATACTAAGCACTTAACCCGGCTAGACGATCAGGTCATTAGTATAGTCGTTAGTTACAAAATCGCCACAGCGGTTCCCATTACCTCACGATCCAGTAAGTGCACTGACGTAACTGACTTTATTATTGCCCTACGATCTATGATCTACACTTTCACTTCAGCTATTGTGTTGGTGTAGAACAAAATATTTCATTAAAATCTTCATATAGTCTGCCAATCATTAACTATGGTTTTCGGACCCACTCGTTTAGTTTTTGTTTAGAAAAGAGGTAATTCGTCTTTAAACTTGTGCTTTGTTAACTCTATCTCATCATTTTCATATTAGAATTAAAATACATTAGTTTTTAATGGGTCTTTAATGCAGAACCATTCTTATTTTCTAATTCATCTATAATCTACAATATTATCATGACTATAATTAAAATATCACTTTACAAAAAGCACGTACAATATTTGACATGATAACATAGAACAATGTCATAGACCTACTTATAAATTTTACATAATATATCATAAATATGATAAATATGAAGCATGTAGTTGTCTCGTTATAATAGCAACCACGATGTTTTCTTGCGTAATATGACTTTCTAAATTAAACGCTGTTTCCCTATGTTTGACCGGTTAATTTACATACAAGCATCTAATTCGTTGGTTGATGGAATAATTTTACATGTGACCGCAGTTTTAGAGATCCGTCAGGCTACGATTGCTGTGAAATCCAATTACTATATAGTTTTGTTTTCTATGACCAGATAGATATTTATGTCATCAGTTTTGTTATAAAATTGTTCATTACCAAAATATTTATTGTTCTGTATTGTAAATGAAATGTTGTTACCATGTAATGAATAATTAAATCATAAGAATTGTCAATAATTAAATTAACTTTTTAAGTTAATCAGAATAGAATAGAAAAAATACGACCTACACAAAATCAAATCATATCCTTCCTTCATAACTTTGATAAATATCTGATTTACTTAGAACTTAGCTACTGAACCACATAGAACCGCTGCATCAATTCGAATCCGTTCTTCTTAGCACTAAATTGAAAGTGAAATTCGTATATTCTCACGTTTGGAGGTTATCCGTTGTTGTGTCGATGTTATCATCTCAGTTTCTCTTTTGTTTGTATTCATATAGTTTGTGTAACGGTTCAATTATTTTCAATAGACATCAGCTCTAAGTTTGCGTAATTGCATTAATAGTATTTTTTGCAACTAACATACTCGTGGATTTTACTAATTCTAAAAGTGTATTTCGAGTTCTGTTGGATATCCAATTGTATTTATCTTATGTTTGGGCTGTTATAACTATAATGTACAGACGAAGAAACAGTAATCAATAAAACGTACTTAGCTATGATTAAATATAACGAGTGATACCAAAGAAGTCAAAGCAACAGCACATATGTACAGGAAATTAAAATCATATTGAAAGTCGTAGAATTATTATGATAAGACCATAGGATAAGGGCCATCGCTTCACAAACACTGATCATATAATATTACCGATATTTCCTTTTTAATAGTTTATTAACTACATATTTTTATTCAACAGTGCATAGCCCTTGCGCTGGTCGCGTGCGCCCGCGCCGAAGCCCCGTCCGGTTACAGCTACAACCAGCCATCCGGTGGACACTTTAGTGGCGGTTTCAGCGGCGGTCTTAGTGGCGGCGGCGGCGGGTACCGCGCCGTCTCCTCCGGTTACCAGACCTCAGAGGGACAACAAGTCGACCCCGCCCTCCTCGAGCAAGTCCGCCAAATCCTCCTCAAAGAAGAAGCCTCATCTTCCTCTGGTTTCGGTGGTGGCGTCAGCGCTCCCTCTTCATCTTACGGAGTACCCTCATCTTCCTACGGCGTGCCATCATCCTCGTACGGAGTACCCTCCGCCCGCGTTGTCGGCCTCACTCTTGAAGGAGTCCGCCAAGCCATCCAGGTCGCGCAATACGAGCAGTCCGGATTCGGTGGTGGCTCCGGAGGATACCCTGCCCGCGTTCCCTCGGGAAGCTACGGCGCTCCTTACTAAGCTGATTTGGAAGTCCGGACTGCCAAGCGAGTCCAGCAGCTGCAAAGCCTATCATCATCAGCCGCAATGCATTTTTTCCGACAACACTGGATGTAGCTTCAAGTCATAAGTCCGGATGGTCGACATTATTCGGGTTCCTTGTACCATCTCTGGGGACTCCCGAATGTTTTAATCAATCGGTCGGCAGTCACGTACAATGTAGGTGACGTCGGCAGCGGCCGTGTTAACACCGCCTCATCGGCCAACGCCTGCGACTGTGCACGCACTCGGGTGGGACTGTCCCAGCGGCCAGCCAGTCGCCTATCTGACTCTGTCACAACTGTCAGTCTGACAGGTGCAACTGTCGCTCTGACAGCACTGATAGATGTCAATGCGAAGTGGCTCGCCGCTGGGTTTGACTCATGTCTTGTATAAAGTTAATTATAAGACTAGTTTAATTTTTGTATATTATATTAAGTTTTGTTAATGTTATTATTTACAAAAAAATAAATACATTTGGACACCGTACTATATTTTTTTATTGTATGTCATGCTATAACAATGTATATGTACAATGGCCACTCATTTTTATATAATTGATCAGATCTTTATTTCTGCTTAGGGTTATCCCCGCTTATAGCCAGAGTCAGCTTTCCTACATAATGTTTCAACTTTTGCCCGGTCCAGCAGGCCAATTCTTGTAATTTTAAACGTTCATAATATCATTCCGATCTAATCTCAGCGTCAAGAAAGTTGCAAATGGCATTCTCTTAAACCAATAATCAACGTCAAATGCACCTAGCATTAGCAGTAGCATTATACAGTTTTGGTTTTAGTCAACTTTTATACTACATTCAATCTCATTACGATTTATGTTCACATTTGCCGTTGATTATTGGTTTAAGAGAATGCCATTTGCAACTTTCTTGACGCTGAGACAAGATCGGAATGATATTTTAAACGTTTATAATTAATAGAATTGGTCTTGTGTAACGGTTGAATGATAAGGCATTTGAACAGATATATTATAAATAATATAAATAAAAAAATAGTTTATTGTAATAGACTAACTATTACAATGTATCTTAATCTAAAATGAGACAGAGCTATAGTTATTAATATATAATTTTAGCATATGCGGTGCTTGTGGTGGTTGTGGATATTCCATTGCATGTTGACTCTATCCCCTGAACTAGGTCGAAACCTGTATCTCAAGAGGCAGTACTCAATCAAAAATATACATACGCACTCACGACCGTAATCCCCGAAGGGGTAGGCAGAGGTAAAACCAGTACACCCACATTTCGCCGAGCGTATCTCCGTCCCACGATGTGATAGGGGGCGAGCCTATCGCCATACCGGGCACAAATTCCAGACTCCGGGCTGATACTGAGCGTTTCGTAATAGAAAAACCCAATACCACTTTACCCGACCCGGGGATCTAACCCGAGATTTCAGCGTTGGACTCAATCGTAACGTGTACGCATTACAGCTGCGCCACCGAGGCAGTCAATCAAAACTATGTATCCTAATACAAATATCCATAACAATGTGTCATTAGTGCTATGTTTATTAATGTTTTTGTTTAAGATAAGTCATATTGAAGATGAGTGTGTTGTCAATATAATGCATTCTAAATAAGATTCACACAAGTTAAAAATGCTAGACAATTGTACGGAGAAATTGTACCACTAAGTTGCGGTCAATTGACCGTAACTCAATATTACCATCTCGCGCTCCCTCTGTGAGCTGTCAAATTGTGTCACATAACGCGGGAGGTTATGTTAAGAGAAAGTAGTCACATATTAGTATTATATTAATGTAAGATTCATCGTGCTTTTATAAAATGGTAAAAAAAATGCTAAAATCAAGTCAGTATTTTACGAACAGCTAAGAAAACTAAAACTAACTTTTTAATGATTTTTTTTAAAGCTAGCCCTATATTATATACATCCCACTACTGGGTATGGGCCTCCTCTACTGAATGAGGGGTTAAGCCTCAGTCCACCACGCTGGCCTAATGCGGGTTGGTAAACTTCACATGCCTTCGAAATACTTATGGAGAAATTCTCAGGTATGCAGGTTTCGTCACGATGTTTCCTTCACCGTTAAAGCAAGTGATAATTAACAATTAATACACACGTAACTTAAAAAAGTCAGAGGTGTATGCTCTTGGGGCTGGTTTCGAACCTGCGACTTTCGTCTCAACAGTCCATACCACTCCCCGTTGAGCTATCACTACTAAAAATAACTTTTAGTACGCAATCACGCCAGTAATCCCCGAAGGGGTAGGCAGATGTGTAACTAGTACACCCACATTTCGCCGAGCGTATCCCCGTCCCATGTTGTGATAGGGGGCTCGCCTATCGCCATACCGGGCACAAATTCCAGACTCCGGGCTGATACTGAGCATTTCGTAATAGAAAAACGCAATATACCACTTTACCCGACCCGGGGATTGAACCTGAGACCTCAGCGTTGGCCTCAATCGTAACGCGTACGCATTACAACTGCGCCACCGAGGCAGTCAGTCCGCTAAATCTACGGTTGATATTATCAATATTCAAAACACAGAGTAAACTAAAATAAATACCCTTCAGTGCAGTTTATCCATAACGATTTCACGAGCTCATGTTCGTGCGAAAACCTCAATCCGATGGCATTATTCTGATCAGATTAAACAGTGCCTACGTGCCATTCATCAATGCGCGTGTCTTTGTGTCACAATTCACGCAAAACAGTGCGTGACACGTATTGGAGTGTAGAAACTTATGTAAAACGGCTTAAAGTGATCTCCAAGCCCAGTAGCAAAAGAAAATAAAGTAAACATAATGATGGGCCTTAAATATAAACTTATCTAATAACTTTTTTACATCATAGTTTTTTTTATGTCGGCTACCGGAAACGAGAAAGTGGCATCACTTGATGGTAAGTTATCTCCACCGACCATGTACGCCCACAATACCAAAAGGATCATGGGGTCGTTGCCGACCTTCAAGGAAAGGGATTGGGAACGGGAGGAGGATTTGGGCCTCCGAATACCTCACTCACACAGCAGCAAGCTGCTACTTTACGCCGGTTTTCAGTGAGATAGTGGTAACGACAATAACTCAGAACTTTCAATTACAAAACACTGCATTCCGCTTATCATCCCGCTCCAAAGATATAAGATGCCAGCAATTGCATTGGCTTTATTATTCTTCAAACTGAAACACGAAGAACGAAGCAGTGGTACCTACCCAGACGGCCTTTCGCATACGACAGACCTACCAACTTGTATTGTACCAATTACCCTAAAACTTGATACAGTGTTCATCGGCGGTGGTGATCTCTTGCCATAAGATAAGTCACTTGCTTGTTCACCACCCTTAAGAAGGAAATAAGTAGGAGTTGTGTACAGACCATAGCCTTTTCCCGCCAGTCATTTCCTCATCCAAATTCCTTAATTATTCCTTTCCTTTAAGGTCGGTAACGCGCTCATGATTCTTTCGGTATTATTTTCGTGGTGGAGATCACTTACCATCATATGACCCACTTTCGTTGGCTGGTCAATGCTATAAAAAAATACTTATCTTTTATGGAACGAGCGCTAACATCATAATTAGGGACTCTGCCTATCTTTCAAATGACGATGTCATTTTTAAAACAATAGAATTGTGCAAAATTACCCAATTTAATGCAAATTAAACAATAGTTAAAACAGTCATTTCCCAGTGTGCATTCACAACATAATAGTTAAGTTTACTAACAAACGATTAACTAATAGAGTTGATTGTCTTGTTGTATAACCGGGTCACAGTTTTGAAATCTTTCTTTACTGAGCCATTTATAGACATGTAAAGATGTAGCTTAGAAACAAATATGGTTAGGATTTTATTTTCTTTTGAGTGGAATAGTTTGAAATTCTCCATGTACATACATACGCACTCACTCCTGTAAGATCTGGGCTCCTAGGCAGAGATACACCCACATTTCGCCGACCTTATTTTCGTCCCATGATATTATGGGAGCGAACCTATCGCCAAATCGGGAATTCCAGATTCTGGGCTGATACTGAGCATTTCGTAATAGACAACCCCAATGGCACTTAGGAATCGAACCCGAGACACCAGCACAGCAGTCATACCACGTACGCATTACTACTGCGCCACCGAGGCAGTCATCCAAACATTTTTTTATTATTCTTAAATGACGAAACGAGCAAGTCGCTTGCATGATGGAAAGCGCAACGCCTGCCCATAAACAGAACTAACATCACACAGACCTTTAAATTACGAAGAACTGCAGGATGATGATCATTACCTTCACGACCCAAAAATGGCCTAGGGTTTTTTTTTATCCTGGCTCGGCAAAGTGACTACGCTACACCTGATGGTAAGTGTAGCGCAATCCATGAATACTGTCGACCAACGATAGACACTGAATCTATCGCAGATCGGCAGAATTAAGCCGGCCTGCTTAGTTGCTTCTTCACACTCCGTTTAAAAAGAATACATACTCTACATACATACTCCTTCTGATACATACTCTACATATACGCACTCACGCCAGTAATCCCCGAAGGAGTAGGCTGAGGTGTAACCAGTACACCCACATTTCGCCGAGCGCATCTCCGTCCCGTCCCAAGAGAGAGTCTGTATGGGTGCTACTTGTAACCAATTCCAACCCCCATCACGGAGGATGACTCAAGATTCTAAAGCGGCACATCTGCAACACATTCTGTCGACAGGTGTGACGACATTAAACAGTCACGTACTCCGTAATTGCTAATAAATTTTCTCCAGCGTACTGTGATACGCCTGTTGCATTAGAATTTATCGTGGCTTAACATACTTACAGACATTCTATGATGTGTAAATGCCTCGGTGGTGCAGTTGTAATGTGTACGCGTTACTATTGATGCCAACGCTGAGGTCTCGGGTTCGATCCCCGGGCCGGGTAGCGGTATTGGGATTTTCTATTACGAAATGCTCAGTATCAGCCCGGAGTCTGGAATTTGTACCCGGTATGGCGATAGGCTCGCCCCCTATCACATCATGGACGGACATACGCTCGGCGAAATGTGGGTGTACTGGTTACACCTCAGCCTACCTCTTCGGGGATTACAGGCGAGAGTGCGTATTTATGTATTCTATGATGATATGGGACAAATCTGCCATATTGATCACAGATTCAACTGACGCCATAATATAGTCTAACTAGCTTATGCTCACGGCACCGCCCGCGTGATTGATCTTTTCCAGGATCGGAGCGTATCTCCGTCTCATGATGTGATAGGGGACGAGCCTATCGCCATACCGGGCACAATTCCAGAATCCGGATTTATACTGAGCATATCGTAATAGAAAAACACAATATCACTTTTACCCGACCCGGGGATCGAACCCGAGACCTCAGCGTCAGCCTCAATTTTAACGCGTGTGCATCACAACTACGTCAACGAGTAAAAAAATACAAAATTCGAAAAATATTTAATTAAAAAGTTTCGGTCTGTCTGTGAACCCCTCTAAGTGTCAGGCAATAATTGTGGGCAGCTCAAGGATGATGAGCAGACTGGATATCACCAAGATTCCAACTGTCACATTTAATGGATCTGTCATCCCTTGGTGTCCCAGTGTTAGGGATCTTGGGCTACATATCGACTCCACCCTGAGCTGGCGTTTTCAGGTAACCTCTGTCAGCCGGAAAGTCACCGGTACTCTTCGTGCTCTATATCGCCTGAAAAATTTCCTCCCTTCTGAAACCAAGACTTTGCTTGTGCAATCCCTTATCCTTCCAGTAATCGACTATGGTGATGTGTGCTATTTTGATCTGAATGCAGATCATCTTAACAAACTTGACCGTCTTCTCAATAACTGCATTCGATTTATCTTTAATCTTCGTAAATATGACCACGTTTCCTCTTATCGTACGCAATTACAATGGCTACCGATTCGCCAACGCCGATCTCTGCGAGCACTCACAACTCTCTTCTCGCTACTTACATCCCCTACGCCGCCTTCTTATTTATCTTCTGACTTTATTTATCTTTCTGATAGCCATGATAGGAATCTTCGCTCTTCTAACAATCTTCTCCTCAAATGTCCTCCTCATTCCTCTGACTTCACCCACTCTTCTTTCGCTATTCAATCTATACTTCTCTGGAACGCACTCCCACTGGAAATCAGGTCGTGCACCACACGAGTGGCTTTCAAGTTGAGAGTTCGTCAACTATTGTTGGACGGATTGGTAGAATCACATTAGTTTCTCCTACATATCGTATATATTTATGTATTGTATTGTATTTTATTGTATTTATTATATATTTTTGTATGTTTATATTTTTTTTTTCTTTTTCGGTTGTACGTTTTATGTCATATTTTTATATTTTGTATCTTCCTTTTTTTGCACCTACTTTGATCATCTCTGCATCGCCCTAAGGTTAACTGGTAGAGAATGCCTTTGGCATTAAGTCCGCCTTTATACATTGTATATAAAGTGTAAAATAAATAAAATAAATAAATAAAAAGGTAATTCCGTAGTAAATAAACACATATGCACAAAAATATATATATTCATAAATTCATACTATTTTATATTCATCACTTTGCAATCACAATGCCGTAATACAGATAAAACATAAAAATCATTACTAAATAAAACAATTAGAGAAAAATATAAAACTTGTTTCACCACATTTACTACTTAATACTAAAAATTGGCACTTAGTGAGCACATTAGAGAAATTTACATTTTATTTACAATATATTTTATATATAAAGATGTGTGTATTGGTAAAAAACAAGTTTTAGGAGCGTTTGAGCTAGTTACTGGCAAAAATCAGGTAGTGGGAAAAATTTACTGTCAAAGTTGTAAAAGCCATTATTTAGATGCTGAACAAAAAGGTAAAATTAAATGATATGTCATTACCAACTTGAATTCTTCCCAAATTTTACGGTATATGAAAATACTGACAAGATATTTCTTCTAATCGTCGAAATGACGAGATGGGCAAGTCGCTCGCCTGATAGTAAGTGTCCACGCCTGCACATAAACAGATGCAACACCACTATGAATTACTAAGTACTGGACTGCACTACTCACCTCGAGAAGTGAGCAAATGTTACATACGCACGCACGCCTGTAATCCCTGAAGGAGTAGGCAGAGGTGTAACCAGTATAAATCCGGATTCTGGAATTGTGCCCGGTATGGCGATAGGCTCGTCCCCTATCACATCATGAGACGGATATACGCTCCGATACTGGAAAAGATCAATCACGCGGGCGGTGCCGTGAGCATAAGCTAGTTAGACTATATTATGGCGTCAGTTGAATCTGTGATCAATATGGCAGATTTGTCCCATATCATCATAGAATACATAAATACGCACTCACGCCTGTAATCCCCGAAGAGGTAGGCAGAGGTGTAACCAGTACCCACATTTCGCCGAGCGTATCTCCGTCCCTTATGTGATAGGGGGCGAGCCTATCGTTGGCTTTATCGAGGGCTGATACTGAGCATTTCGTAATAGAAAAACCCAATACCACTTTACCCGACCCGGGGATCGAACCGGAGACCTCAGCGTTGGCCTCAATCGTAACGCGTACGAATTGCAACTGCGCCACCGAGGCAGTCAATCAGTTATCATAATGTTACAATATCCTTCAAATCCAATCACAACATCATTCATACACACGACTGCTTGGCAGCAGAAGTAGACAAACAGTGGTATTATTGATTTTATCGGCCTGAAAATATATTTTTTTAACTGCGTCCAATAAATAAAGATTCTGAAAAACTGCACATTGTATTTTACCAACACACAAATAAACTTAATTATTACGTATTATGACAATAAAATGCTTTTGTTTTCGTAGTCGATAATGGAAATAGTAATTTCACAATGGTAACGCAGTAAGACTTATTGTATGCAGGGATATGTACTAATCATATCAAAATAAACGTAACATAAATTTATTATTTTACAGACAGATAGTTCATCTGAACATCATGATCATTGTGAACGAAGAAGCAAAATCACTCGACTCAAAATCTACTCCTGACCACATTGAATAATATGAGGTAAGGGAAGCCTTTTTACTCGTAGATCTCGCTCAATCAAAATACTAGACTCAGATCTTAAATGTTTATAGAAAAGGGCCGAACTAACATTTAGGTCCTTGATTTGAAGCATTTTGACATTGAAGCCAGTGAAATTACTGGGCAAAAAACTTTACCTGATGGTGTTCACCATCGCCCACAATACTTACGGAATCTTCAAAGTTACAAAACTAAATTATGTCATTACGTATATGGGCTGGTTAGTCGAAGTAAGTTTTCGTGCTACATAAGTGTTAATCTTACATAACTTATCTTTATACAGTAGTAATTTCTTGTCTAAATCCATAATCTGAATACAGAAAGCCCGGAATCGCTTGCAATGTATTACTTCTTCACACCCATTCTAATGTTTTAAGATTATGAACGTTCAGTAGAACGGAGTTGAGATTTTTAATACAGAAAGATATTCCGGATGTAAAGGGCCAAGCTTATGAATAAAGTTATTATTATACTGTTAATTAAAAACTATTTTCCAAACAATTACAGTATAAAATTCCATCTGAATGCAATTATTAACATATTTCGTGTACCTATTTAGATATTATTATTTACAGAGAAGCCCCTGCACACAACATGTCACATTTTTAGACTAAATAAATTTAATGCCAATTCAAAGTACAATATAGATATAAAAATCGCTCGCATTTCTATCAAATAAGATAACTTATAGGAATGGAAGAGTTGTTATTCTAGACCTTATCAAGTCAATAAGTAAAACAGATTATGCAGACGTCGCCACGGCCTTACACGAAATTAAGAATATTGTATACACGGACGATTAAAAGAAAGAGTTATCGTTCAATTAAAGTTAAATACCTGCCAAACTTAGAATTTAATTACTACGTAAGTTACTTTTGCATACAAGCAGTCTTTCAATAAATGTTGCACGAATTTAAACAGATTTTATTTGCACTATCAAAATATTAACATAAAACATGTTTTTGACAACGTATCGATCCGTGTTTGCATCATCAAATAACATGTTCAAACGAAACATCCCAGACAAAAGTTAAATTTAATTCATAATTATAATATCTTATACCTATCTGAGACGGTGAATCCAAACATCAACAAAATATAAAACGTTGTTTCGAAACATGTTTTATAATATGTTTTTTGGTTCAAATTAAGGGTAAAACTGAAGTTTATGACGGATAATCCTGGTAGTTCTTATTTATTTAGAATTATGGACAATTATGCAAAAGACATCTACACGGTTCTTATGAAAAATAACATGTATTTTATTAAAAAATAATTTATGCCTCATTTACACTGCAAAATTTCTCGTATGACATAGACACGATTAAAACGGAAATCTAATTTACCACACCCCGTGACGCGAACAAGTTTTCTGTTAAATTATCGCTTTTGTCTTGCGATAATCGCTCTCCGTGTAAATGGGGCTTTAGGAAATCGCTCGTGTATACTAAGTTGGAATGCAAGATTATAAAAAAAGAATATCATACATGTTTCACATTTAATCTCAAAACTCAACTAGAATAAGTAAAAACGCCTTTAAGTTGACATCGCATGTGGTTAGCGTATGTCTGTGTGTCACAACCTAAGTTTTAAGAGTATTAAAATTTATTATTGCTTTCGGTAGTTGTGGAAAGCTTTGGAAATACGATTTATTAATTAGAATCCAAAAAAAATACATTTAGTGTAGAATCTACCTTGATGGATAGAAGTTAAATAAACCATTCAACCAATCAACCATTTTGTCGGTCGTGGATGTATTTGTTTAATATATATTGTGCATAACATTATAGGTAATCTCGATATCTAAACTGTACTTATTTTTGTTGGTACAACTAACCGTATTTCCAACGTTCAACATTATGGTTTTAAAGTTCACAATTTCAAGATTTAGGTGCGAACTGTTATAAAATGAAATATTTTTTTACATTTTAAAACACATCTAAGCGGAATTTGAAGTCGACATACACATTAGCTTTGGATACAATTTGATATCTTTTAGTGACTGTTTATACGCACTTTATATTATTATAATTTTTAGACATTATTTTACCCAATAAGATAAAAGGAATAATCTGAATATTTGATATAATTATGATAAATCAATAGATAAAATAGTTAGTTTTTTAAACACAATATTGTGACAAAACAATAATAATTTTAAATCGTTTTATCACAATCTGCTGTACAACCAATGGATGATAATATTTATAGTAAAAAATATTTAAAAATTAACTTAATACATTTTCGGAACTTAACTTTATTAACCGAATTAGGAACAAAACTATTAATTATATACAAATTACACTATGTATTTATAAATGCTGATAATGTTCCTTTATTTAAAATATTGTTTTATCATTATAAGACGGCGAGTCGCCAAAAATAATAAACACGAAATCCACTGTCAAATCATGATGGGGAGGCGGACCCTACCATTAAGCCAGGATAACGCCAGGCAGTAATAAAGAAACGATAAAACAGTATTTATAAATAAAAGAACTCTAATAATGCCAATGATCTACAATTGTACTTTTTGCATATACAACGTGTTATAGAAAGGGGCGGGCAAATTTAAGCAATGTATAGTGTAGGGTAAAAGTATTTTATACTCCATAGTACCAAATCCGATTGCATTGTTAGGACATAATTATAGATTTTTCTTTTTTATCGAATGAGTAACATATCGATATCGACTTTCAACTTTGGACAACACTAAATGATAAACAGTGATACTTCAGACCTCCTTTCATTTAATTATTTTATAATTAAAAAACATTAAACAGTTGTCAAATGTCAATATTTATTTGACGCAGTCAGTTCGGCAATTTCTGATTTTAAGAAGTATGATTACGAGTTCAAAAATATGTTGTTATGACTAAAAACAAGTATTATGTATTGGTATTTTGTGTTGGTGCAGCTTTTAAGAGGATCGTTGACTGTATTAAGCCAAATTCATAGATGGACGACCCGAGAATGAAGTCTTTAAAATGCTTCTAGAGGATGGTACCCTATATCGTCTTCAGCAAACACTCTTTTAGGTACAGATTTGTGTTTAAATTACAAGTTACGTACATCTTAATTAAGTTTATTAAAAAGTGAGTGTCGTTCGTAATAATTAATAGTGATGTCATCAATCTTATCGATCTTAATAAACGAGTGATTAAAATTAACGTGTAATTTCTGGATGTCTTGGTTTTGAAAGATCCGGTACATAAGTACTAATTGTAATGTGTAGGTAATGACCCTAAAATATGACCACACCTTTCTGTAACACGTTGTATATGAATATTATAGCAAAGTTTTTCAAAACACCCCTCATCATTACCCATATCGAAAGATATGTCACTTTTTTGGGGTGAATCATTTTAATGAATGCTATGTTCCTAATTGTAAATCCTAATGTCTAATAATAAAACTACAAGCACCTAAAGAATATAGCGAAATAAATATAATGTCATAAATTTATTACAATATTTATATTTATGAAAATAATGATATTGACTTTAGTAGAATAAATCAGAATATTCTTATTGACATTTTTTTATTTTATAATAGAGAGAACATTAAAGTAGATACATATTTGTAAACAGTTATAAAAATTATAAAATCTTGTAGACGATTTTTTTTAACATTTAACTGGCCGACCATTGGGTATGTTCGGGCGAACAAATGTCTGAGTAGTTTATGTTAGACTCTCAGAATATTTCATTTAGTTTTCGTCAAGTGCATCATGCAAATACTTAGTAACTTAGATCTTGATGCTATTTTGGTTAGTATTATCTGTATTTATAAATACATTCAAGCAATAACAACAATTCTTCAAACAAAACAAGGTGGTAGGTCCCTCGTTTGCGAGAGACCGGCTGGGTTGGTACCACCGCTTTGTCTATTTCTGCCGCCAAGCAACAATGTGTAAGCACTGTTGTGTTCCGGTGTGAAGGACATTGAAGCCAGTGTAATTACTGGGCATTATGAGACTAACACCTTATGTCTCGGGGTGACGAGCGCAGTCCAGTGTCATGCAGTGCTTTATTTAAAGTTCTGTGTGGCGTTGCTTCTGTTTATGAGCAGGCGTGGCGCTTACCACCAGGCGAGCGACCTGCTCGTCTCGTCATTCAATGTATTAAAAAAAAAAATGTTAATAATTACCCGACAGTACTGAACATAAACAAGTATGACTACTTATTTAGAAAAGATGTTTAGGTCAAAATTACTGTACTCAGTCGATTAGACCTTTAAGCTGAGGGTCTAATTTATCTACTGAGAACTTTGTTCGCCTGAAAACGCCATGGTAAGATTTTTCTAATATTTGAAATATAGCATAGAATCGGTTATGTTTATAAAATAATTAATGAATAGTATAATAATAGTCCTATTTGAAATATAATACATACGTACCTTTTGGCAGTAGATAAGGAACTGATATATCCCGTATCTGCTAAATATAGTTACAATACAGTATATTTACATAATTATAAAATACATTTTTCTACAGTGTTTTATTTCGATTAAGTGATCGATCCAAATTTATACTAACAACCAAAGAAATCATAAGTTTGTGTGGAGACATCTTCCACACAAAATGGCAGCTTAAAATTCTTATAGAGGGGTTTTTCAAACGTATCTTTATCACATATGTCGCTATAGTCACCATATTCATTTACATCACATATGTTCCCACTTTATTACTCTCATACGTCGACACTTAATTCGAAGGCCACATTATTGCTACTTGCACCGTTTATTTCGTCCCTGTACTAGCTAGCACCTTTCTCTTCTTTCACATCTTTAAAATCGTCAGGCCACAGCACCTCAGGATTGTTTAGCATGTAATAGGCCATGTGCTTCTCGCTTCCATATGTGGAAGCCTTCGTTCCAAGACACATCAAGAACTGGCTCTTCTCTAAATTCTTATCACAGTCCACCGAATGAAAAATGTGGATTAAACTATTGTCTGCTATCCGATAAACTGTTAAATTCGATTTGATTAGAGTTTCAAAGAGTTGCACATCTTCCATTCCCCAGCCTTTGATGGATAGGTCGAACCCACCGACTCTTAAGAAGTCACGTTTGAAGAGGCCAAGAATCCCGAATCCGTATTGACGGAAATACCCGTTATCGTCGTTGATTTCTTTACTATACTTTAGGTTAGCAAGCTCGATTTCTGATTTGACAGGCTCTTCCTCTTCTATCCCTTGTTCAGCCTCGATTTGTTCAGCTATAGTTTCTCCTTTAAATTTATTGTATTCATCTCCATTAACAACATCAGGATTGTATTCACTAAACACTATAGGAAAGTATACTTGGTTATATTTTACAGTATTAATACGAATCCGTCGAAGACTGATATGATTGAACATCATGTCTACATCTATAAAGAACACCAGGTCATCATCATCGCATAATTTAAGTCCTTCAGTTAATGCAGCACCTCTGGAAAAGACATTTGAACCCATTTGAATCAACTTTATATCTCTACCATACATATCATTGTAGTAATTTATTAACAATTCAGCGTTTCTGTAGTCTAATGGATGTTTGCTATCTAAATAAGACACAACGATCAAAGAAACAGCTTCGCTACTCTTCAAGACTATGTCTTCAAAGTTCTTCATGAACCTGCCGAAAATCTCCTGTCTTCCTGACAAGGGCAGAATGAAATGTATCATTCTGTCGTGAACAGGGTATTCTTCAAACGCCTTGTTGTTCCATTTCAGGACATCAGGTAAGTTCTCATGCAGTTTCATCAAGCCGCTCTCAAATGCCTCTTTAACTTTCTGTTTGCCGAAGTCAAAGAAGCTGTTCTGCTGCAGGCTGGATTCATCGAAGTCTTCGTAATCATTTGGAAGAGTGTTGCCATCCTCAGACTTTTCTAGTATGTCTGGATCTTCGAATGGTGACGGCTCACCCATTGGCAGTTCTCTTATCTCCATAGCTGAAAAATTAAATATAAAATGAGTAATAACCAAGCTCAAAGTTACTTTACTTGCAAGATTAAAATAGATAATATTGTTAATTGCTTTACGAGTAATCCAAGTACTTAAATGTTTACAACTATAAATAAGTTAGTAACATTGTTTTTTGAATTCAATAACATGTTTTATTCCCATTAAAATCTATGATACGTATGTGTATTCGATTAATATTTCTGATCTAATAAACTTTAATTGGATTAACACATTCGAATTCAGATACCTGGTGCCATCGAAATAAAATGACTGGTGCCGAATAAATTAAGTCACATTTATCGCTTGGATTTTTTACGACAGAGTATCGTATATTCCTAAGCAAACTAAACACTTGTATCGTGTATAATAATTAGATGCACTTATTAATGAAAGGTTACTTATTTCGTAACTAACCATAAAAATTTGTAAAAGTTTAAAGTTTAACCCGATCTCAAAGTATGGAGTAACATTGCAGTTATTGCACATAAATGCGTCATCCAGACCACATCAAGGGATATTAACCTCCTTTTGTGCCAAGAACCTCTTAAATCCTCAACATCGTCAACATACTCATTAGTGTATACATCTCTACTGCCGAACATAGGCCTCTGCCAATGCATGAATCCTCAAGGATCCCCATAATCCAAATCTTACCAGTAAAACTCTGCTGCAAATAGGCATGTCGCCTCACAGCTGCCGTCATTTTCCTTCCTCTATACCGACGATACTTCAACAGCAAGTCCAGAACATGGTCAGCTCCGTGAAGAGGCTGCAGCCGCGTGTATCCGTACAGCAACTCGTTGAAGTCAATCACGCGACCTCTTTGTCGTGAGGGGGCGTTTATGATCTCCATTACCTGGAAGTGGAATAACTTGGCAATGAAATCTACTTTTGGGCTTGGTAGCACCTTCAAAAGATATATCTGTCCCATGTGAGACTTCGTCTACGTAAATATCACCACGTTTATTTCTAATGTCTTTTTATTGTGTGAATCTTTTATTTCTGTAGTCATCTGAATTTGCTCGTCAGCGGCGTTGCAGTTATTGTTTTCAAGATACAAATGGTTCACTGGAAGCGTAGCGGACGAAGTTACTAAATTCAAAGCGATCATAAAGATTGACGAGGCCTCTACTACAGTTCAGATCGTTCTTTTTGACTCGTTATTAAACCACTTCTAAAGAACAACATAATATTGACCATTTGAACTAACAAAACAAAACTATAATGTTAATTTATATTAGTATTTAAAATACAACTTCATGATAAATTCTAACTAATAAACTGTAGTAAAAGTTAATTGTTTAAACCAGACAGACACTTCCTGTGTGTAACTTTATAACGTATAATGTTGCACCAATCAATGTTGTACTATGTTGCATAATTCTCTAAACGTTTTACTATATCGTAAAGTTTTAAAGTAATTGGTTCAATTTTATAATTTGTATAACGGCGGACGTATAGACAATTTTATTGGTATTTGTTCCATTAACAGCAATTTCGAGTTTTTTGTAACAATCGACAGTCTCTTCTAAATCTTGTAAATTTGAAACCGTTGTTCGATAAATTAAGAGTTACAAAATTCTTTTAACAATTATCGGTTATTCTTGAAAATAATACCAATGGATTGTAATTTATTGTTGTTGAGTAAAACAATGTAAACACTCAGAAAATGGCATAACTATGATACTGTAGGGCGTAGGAAATTTAAATTTAAAGTTGTTTGTCGTCATACGTTGAGAAGATTTCCTTTGCCACACATAATCCGTCCGCAATTTATTTGTATATATTATATATATATTTTAAACATCAAATCATCAAATTCGTCCGAATTAGGCGAATATATCACATAATATACAGAAAACAGTTGATCCTCCTACCTAATTTTTATAGTAAAAGTCAGCAAACGAGCAAGTAAATCACGTCTAATATTTAATGATCATCTCTGAACACCTACGAAACCAGATGGACGTGTTGTCAAACTTAAAGGAAAAGAAAGGGTGGAAAGAGGCGAGGTGTTTGAGCCCTTTGAACTCTCATTCGTCGTACAAAACGTAACAGCAAGCTGTCAATTCATGCTGGTTTTCTATGAGATAGTGGTACCGCCCCGGTCACGCCGCTTTATTTATATAATAGACAACACCGGACAGCGTAGCTATACCACTTACAAAACTTCTTCTTCCACCTGCACTTATCCCACTCGCAGTGGGGTCGGTGAAACATGATTTTTAACACATGATACAGAAAGGTTTGGCTTGTAGTTTTTACGACCGGCACGCTGTCAACGTTACCTCTCTGGGGAAAAAACAGTCAGACCCGAAACAAATATTTGTGGATCACACCATCGGATCACACAAACATTTTGTCTCAGTTCGGGTATCGAACCCGCGGCCTCTCGCTTCACAGCGGGTTACACGCCCACTGCGCCACGGAGGCTGTCTACTGTTTACAAAAATTCTCGCACTTTTTTTAAGTCGCTAAAAGAATCTTTGTTTCTCATAATCATCTCTTACCTCTCTTATAACATCATCCAGTGCCTCTCTGAGGGGCTTCTCGATTCTTCTCTTGGGGTTAGAATGAAACGCAGAGTAGAGAGATTTGCTGATGAAGTCGTATATCACTATGTCATCGATCGCATCTGGTTTGTATCGATTCATGTCTAAAGGCGCCCCTGGAATGGAAAATAAATTCTTTAGCTTTAATTGCTGTTAGTTAAAAAAGGTTTCTCATATACAAGAGCTTGCCGGAGTAGGTACGACCGCTTTATCTATTTCTGGCCACGAAGCACTGTTGTGTTCCGGTTTTAGGGGCATTGGAGCCAGTGAAATTTCTGGTCATAATAGACTTAACATCTAATGCTGTTGGATGTCGAGTACAGTGCAATGATATACAGTACTTTTTTATTCAAAGGTCTGAATGCTGTTGCTATTCTTTACGGGCATGCGTGGCGCTTATCATCAAAGGAGCGATATCTTTTTCAATGATATAAATAATCATAAGGCTACTGAAGTACCAGTAGGTACCTAAGGGTAAGTGATCACTAGATACCGACCATAGAATACTTATAGTATATGAAAGTACCATAGGTGTCTTTAAAAGTATGCCAATGCATCTAATCTCTGATCAAGTCATACTAAACCAATTAATATCAATCAATATGATTATTTTAATTAGCATTTTTAAAATTCTTTACTTTACACACTTACCCAGTATCCTGTTATTCCCCAGGTAACCTGGTTCTCCAACCTTCGCTGGGAACAGAGGTACATCACCAGGCAGTGCGTAATCATCGACATCGTTCTCTGCCACTCCCAGCTCTCGAAGTGCTGTCGATATATCTCTGTGGAGGTCCAGGGATCGCTCTCGTAGTTCTTGGATACGGAAGTTCTGGAATTTGGAAATTTTATCATTTATAATGGTTCTGATTGTATGTCGCTACAAAGTATTGTAATGTGGAGTTTTGATTTAACAAAAATCCAGGTTTGGAAGGTTGACGTCAAAGAAGCTGTAGCTCTTATAACAATAAACGTAAATCCAAAGTAATGGCATAGTGTGTAGAATTTCATTTACAATCAAATGAAATTCACGTTAAATCACAAATAATATTTGATTCGTGCAAAGATATTTAATTGTTATTAGATCTTTTTCTAAAAACGCTATTGATGCCGTACGATTAAGCTGGTAAGATAGTTTCTCAAATATTTCCGAAGTGCACAACAGACACGCGAACGCGGCATCTCTGACGTTGCAATTTTATTCAACACAAGCACAGACTCTAAAGAGACCTATAGAAATTGTTATTTTTACTTTTCAGTCTTATTATTTTGAAATCGGTTTCTAATTTTTTACGGATTAAATACATAATCACCGATTACAGACAGATAAGTCTGTTAATAAAAATCTTGCTAATCCCTTATCAATTAAGGCATTGCACTACTATATTCAAGTACAAATTCTCTACTAAAATACTTAAACTCAGCAGTAGTTGCGAGCAGATAAGTAAGTCAAACAGAAGTTAAAGCGAGCGTTGCACCCATATTATCTGCCAGCACTTCCTTTTTACACGCCATTTACTGGCCACTATCGTCTGTACAAGCTATCTTTGTACGGAGTCAAGGTAGGTCAAGGTCATAATAGGAAATATTGCTGGCAGCATCATGTAACTGTCCCATTGCTGGACACGGGCCCAGTCTACTAATGAGAGGGATTAGACCAAAGAGCAACATAATGGCTAAAGCGGGTTGATAGACTTCACATACCATCGATTTTTGTTTTTACGTTTCCGTAGCCAACTGGCAAAAACGAAACCACTATAATTATTTCGTCATGTTTGCCTGTTCGCCTGTCCATCCGGAAGTCACAGCCATTTTACTCTGAGATTATTAGAACTATATGGATGAAATTTTATGGTAGGTGTATTCTATGAACGGCTACACAAAGGTGTAGTTAAATTAATAAAAAAAAATGGTCGCATACACTAAACGTACCTACACAGTTGAATACAAAGCGAATGTGTAGCAGTCATCGCGCATCGCGGTCTTCTGTCTCGGTCGCGCTCCTCAAAACAAGCCTTCACACTACAGAGTCCAAATGACCGTGTCATTTGTACTCATGTTTCGTTACAGTATTAAACTGTATATTAGTAACATATAAACGTTATTTTAGCAGTGGATAAACAAGAGGGCTTTGAAGAAAGGGCAGCTGGCATCGTTAAAGGATTTACACCATGTCTGTTTATGAACATTTCGCATACGTTGTTACCGTTATTTTGGAATGTTCTAGTCCAATGGTTCTGAACCTGGGGCCCTGAATTATACAAGTTGCACTGCTGGGCACGGGCCTTCTCTACTGAATAAGAGGGGTAGGCGTTAGTCCACCACGCTGGCCTAATGTGTGTTGGCAGACTTCACATACCTTCGAAATGTTTATGGAGAACTCCTTAAAGCTTAAAGCAAGCGATAACTAACAAGAACACACGTAACTTAGAAAAATCAGAAGCACATGCTCTAGAGGCTAGCTTCGAACGTGGCACTCTCGTCTCGACAGTCTTTTGAAAAGTACAACGTTAGAGTTTCTTGCCCATTCTTCACTAGCGAAACTGCATTCCGAACTGGCACGGCGCGGCGCGGCGGCAGATTTCAAATGTAACTGAATCTAAATAACATTTTATGTATTTAATTAATATTTGAATTGATTTGAATAAAACCGCTAAATATTTACTCGATAGAAAGATGTATTCAATGGTCCCTCATAATGAAACTCCCGACATTCGCGCCTCAAGCGTTAATGACGCGACGTCGGCGCGTTAGTCCTAGGTGTAGTCCTAGGCAATATTTAAACCTATAGGAAACTATACGATAATTGCTTCACAAATGCACTTGTCAAACCTAATTAGTATAATGTTTACAGACGATACCGTCACTGATGCTAGCGTCTGACTTGACGCAAGCAAAGAAACTTCGCCTTTAAAAACCACTGATCTAGTCAATAAAATAACTACTAATAAACTGAGCCATGTGTACCTTTACAGCTTGCTTTTGGTGTAAAATGATTCGTGTTATAATTTTTCCTTCATAGATCATTAAAATTAACTCTTGATTATTGTGTGTATACACCGGCGCGACGTTTCGCCTTACTGGTCATATTCACTAACGTTAGAAGTTACGTGAGACGAGTATTATTTTACTAATACCAAACGACAGTAATCACTTTGACTCATAGTTTATTGGTTACATTTACAATATCACTGCTTTACAGACTACAACCTCGTGTCAGGATTCTCTAGAGACCGCTCTCTAATTACAACTAAAACAACTAGGACCGAATAGTAAACCAGCATAGCTACCGCGTAATAAACTCTGGGACTATCGACTGAGCACTAATCTTAATGAACTGGAGACTGACCGACTGACTGCGGGCAAAAGACCTCCAGTTCTGGCGACAACCTCTTTTATACCATTTAACTACCCTTCCACAACTATATCGCACCATTATTATTTCAGTGTACCCAACGTTGCTTTCTCAGACACCAATATCAATATACCAATTTTACAGAATACGCTAATACTAATAATACGACCCGATCTCCTTTTGCATCGTGTTGGCCACCCAATAGAAAAAAATCTGCTATTTTATCTTAACACCTCATAATTCCAAGAAACAATAAACAGCAAGAACATCTCATGGATACGCCTGTTACTTCAGCACATAGTTCTAGCTAAATGTCTTGATATTGATTGGGCGTTAAACACCCACTATTACACGGCACATACTTGTGTTTCGTAGATTCATTTTGGCAAGAATCCAAAGAAAGCACACGTTTCCTCAATGAACTCGGTCTTGACTTTGAACTAGTAAATGTGAAGTTTATGGATAAGAATCTTGTCTTTTTTGTATCATTATTTGAGGAGATAATATTAAAAGAACATAAATAAAATAATTATGAGGCTGGCATAATCTTGTTGATTCAAAGCCTCTAAATAATTATAGATAAAAAAAAATATGAACCATTACTAGGTATTTACATGTGTTTGTGAAGTATCTGTTGAGAAGATACTAAGAAGTCTATAAGGAACAAAATTATTTATATTTTTAAGTGATAGTGTCACTCACGCTGTAGGCCGTTTTGTCTACAGCATGAATGGATCGCAACCGGCTCGACCTGCATAGCAAGCTGCTATTTCACGTCGGTTTTCTGTGCTACAGTGGTAGTAATCCGGTCGATCCGATAGAACTGTCTACAGCGTGGCTCTACCAATTATTAATAAATCTCTACAGTTGAATCGAACACATGTTACAAATATAATTATCAACTAGGAGCAAACAAATCCGAGAATCACTTACCATCAGGTGACTCACTTGCTTGTTTGCCAGCATATGCAACAAAAAATACCTTAAAATACGTGTGTATCCTGTACATCTGGCGGTGATCTTTGACGGGGTGGAGCGTGATGGCGCGGTGCACCTCCCTGGTCTTCAGCCGACTGGTGTACGCCAGCTCCCCGCTGCCGTTGTGGTGAAGGATTGTTTGCATCTGGAAAATAAATATTCATAATGAATAAGTGGAATTTTAAAGATGAATCAGACATTTTTGAGTGGTAGAGCCACGCTGTAGATAATTTCGTCTACAGCGTGAATGGGTTGGCTCGTCCGGGTCATTACCACTAACTCACAAAAAACCAACGTAAAGTAGCAGCTTGCTGCTGCGTTTCGTACGGTGAGTGATCTCACTCACTCGGATATCTAATCGGAGGACCAAATCCCTCTCCCCTTCCCAATCCCTTAGTTATCCCTTTCTTTTAAGGTCGGCAACGCGCCCATGATCCTTTTGGTATTAGGGGCGTACATGGATGGTGGAGATCACTTACCATCAGGTGACCCACTTGCTCGTTTACCGGCCTATGATATAAAAAGACATATCACATTCACAATAATTTGTGTATTTTTTTTAATCCTGACTCGGCATAGTGCCTACGCTACACCTGATGGTAAGTGTAGCGCAATCCATGAATACTGTTGGCCAACGACAATAAATAAATACACCCAACAGTCACACACATAGTCCTGACCCCACACTAGGTTAAACATGTATCGTGGGTATCAAGAACTACGAGGGACTTGCGGTCCCACAACACCCAGACCCAAGACAAATATTTGTGGATCAGACAAACATTTGTCAAGATGCGGGAATCGAACCCACGGCCTCACGCTTCGCAACCGGCTACTCGCCCGCTGCGCCACGGCGGCTGTCATAGACACTGAATCTATAGTAGATCGGCAGAATTATGCCGGCCTGCTTAATTGCTTCTTCACACTCTTGTAGAGTTTATTTTAATGAGACTAACACACGGCAATTGATTTTTATATATAGATTTAACCGGCAAAGCCCTTGAAGCAAGCAACACGTATCGAGTATCAATATGGATCGAGCCGTGGGTCAGGTGGTAAGCACTGAGTGGTAAAAATAATATGTTTACAGAAGAGGACAGATTTCCGGTGTTGCGTAATGTTTTCTTTTGTATTATCTATTCTTACATACTTACTCACGCCTGCAATCGAAGGGGTAGGCAGAGGTGTAGCCAGTACATCCACATTTCGCCGGGCCCATTTCCGTCAAACTCAGCGTTTATATGAAAAACTCAGCGGTGCCTCTAGCGGATACGTGAGTAACCAAATTTTGTCATACAATTATTTTACGTCGTCGCTAGCGATTTTACTAAGACAAACTCATGGTTGGCCTGCTGAGTGGTGGTGCTTCCGTTTATGAGCAGGTGTACGATCAGGCGAGCGACCAACTCATCTCATGATTCAGATAAATAAATAAAAAAAAACATTCTTAGAGTTTATTGACCATGTCTACTCAATACATATTAAACAACCAACTATACACGCGACAAGTTCATAGCCCCCTTTTAGTTCCAATCAATCTTGTGTTATTTCGCAAAGTCAAAGCACCTAAGGAGGTAATAAATCATAACTCTGTACGTATATTAGCCTACTGTCGGACATTAGTATGATGTATTAATGTAATTGCTCAGTTGTTGAACTGCAGACTCGATGGCAAGGACACCTCTTATGCCTAGTTGTTTTGTATCGTTTTTTTTTTTTTTTTTTATAGTATAGGCCGGCAAACGAGCTTATTTCAGGTGTTATGTCACACATATTTCACATAGGGTAATTCGTTTATTTTCAACCAAATTCCAAAAATTATAAAAGTGATTTTCAGGATACCAAATAGAATATACATCAGCATCATCATTTCTTAAAAAAAAATTGTCTGGGTATCTATGAACAGCGAAATTGTATACCAATGATGCGAAAACCTAGACACGTTAATTTGTTTGTTTAGTGGATGAAGACATTCCTTTCCACTAACTGAGTGATTAACTAAACCACTAAAACATTCACCAGCCACTAGGTAGCAAAATTTACACACTAGCGAGTCCAATCCACCAAATTTTGGTATAATTCCACTAAGTTGGGAACACTGTCTGTAGTTCATTTTTTTGCCATTTTATAGTTAAGTTGGTACATTTATATGTAATATAAATATCAATAGCAACACTATAGAACTATATCTACTATCAGCCTAGCCGCTAGAAAGATCTTTTCTGGAATATCCCCCTTTCTCCTATTAAGGTTAGAATTTAAAAAAAACGCTAAAATATGTGTTTCATTAATTGAGTCAAAGAATATAAATATGAATATAAGTACCGATATTGGACCAGAAATATATTATTTTCCATATATCACTTTTTTTTTTTTTTTACACCCAACAGTCACACACATAGTCCTGACCCCACACTAGGTTAAACCTGTATCGTGGGTATCAAGAACTACGAGGGACTTGCGGTCCCACAACACCCAGACCCGAGACAAATATTTGTGGATCAGACAAACATTTGTCAAGGTGCGGGAATCGAACCCACGGCCTCACGCTTCGCAACCGGCTACTCGCCCGCTGCGCCACGTTTAGAATTGAAATATAACAAAATCGTTTCTCACAAGTCGCAACACAACGGCTACTCGCCCACTCCGCCACGGTGGCTATATTTAATACATACATACACACTCACGCCTGTAATCCCCGAAGGGGTAGGCAGAGGTGTAAACCAGTACACCCACATTTCGCCGAGCGTATCTCCATCCCATATTGTGATAGGGGGCGAGCCTATCGCCATACCGGGCACAAATTCCAGACTCCGGGCTGATATAGCATTTCGTAATAGAAAAACCCAATACCACATTACCCGACCCGAGGATCGAACCCGAGACCTCAGCGTTGACCTCAATCGTACCGTGTACGCATTACAACTGCGCCACCGAGGCAGTCTATATTTAACTTGTAACAATTCTCATATATGGTGAATAACTGAAAATAATTTAACATGTAACTTCTCATGTTAGCGCTAACTTAGTAACCGACAGCCACTCTCAACTTTCTATGAATTTTACGTTTCATAAACATTGAAATACCAGAGAATTTTAATAGAACTAAATGCACCGAAATAAATAAACTCACACGCAACGAAAATTAAACAAATTGTGTAATTTTTAAGTAGATTGAAATATTTGTAGAGTGATTAATGATAGAAAAACAAAAACCCACGCGTAGATAATAAATGCCGGAATATTTTAGTAATTTAAATAGTTCAAGTCTGGATTTTGTCTAGAACTTAATAGATGACCTAGGCCATTTTTAAAATAAATATGGGAAAGTGCATACTCAGTGGTCGTAATAAGAGGGTCATTTTAATATAACCTAGTAGTTTTAGTAGTTCTATAACCTTGATAGTAGGTCGCAAGTTTGGACAAGACAAAAACAAAGGAGATAGTATATAAACATCTTTTTGCACCTGCCCTTAACCCACTCGCAGTGGGGTCGGCGCAACATGCTTTTAACACGTTACAGAAATATTTAGCTTGTAATTTTTACGACCGGCCCCCTGCCTGGTGTCAACGGGGCCATATACGGGTTTGGACCAGGAGACTAAAACAAAGGAGATAGTATATAAACATCTTTTTGCACCTGCCCTTAACCCACTCGCAGTGGGGTCGGCGCAACATGCTTTTAACATGTTACAGAAAGATTTGGCTTGTAATTTTTACGACCGGCTGCCTGCCTCTGGGGACATATACGGGGAAATTTTATAGCATAAAACATATTACAAAATATTAAACAGAAAATATAAATCGAATCATCCAAATCGGTCCACATTTGTCGCAGTTATGAGTGAACATAATATATAAAAAATATTGTATTCCGACGAATTGAAAAAAGGTTCTTTTTGTGTTGTTTAAAAACTGTCTGCATATTTAATATACGAATTACTAGCGGGCTTTTTAGTGTTTATATAACTTGTATCTTTGACTTTACATGACTTTATATGACTTTACGTCGTATCTTACAGCCACGGAACACTACTAACATTTTCTAGCTAGCCTATCCTGCTACAAAGTGGGATCGCGTCCCCAACTCCATTCCTTGAGTACAGGTCTGAACTCACAACTCGCTAACTTGGTATTGGTAACCTGGCAACCACTGAGACTTATTGATCGTTCTTTGCAAAGGTACTTTGATGTTAGTATATATTCTTTTTATAGGAAACTTGTGGGTGTTTATACCTCTTAAGCAGTGTATTTTTTCAGAATACTTTCCAATTGCTAAGCCTACGCTGACTGTCGGTCGTCATCTATCTTACCTTTAAAGAGCTCTATCATGAAAAACGTAATATTTAGCTGGCTGAACATTGATGAACAGACAGTTAAAATCTTAGACTTTGGTACGGAACCCTCGGTGTGCGAGTGCTACTCGTGCTTGGCCCGTTTTCTACTTTGGACGTAGAGTATTCCACTCGCACGTAAAATTGGCGCAACAGGCTCTTTACACATGTTACAGAAGATATTACATTTTTTACAGAATATGTTTATTTTCCTAGTTCTTATGACCAGTCTGACGTCAACTCTACCGGCCAAATCAAGTTAGAAATTAAGAATAAGAGTAAATTATATAGTTCAATGTTATCTCAAAATTAATTCCAACCTGGGAATCCACAAGATTCAGCCATGATCCATTCATGACCAGCAGGTTACTATAAGATTCATCAGGTTACTATATTAAGGTTACCATCAGCTTTTGGAACTCACGCCAACATTACCATCGATGAACAGAAGAGGTCATGCTCATCCTGGGTAGACCCAACGCCATTGAAATGTGGGAGAATAATATAAAAGCAAACAGTCTTATCCGAAGTCACGACTCATAAATTATAATCACTGACTAGGCTGATAGCCGCGTGATGGTGTTTTTTATTAGCCTGAATGACGAGACGAGCAGGTCACTCGCCGGATGTGAGTATATATACAACTACTAACTCCTCAAACCAAGATATTAAATGTAAAATCTCAATGCTCAGTAGGTAATTTCATCGGCTCCAATGTTCTTCCAAAGTGGTATACAACAGCGATTACACCTGTATAAGCAGCAGCTGCTTGGCGTCTGAAATAGACTGGGTGGTACCAACCCAGACGGCCTACGAGGGACCTATCATCTAGTGATATAGATATAATAATACGCACTCACTCACGCCTGTAATCCCCGAAGGGGTAGGCAGAGGTGTAACTAGTACACCCACATTTCGCCGAGCGTATTTCCGTCCCACGATGTGATAGGGGGCGAGCCTATCGCCACACGAGCACAAATTCCAGACTCCGGGCTCATACTGAGCATTTCATAATAGAAAAACCCAATATCACTTTACCCGACCCGGGGTCGAACCCGAGACCTCAGCGTTGGCCTCAATCGTAACGCCTACGCATTACAACTACGCCACCGAGGCAGATATAATAATATAATAATAATAATACACCCAACAGTCACACACATAGTCCTGACCCCACACTAGGTAAACCTGTATTGTGAGTATCAGGAACTACGAAGGACTTGCGGTCCCACAACACCCAGACCCGAGACCAATATTTGTGGTCCACACAAACATTTGCCTCGGTGTGGGAATTGACCCCACGGCCACTCGCCTCGCAGCCGACCACTGACCCGCTGCGCCACGGAGCTGTCTACCAGTAAATATACTTTATTAAACTTTTTGATTGATTAATTTGAGATTGAATTTTATAGTTATCTTGTACCATGGCTTCGATGTTATGCAGATTTCCTAGAAATAATTATAAACAAATTGCCTCATTAGTTTAATTGTAGCATAGGCTGTAAATCGTGCAGCCCTAGGTTCGTATTTAAAACAGACAATATTTTACTAATGACTATAATCTGGCCGGGATGGAATAGTACCTGTAAACTCACTATCACTTTTTGTCCAATGAAGATAAATAACCTCGTCAGGATGTTCAATAAGTTCAATAGTCATTACACATTAAATGCAAACTTATATTACTGTTCACAATTTATTACACTTGGTATGATTTATCACAATTCTAACTGCACTTGGGCAGCGTTTCCACGGAAGAGTTCTAAGCACGACTAAGTCTTCCCAAATAATAACGCACCCTCTTAAATACATCAGCAAATCACCTCTACGATGTCTCGATCTTATTATCTACCCGCTTTACATAGTTATTCTACTGACTTGTTTAACCTTATTCCTTCCTCTCTTTTCCTTAACAGAACCACGCGTGCTGGCTTGCGAAACCATAAATTCGTGATCTCTTCCATCTCGGCTCGGACCAAGAGGTTCCCAAAATCATTCTTCTGTCGGACCATAAAGCTGTGGAATAGTTTACCGGCGGACGTGTTTCCTCCTTCCTATAACATAGGATCCTTTAAACGGAGTGTGAAAAACAATTAAGTAGGCCGGCATAAATCTGCCGATCTACGATAGATACAGTGTCTATCGTTGGCCAACAGTATTTATGGATTGTGCTACACTTACCATCAGGTGTAGCGTAGTCACTTTGCCGAGCCAGGAAAAAAAACAACCTTCACTAATACCAATAATGGTGCTATTACTCATATGTGGGTAACATATCCTTGAGTCGTTAACATCATACAGACGGCGAGTCGAAAAATCTACCAATACGCCATAGCTTGTGTTGCATCCTCTTAGTTATTCTTTTTACTCAGCCCTAAGAGACTACGCCTGCTAGTGTAGTATAATTTAAGAATGGTGTCAACCAAGGTTACATGATGCATCTATCGTAGGTTGCCAGAATTAAGCCAGCCTGCCTAGTTGCTTCTTCAAACTCCGCTTATAGGACTCATATTGTAGAATTTTGTATGGGAATTCATGATAATTTTCGTAAGACATAAAATTGAATAGCGGAGGTACAAACTTGCCATCATTTTAGTTGAAGCCAAAGTGAAGTTGCTCAAGCCAGTCAAGGAAAGGTGAGGATGAGATCAAGTCAAACAATTCTTAAGTGTATTTATATAGACAAAACAATACACCATAGGAAACAACATCCTTACGCAGCTTGTGCTACAAGTTCTTGGTGACGTTTGCAATATTCATATTGTAGATAACGCAATGCAATGCTTCCAAGGCATCAGATCCAGAGGAGCGATTGATATTCCATTTAATGAAACAGTCTTTTAAAACTGATCGTCTTCTAATATGTTGACTTTTACACCATATGGTACGTACTTATGGCAAAATTCCTCTTCACTCAATAACTCTACATAGCGTACCTAGAATACTGGGCTTTGCACAGCGCACAGCCACGCCCTTAGTCCAGACCGATCGATTCACCGAGACGAGAATGTTCTAGTATTTATATTAGTACCTATATCGAGCTAGCTTTTATGTCCCGCTGCGCTTCCATGTTTATTACAGGAAGGGTTTTGAGTTGTAGATTATCATTCTATACATAGGTATGGTTGAGTTTTAAAAATAGTTTTATGTCCGAATTTGGAAGGTAGCTAAGTAGGTAAACCCCATCGAAATAAGAATAAAATGACCCCACCAAAACTCTGTACAAGAGGGCGGGATTATAAAAGTCTTTGCAGCTCATTCATTCATCAATTCATAAAAATTGATTCATGAGTTCTAGTTGACACTTATAAGTCTAATTTTTTGCGCGGTGCAGTACGTCGTATCTCGATTTAGAATTTAATATTTAGACATTAAATTTTATGAAATAAAGTTAATTTTGAACGTTCATTCATTTTGTTGCGTGTTACGTGTGATTAAATTTGCATGTGTAAGTAAGTGGAGCCGTATTTTTGGCAAATTCATAATATGAGAGTTATGGTTTTAGTTATCTTATTTCGATGACCCTATCTATATATGACATCAGACCCTAGCTAAACACTAAATAAATAATAAATGACTTAGTTTACTATGTTCTGTTTTGAGAAACCCCCACAAAAGGAGCAAGTGGGTCCTGATGGAAGGTGATCCCTACCAATGAACCCCCATAATATCGAGGTCTGCTATACTATCTTTTATAAACGTGTGTAAGGACTTTGTATTATGACGAAGAAAAAAGTGGTTATTAATTTTACTGCCTCGGTGGCGCGGTTGTATTGCGTATCTACGCGGTACGACTGCTGTGCTGAGGTCTCGGGTTCAATTCCCGGATCCCCGATCTGAGTATCAGCTCGGAGTCTGGAATTGTGCCCGGTATGGCGATAAGCTTGCCCTCTATCACATCATGGGACGGAAATAAACTCGGCGAAACGTGAGTGCACTGGTTACACCCTCTGCCTACCCCTTGGGATTACATTTTGCATATGTAATTTTATGTTAAAATATTATAAACACATAGCCAAGATAGAGTTCCGGGTCCCGCCGTGCCGTTGTAACCGACGTAAATTTTAACAAAACGATGTTTTAACCGTCAGTATATTTTTTATGTATGTTCACGCATAACTCAGTCAAATGTAAACAAATTTTCATGCTTCTTTTTGTATTTGATGAGGTTAACTTTGGTGGTTTTTTAAATACCTAGCGTTGATGACGAGACGAGAAGATTGCTCACCTGATGGTAAGCGTCACTCTGCCCAAAAACAGAAGCAACACCAATCAGAATTTTGAATTATGAAGTGCTGCATGGCACTGGGCTGCGATCGTCACCCCTAGACTAAGATGTTAAGTCTCATAATGCCCAGTTATTTCACTGGCTTCGATGTCCTTCAACCGGAACACATCAACGATTATACTATACTGCTTGGCGGCAGAAATAGATGAAGTTTTTGTACTAACTCAGACGGCCTCTCGCATACGAGGAACCTATCACCTAGTACGTAGTATGATGGTGGATATTTGATTAATATCTGATAAAGGACTACGAGGAAAAACTCGTATCATTTGAAAGGACATAACTTTTTGAGTGGTAGAGCCACGCTGTAGACAGGTTTGTCTACAGCATGAAAGGGCCGGCTCGTCCGGGTCGTTACCACTGTCGCACAGAAAACTGACGTAAAGTAGCAGCTTGCTGCTGCGTTTCGTATGGTAAGTGAGATATCCGGAGCCCTAAATCCCCACCCCTTACCAATCCCTTAATTATCCCTTTCCTTTAAGGTCGGCAACGCGCCCATAACTCTTTTGGTATTATGGGCGTAAATTGGCGGTGGAGATCACTTACCATCACTGGACTCACTTGCTCGATTACCAGCCTATGTTATAAAAAAAGACAATACTTTTTAAGAAAATATGTATTGCTTATTAATTAAATATACATAATATGGGAGTCATGTCTCTGCCAAATGCACTTCCGTACAATGAGTGCACTTTCTGTTGACCGGGCTTATTTGCATATCCCATTATTTGATAGGACATAAGCCTATCGCCATATGGTCAAAATATTTTTTTTGTATGAAAGATAATCCAGTGTCAAGTTATTAAAAGTATTCTGTTTTTAACGACTCTTGCCATTTGATAACTACTAAGAACAACCAAGCTACTAAGAAATTACCAAGAATTTAGTCACAAAAGGTCAACGCTCTTTTGTCGGAATCCGAACCAATATAAACGTTACCTTGACCTTGCCAAGTCTGGGTGCATGATGCCTTCAGGGTCTGGCTTACTGGCGGTGCAATGGTTGAAGCTGAAATGATCTTAAGGTATCAGGTAGAGAGCAATTTGACTGAGCTTAAATCTCATTATTATTAATAATTAATATTAATATTGAAACAAAAAATTATTCAGCTGAGTATAAACCGTGAATCTAGTGACATTCCGGATTATTTCTGGTAACATAGATTTTTCCTTTACTAAGGTACATCAAGGATTTTTTTTAATTCTTGGTACATTTAAAATACAAATAAACTGCATGTTCGCAATGTAAATTTACCACCCTTCCTACGTCCAGACATCTTTCATCCCTTTCTCTCTATCGTCTCTCGTCTCAGTACATATGGATCGGCCTCCAATTGGTTAAATCATGCCGAGCATCTGGAATTTTCCACGCCAAAAACATTTCTGATTGGCGGAAACGTAGTAGAAAATCAATACTCTCGCAAGTGGTATGGGGTATACACCCTTCCAGAACCTTCGATGCAGATATCGATTTCCCAATGGGTATAAAAGGCCCACCGCGAGCTGCAGCCTGCATTCGGCACCATGGAAGCGCGTGTAGACGTCATTAGCTGACAGAGCCACCCAAGAGGCTTTGTAGCCGAAACAGTCATCAAGATGGTGGGTGTGGCGGCGACGAGACCTCTTGGGGTGGAAGACAACACCTAGAATGTAAAATGGCGAAACAAGCTACACAGAATAGGTACAAATGGTACGGATAATTTTGGCCCGAAGACCGGAGAAAAGACCAATCGGCGATTGGAAACGGTGGGGCTGACGTGGACAAGAGATCGCGCCTGAACACCGGACGTGATGTCTCCAGCCACGACGGGACCTCACCGACCAGTTCTGCGGCCTCCGTGCTTGCCTCGTCAGCGAATTCCTTGGAAATCGAAGACGATGCCGTTGTTTTTAGTTCCTTTGTTTCGGATATAAATTACACAATTTCAGTCTTTCATGAGAATAGTACGTATACAAACTATTCGGGCTCCATGTCGGCAGCTCTGCCGGGACGGACGCTGAATGGTGATAAGTTAGATGTAAATTGCTTGGAACTTAAATATAATTAGAATTAAGGAATGTATGATTTTTATTTGCGAAATCCCTTACACTGTACAAAAGACAGCATTGACTGCTGCACACATAAACACACTTCACCAAACTTTTACAAAAATGTAGAGAAATGCACTGTGTTTTTTATGTTGTGACAATGTGCATACATTGACACAACATAAAAAAAACAGTTGTGTGAATACTGTGATAAAACGCAATACAGCCTGAAGGTCAGAATTCGTATTTAACTAACACTGCGAATGAATTTTAACTAAACTGAGATTAGATTTTGATTTGACAAAAAATGGTATTCTGCTCTTTAAGTTCAGTCCGGTGTAAATATAATCTCATCTCAGTCACAATTTTGATGTTCATATAAGGACATGTGTCATTTAAAAATGTTAGCAGATAACCATTTTGGCTTCAGTCCACTTTTATTCTACTTCTCTCTCAAAAATCTCATTATGATCTATGTTCACATTTAACCACCAATATTGGTTTAAGAGAATACCATTTGCAACTTCCTTGACACAGACTAGATCGGAATGATATTTTGAACATTTTAAATTACGAGAATTGGCCTCCTGACGCCTGACACCTTTGTCAGGATAGACACTGGTGTAAGAATGTGCCTATAATTAGATGAATATATTTCCATCGCACACTAAAACCCCAGTTAAATGGAGATAGTTAAACGCATGACAGAAGCGAAGATATAACATAAAACAGTCATTTATGAGGCAGCATCTGCAATTTAAACGTGAATCGTATATACGACCTCGTCTATGACAGTTTAACATTCTCCTAAATGGGATTAAGATGGCAATTCTCTTGCGATTCTTTAGGACTTCGTACAAAAGCAGTTCCAGCACCAACTGATGGGTACTTGTGGCGAAAGGTGTATGGGAACCGCTGTATTGTCCCTAAATCATAGTACCTATAAAACGTTTGTAGTTAATCCTAATTTAAGTTTGTAGTTAAATGACAGCCTCCATGGCGCAGCGGGCGAGTAGCCGGGTGCGAAGCGAGAGGCCGTGGGTTCGATTCCCGCACTGAGACAAATGTTTGTGTGATCCACAAAAATTTGTTTCGGGTCTGGGTGTTGTGGGACCGCTAGTCCCACGTAGTTCCTGATACCCACGATACAGGTTTACCTAGTGTGGGGTCAGGACTATGTGTGTGACTGTTGGGTGTATTTATTATTTATTAATCAAGGGAATGTATATTACCTGTTATAACATAAATTTACGGCTGTACCCTTAGAAGGTAGGTAGAGGTGCAAGTAGTGCACCCACATTTTACTGAGCTTATTTCGCCTACGTTTTTCCGGAGCTGTCTCTATAGTCTCTAAGAGTCTCTAATAGTCTCTAAGAAAATGACCAGCTTAGGTTGTTAGGCATAGCAAGCAAGTAGCGTATGTGTTTCCAGGCCCGATATATTACATACAACATAATTTTTTGTAACCCACGTTAATGTTAGTTATAGAGGCAAATATATTAATGGTCTTATTCATAATAAGTTATCGGAGCTTTATAAGGCCGTTATTAGATGATTGATAAAAATTGTTATTCATAATCGTTCAATAACGCTAAAACGCTCATTAACTCTCCTATAAAGTGTCACTATTATATAGAAGCTATATAACCCTTCTATAAACCTATTTTAAGCGTTCGATAGTGAAAAACATGGCCGATATCGGTCAGCTGTTTCATAATTGACGTTTAATTTTACGTCTACTGTCTTTTTTTTTTAATTTATAACGGCTTCGCCCTATTATACATTTCGCCAATGACAAGTACTATATTATATATTTTCAACTCTTCCCAAGAACGACGAAATATCATTCGCAGCATCTATCAGAATTCCCGCCAAAACTCCGTCAATTTTCTTTTTAATTAGTTTGTTTCCAGTCTTTCCGAGCCAACCCATACTAAAATCATTCAATCAATCAATATTTTTCTGTAAACTGGCAACTTTGTGTATGATAAACCTATTTTAGTTATCGGAGCTTTATCAAGCGATTATGAATAAAGAATTTTATTGAACGTTCTATAGGCTTAAAATACGTTTTAACTTATGAATTATTATTATACCTTCGATAAGAGTTTTATTATGAATATGTATTATTTTTAATTCATTTTAGCCTTTCAGAAACCGGGCGATTACCGAGCACAACAATGGGCAGAATTATACCGGCCTAAAGTTACTGGCTGACTCCAGAATACGAACAGACTATGACCTGGATCAGGTAATAGGATTTTTTATCCTGGAAAGGCTGTTCACGCGAGCCGAGCCACGAGCAAAAGCTAGTACAAAATAATAACTGTATACGTATACGCGTTTATACGTGCATTTATGACGCCCCCGCCGCATCCGCCAGACGGAACGGACCTAAAATCAATAATGCACGACCTATCTGCCTAGGTCGTAGGGCGCGGGCGTGGTGGGCGGAGGCTAGGTTCCGTTTTAATGTAACTGGTGGTAGAGCCGCGCTGTAGACAATTTTGTCTATAGCATGAATGGGCCGGCTCGTCCGGGTCGTTACCAGTCTCACAGAAAACCGACGTAAAGCAACAACTTGCTATCCGGAGGCCCAAATCCCCTCCCCTTCCCAATCCCTTAATTATCCCTTTCCTTTAAGATCGGCAACGTGCCCTTGACTCTTTTTGTATTGTGGGCGTACACGGGCTGTGGTGATCACTTACCATCAGATGACCCACTTGCTTGTTTGTCGGCCTAAGAAATAAACAACAAATTAAAAAAAAACGTAAAATCGCTTTATTTCAGAGACAATTGGTCCCATAGATCCTAGATGGTAGGTCCCTCTTACGCGAGGAGCCGTATGAGTTGGTACCATCGCTAGTAGACAATACTGCCGCTAAGCAGCAGTGTGTAACCACTGTTTCGGTTTGAAGGACATTGTAGCCAGTGAAATTACTGGTTATTATGAGACTTAACAATTTATGTCTCGGGGAGACGAACGCAATCCAGGCTAGTTGCTCGTTTCGTCATTCAAGCAAATACTTACCTAAATAAAAAAATACACCCAACAGTCACACACATAGTCCTGACCCCACACTAGGTTTACCTGTATCGTGGATATCAGGAACTACGAGGGACTTGCGGGTCCCACAACACCCAGACCCGAGACCAATATTTATGGATCACACAAACATTTGTCTCGTAGGGGAATCGAACCCACGTCCTCTCGCTTCGCAGCCGGCTACTCGCCCACTGCACCACGGATCTGTCTTTTGAGTTAGAACTACGACTCAAAATTAATTGTTTTCTTTTCAGCTTTTTAGTTATATTTTGATTCGGATATTTTTTGTTGTCTCTTCAATGCCTGACAAGACACAGCTCACCGGACCTTGTTTGCAAATTCGCTCTTATCGTAAATTACGAAGATTGCCGAAGTACATAATCTAATTCGTAGTTCTGTGCACACAGTACATCCGCGCCCGGCAGCACGGACCTAAAATCAATAATGCACAACCTAGGTATCTACCAGGGCGTGGCGGCTAGATTGCTTTTAACACCCGTCAAAAAAGAGGGGTGTTATAAGTTAGACACCTACGTATGGCTGTCTGTGGCATCGTAGCCCCTAGACGAATGGACTGAGATAAAGACAAACCAGAAGAAGAAAAGAAACTTTACAAGTGGTAGAGCCACACTGTAGACAATTTTGACCATAGCATTAATGTGCCGTCTCGTCCAGGTAACTGGCGTAAAGTAGCAGCTTGCTGCTGCGTTTCGTACGGTGAGTGAGATATCCGGAGGCCCAAATACCCTCCCCTTCCCAATCCCTTTCCTTTAAGTTTGGAAACGCCTAGTGGTCAACGCCCGACTGACAGTCCAGTCTAAATATAATGTCGACCCGTCAAGAGATATTGCGACCCTCGAGATTCGGCAGAATTATGCAGGCCTTTAGGGATCAACAACGCGTATTTATTTATTTATTTATTTGGAAACTCAACAGCTTATGATTACAAACTAATTCGTATTATCTACTTAAATAACTAGCTATAGCTAATTACACTACACTCTTAAGCCAATTAAAGAGTTTCACGACATTAATTATAGGTGAACTGGGTAAATTACAAAAGTGGAGTATAAAAAAGAATTATAAAAATGTTAACAAATCTAGTAAAATGTAGTGCTGATACGTGTAAAGAGAACAATTAAACAAAAATTAGCGAACTTATTATGACTATTATGACTTATTCATGAGATGATGGCACATTCGGGTTTTAAAGGTATTTTTAGATAGGTGGAACATATCAATGTAAGAAAATTTTTCGTTATAATTACGGAGTAGTCGCGGCATGACAGAATTTCGACCATAATTCGTTCGGAGGTACGGTACATAGAACAGCGGATTACTTCTCGTACGCTTTTTAGGTGCACAAAAATTAACACAACCTAAGAGGTGTGAGCTGTTCAACCTACCATTCACAATATCGAAAAGCAGACACATATCTAGCACCAGACGTCTATCAACCAAAGGTAACAGTTGGTAGTGTCTACAATCTGCTAAATAATTAACGTGGCGTCGACGAGACTTGATATTCAGGTGTTTTATGAGCAACTTTTGAATACGTTCTATCTTGTTATTGTAGATATCATACTGAGGCGACCAGATTGGACTACTGAACTCTAAGATACTGCGTATATAGGCATAAAATAAAGTTTTTAATGTACCAACATTATTAAACGCAACGCATGTACGAATGATAAAACCAAGGTTACGGTAAGCTCTGTTTACTATATAATCGACATGCTGAGAAAATAACAATTTCGAATCCAAATATATTCCCAGATCTTTTACCAATTCTACTCTTTTCAATACATTATCTCCAAACTTGTATCCGTATTTTATTGGTTTCTTCTTACGACTGAAACTTATTATTTGACATTTATTAAAATTAACATTTATATTGTTGCTAACGTAGTATTCTTGTAAGGCATTAAGGTCACGTTGAACCAATTCACAGTCGGTTCTGGAGCGTATACGCAGGTAAACTTTTTTGTCATCAGCGTATAAAAGATGGTTGGCATATTTAAAACAAGACTCGATGTCATATAGATACGCGATATAAAATAACGGCCCAAGGTGTGAACCTTGAGGAACGCCAGAAGGGATTTTGACAAAACTAGACTTGAAGCCACCAATAACAACGGCCTGTGAACGATTAGAAAGATACGAACGAACCCATCTTAGCAGATCCCCATGAATACCAAGTCTCTGTAACTTTGCTAAAAGAATATCATGATCTACTCTATCGAACGCCTTTTCAAAATCTGTGTAGATCACGTCTACTTGTCCCGTGTTTTCCATTTCGCGTAGAACGTAATTGCAGAAGGTTGCCATATTCGTTACGGTGGAACGACCCCTTAGAAAACCGTGCTGATGTTCAGGTATGCGTCGAGATATAATGGGATATATAGTTTCATAAATAATAACTTCGAAAATTTTACCTATAATATTTAAGATAGATATAGGACGGTAGTTATTAATTGACGATTTAGAACCTTTTTTATGGATGGGAATTATGTGTGCTTTCTTCCAAGCATCCGGAAATACACATTCATCCAGGGATTTCTTATATAAGAGTGTAATGGGGTAAGCAAGACTGTAAGCGCAGCTAGATAAAAATATTGCCGGTATACCATCGCATCCAGGTCCCTTAGACTTATCCAACGAACGCAACCTTTTATGTACATCAACTTCTGAAACATGAATTTTACTAATACCCTCATTATTATCATACAATAATCTGCTGAAATTCTCATGGACACAATCTGACGAATAATTTTGCAGATTCGGTGACTTAAGAAATACATTTTGAAAGAAGTTGTTAAATGCTTCACTAATCTCATTTCCCTCACTGTAAGTTACTCCATCCTTATTAAAAAAATTTGGGTATTGACTACCACCCCTTTTTGTTTTAACGTAGGACCAAAAGGCTTTCGGATTCTGAGTAATCAAATCCTCAGTGCGTGAGCTGTACTGAGCAAAGCATTGTTTTTGCTCAATATGGACTCTAGCGCGAAGCAATGAGAATTCCATGTAGTCACGATGGTTGCCGTATTTCTTCCATCTTTTATGTATTATTGATTTTTTGTAAATATTTTTTATAAGTGACTTACTATACCAGGGTGGATACTTATTTCTTGGAATTCTATTACTAGTCGGTACAACGTTATCTATTGCATTATTTACGGCTTCATAAAAATGTTTTACTGCATCATCTATCGTGTCAGACAAAATCAATGTATCCCACTCTATGGAACCTAATTGTTTATTTAAGGCATCAAAATCGCATTTATAGAAATTTCGACGAGTATTGTTAACTTCGTTTATTGGTGTGATATATAAATCAGTTGTCTCTATTATGAGTGAGGGGTGGTAGTTATCCTCAGGAAGCATGGGGTCTAAACATCTGTCGACGGAGAGGTGAACGTTGCAAAAAGTGAGGTCTAATATACGATCATTTTTATTAGTGCAAAGATTATATTGCCTTAGGCCTAAAAATGTTAGATCCTCTTTGAAAGAGGAAGCAGCTATCTGGATTTCTTGTAAACCTACATGGTTCACAAAACAGTCATCAACAGTCCAGCGTAGGCAAGGGAGATTAAAATCACCCGCTAATATGATTGTGTTTCTGGGATAAAGGTCGTTTATGCGTTCTACTGATTTCCTCACATTTTCCAAATGTTGAGGAATATCACCAGCATCTGGAGGAATATAAACAAGTATAAGATGCACATCATATTTAGTTCCTATTCCGTGCGATGGCATAGTAACACACAGCAATTCCGTCCGCGCGCAAGAGATTTCAGTACTCATGGTGGCAGCTAATAAGTGTTTTACACAAATCATTACCCCACCTCCTGTCTTTTTCCCGGTTGTCCGAAGATTTCGATCACAACGAAACACATCATACCTGTCATCACAAAATTCCGAATTTGAAATGTCATTCTGTAGCCACGTTTCGGTGAAAAGTAATATATCATAATCGTTTAGCAATATTGTATTGAACAAATCAAGACATTTAGTTCTAAGGCCACGAACATTTTGGTAGTATATTTTTAAGTTACTAACCATCATCTTTCACAGGTGTAAATATACAAGATAATGCGTGCACCGCGACAATTGATTGAGAACCAATACAAGTATAGTTCCGAACAAATCTTTAGTATTATGTAAATATTACAAGGTGAAAAAATCAGACGGTAAACACGGTGACGTCCAAACATGGACGAAGCCATGAATATGCATATATTTTATAAACATTGGACTACAAATTATTCTCATATTTTTCTTAAACGTCTAAGCAAGTGTATGTGAAATAACATACTATAAACAACATAGAGATGATGTGTAGCACTCGAAGGAGTCGACTTAATCAGTCGAGAGTGTGTTCTGATAAGTAGTTGTTTAATTATAATAAGAGTACAGTTGTATTGTATAAACATCATCATAACTCGCATTATCGTATGATTACTGAGATATAAAATTATAATAAATAATACCAAAGATGACTTATAATTATTTCTTAAAATTAATACCCGAGCTAGTCCAAACGTGCCACTCATTAATTTAATAAAGCAAAGCCAACACAGTACATTGCTATTAGTAATAACTTGTAACGTTAAAATATAACTAATAAAATTGAATGTTAAGAAGAAATTATAAAAACTAGTGATTACAACACAAACTACTAAGTGGTTAAACAAGTTTATCTAACATATCCATATTGCGAACATGGATTAATTCTGATGTTACGGATTTCCGCATAAATATCCGTCCACCGCGTACCCACACAAATTTATATTTGAGTTCTTTGCCGCGATGACGGGCCGCAGCGTGCAGTGCCTTGTTCTCAGGCGATAAGTTCTCCACAACATAAACGGCTGACTTGTTGTTATCATTACCCATGCCCAGGTCACTAGTATTCGTAGATGATTCTTTTGGGTTTAAGGGCGTTCTGGGCGGTGAAGATCACGTAACATCAAGTGGCCCACTTGCTCGTTTACCGGTGTACGCTATAAAAAAAATAACAAGGCGAAAGGCAAGATGATATATAGCACAAATGCAGGCTCATATAGGACGTCTGTACGGACCTAAAATCAATAATGCACGACCCGTCTGCATAGGGCCGGGTGTGGCGGGTAGCTTGCTGTTTATTGTACATACATACGCACTTACTCCTGTATGGGTAGTACGGGTAGTTGAAGGGATAAGCAGAGGTGTAACTAGTACACCCACATTTCACAGAGCTTATTTCCGTCCGATGATGTGATAGGGGGGGAGTCTATCGCCATATCGGGCAAAATTCCAGACTCCGGGCTGATAAGAATTTCGTAATAGATAAACCCAATATCACTTTCACACCCAGGGATCGAACCCGAGACCTCAGAGTCAGCCTCAGTTGTAACGCGTACGCATTAAAACTGCGCCACCGTGGCAGAAATCGAAATCTATCAGCCCTTTAATCATAACATTGGGTGTGTTGCGACGAACAAAATACTGAATATTATAGGTTTGACTCTGAGTGTCTAATTTAGTTTTCGTTCGGGAAATTTTATTTTGTTTAGTATCATTTGTATTTGTAATTATTATCAGCTAATAACTAATGTAATAATGACAGCCTCCGTGACGCAGTCGGCAAGTAACCGGCTGCGAAGCGTGAGGCCGTGGGTTCGATTCCCACACCGAGACAAATTTTGTTGTTATCCACAAATAATTGTTTCGGGTCTGGTTGTTGTGGGACCGCAAGTCCCTCGTAGTTCCTGATACCCACGATACAGGTTAACCTAGTGTGGGGTCAGGACTATGTGTGTGACTGTTGGGTGTATTTATTTATTTATTATATTATTTATTTATTAGTGTCAACAGTGAAACTGACGCTGCTGTACCTACGAGTTGCGTATTAAACCTCTAGGATAAGTTTCTAACATAAGGTCGATCCTGGTGCTGAGGTTAGTGTTGATGTTCGACCACATAGCTTAAGGTCTTTCATATCGATATTTTATTACCTGTAGAAAATTTATACACTGTGGGCATCCTATAACCTCGCACCGAAATTTAAATGTCAGTTTTTGACGCCAGATGTCACTGTTCTAAATTTCCTGTAGTAGATGTAGTATGATTCATAAAAAATACATTAAAACATTTGAAATTGTTTATCATTTGCACCTTTGAACATCTCATGGTTCGCCCCCATCATGGGACGGAGATACGCTCGGCAAAATGTGGATGTACAGGCGTGAGTTAGTGATTTTGATATTCAGTTAAATAATAAAACTACTTTAACTACAATCCAATCGTAATGAATTTGAAAAAAGAAACAATTATTTCCCCATTCTTTCGTAAAAACTAAGCCTCAGTTACTATCTACTATCTAGCTGTAATACCATTTGCATGTCCCGGAGGCTGGTGGCTGAGCTTGGTTGAACGCGAGCCGTTTTTGCGCGGCCGCGTGGCCGAAACACCGTTACTCCAAGGTCTCGGCTAGCCGACGCATCGGGTTCAACAATTACACGTGTACAATGTACCGGTCTAGCTGTTTCTCAATACTATCCGGCTATTTATAAAACAGTAATTAAAATACACATTCTTTAGTTCCCACGGTGCATCTCTGTCGAGCGAATTCGACCGTGCTGCAAGTTTATAGGCAGATTTATTTATGGCATTGCATTAAAATAGGGAATAATGTCACCCTATTATTTGTTTTAAAAATAAACTAGATATATCCACAGACAGTTGGCAAGTTCAGCGCTTTTACAAATTTTTGGAAGATATTCAATTTTTAACAGAAAAATCTAGTTTTATTTACCTAGTTTTAATTTCTACTGCCTGCTTAGATAATAATATGGTTGTTGATAGATGGTTCTTCTAGATGTTAAATTATGGAAGGTATTTCATTTAACTTGTCGAGTAAAAGTTAACAGCTAGAAATGCTAGAGGGCGTAGTAAAACTACTGGGCATACACTGCCGACTGGTATAAGTCAATGGTGTTTTTTTTATATTCCCAAGGGCAGATTAATTTAACGGTTGCAAAGGTCCATTATCAAGGGCTTTGGCTGACTTTGAATACTATGAAACTCAAATTTGACAAAGCATTAGCTAATAGACACCCCAGAAATATTAGTAATCAGATTGCCACAGAAAATACTCGTAAAATATTACACAAATTTCACACGCGAAAAGTTACGTCTCAAATAAAACTATTGTCTTTGTTTAAATTTGAGCGAAATCATTGCATCACTTGTAATAAATTGTCCACGAAGATTGACAAGGTCAAGAGCGGGTACCGAACCAAATGAACTGACGACCGACCTCATCTCAGTGTCGGGGAGACTATATAAATTGTCAATGCAAGTTGAAATTTAAGCTATCGAGATTTAATTCATGGTGTTTTATTAAGCGTAATAAAACCACCTGCAGGCTGCGACTTGGTATGTTACGACGTCGCGTCGCCGCGTCACGTCGCGTCGCCGCGTCACGTCGCGGTCTCGTCACGTCGGCGGCAATGTCGCATCTTCCAACATGAGAAAAAAATAGGGGCTTTCATTGGCACCAAGTATTTTAATGATGTTGATGACACGGCATTTATGTAGATGATTAATTTGTTGGAAATAGGTACTTTTTATAGAGAATACTGAGTTTTAAGCATTATTCCGACAATTTTGTCTACAGCATGAATGGGCCGGCTCGTCCGGGTCGTTACCACTGTCCCACAGAAAACCGGCGTAATGTAGCAGCTTGCTGCTGCGTTTCGTACGGTGAGTGAGATATCCGGAGCCCATATCCCCCTCCCCTTCCCAATCCCTTATTATCCGTTTCCGTTAAGGTCGGCAACGCGCCCATAATTCTTTTGTATTGTGGGCGTACATGGGCGGTGGAGATCGCTTACCATCAGGTGACCCACTTGCTCGTTTACCGGCCTATACCATAAAAAAAAAAATCCTTATTGTTCTAAAATTTCTCTCATTATATAAAATATAAATGATATTTATCATTCAATAATAAAATCATAAATTTTATACGATGTAGTTTTTGCGTCATAAAGTAACAATCAAATAAACAAACAAATAAAATGGACTATTCCATATTAATAATATTGTAAAATTTATAGTTGCCCAGTGTATTTCTATGATGCTATGAATGTTATGTATACATTAGTTGATATGATTTCTATACATAAGTTTATTTATTTTGTACTGACTTGTCATAAATCCTATTTTATTGCCTACATGATTAATAAAACTATTTCAATCAGTAAAAACACTCTATAATATGCTGTTATATATTTTAAGTGTTTCTGAAAAAAACTTACAACACTTACAGTATACATTCCGACCAATAGTATTATATTTCAAAGAAGAGAAAGTACGTGTATGGGCAGACGTGAGATTTGCACACAATTGTGGTTTTCACAAAAACCAGTTTCTTCACTCGTCGGGACTCGGGACCGCAATTACTGACAAACATGGGATGTGAACAGAGCATTTATATCAAATCGTATTTAAACAAAAACATGTGGGCCAGTCTTTGGGGACTGCCGATAGAAGTGAAAAGTAAGTAATTTATGAATTGTATCGTCGAGCTAAATATTACATTACTATTTTTGAATTATTTAATGTATACTAATAACGCATGGAGGTATATCTATGTAGATATATAACTACACAGTATACATATAGCTCATGGAAAGCGTTCGGTGACGATGACGCGAGTTCCATGATTTTTATTCACCCACCCAAAAAGGGCACAACGCACCTATTGAAGTTTTCACTTCATAAACTAGGGGACTTGAAGAACGAATTCATATTTTTTGAGAGTCAGGATCTCGAAGTTGTTAGAAAGGAAGAATATTCAAAACTTTGCATTCGGTTATTGATTCATCAAATCTTACACCCGGTTTCTGATAGGCTGATCAGTGAAAAAATTTACAAATCAACTGTCAATTCTCTTGCAATTGAGTTGCTAAAAGCGTGGTCAACACCTACAACACAGATGTTAGTTAACATAGCTTTCAAATTAATACGAAAAATCGTATGTCAAATGATATTAGAGTGACATCAGATATTATTAAATTCACTAAATAACGTTTCAGCAACTCAAATTGATTTGACAACGGTGTCAAACTCAAGGTCTGTTATATGAATGTTGATTTGATCAGCCTTTCAGAAACCGGGTGTTAGAGTGTTAACACAATCAAGTAATCATTTGAATAACAAGTCTTTGATAATACGATGGATTTTAGATTCAGTTTGATGAATAGACTTTTGATATGTACATAGAGATTTTCTTAAATAAGTATATAGAGTATTTATTTTATATCCAGACGAGTAACATTACTAATCACAAGGTATCCCTTGTATGCGAGAGAGTGTCTGGGTTGCTACCACTGCTTTGTATATTTCTACCGCCAAGCCGCACTGTTGTGTTCCGATTTGAAGGACATTGAAACCAGTGAAATTACTGGGAATTATGAGACTTAACATCTCATATCATCATCTATCATCATGTCTCGGGGTGACGCCCGCAGTCCAATGTTATGCCGTGCTTTGTAATGTTGCTTCTATTTATGGGTAGGCGTGGCGCTTACCACCAAACGAGCGACCTACTCATTTCGTCACTCAAGCTAATAAAAAATCAGTAGTAATAATCTTTTATTTTGTTACTTTGATATCTAATTATATAGGTATCATCTAGATATATAGAATCGAAACGACTCACTGCTCAATCACGAAATCTCAAAAACTACTTAAGCTAGGGTCATTAGATTTGATCAGATGATGGTTTGTGTAATGTAGGAGTCCGTTAAGAATGGATTTAGAACATTGGCTCCTTTTTGTCCCAGGAAAAGGCATTCGCGCGAGCGGAACCACGGGCAACAGCTAGTAACATATAAAGGTGAATTGATATTAACACGCTTTTCCTTAATTACAGGTCAAAATCGTGAGTGGATAATAAAATATTAATAATTACGGACAATCAATTTAATTACCTACCTAAAATATATAATGTGATTGTCCAAGGGTAGACAATAGGTTTATCCGTTTATCTAACTGCCGTTGAAGCATGATTGTTCCTTTAAAGTTTGATATATTATTATATTTTTAATATTAAGTGGCAGAGCCACGCTGTATATGTAACGTTTGTCTATACTCTAGCCGTTCCCTATGTTCTAAATAAAGATAGATTGGCTTACTATCAATAGTATTCCATACAAAATGTGTCAAAATGTTACTGCCAGTAAGCAAATCTGTCGATAGACAGAATGTTGGGACGGCCATAAAGCATTAATGAGCAGACTCTACCAGGTATTACCAGAGAAAACCCGCGAGTAATGGCAAGAGTGAGATTTCCAGAGGCCCAAATAACCCCCTCCTCCCCAATCCCCATTCCTTTTCTTTAAGGTCGGTCATTCTAGTATTTATGAGAGGTGGAGATCAATTACCATTAGATGACCCACTTGCTTGTTTGCCAACCTCTGCTATAAAAACAGGCCTTGGCCTCTTTGTTCTGAAAATAATAGAATTTCCACTTTCTTACACTTTCAATAGACGTTCTTTTTCTTCTTCAGTATAAAGTCCACAACTGCCTCATAGACGAAAACTATTTACTCTCTCATTTTTGTAATCAAATTTATAGATATGTGCTTTAAACGACCATTTGCTGCATTTTACTGCATAACGTAAGTATTTGGGATATGAAAATGTTATATTTCTTTTCTTCGTGGACGATTAGAAAAGTTGATTCTTTATTAAAAACCCAATATTAAAACATGATTGAGTACGAATGAATAAATGATAAAGGAAGATCGAAATCCAATCGAAGAGATGAGAGAGCGGAATCAATAACGTCTTACCATTTATATGAGCATCAACCACGATATTTATGAGAAAGATCTTTTAGAATCTTCATTTACTGCATATAACAGTACACGATTCACACGACCAGTCTCAAGTGAGGATTTTGCATGGATTATCGTCATTTCGCAAGTGTCGTGCCTTAACTGTACAACGGTACCGACCTGTTGTCGCAACATGTTTTTCTTCAGTAAACACGTTGGATGACCACTTAGCAAGCCGTTGACCAGCCAACCTCTTCTAAATTTGCAAATATTTACTTTTATGACAGGTCAAGTTTAAGATGTGATTTATATGGCAAAAGCCAGTAAAAAACCACTACTGCGCTCGCGGAAAGTACAGGTGGCATTGTAGGATGTACATAAATTCATCTCCAGTCTCTGATCGCATTAAATAAATCAAAACACAGACTCTGATTTTACGAGGACCTTTCCCGAGTGTTATGGCAGTATCTCAGATAGTTAGCCTGGTAACGCTATGAAAATGTTTTACGAGACTATCCCGCCCACACACCCGCCACTGTAACTTCTGTAAGCCAGGATCGACAGTGGCATATTTCGACACCGAGCAATAAAGCTCGGCGAATCCCTGGGAATGTTAATGTATCTTTATCCCGCAACGAAATGAATCAAATAGAAAATTAGGGGGAAGTTGGAAATAATAATTGTCTTCTTCCCTCCATAGCAAAGCGGGAGACAAAATAATGAAATTAGGAGGTCTTAACCTCAGATACAAGGACTTTTACAACTGGAGAAATGAAAAATGAAAATGTTTTTCCAAAATGTATCAATGTTAACAGTTAATAGTCAAGCTTTTTGGTCATGGGTCAATAGACAAAGTAGAGTGGCATCTCGAGCCCCATATATGTTTTGCCTATTGAACAGTTCTAAACACAGAGACTTTGGTAAGGGTAAATACAAAATTAGATTTTTGACTGAATTGAACCAGGCTTTGTCTCACTATCCTGTTTAAGTCCGAAAGTGTTGGTCCATACCGTCATGTTGATAGGTCTACGACTTTCGGGTAGCGGTTTGACAACCAATGGCTAGTCCATTCTATATAAAAAATATACGCTTTACTATTCATTTTAACGATTTGAATGGAGGGTTCATTTCAGTTTCAGTTTTTAGTCAAATTTAATCTTACATAATATCCCAAATACTTTTTTTCGGTGGTGGGCATCAGTAAACAAGAGAAACCAATATTAACATAAGAAACAAGTACCCACCATCATATTATATTCAAACACTTTAGCCAGAACGAAACAAAATTTCTTGATAAATAAAAGTAAAGTTATCGACTTCAATATACATAAGTTCTTGATAAAAAATATAATCTTTCGACTGACTTTCATTGTACAGTAGTCACAATCAATTAGACATCAAGCAAAACATGATTATCGCCAAAATAACCTTGTTATCTACAAACATGTCGCGTATCAAGTGGACATCATGGGGACACTTTCTATCGACTACCACTAAACCGGATTACATCTAGAACTGCAGTTGCGAACCTGCTAGAATCAAGTAATTGAAGGAAACATAAATACTAAATAGGTAACAGCAATGACAGTTTTAACTGAATTAAATAGAAGAAAGAAACTACGTTATGAATTTCCATCATACCACAAAACTCTGATAAAATAGATTTTTAAAGGTCCTGGAACATAATGCTTATGAAGTTTATAGCTGATAAAAATCCAATCCTTGGAAGACCAACTTGATGGTAAATCGTTACCATCGCCCATGACGTCCAAAAGAAGTTCATTCCAGATTCTGAAATTGCATGAGAGAAATTACCACTGGAAACGCACTGTATTAGAAGTAGATGGGTAGAATTAATAAACTTTATTGTTCTGAACGATTTACCGTACACTCAATAAATAAAAACATTACAATCACAAAACAAAAGGACAATAATAATAAGTGATCTTATCGTTACAGACGGAATGAATAATAAAGAAGCCAATGATATTATACTATCAGATTATAGTAATAAAATGATCGAAGTCTAATGCACTGTTATTAAAGAAATTCGACTATTTCATAATAAGTTCATTCATTTGCTTCGTAAAGTTCCTGGGAACGGACACAAAGAGCCTTTATCTTGAAATAGACAGGACTGAACCAACGGCTCACCATTCACAGAATGACACAAATAGACTATAAATTGGGATGCTGAGAATACAATTAACCGTTGGAATACACTTCTAGTTTTCTCTATGTAAATTATATACATATATTGGTAGTGTATATTAATTGTTAATTATCACTTGCTTTAACGGTGAAGGACAAACATCGTGAGGAAACCTGCATACCTGAGAAGTTCTTCATAAGAATTTTGAAGGTATGTGAAGTCTGCCAACCCACATTAGGCCAGTGTGGTAGACTGAAGGCCTAACCCCTCTCATTCAGTAGAGGAGGCCCGTGCCCAGCAGTGGGACGTATATAATAAAGGGCTAGTAAAAAAAAAAAAAAAAAAATATATACAAAGGGCTAGGCTACAAATACTCTCAGAATAATCTTGACTGTTGATCAGTTTGATCACGGGCGTTGGCCCTCCCATATTGTTTATAGCCTTAATCATCTGAAATAGACGTGCAGGCCGATGATGATCTTAACTCAAACTCATTAGGCCATAGTATGTTGTCGGATTTTTAAGCAACTCAGGATTGCTGTCTTAATGATTTACTTGCAACTAAGTCGGCTGACGGTTAGTGATCTCTACCATCCTTAAAAAATTGAATGGGGATAAGAAATTTGGGCCGACATTCTTCAATGGCTGGCTTCAATGTCCTTCATACCGTAACACAACAGTGCTTACACATTGTTGCATAATTGAAAACATTATCTTTATTCAGAATTATATTTCATTTGGTATTTACGTACTTCACTTTGCGTATCTGAGAGTTCTATAATAATCTATATAATTATTTTTACACTCCCGTAAAAAGAAGGGTGTTATAAATTTTACCCTTTAGTCTGTAATCATGTCAGAAACTATGAACGAGTTGACGACCGACTTCCCGCCAAAACTATTTAACATAATTATTTACCACTTACAGACGACAATCCATGAGGACATTTTTTGTTTTATTTGCATAATGTAAGTACTTACTTGTTAGTCTAGGAACGCATTTTACACATCACGTACGCATGCGCAGATAGCATGACGATAGTTTACATATTTTACAAATATTTTAAACATTTGGGAAATTTTCCATTGAAATTATAGTACAAATAGTGACGGCACGGTATGAAAGAGTACTTGAAGATTTTGAATACAACACTATCAAAACAGTTGAAACAACTCTTATTACCTCCTCCTTCTTTCACCTGCCCTTATCCCATTCACAGTAGGGTCGGCGCAACATGGTTTTTAATACATGATACAGAAAGATTTGGCTTGTAGTTTTTACGACCGGCCGCCTGCCTGGGGCGCAAAAACCTCTTACTACCAAAAAAATGATAATAAAAAAATAACTGTAATTAAAAAATGCTTAGATAAAGATAATAGGGTTGATGTATGAACTTGAATTCGAACATTAATTTATACGCATATTACAAACAAAGTAATACAAAAAAGAAACCCTAAGACGAAAACAAAATCAAAATTGGTTGAAAAATGAGCCCACAATTAATATTTCAAATATTTTCAAAACGCGTGTGAAAGTGAAATGAAATGATAGAGTTATGAGACCATCTCGCTATCTCCCTCGCACGCGTGCGCCGCGTTATGACCATCGTATATGTATACGTCATCGTACATGACGCGCATCTTTTTACTGTCATTCGATAGTCATGCTCTCCACCAGATTAAAATAGCCTATAACTTAAATATTTTTGAGAGGGTTTATAAAATTCTTTCTATTATGTATTATGGGCTATGTAAATCATAAAAAAATACATAAATCGACCCTATTTAATCGAGATGGTTCTAAATGTTTGAAGAATGTTCAGCCGTTTAAAAGTTACAGATATTTTTCATATTGACGTCAGGGGTTTTGAACGGTTAGTTTATAAGGTAGTCTACGCTTCATAATTCCGATCAAGTTTTACTAACAAACCGAAACCCCGTAGTTTTAAATTCCTGTGACCCTGGAATCCTAGCTTAGCATCAGGATATGTCTCCTGTATCTTATGAAAGTAAATACTTCTGGCAGCCAAACACGCAGTGAGTATGCTAATCTCTTCCTTCTATCAACGACGAAGTTTTAGAATATTCCTCGGATATGTATCAGCCTTGTAGTTGAGCATGAATTAAAGGGGTTAGGTCTCAGTCCCCCACGCCTGCCTCATGCGCAGATTGGCACACTTCCCCGAAATTCTTATGTAGAGTTTTCAGGTATGCAGGCTTCTTTACAATGTTTCTTTCATTATTGAAGTAAGCGATAATTAACAATTATTATTACACACAAAACTTAGAAAAGTTAGAGGTGTATGCTCTTGGGGCTGGTTTCGAACCTGCGATGAACCTGCGATTTTCATCGCGTCAGTCCGTACCACTACCCGCTGAACTATCGCTACCAAATTCCTCGGATACTTGCCACTAAAAAAATGTTGCCACTTGATCACCGCATTATTATTCGTAAATGAGTGATTCTTTGAATTTTTAAACGCCTAAATTGCTCCGATGTCTTTGACCGCGTAAGTGCGTAAGGATTTGTATCGACGTAAATTGGTTGAAAAATGGTTGAGTTTTTTTACGGACGGGGGTTTTTTTTACAATTTAGGCAACGGAAGTGATTTTCTGATCGATAATGTTGTAGTTTGTGAATGTGTTCATTTTGATACTATCGCGGTTTTTGGCAATAAATCGAAACTGATGTTTGTGGTTTTTTTATTCGATTGAATGACGAGGCGAGCAAGGTGCTCGCCGGGTGGTAATCGTCGCACCTGAACATAAGCAGTAGCAACATCATCCAGAACTACTGTACAGATTTTAAACTAATAGTGCTACGATAGTACTGAGCTCTTTGATTTTTTGTTTATTAGCTTGAGTGACGAAACGAGCAGGTCGCTCGCCTGATGGTAAGCGCCACGCCTACCCCTAAATAAAAGCAACACCATACAGAGCTTCGAATTATAAAACACTGCATGGCATTACACTGCGCTCGTCATCTCGAGACATAAGATGATTGTGTCATAATGCTCAGTAAGAAGCTAAAGGTAAAATTCCACGACTTGGGACTTTCCTTACGGTCAAAATTATTTAAAGCAAGAGGTAAAATATTTTGGGTCTGACTAATTTATTGATCTGAAAATATTGATTGTTGAAACATAATTGACAACGTAATAAACTCTATTTTATCCATATAAGACACGTTTCTATACAAACCGATAAATTCTTTCACGCAATAGGTTGTGTTATTAAACAAATTACCTATAAAATGCATTATAAGATATTTATTATAAATCCAGTTCAACGTCGGAAGTAAAGCATCGAAGCAATCGCAAAGCGAGCGGCCTCTACTTGAGGCAAACTGAGGTAAACAGACGCTTTGGAACAGGGCTCTTCAAAAACAACACTATAATAAAAAAAAAACAAATTTTTCGACTGCCTCAGTGGCGCAGTTGTAATGTACGCGTTACGACTGAGGTTGACGCTGAATTACGCGCTGATATTAGGTTTTTCTATTATGAAATGCTCAGTATCAGCCAGGAATTTTGCCCGGTATGGCGATAGAGTATGATAGACAAATATGACTTGTGGGCACTACAATTCGGCCAATAGACAATTTAATAAGCGTTTATACCAGTTGGGAGCTCCAAAATTGAGTGTATATTAAAATAGAATTTATGGAAATGGTCAATGTCCCCGGCCTCGATTGCTTGATGTCCATATTCTTAGAAATGCGGGATGGACGTATGCGAATTAAAGTAGGTAGTGATTTAAATTTACTGATGTGGGAAGAATTTAGTTTGTTTTGTGGTTCATTTTAAATTATGATGTATTTTAGTAATGTTTTAACATCCGAGATCTATCTGCATCTTTAAAGATGTGAAGTATACCAAGCCATATTACACTAAAAGTATGGACTAAGGCATAACCCCTCTCATAAGTTGAAGAGGTCTATGCACAGCCACTGCTGGGACAGCATGTAATACAGAGCTGATTAAATGCTATATGACACATAAAATAGTATATATAACTAGCTGTTGCCCGCGGCTCCGCCCGTGTGAATGCCTATTTCCAGGATTAAAGTAGCCTAGTGGACGCATCAAGCGAGTCCCGGTGAGAAACGCGCTTGACAAAAATACTAATGTCGCTATTAAAAAATAGGACTTGATCGTAGAAGGTTGAAAATTTTGGGTTGTACGTATTTTTTTATGCTGTATCATAAAAATATAAAAACAAAAGAAATTTTTTAAAAAATAAAATAAAATATTTAGGGGTAGACCAACCTTAACATTTAGGGGGATGAAAAATAGATGTTGGCCGATTGTCAGACCTACCCGATATGCATACAAAATTTCATACAAATCGGTCCAGCCGTTTCGGTGGAGTATGGGAACGAACATTGTGACACAAGAATTTTATATATAAAATGATTATACAATTTTATATTCGAAAGAGGAGTGGTTTTGATTAAGCCTCGACGTTTCCAAATATGTAAGTAATATAAATGTTAGTGAATTTGAATTGGAAAAAGATGGCATTAAGGAAATAATAAACATTGATGTAATTGTTTATCTAGATCTTGACACAAACGTGCATGTAAAGAAAACACGTCAAATACATGCCAGACCCTTTATTATGTTTAAACAATTTGTAGAAGAAACATTTCAATCTAAATACACGGCAGTGTTAGACGAAACGTATCCAGCTCCTTTCAGCTTCCTTATAACTCAAAAAGTATTAATACCTACATACAACACTTGCAGTTTTGCATGTCTAATAAGATCCACTTGAACACACAAGCCATAAAATATATTTTATCAATAAAAATCAACACTGTTTGCAAATCAACTACACGAAGATTCAGTTCAGTGATCGCAAAGATTTTATAAAGCATACACAGTCATCCTTGACTCTTATCACACGTTGGCTGATAACGACAAATTTGTAATATTCGTAACAGTGTATCTTTGTACGAATTTGACGATTTCAATCGTGTACAAAATGTTTAAATTTGAAGTACGGCTCTTTCTTTATCTGATGCGGCTTACAGTGTTTGGAGATTCAGATAATTATATGAATTGAGCTACTTTTGCCCATAAGTGGTAGAGCGACTCTGTAGATAGTTTTGTCTACAGCATGAATGGGCCGGCTCGTCCGGGTCGTTACCACTGTCTCACAGAAAACAGGCGTAAAGTAGCAGCTTGCTGCTGCGTTTCGTACGGTGAGTAAGATATCCGGAGGCCCAAATTCTCCCCCCCTTCCCAAACCCTTACTTATCCCTTTCTTTTAAGGTCGGCAACGCGCCCATTATTATTTTAGTATTGTGGGCGTACATGGGCGGTGGAGATCACTTACCATGAGGTGACCTACTTGATCGTTTGCCAGCCTATACTATAAAAAAATACGGAATACCGACGTGAAGAAGTAGCTTGCTGTATTTTGTACGGTGAGGGAGATATCTAGATTCTTAAATCGCCCCTCCCCATCCCAATCCCTCTATACCTTTCCTAGTTTAAAGTGGACAACGCGTCCATGATTCTTCTGCTGTCGTGGGCGTTCAAGGGCAGTGATAACTTACCATCAGATGTCTCACTTACTCCTTTGCTGACCTCTGCTATAAAAAAAATGTGTTAACTAGAGTTTTTTGCCCTTTTGCGTTCTCTAGTGACCGCCTTTCAATTCTATAGAAAACTTATGGAACTTAAATAAAGTAAGTAAGTAATGTATAAATATTCTACGGAAAAGAAAATATATTTATTTGATATCCTGACAGTGAACTGATAGTAAATATGGTAAGCATAATTCAATCTCTATGACGAACATCGAATGACGTTACTTATATATCACAGATCGCCAGAATAGGGTATTTGACTATGTCTTATTTTATACATTATTTAAGATCCACCCGACAATAATACGAAAAAGAAACTGTTTTGCGAAAACAGAATTAAAATTGAGTAAAAAATTAGGCGACAGTTCATGTTTTAAATATAGGTATGAGCAAAGGTTGATGATGCGTAGTGGGAAAGTCTCACTATCTCTCTCGCACGTGTGCACCACTAATGGCGTAACCTGTCTTGTGACGTCACACGACATGTACTGCATCCTTTTTCCGTCATTTGACAATTACCCCTTCCAGCAGATTTAAATAGCTTCTAACTTTTTTATTATTGACTTCATTTATATAGTTCTTTCAATAATACATTTTGGGGAACGTAACATAATGAGTAAAATAATAAAAATAATCGAGTCAAATACCCTATTGTCTAACTGCATGTTCACCAGCTGACCCCAGAAAGAGCCTCTATGGCAAGTTTTTCGCTTATGTTATCCGAGAATGAATAATTCCGAATTAAAATAATTTCCTTACGTTTCTCGCTGGATTTAAAATATTTGATGGTCGGAATTTGCACCTTAATAGATATGGCCTCATGAATCGTAGAAAACCCGATGTGACTCATTTGTTATCGGCTATCACCTATCGTAACCAGTCTATAAATTTAATTTAGTGTTGCCATCGATTCGCCAGAAACTTACCGACATTTACATTCATTTTCAAGTAGTAGTGCCTAATTTAAATTTGCCGCCAAGCAACAGTGTGTAAGCACTGTTGTGTTCCGGTGTGAAGGACATTGAAGCCAGTGTAATTACTGGGCATTATGAGACTTAACACCTTATGTCTCGGGGTGACGAGCGCAGTCCAGAGTCATGCAGTGCTTTTTTATTTAAAGTTCTGTGTGGCGTTGCTTCTGTTTATGAGCAGGCGTGGCGCTTACCATCAGGCGAGCGACCTGCTCGTGATTCAAGCTAATAAAAAAAATAAAAATGTCCAGTTGTCAAACGAGAGAGGTCGGCCTCTAGATTGAGGCCAATGGTAGAAGGGTACCTGATCATTTTTGTACCCGAATGGAGAAAAAAACCCGCCTCAGTGACGTAAGGCGCCTCAGGCGAATCATATTCCGGGGTCAACGAGTTTATATCCAGTAACTTCAGACCGACATAATTCTGCCAACTGTTGAGAGACGTAACATCTCTTGAAGGTTGATATTATATTTTAACTGTACTGTCCTTACCATCAAGTGCAGTGTAGTCATAAATAAATATATATATTGTTCAAACCATAGATCGTTATCAAACATCAGCGTGTTATGAGACCGTAAGTAAATAAATAAATAAATACACCCAACAGTCACACAAATAGTCCTGACCCCACACTAGGTAAGCCTGTATCGTGGATATCAGGAACTACGACGGACTTGCCAACCCACAACACCCAGACCCGAACCAAATTTTTGTAGATCACACAAATATTTGTCTCGGTGCGGGAATCGAACCCACGGCCTCTCGCTTCGCAGCCGGCTACTCGCCCGCTACGCCACGGAGGCTGTCCCTGACATCCACGACATCAGACTTGCATCCTCTAGGACTATGTTGGATGAATTATTTTGAAATGATGCACTACATCATACTGACAGAACCGCAGACAACTACTTTATAATAATAATCATAACGCAACTCTCTGAGTGCAATTACAACTTTCATTTGTGACCGCAATACCGGCCGACGCAAATTGTTAACATCTTAACACAAGACCATGTTTGCCTCATCTCATGCTGACAAAACAACAATTAACTTTGTTACTTATAAAGTGATGCATAAAAGATTTGAATAATGCCCGAACCATTCCAACGTGTAAACATTTTAAAAATGATCTGGAATTTGTAAACGATACATACATACATACGCACTCACACCTGTAATCCCCGAAGGGGTAGGCAGAGGTGTAACCAGTACACCCACATTTCGCCGAGCGTATCTCCGCCCAATAATGTGATAGGGGGCGAGCCTATCGCCATACCGGGCATAAATTCCAGACTCCGGGCTGATACTGAGCATTTCGTAATAGAAAAACCCAATACCACTTTACCCGACCCGGGGATCGAACCCGAGACCTCAGCGTTAGCTTAATCGTAACGCGTACGCATTACAACTGCGCCACCGAGGCAGTCATTTGTAAATGACTTAATAGATATTCTCCAAACACAGGAAGAACCATCTCAATCAAGCCAGCATTTATACCAGTCCAATAATTTAGAATGTGCGATGCCGTACAAACTCCCCCACTTTTTGTCTAGTACGAAAATATTTAAATGTACTGATTAGTAGCTGAAATTGTGTAATGCGTTTATGATCATGATATTACTCGTTAAATTTGAATTCAGTTTAACAATAAAATCATAATAATTAATATCTTCAAACCTAACATCTATGTTTTCAAAAGTTTCTTGGCCTTCATTACGAATGCAATTGCAAATATTAATAAATCTATGCGAGACTCGAACTTGACATTATGACCTAACGAGCTTATGCTCGCGGCTCGCGTAAATGTCCTTTTCCAGGTCATGGTTTACCTGTGTGCCAAATTTCATCCAAAACCGTTCACCTATTAAGGCGTTATTGACTAACAAACATCCAAACTCACATTTATAATAGTATTGTAAGATACCTAATGATTATTTGAGCTTAGAAAATACAGCAGACGACCTCGAAAGACCATATCATCAGTATTATAACCAACAGAATGTTCCGAAGTAGATATATTACAGGAAGGCGGGCGCACAAATAATGGAAAGATTTATATTGCCAAATCTTACGCAAATTCGAAGGTTTATCATCAATCACTTCCATTAAACACAAGATTCTATACAAGGTCCCGTTGGTATAACACGATCTATTGGCAGGAAATCACGTAATGCGTGACCATAAATAAACTATTAATATCTTATTAATTTCAAGAATAATATTTACCCAAACAGATTAATCAATTCTGACCAATGAATGCCTTTGCAATTCCAGTTTAGATAGCCAAAGCAGAGCAGATTTCAATTTGCAATAGCTTCTTTGAAATAAATAAATACACCCAACAGTCACATACAGTCCTGACCTCACACTAGGATATACTGTATGGTGGAACTACGAGGTACTTGCGGTCCCACAACACCCAGACCCAAGACCAATATTTGTGGATCACACAAACATTTGTCTCGGTGTGGGAATCGAACCCACGGCTTCTCGCTTCGCAGCCGGCTACTCGCCCACTGCGCCACAATCTGTTACTATTATCAAGTTCTATTGGATTTGATAAGAGTAATTATTAGATGTATCTACATGAAAGTAAACGGGGAATCACAAAGAACACCAAAATGCGCCTAATCAAAGCGTTGATAACCCTATTTTCTCCTGTATGGAGTGAAAACTGGAGTATTCTGACTCGAGAAAGAGCAAGGATTGACGCGTTCGTAATGTGGTGCTGGAGGCGAATGCTGAGAATACCATGGACCGCCAAACGCACAAATGTGTCAATCCTCTCACGGCTCACAGTGAAGACACGCTAATCCACGATTTGCCACCAACACATACTTGCATACTTTGGTCATATAGTACGGAAGGGTGATTGTGGTTGGGAACACAGAAGGAAACGCTCACGTGGTCGATCCCCAACACGATGGACGGACCAGATCAGAGACTCATCAGCCGCCGGGTTCCATAAAGTTTTGAGAGATGCGATGAACAGAAGCCGATGGAGAGACATCATCCGATCGAAATGCGGACCATCCGATGATGACCACGATCCTCAGTCATGTGGGGCCGACTACAGAGAGAGAGAGACATGAAAGTATGGAGTGCGTCTCTCTTTGTGACGTTTTGCCGCACCGAGAAACGTGACTGTGACAAACACGCGTGGCAAACTCTTAAGTGTGGACAGTTGTCTAATATTATCTACCTGCTCTAAGATCCCGTAACGTTTCGCCGTGACATGTTATTTAAGGTTTCGTCATTTCTGATCTGTCAAAATGGCACAGTTCATTTTACAAAACCCATTAGTGTAAGAAGTGTGACAGCCATACCTCTCGGTGCGGCGAATTGTCACTAAAGTGTGGACGCACTTAAACAGACTGGAGCAAATGGAAGAATAGAGCCTATATCAGACGCGATAATTATACTAAATACACATTTCTAAATCACTCATATACATTTCCACATAAATACTTACATAAACTTTGAAAATTTAATACTCCTTTTTAGGTTTTTATGTAAAATTATCATAATTACGTGTGTAATAAAATACAATAAATTATTTTAACTCCTATATTCCTAATATCAGCAAATCTAATCTAAAAAAACAAATCCACAAATGTTCTGCTGTACACGAGCCAATTGCAGATGCCCATCAATCAAAGGAAAATGGTATGTAGCTAAAGGAAGAGCCCATTTGGCCCCCTGCCGTCTAAGTGGTCGGCCCGGAGACGCCACCACACGAGGAAACGTCAATCTTGAACTAAAAATGTACTGAGCTACTGGCTTCCTGCTGCAGTAATTGAGCCAGTTTGGAACAATGGGGGAAATAGAAAATAAACACTAAAATTTGATACCTTTTTGGTTAGACAGTTTAGTATACGGTATGAAGGGGTCGGCCCAATTGGGTTATTACCACTTTCTTACAGAAAACCAAAGTGAAGTAACATGCTGTTGCGTATCGTACTGTGAGTACCAAATGAAAAAACAAAAGAAAACCAACTGACTGCTGACTGACCTGACTGCCTCGGTGGCGCAGTTGTAATGCGTACGCTTTACGATTGAGGCCAACGCTGAGGTCTCGGGTTCAATCCCCGGGTCGGGTAAAGTGGTATTGGGTTTTTCTATTACGAAATGCTCAGTATCAGCCCGGAGTCTGGAATTTGTGCCCGGAATGGTGATAGGCTCGCCCCCTATCACACAAGGGACGGAAATACGCTCGGCAAAATGTCGGTGTACTGGTTATACCTCTGCGTACCCCTTCGTAGATTACAGGCGTGAGTGCGTATGTATGTATATTTTGTTACTTAGTTGACAAAATCGACGCGGCGTTTACTTACAAAACGATAGGAGCTTAATTAATAACCAGAAATTAACTAACTAATCGAGTAATTATTAATTAGAGATGGTATCATAATATGTTAATTCATACGAGCACGCCAGATAAAAGGGAATGCTTAGCAGAGTTTTGTGCAACGACAGACTAGGCGCTGTAGTGATGTATTGAGACGAATGTCGATTAAATATCGCTTCAATTGAAGATAAGCTGGGTATCGAGTTTGTAACAACTTCTTTGAAAAGTCTTTTAAATAACCAAATATATTAATTAATAAAAAAATGCTGCCTCGGTGGCGTAGTTGTTTGTTTTTTACATTGTTTTTTAACCATTGTTTTTTATATAATTGTTAGAAACTAGGTACAGGAAACTACTGGCTAATTGGTATTGATTGCTCATTTGAAGTAACTGGCAATTTACTTGGCAGGGGAAACTTAACTATACAGATTTATACATATTATTTTTTATGTTCATTACACCATAATAATCATTCTAACGTAAACACATAACCGCAGTGGTAGAGCCACGCTATAGTATGAATAGGCCCGGCTCGACTGGGGTAGTAATTCTGTCACGCAGAAAAAGAACCTGATATAACAGCTTGTACTGTCAGTGTGGTAGGTAACTAGACGACCATAATTTTTATACGATTAGGTGTTACTCGTAAATCTCACAATGCCCAGTAAATTCACTGGCTTCGATGTCCTTCAAACTGGAACACAACATTGCTACTTGGCGGCAGAAATAGACAAAACGTGGTACCTATCCAGACGGCCTCTCGCGTGTGAGAGACCTACCACCTAGTAAAGTTTATGTCAGGGCTGTCCTTGACCATGCACGAACCCAGATATCAGACCCCTTTCAGAAAGTACTTGCCAAAGATGTACAAATTGGCTTCTAAGTAAAAAAAAAGTCATTAAGTTTTGGTATTTCGAGGCCCTATCAGTTCAGGGGTTGGTGCTCTTTGTGTCCTTATAATTTTGTTACTATAGACAGCAGCAAACGGCAGACAGCCATGGATTTCAGCGATGCCAGCCAAGCCACTGCATACCATATTGAAGTATTTATTATTGTATTTTTATTGCACTTTAAAAATATATATAACACTGTACAAAATTACTATGAATTTAATGATAAACTATCATTTAACAAGAAACAAATATTACGTGCTGATAAAAATATATACGCAGGCGATTGTTCCGATTTGAGTCATGGTCTTTGTTCTATACAACATACATATGAGTCGCCCCTAGACATAGTATTACCCGAGGAAGTCGTTAGCGTGGTGGGGAATCAGGCGAAATAGATCCTAGTCATATGCCAATGAATTACAGATACTACTACTACAGATTGATTAGAGTGGTAGAGCCACGCTGAAGACATTTTTGTCTACAGCATGTATGGGCCGGCTCGCCCGGGTCATTACCACTGTCTCACAGAAAACTGACGTAAAGTAGCAGCTTGCTGCTGCGTTTCGTACGGTGAGTGAGATATCCGGAGGCCCAAACCCCTCTCCCCTTTCCAATCCCTTAATTATCCCTTTCCTTTAAGGCCGGCAATGCGCCCATAATTCTTTTGGTATTATGGGCGTACATGGGCGGTGGAGATCACTTACCATCAGGTGATCCTCTTGCTCGTTTGTCGGCCAATGACATAAAAATAAGATATTCTAGAAGATTTTAGAAATTAGGAAATTGATAATGGTGATCATGACAGACAAACTTCAGGAATTTTGCTTCAGGTTTTGTCAAGTTTTCAAAATGTAACCAACCATCTCCAGAGGCTCTCAATTGGTCGTTGGGTCAAGAGGCAGATTCAGAAAGCGGTGGTATTAGACACGGCTCGCACTGTGAGGAGGTTCCTCGCTTTAGGGCCCTAACCAGCGATGGCTAGGGTCCTAGGCCTCGTCATTTGAGGGAGATACTTTTATATTTTCAAATATTTTATTTTTTAGATATGTAATATTTAAAAACGTAAAAACAACCCTTTTAAAATAAAGAGTACTTACTGTACATAAAAAAATCCTGACCATGGATGAGATTGGTCGCAGGACGGAAATGGTTGTTGCCATAATGAAGAGGCCTATGTCCAGCTGTAGATAAATGTAGGATCATATGATGATGATGATGATGATAGCCAACAAGTGATACGAAATCCCTACAATGGTTTATCAATCTGTAAAATATATTTACCTATAACATTTAAGACCGGTTCACAACGACCTTCAGTTACAAGTGTGCTGAGAGATTTTATCGTAAAATAGTAAGATAATATTAATCATATTTTGTAGTTTGTAACACTTTATTCACGATACCAAAAGAATAGATTCGGTGTTTGCTGATCCTTGATGAAGAACAGGATATTGCTAAAATAAACAAAATTTTGGTAGGTGGTCGCAAAAGAGTAAGTTTTAAATAGATTTTTATTTTATACTTTTATTGATAGTCTTATTACAGCTTATATAGGTCCGTTCGACAGCGTTGTTACTGTAGTGTATGGTTATTGAGGGTACCATCACCATCAAGACTTGATAGTGGCGGTAGATAAGAATAAGGATGACATCTACGTCAGATGGCACCGTATAAATACGCTCGCCACTACAGGGAGAGCAGTTTTCTCCCGACTGATTGAGGTATACATAACTGAGCGTTATCCGTGCCCACAAGTGTGGTGAGTGACAAGCCTGGGTGTAGGGGTGGAGGAGCCCAGGTACAAACACGGAACACTATAGATGGACAAGATCGTGCGCGACCGTCCTGCGGGGTACAAGACGTTGGGGGGACGAGGTTCTCTAGACAGTTACCATTGTCTCACGGAAAACCGATGTGAAGTTGCAGCTTGCTGTTGCGTTTCACACGGTGGGATTTCAGGAGGGTCAATACTCTCTCCGAAACTGTTTACTACCGCGTTAGGGGACGCTTGATTGGAAAGGACGGGGCATCAATCTCAACGGCCAGTACATCTCTCATCTGCGATTTGCGGATGGTTGGCGCTAACTTGGGGAGGCTTACGTCCAACAGTGGACGGCAACAGGCTGAGATAATAAATATACACTCCCGTTCCTTTCCTCTCCTTTTCAATGCTTCTTCAGATATTTTTGATGTTCATGTGCGATGGAAATTACCTACGATCAGGAAACGTAGTTGCTCGTTACCAACTATAAAAATCAAACTATGGATTATCTAGTTCTAGTAGTGACAAGCCGACAGTTTACTACTTATATGATCTATCTTTGTACTTTAAGCCATTAAGACTATTTTTTATAGATTCACTAAACTGTACCTTACGCATAACTTACATGCTAAGAAACTAAAATTAATAAAAGTTTTGCAGTAATGTGTATGCCCTTCTAGAAGTGAATACTTGCTAAACTTCCTTGTTCCTCTATATAACCAGAAATTATGATTTAAGTCCCACGACACAGGCCCATAAAAAAGGAATGGCCCTTTGTAATGATACATAACAAGACTAAATAGAAGTTATAAAGATACATATATACGCACTCATGCCTGTAATCCCCGAAGGGGTAGGCAGAGGTATAATCAGTACACCCACATTTCGCCGAGCGTATATCCGTCCCATGATGTGATAAGGGGGTGAGCCTATCGCCATACCGGGCACAAATTCCAGACTCCGGGCTGATACTGAGCATTTCGTAACAGAAAAACCCAATATCACTTTTACCCGACCCGGGGATCGAACCCGAGACCTCAGCGTCAGCCTTAGTCGTAACGCGGACGCCTTACAACTGCGCCACCGAGGCAGTCAAGTTATAAAGATGTGCACATTATTTATTGAAGAGGAGATTGGTGTTCAGAATCATGTTCTTTATTAGGGCCAATGAGCGTATCAAATTGTATCGAAGTTTTAAATTGAACAAACTTGGTCAAGGGAGCGAAAGTAAGTGGTTGGTACTACTTATTTATTAAAATTGATATTTTTAACTCCACATACTGTCCAAGGTATATCTGTCGCACATTCTATATAATAATTTATCTCACCGCTGTTCCATCATTTAATAGGTTCTTTTTCCTTTTTTTATATGGGCGGTGGAGATCACTTACAATCAGATGACCCTCTTGCTCGTTTGCTGAACTATGCCATAAAAAAAATATGGCATTGGTCGGAAACAAGCAAGTGGGTCACCTGATAGTAAGTGATCTCCACCGCCCATATACGCCCACAATACCAAAAGAATCATGGGCGAATTGCCGACCTTAAAGGGATAATTAAAGGATTGGGAAGGGGAAGGGGATTTGGGCCTCCGGATATCTCATCACCGTACGAAATGCTGCAGTAAGCTGCTACTTTACGTCGGTTTTCTGTTAGACAGTGGTAACGACCCAGACGAGCCGGCCCATTCATGCTGTAGACAACATTGTCTACAGCGTGGCTCTACCACTCAAAGAATTTAATAAGGTATTATATAGGTAGAAATAATTAAACATTAAGGATAACAGAACTCCATGCTGAATCCAACAACAGTATGTTACGATATAACTTTATGGCCTATAAAGTTTAATTAACAATAATCCATATAAACTTGTATTTGCATATGGAAAGCGAAAGTACTAGTACCATTCCCACGGATTCACGTCGCGCCAGTTCGGGTATTTGCGTAGGTCACTTTAATACAAATTGTGAGAGGACCTTGGCGTCGTTGTCCAATTATTTATGAGGCGTAGTTTTTTTTGGGGACCACAGTGGATAAATTCGCATGTTTATTGGGTGACATTTTGTTACCCTGTAATAAGTACAGAGATGCGAGCACGAACTTACGAATAACTATTCGAATCGAGAACGCCAGCATTTGTATGAATTTTCAAACACATTTTTGACTTTTCGATTCGAATTCGTTTTCGTAAGTTGTTCGTGCTTGCCCCTCTGTCCAAATATAATGTAGACCGTCTAGACATTGTGTCCATGAACACTCTCAAGACTTATGCCGGTCCTGAAGTTACTGGGTTCATATTGGCTGAACCCGGAACACGACTTGCCTGAATGAGCTACTATGGAGGGGTTTTAATCATATGTTCGTTGAAACCTCATAAAGACACCATAAATTACAAACATATACACACTCAACGCCTGTAATCCCCGAAGGGGTAGGTAGAGGTGTAACTAGTACACCCACATTTCGCGAATCTCCGTCCCATGATGTAATAGGGGGCGAGCCTATCGCCTTACCGGGCACAAATTCCAGACCTGGGGATCGATCCCAAGACCTCAGCGTCAGTCTCAGTCGTAACGCGTACGCATTACAACTGCGCTACCGAGGCAGTTGAAACCATCAATTGAAACCTCAAAAGTAAGTTTATACATCGAGCAATCGAATCGGACAATAAAATTCTTGAAAGAACTGCTTACCTACTTATATAGATACGCGTATAATTATTTACAACTACAGTGCTCTTAGTCGGCTTCTTTCATTTTTAACAGAGTTCTAAAAAGGGGGAGGTTTTCAATTCAACGCGTTTTTTTATGTGTGTACATCAATATCTCCGCCAATTGTGGACCGATTTTGTAGGAAAAAAATTCACTTGTTAGAATTTAGGTGCGATGTGGTCCCATATAAATTTGGTCAAGATCTGATGACGGAGTACGGAGAAAAAACTCCTCAACGGACAACACTACACTCGTCGCGATTGTGTTATTGTATTGGAATTTACATGCTATTGCTGTTACTACCACTAAAAATTGAAAAAAAAAACGTTTATTTTTGTGACACCAATTTCTGATAACGTTCAGTCCTATCAGTTCCAAACGATTAAACATTTAATAATTGTTCAAATTGCCTATTCATTGTACCGATTTCGCGACAGGGCCGGAGCGAACAATGGGGTATAAAGTCAAATGTCACGCCTGATGCAACTGAGACGTGAGACAGCCGAGAGTAGAACTGTGTCACTGAGCTTGCATTGTGTAAGATGAAAACGGATTGAGAGGCACTGTGTGGGTCATGGGCTCTATCTGACGTAGACGTCCGTCATTCTAGATAGATTTCTCGTATGCGAAAAGCCGTCTGTTTTGGTACCAACGCTGTGCCTAATTCTGCCGCCAACAGGAGTGTGTAAGCAATGTTGTGTTTCAGATTAAATGGCATTGAAATGAATGAAAAATTCCACCTCCATTTCCCAATCTCTTAATTACCCCTGCCTATAAGGTCGGCAGTATCAGCCCGGAGTCTGGAATTTGTGTCCGGAATGGCGATAGGCTCGCCCCTTATCACATAAGGGGCGGAAATACGCTCGGCGAAATGTGGGTGTACTGGTTACACCTCCACCTACCGCTTCGGGGATTACAGGCGTGAGTGCGTATAAGGTCGGCAAAGCGTCCTTGGTTCTTGTTTTTATTGAATGTTCATGGACGGCGGGAGATCACTTACTATCAGGTTGGTCGTTAGCCAGGCTACGGCTTACAGTATAAATACATACGTACTCACGCCTGTAAGCCCTGAAGGTGTAAGCAGAGGTGTAACCAATATACCCACTTTTCTCCATCCCATGATGTGATAGGGGGCGAGTCTATCGCCATACCGGGCACAAATTCCAGACTCTGGGCTGCTACTGAGCATTTCGTAATAGAAAACCCCAATATCACTTTTACCCGACCCGGGGATCGAAACCGAGACCTCAGCCTCATTCGTAACGCATACGCATTACAACAGCTTATAGTATCGTTCAAATGAATAGAATTTAGAGCGTAAAAAAGTCTTAGAATATTAAGATGACTTGGTCACGTTTTGAGTGCACTAGTTGCACCTCTGCTTACACGTTTCTGGGATACAAGCGTGATAATTTATGTACTTACTGTACTCACCATCAAGCATGGTTTATCTCAATTATTTTTGGTGGCTTGACTGCTGGAATTGTCAAGATGTTAAAAAATCATACTAATATTATAAATGTGAATGTCAGTTTGCTTGTAACGCTTTCATGCGAAAACTACTTAACCGATCATCATGAAACTTTGTACAGATATTCTTGGAGGTATAAGAAGTAACATAGGATACTTTTTATGAAAAAAAAAACTATTTGTTACGCTTTCACGCCTAAATCACTGAACAGACTTTGATGAATTTTGATGTAGAGATAGATGGGACCCTGGAAACGGTTATGGGATACGTTTTATTTCGGAAAAGTCTATTCACGCGGGCGGAGCCGCGGGCAAAAGCTAGTAGGAAATAACGTGGTCCCTCTGTATCCTAAATTATAGGCATTCTATAACATCCGATTATGAACATTTGAAATGTTTTATTAACTCATTTACATGCAAAAGGAAACTTGAAAGACAAAAATATCCGAACGTTTAGCATAATATCGCGTTTGTTTTGTTTCAAATTGTTTTATTTACATTTAAAACCCAGTTTTGAATGTTCCAATGATTTCTATTTCACCCATTCATGTCAAGGCCGATTGTAATTTGTAGTATTTAAAACTAGCATTTGCTCTCGACTTTATCCACGCAGAAATCCAGCTCGAAGGACCATTTACATTTAATATCTATGGGTCTTACTTGTAAACGTTATTTAAGCATTCATTAGTTAAACACTGTCTTGTCTTTATCTGTCAACGTATACGCACTCACGCCTGTAATGCCCGAAGGGGTAGGCAGAGGTGTAACCAGTACACCCACATTTCGTCGAGCGTATCTCCGTCCTTTAAGTGATAGGGGGCGAACCTATCGCCATACCGGGCACAAATTCCAGACTCCGGGCTGATACAGTATGTATTTACGCAAATTAAATCACGCAGACGCGCTTGACGCAGCTATTGAAAGTTGCAATATTTTTATTATTATATTTTTTATTTTTTCGAGCTACCAGAAAAGACCATAATACAACAAACATCGAACATAATTCAAACCATAAATTCGTGAAACTAATCGACGCGTACCAGAGTCGGATAAATCAAACCAAAGTTTCGGACATAAAATACAAAAAGTAGCGGTCTAATGACGAGTATCGTATGGACAGACAGACAAAAAGCTAATGACACCCGTGATTGTAATTTGGCGCTACAGAAACACCGCCACTGATATTAATACCTAAAGATTGTATTCCATTGACAATTTTTAGTAGCTCACTTAATTTGGATTAGTTGTTATTGTAATGTAGGATTGTATTCAAAGACTTGTATAATATTAGACGGGTTGTAAGTAAAATTGCGTCATATATCGCGGGAGTTAGACAGCTCACAAACAGGGAGCGCAATAGGGGATCTAGTTGAGAGTAAGCGAGATGGTAATATTGAGTTACGGTCAATTGACCGCAACTTAGTGGTACAATTTCTACGTACCACGCAGCTTGTCTAGTAGTATATATTATAGTCATTGATTGTATTGGTAGGACGTCAGGCAGGCGGCCGGTCGTAAAAACTACAAGTCAAACCTTTTTGTAGTATGTGTTAAAGCATGTTGCGCCGACCCCACTGCGAGTGGGATAAGGGCAGGTGGAAGAAGAAGACGTATTGTATTGGTAGCAGTGGCGATCGCTCTATACAACACGAATGATTTTGGCTCCCCTTTATAAACTCGTCAAAAAGCAAAAACTGGTAAGCAAAAGTTGAGAGGGGAAGACTTCGGTGAATGTTAACAAGGTGGTAGGTCCCTCGTTTGCGAGAGACCGGCTGGGTTGGTACCACCACTTTGTCTATTTCTGCCGCCAAGCAACAATGTGTAAGCACTGTTGTGTTCCGGTGTGAAGGACATTGAAGCCAGTGTAATTACTGGGCATTATAAGACTTAACACCTTATGTCTCGGGGTGACGAGCGCAGTCCAGTGTCATGCAGTGCTTTATTTAAAGTTCTGTGTGGCGTTGCTTCTGTTTATGGGCAGGCGTGGCGCTTACCATCAGGCGAGCGACCTGCTCGTCTTGTCATTCAGTCTAATAAAAAAAAAAAAAAAAAAAAAAAAAAAAAAGAATGTGATCAGATCAAGTTGGAGTTATTCTCGAGAGAGGCCAGGTCAGAAGTACCCTAAACCTTCGTGTATATATGAAGAATGTAATGTAGTGAAGAAGGCTACAAAGTATGAAATCCGTTGCCTCTGACTACTCCTATGGAAAACAGGCGTGAGTCTATGTGTAAGTAAGTTCTATAAATTACTGTATCATAAATTTTTATACGTATAACGAAGCGATTAAGAAAAATAATTCTTAATCGTCAATAGATAGCAATCTGTAAAATAAATATTGATAAATACAACCCACAGGCACACACATAGTCCTTACCGCACACTAGGTAAACCTGTATTGTGGGTATCAGGAACTACGAGGGACTTGCGATCCCACAATACCCAGACCCAAACAAATATTTATGGATCAGACAAACATTTGTCTCTATAGAGGAATCGAACCCACGGTATCTCGTTTCGCAGTCGGCTACTCGCCCACTGCGCCACAGAGGCTGTCAAAAGAATTAAACAATTTGCTGCAAACATCTATATTACTAGATTGGCTTTTCTTTCGATTTTACTCTTCAGTGGATAGGTAAGCTAATCGATATGAAGCTTTCAAGCGTGTTTAATATTTTTTGTACTAAGTTGAGGTCAATTCACCTTAACTCAATATTACCATCTCGCTTACACTCAACTAGAACCCTATCGCGCTCCCTGTTTGTGAGCTTCAAACTTCCGTGATATGACGCAATTTTAGTAACATCCCGTCTAGTGAAATAAAAAACATACCTAGTATACATAAAGTCTTTGTTTTTAACTGGTGTTATCCCAGCTTAATGCCAGGGTCTGCCTTCGCATTATTATGTGACGGTGAATTTGGTATTTTGTGGGGCGATCTGCCCCTCACAACCCACAAGGGGAACCAAGTTTTGCCATTACCTCGTCCGTTAATCAGCAAAGTGTACCACGTGCAGTTGAGGCTTTGGACCTAAGTTGTTGGTGGTCCACTTACACTATCCTGCTCCTAAAAAAATGAGGGATTGGATGTTTGTGATTTGATGGTGTGGGATATTTGATAAACCTTAGTTAAAAAAGTAAAAGTGAGGTTCTAAAATAAAAATAATAACTATCGTATCGTCTGAATCTCCTGTAGTGTTTTATAACATTTTACAGTGTTACGTGGTACTTTCAAAAGCACGAATGCGGCGATTGGATTTCAACACCCTCTCACTGAGAACGGGTGAAATCAATTTCTTGTATTTTTGTATGAAATATCACAACATCGAATTAAAAATACTAGACTAACGCCAGAATACTGAAACGCTACTTAGCGACCGACTGTCTCGGCTACTTATTTCCATACAACTATGTCAAATAAGAGATCGTTTTTAGTAAAAGAATCATTAAAATGGTGTATAAATGACACAATTTTAGCCTTTCATTCTCGAATTGACTGTCTAAGGTGTGAAATAAAAAAAAGTAATTTTAAAAGGGACCAAATTTGAGCTATACTCTTTCAAATGAAAAAAGATTTGGCGGAGTTCTGCGTGGTCATACATACAACAGAAACAAACAAATATAGGTACAACTCGAATTGAGAACCTCCTCCTTTTATTCGTCGATTAAAAAGAGTCAAACTTATAATACGCCTTTTTTGTCATGGGTTACAAACTACTAGATTTTAGGCCATAAAATGAACAAACATGATGCATATCAATTTAAAGTTGATAGTGCCAATCTACACAATTGCATCCATAGCAACTCACTGGAGTTAACGCCTTACAAGACGGTCAATGTAACAGAAATGGCAATTCGGTCTAATAATGGCAAGTCACTAGCATGGGGCGGTCATTGACCCGCCAACTTGCCAAATATTGTATCATGTGCCACACATTAAAATCGAAAGTGCTCATGCCGAAAGCATTTTACGTCATTTCGCTTTATTTGGCCAATCAAGTTTAATAGGCCATTTGCTTTTAGCCGCGATTTCGTCTCGTGTGCCAGTTTTAGCACTATTTAAAAAAAAAACATAAACGCGGATCCGGTTAACGCGAGTTTATGTCTTCAAAAGAAACATTGACAAAAGCCAGTGTCTTATGACCGTTGAGGCTTATAACCGAAGAATAGCAAAGAAAGACATATAGATGTCATTTTTTGTACAAAATCAATTTAAAATCTCATATTGACATTATTCACTTGCATTGTGTGCATTCAATAACAAACAAGGAAAACAGTACAAAAGGAACAGAATTCCAAGAACACGGTCTTCTAATATTAATATAGAAGGATGCTGTTAGAGTCAATGTACTATATAAAAATAAAAAAGTACTTTACAACCATCGTCCGTTTATTAAAGCCCAATTACCGAAGGGTTACAGTAATTTCATCGGCCATTAAACTGGGCCGAGTGAAGGTTCTAAACTTGTTTTACTTGAGAAGGTGATGTTGAGTATGTACGACAGATAGTTTAGAAATGTTCTTCTTTCACCTGCCCTTATACATACATTAGTAGTAGTAGTAGTAGTAGTAGTAGTAGTACAATAGTATACATTAAAGTCTTTGTTTTCAAGCGATTCATTCCTTTATTACTAGTTAGACACTTCGACGGTAGGTAGTAATTTTATACGAATTCGAAAACTGTGAACGTATTTGTAACTCGTACTAGGCCTACAGCACTTTTTGTCATTGGTAATGAGAAACCAGGCAAGCTCAAATTCCGGTCCAATTTTCTTATAACAGTAAATCACATGTAAGTACATATTATTTTAGAAGAAATAAGATATAGACAATAATGTATCTTATAATAGAGGAAGAGGAAATAGTAAAATATTTAACTCTATAACATAAATTGTCTGATGCAACAAGAAACCATTGAGGTTTATCATTTATTATTATTAATGACAGCCTCCGTGGCGCAGCGGGCGAGTAGCCGGTTGCGAAGCGCGAGGCCGTGGGTTCGATTCCCGCACCTAGACAAATGTTTATCTGATTCACAAATATTTGTCTTGGGTCTGAGTGTTGTGGGACCGCAAGTCCCTCGTAGTTCTTGATACCCACGATACAGGTTTACCTAGTGTGGGGTCAGGACTATGTGTGTGACTGTTGGGTGTATTTATTTATTTATATTTATTATTTATAATTCCAAGCTCACATTTCTAGACATAAAATAGAGCGCAGCAGCATGTTTTTGTCACAATTTCTTGTCTTTATTTGAATTGGTCGTTTAGCAGAGTTTTTTGGTCCGTGGAAACGTGACCGCCGACCGCGGTTATTGTGACTTGTCTGTTAAATACGAATTCGTGACATTTTTTGAATCTCTGGTAACGTTTCAATTATAGGTGTTTAGGCATCGTGCTTTGTTTGTTTCTACAAATCAAACCGACGCGACGCGGCGGTTATAACGGGTTACTTGGTTCAAATATAAATAATAAATTAATATTTATTTAGCAATGGGGTCACTTGATGACCAGCTATCACCACTTGCCAACTCCTAAGGAATTGTCCGTGCGTTGCCGATTATTAATGAAGCAGTATAGACACAGATTAAACAATAGTTAGGTACTACCAAAGACTTTAATGTATACTAGACAAGCTGCGTGGTACATAGAAATTGTTCCACTAAGTTGCGGTCAATTGACCGTAACTCAATATTACCATCTCGCTTACTCTCAACTAGAACCCCTATCGCGCTCCTTGTTTGTGAGCTGTCAAACTCCCGCGTTATGTGACGCAATTTTACTTCTAAACAGCCCGTCTAGTATTATACATCAAGTCTTTGGGTACTACGCATGGACGGAGGTGGCGCTCTTCGTCTTGAAGCCCTGAAACTCCGAAAATAAAACACCTTGTAAATAATATTTTCCTCGTCAGGACATAATATTTATCTTATCATTCTAACATCTTGTTTTAAAGCACTTTTAATAAGTTGTTAACAAATATGACTATCTTAACATCTCCTTAAGGGATGTGTATGTTATGTTTTGTACACAAATTCAGATAAGCAGGCTAAACCTGATGTTAATAAAACGCAAATGTTTGAGGAACACATTATAAAATTATTATACACTGGGTTTGAACGAATAAACAAGTAATTTGATGTGGCTGCCCCTTTTTATGGCGAAGGAATGTTACTCTTCATTTTCTTGTAAACCTGCTCGTTAAATTAACTCTGACAAAATGTTAAGTTTAAGCAGTCCAAAGCAAATATACCATCAACAAAATTACATAAAAGTTACTAATACTTTGCCGGTTAGAATGGACTTCCCATGCAATTAAGAACCAATAAATAAATAAATACACCCAACCGTGACACACATAGTCCTGACTCCACACTAGGTTAACCTGCATCGTGAGTATCAACAACTACGAGGGGCTTGCGGTCCCACAACACCCAGACCCGAAACAAATATTTGTGGATCACACAATAATTTGTCTCGGTGTGGGAATCGAATCCACGGTCTCACACTTCGCAGCCGGCTACTCGCCGACTGTGCCACGGAGGCTGTCAATGTCAATGCAGTCAGTGTATTAATAATATGGCTTATAAATATTAAAGGAAATTAATATATATATATTTATTTTTTATTATTATTAGGATCGTAGCAAGGGGAAATCCGTTGTCTCTGCCTACCCCTATGGGAAACAGGCGTGAGTCTACGTATGTATGTATGTAAATATTAAATGTTGTACCATAGTCTTCCGTATATGTAGATTTATGTATTAGTATTTTGTCTACTTACTTTTTCTTTTTAGTTTATTCTTTTCGACGTTTAAATACACCCACATTATCCCGTCTCTGCATCAACCACAGGTAGAGTAGCATTAAATCTGCCTTAATACATGTTATGTAAATAAAGTTTAAAATAAATAAATAAATATAGTCTGCCTCGGTGGCGCAGTTGTAATGCGTACGCGTTACGATTGAGGCCAACGCTGAAGTCTTGGGTTCGATCCCCGGGTCGGGTAAAGTGGTATTGGATTTTTCTATTACAAAATGCTCAGTATCAGCCCGGAGTCTGGAATTTGTGCCCGGTATGGCGATAGGCTCGCCCCCATCACATTGTGGGACGAGGATATGCTCGGCGAAATGTGGGTGTACTAGTTACTAGTATCTCGTATCTGCATCACCCACAGATAGACTGGTAGAGAATTCCTTCGGCATTAAGTCCGCCTTTATACATGTTATGTATATAAAGTTTAAAATAAATAAATAAATATAGTTATTTGGAAGCATATATAAGCATTTGGAATGTATGCGAAGGCTAGGCATGATAGTTAAATGAATTAGGTTTTTTATTCTCACTTACTTATGACTTCGAGGGGAGGTGTTGATAAAACGAACTCATTGGTAAATGTTATTACATTGTTTTAGAAATAATTACGTTTATTGTCCTATGTGCCTAGTTCCCATTCGTTATGTAAAAGACTCCTGTGTAAGACGTCGTAGATTGTAACCATGTTCCCTTAATATATATAACTTGTGATTATACACATCATCATAGTGTATTATTTACCACGGCCTAACAGTTATGTATATAAAGTTTAAATAAATAAATATAGTATGCGTAAATAATATGGCGTGATACGGGTGTAGTTTTACAGACACGAGTTGAGTGTGCTGTCGATGCAGAATTCTGGCCTAATTTCAACGACCATTGCAGTACATAAAAGCAAATAGATGTATTTAATTTGCAGGTTGATAGTAGATATTTGTATGCGTAGGTAAAATCGCAGTATTTGGAATGACGCAGTTTAATCAGAAATCAACAAAATGCGTCCATTGCCGTAATCTGGTCAATTATTTGTTTATTTTACTTTTTTAATTTTTATTGTATAGGCCGACAAACGAGCAAGTGGGTCACCTATTGGTAAGTGAACACCACCGCCCATGTACGCCCACAATACCAAAAGAATCATGGGCGCGTTGCCGACCTTAAAGGAAAGGGATAATTAAGGAATTGGGAAGGGGAGGGGATTTGGGCCTCCGGATATCTCACTCACCGTACGAAACGCAGCAGCAAGCTGCTACTTTACGTCGGTTTTCTGTGCGACAGTGGTAACGACCCGGACGAGCCGGCCCATTCATGCTGTAGACAAAATTGTCTACAGCGTGGCTCGACCACTCCTATTTTATTCTAAAGACTTTAATGTATACTACTAGACGGGCTGTTTAGAAGTAAAATTGTGTCACATAACGCGGGAGTTTGACAGCTCACAAACAGGGAGCGCGATAGGGGTTTTAGTTGCGAGTAAGCGAGATGGTAATATTGAGTTACGGTCAATTGACCGCAACTTTGTCGTACAATTTCTATGTACCGTGCAGCATGTCTAGTAGTATACATACATAAAAGTCTTTGTTTTATTCAGGTCCTTTATTTTTCGGGTTTGTTCCACTGTTGTCCTCTGATGACACACGGCATGAAGCCCGAAATGCAAATGCTATTATGAAATGAAATGTAATAGTTGACTACACATTCAAATTATCAACCCACCCCATTCCCCTCGGAGATTTGAAACCATGTCCCGCAGTGTACGACCACTATGTAACAAATAAACCGAGGCCTTCAATTTTTTTGTTTGCATCACTAATCATGGAACTCCGGATATTAGTGCATACCTACGAACACTAATTTGGACATCGGTATCTGAATTATGATTCATAAATAAACAAAAAACTCTATATCACATCCTCTCGTTTATAGTCAGCTATCAACTAATGTAAATTAATAAGTACTATGTATTGATTGGGAACATACGCCTTATACTCAGCCTACGCCGCGCCGCCGTCTATGTATATTCTACATACATACGCACTTACGCCTGTAATTCCCTAAGGGGCAGGTAGTAATCTAACAGTACACCCACATTTCGCCGAGCTTATTTCTGTCCCATGATGCGTTATACGGTGAGCCTATCGCCATACCGTGCACAATTACACACGAGCTGATTCTAAGCATTTCGAAATAGCAAAACCCAATATCACTTTTACCTGACCGGGGATTGAACCCGAGACCTCAGCACAGCAGTCGTACCGCGTACACATTACATTGCGCCACTGAGGCAATATGTGTATTCTTTGGCCTCTATCTTTTGAATCGTATTACATGGTAAGTTTACTAGGTGGTAGGTCCCTTACAACTTATGTTTGAGTTTTCGATTTGGAAATCACATATGAATTACCCGGGATTGGAATTTGTGCCCGGTATGACGATAGGCTTACTTCATAGGACGGAAATAAGTTCAGCGTAATGTAGGAGTAGCACCAGTTGTAATTCTACCTACCCCTTCACGGATGAAGGCGTGAGCTTGTGTTATGACTATATCCAACTTTTTATTTTCTACAACCACCAAATGAATAAAAGTTTGAAACAAGGAAACCTATAATAAATTACCAGTGTTATTGGTCTTCCATCGACTATCATAAAATAGAAAGAAAGAAAAGAAAGAAAGAAAAGAAAGAAAGAAAAGAAAGAAAGAAAAGAAAGAAAGAAAAGAAAGAAAGAAAAAGAAAAGAAAGAAAGAAAAGAAAGAAAAGAAAGAAAAGAAAGAAAAGAAAGAAAAGAAAGAAAAGAAAGAAAAGAAAGAAAAGAAAGAAAAGAAAAGAAAGAAAAGAAAGAAAAGAAAGAAAAGAAATAAAAGAAAAGAAAGAAAAGAAAGAAAAGAAAGAAAAGAAATAAAAGAAAGAAAAGAAAGAAAAGAAAGAAAAGAAAGAAAAGAAAGAAAAGAAAGAAAAGAAAGAAAAGAAAGAAAAGAAAGAAAAGAAAGAAAAGAAAGAAAAGAAAGAAAAGAAAGAAAAGAAAGAAAAGAAAGAAAAGAAAGAAAAGAAAGAAAAGAAAGAAAGAAAAATAAGTTTATTTGTCACAATACGACATGTACTTACACGCTAAATGCTAGGATATAGCAGACAATAAAATAAAAAACAATAAAAAGTAAGCAGTTGCATGCCGTGGCTGTGACAGGCAGGTGACAACTCAGCATATTTAATTATTAATTTGTTTTTTTTTATACCTATATATATCAGTGTGTTTTTTGTGCTGACTTAGCTTCCGCACGTCACTAGGACCCCTCATTGAAAATCAGCGCTGTAGTGCTGCCCAGGTCGTACTACAGCATATAGCTGAATGAGGGATCATGTTGTTGGAGCAACTTACTTGTCTTATAATTTTTTATGTTTTTTTGTAACACTGTCATATTGCTCCAATAGTAAATTCTATTTCTTTCTTTCTTTCTTCTATATCGCTGTATTGCGCATGAGCCACAACACAGCACTGATTTTCAGTGGTCATCTTAAGTGACGAGCGGACGCCAGCTAGCCAGTAGGGCCAATACATTTCATTTAATAATAAATATATATATAAATATATAAGTACTTACACTATTTTATTACAAATGACCATATACAACGTGTGACGCTATGCGTTACAAAGCTGAGACGAAATAGTTAAGAAATTAGTTAGGAATTTATTATCACGTCACACAGTCTGCGATCGAAACGTGATTTAGCACATAATGTGCTCAACGAATAGTTTACAAGGTCGTAGACTAAACTAGATACGGAAGAAACAGGGTTGTCACAAAATACCAAATATATTAATAAATACACCCAACACCCAACTGTCACACACATTTTCCTGCAGGCTAACCATGAGTTTGTATCGGTAAAATCGCTAGCGACGACGTAAGATATTTATATGAAAAACTCAGTGGCGCCTCTAGCGGATACGTGAGAAATTAAATTTTGTCATACAAATATTTTACGTTGATCGCTAGCGATTTTACCGAGACATACTCATGGTTGAGGCACTGACCCCACGCTAGGTAAACCTGTATCGTAGGTATCAGTAACTACGAATGACTTATGGTGCCACAACACCCGGACCGTAAACTAATATTTTTAGATCAAATAAACACTTATTTTGATGCGGTAATCGAACCTGCAGCCTCTCGCCACGGAGGCTGTCAAAAATAATAATTTTGTAGATTTTGCAAATTGCGCGCCATCATATGAATAGAACTGTATTGTTCTGTAATAAAAGGACAAAAAAGGTAATTATGTTTGTAGGATTTTTTCCAATTAAACTATAAGACCTACTTGCACGATGATCCTCGATCTCTCGATTACTCCTCTGATCACCTCCTGGATTACAGGCATGAGTGCGTATATATGAAATATTTACGCAAAAATAATGAAATCTTACATGTTAATCTTAAATAATATAATCTTAAAAATCATATAATTATACGTGTATCGCAGGTGGAATTGGAAACCAATATAGTGGTAGAACAACTTGCATTTTACCAACTAAGTGAGTGCAGTAACAGCAAAAATACGGTACCTATTACTTTCTTTACAATAAACATTGGCAGTGTTGTCATCTTGTCAACTAATAACCAGCCAAGTGCGAGACGTACTCGCGCAATAAGGAACCGTACCGTGTTTTTAGAAGCAGCGACAGCTCAGCGGTGTGGTAGTCACAAGTTCGAAATCAGCCCCAAGAGCATGCAACTCTGACTTTTCTAAATTACGTGTGTAATATTTCTTAATTATCGCCTACTTTATCGGTGATAGAAATATCGTGGAAACCTGCATACCTGAGAATTTTTCCATACAAATTTCAAAGGAATGTGAAGTGTGACAGCCCACATTAGGCCAACGTGGTTGACTAAGGCCTCATACCTCTCATTCAGTAGAGGATATCCATGGTTAACAGTGTATAAAATACTCGTAGATTAGCTACATGTTACGATTCAAAAGATACGAGGTCTTAGAGGTAGTATAGACGACGCGACGTTGTAAGCTTTGAGTATGGAACCCTAAATAGCAGTCTCAAAAATTATGACATGGTACAGGTTTAACGCTGTAACTGATCCAGTTCTCGGTAAGATGAGAAAATGTACGTGTCGCTTGTAAATGTGATAAATTCCTCTGTTTAGCGGACGCTCTAAAATTACTTTAATATGGATAGTTACTGTAACAACGGGTTAATAGTAGCCTAAAGCGGTGTATTAGATGTTAGAACTATTAGTTGTAACAAAACTAATTGCATTCGAACCCAAAATTTTATAAATTAGTTTGTCTCACAGAATTGCTGCACCAAAAATAGTCAATAATAAAAAATGAAAAAAGAAACATTAATTGTAGTAGAAACTGGCAACCCTAGCAATTTGTACGCAGGAAATCCATTGACATCCTAAATCGACGGCCTCTGGTCCGACACACTCCATGTTGCTAACGAGTTTCAATGATGTGTCAAAATTAATAAAAGCAAATTACTTAATTAAATAAATTAATAATTTACGTTAACATATTATCACCTATATCTTGCATGTACGTTTTACTAGGTAGCACACTACATCGTGTATTTCTGCCGCCAAGCAACAGTGTGTAAGCACTGATGTGTTTCGGTTTGAAGGACATTGAAGCCAGTGAAATTACTGGCTATTATAAGACTTAACAAACAATATCTCCTAGTGACGAGTCCCGTGGCAGGCGTTTTGTCGTTCCAGGTTCTGGAATTCATTTCCAGATTCTGGTGCTTCTGTTTATGAACAGGCGTGGCGCTTACAGTCAGGCGGGCGACTGCGCATTTCGTGATTGACAATTCAGGCTAATAAAAAAAGGAGTGGTCCCGGACGACATTCTAATTTATGCCAGGCCTAACCTAGGCTCAAATGCAGTACTGCAATAGTTACTTTGAGACAGCACTAATAATTCTATTATATTGGGGTAGGTAACCTATGAGTGTTTAAGACTTTCTTTTCAAAAAATCTCAGTATGGCAATAGACTCGTCGACACTAATATTATAAAGAGGAAAGATTTGTATTTTTTTATGTAATGAAAAATTTAAAAAAACTACTGGATCAATTTCAAAAATTCTTTTGCCGTTAGAAAGCTACATTATCACTGAGTATCATAGGCTACTTTTTATCCCGGAAAAGGACGTTCACGCGGGCGGAGCCGCGAGCAAAAGCTAATCATCTATAAAGTTGGGGAACGAAAATAGCTGAACGGAACGTAGAAGCACCAGTTGCAACTCTGGTACACTGTTGATTAACGGACAAGACAATGGCGAAACTTGATTCCCGTTGCGGGTTGTGAGGGTCAGACAGCAGGTCACCCCACATAATACTAAATCCACCGACAAATCGTGGTGCGAATGGAAACCCTGGTATTGTTAGGGTATTCTCTTTTTATTGGTGTATTGAGGGTGTCTGAGAAAGCAACGTGGGGTACAATTTTTTTGGGTTGGATATAGTTTGTTTATTTATTTATTTAGGAAGAACAAACAGTTATACATTGTGTATAATTAACATAGGTAAATTCAATAGTTATGAAATATAAATGTACAACCTACCACATTCTTCACAGATTATATAATAAAAAGAATTTTAAATGCGACTGAAAGTTGTTATCTACAATTTATAATATTTAAGAAGATGCAATAGAGTTAGTAGGTGTAAGTTTTTCTATATTATCTAAATCTAAAATAGTTCGGAGCAAGTTTATGCGAAATGAATTAGGTGATGAAGCAAATAAATCTAATTTCGATAATAACTCATTATAAGTTTTGGTAAGACGTCGAAGAGGCGCACGCACCCCTGCATTTGTGCGACAACCGGAAACACCAAAGAGAGGTTTTGTGCGCACCTCCCGTGTTATTACTGTCCTTGGTACAATGTAATACAATTTATTTGTTAAATCAACACAGTCAAGCCCGTCATTACATAGTTTAAACAGAAACATAGTTTCAAGGTAAATACGTCTAGACTTCAAGCTCAAAAGCTTATGGTGACGAAGTTGACCATAAGAAGTTGAAGTACGGAAACATCGATAATGTGTCGTTCTCAGGAATTTACGTTGTACACTCTCTAAACTATTTACATATTACTCATATAAAGGGTTCCATATTTGGACGGCATATTCCAGTTGGCATCTAATAAGCGATTTATATAAATGAATGTAAGTAGTTGCACGTCTAAAATCTACGGAGCATCGCATGACGAAGCCATACATGCGATAAGCATTTTTAACAATTGCGTCAATATGTTGGTCTAGGAGTAATTTACTATCTAACAATACTCCAAGGTCCTTGACTACGGACACCCTAGATAAGGCGGCGTGGGCTATTGTGTAAGTGTGAGTAAATACATTTTTATTTTTTGTGAATGAAATAGCCATACATTTAGGAATACTGAGTTGGATTTTATTGTCGTCACAATATTCACTGAATCTAATAAGATCTTGGAATAAGTCACAATCATTTATATTATTTATGCTTTTAAATTGTTTGAGATCGTCTGCATACATTAGGAAGGTTGAATGCTTAAAACATTTACCAATATCATTTATAAATAAAATGAAAAGCAGAGGTCCGAATATAGAACCCTGAGGTACGCCTGATGTGACTTCTACTGTTTGGGATTGAAAACCCTTGATCACTACTCTTTGTGATCTATTTGAGACGTATGATGAGAACCATCGCAACAAATCACCACGTATGCCATTATACGCGATTTTATTTAGGAGCAGTTCATGGTCTACCTTGTCAAAAGCTTTTCGAAAATCTGTGTACACCGCGTCTACCTGTACATGTCGATCCATGTTATTAAAGAGGTAATCTATAAAATCCATGAGATTTGTTACAGTTGATCTTCGTTTAACAAATCCATGTTGCTGTTTGATAATTATATTGTGTAAGATCGGATAGATTTCGTTATGTACAAGTGTCTCGAAAAGCTTCGACAAGGCAAATAAAATAGATATAGGCCGGTAATTTTCCATATCCTGCTTAGAGCCAGACTTGTGAACAGGCGTATTATTAGCTCTCTTCCATATGTCGGGAAAAGTACCTTCAGACAGGCATTTATTATAAATAATACATAATGGTATACATATATTACTCGCAGTCATTTTAAGAAAATAAGCAGGTATTCCGTCTGGCCCAGAACCCTTTGAAACATCAAGATAATTCAACTGATTGAAATTTTTACCTATATCTAAATAAATACTACTCATGATAACACAGTTGTCAGCGTAATTTTCAAAAGGTGACCAGTTGCTGTTATGCATCGATACTTCATAAACTGATTGAAAGAATTTGGAGAAGAGATTACAAATGTTGTGTGGATCGCTTAAGCTTTGATCTTTGTAAAACATGGTTGAAGGAAAACCAGCGCTAGATTTACGATTTGATATATGGCTCCATAGATACTTTACATTCTCCTTAATTTTATCCTCTACAGTATTTATATATTTGAAATAATTGGTTTTACATTCAAGTTGAAATCGTCCCCGGAGGAATGAGAATTGTTCATAATCTGATGGATTATTGTACGTTTTCCATTTAACCCAAGCCTTGTTCTTGTTTTTGAAAATACGTATAAGAGATTTAGAAAACCAAACCGAAAACCTTGACGATCGGGTATAGGACATAGGAATGTGTTTTTTTATGATACTGAAAATAATAATGTAAAATGTATCTACGGCCTCCTTAGCAGATAACTTTTCCAAAGTATTGCTCCACTCCATTTCAGAAATATCTTGATTAATCTGTTTATAATTTGCCTTATAGAAGTTATACTTTGACTGTTTCGCTGGTCTTATTATGTTAAAACTATAATTATTGTACTGAATGGTTGCACAGAAAGGGGGGTGATAATCATCTAATGGTAATAATAAAGATGACGGTGCTGAAGTTAAACAATCATCATTGGTGAGTAATATGTCAAGAATACGTCCTTTACAGTTTTTGAAATTATTATATTGTAATGTACCAATACAAATTTCAAAATGGCGACGGCTCCTTACGAGGATCACCACAAGATGGTAAGGGAGGGTCCGAGCTAGCAGATATTCACACAAAATTTTCAAAGCTAAGAGGGCACCGATCAAACACACATCCACTCGCAATGAAGGCCAGCGGAAGAATATGAGAGATAGTTGTGGAAGGGTGGTTAAATGGAATAAAAGACGTTGTCGCCATAACTGGAGGTCCATTGCCCGCAGTCAGTCAGACAGTCTCCAGTTGACTAAGATCAGTGCTCAGTCGATAGTCCAAGAGTTCATTACGCGGTAGCTCTGCTGGTTTATTGTTCGGTTCTAGTTGTTTTAGTTAATTAGAGAGCGATCTCAAGAGTCAGGATTCTCTGTGAGATTGTGGTCTGTAAAGCAGTAACATTGTAAAAGTAACCAATAAACTATGAGCTGAAGTGATTACTGATTTGGTATTAATAAAATATTACTCGTCTCACGTAACTTGTAACAGTATAGAGCCGGGAAAAGCCTTGGCAGAAACAAAAATATATTTAACCGAAATATAGTTCTTGATCAGATTCGTAAAAGAATAAACATTACAATTTTATTTTATTAGACCTATTAAAATTACAATTACTTCTTATTCTTAACTAAATTCATGTATCGAGTTATTTCAACCAATTAAACCTAAAAGTGCCTTTTTGTAGGAATAACTTTGAAAAGAACCGATTCAGATCGAAAATGATCGTTTTCGGTCAGAATGGTGATCGATAAGTTTTAGTAATTTTACATCTCTAGTGAGGACATAGGTTCCAGTCTTTATGCATACAATAAAGTACTAGCGAGGGGCAAAACACTGACGTAAAATATACATTCCACCAGCTTTACGATGGGAACTTAAAAGCTTTTGGCACAGAGACGGATTAAGAACGTAAAAAGTGGCTTTATTGAAGCAGGCATCGCAAAACACTCATAATAATAGAATTTTAAATTGAAGCATAATAAGACTGTCACTAAGGCTAAATCGTAGAAATAACGTTGGGTTACAAAGCAATTCTAAGAAACCTGCTGATTTTATCGCTGTACAAAAAAAAAGTGTAATATAGGTAGTTTTGTTTGTCTATCGAAGCAAATTTTATGTAAGAGCACTCAACTGATATAAAAAAAATAGGTACCCTTCAAATCCATCGTACCCCTGGCCGTACTGCTATTTTATAAACTTTGACATAAAATGTTAACCAAAATAATCCTTGTCATGGAATAAAAAACGCGACGTGGGTACTACTTTTACAACATACTAAACTAAAAGTTGAAATAACAAGCATAAACAATAAAAAATATTGTATAAGTAAAAAAACGTTAATAACGCTGCCGCCGCACTGCATCTCATTTTTGTATGGCGTACGAGTATATCGACAATTAATAAAGTTAATATGTTTCAAGAGTATAAGTTACTTGACATTTAATATATTACCTTTATAAAAACTTTGCCTATTACAGATTTTAAGCCTGACATCACTTCATGAAAGGGATTCAGTGATGATTCAGTTCATGTTCTTTGTAAGTATCAGAACAACGCATATTATTTTGTTTATTATCGTGGGATGTAACTTCATAACTAATTATATGTGGCCTCAATAAAGAGTTAGAAAACGAATAAAACCTTAAAGCACCTTCCTGAATCCGTCCACTAAGGGTCCCATGGGAAACTGCGTGTTTTAATAGCTAATTGAATGAGCTATTCTAAAGTGGGCAAATACTTTGCAAGCCGTTTTAAACAAGATTTAGGAAAGATAAAATCTGTTCCTATGCACAGATATTTAGAAAAGATAATATCTTTTATCGACATTCCAATATTTCCAAACATCTTCAAAACTCTTATAAAGCAATTTCAATTGAAATTTGATGTAATATACATATTGTTAGTATGGTAGTCCTATTTTTATTAATAACAATATTAAAGTTTTGTTCGATTTATGAGATAAAAACTTCAAAACTTGAATCGCGATCCGTTCGTTTCTTATGGAGCCACCGACAGAGTAAACTCTATCGAAAGCAAAAAGAATCATCATAAAATATGATTTATTTTTAAAACTTCTAGAGCACACTGATCGAGTAGTCTTAGAAGCTGAAAGAAACAATAGCTGGTGCCATTGCAGAATCAAAACATTATGCAAGCGATTAAAATGATAGTCAAGAGTCAGTAGAATAATCCAGATGACATGTTTGTAAGAATCTCATTATTTCGGATTTTGTGCAGCCAAAGTTATGATATCTCCTATAAGACGAATTTTAGCGTTGCACCAAAACTAGGACAACTAATAAAGTAGGTAAATCGCAAAACGAATCGTTATTTCAGATGTTCAAAAAGACGCAGCTATCCAAACCGACAGCTTGAAGCTGTCAATTGGTAAAGTAAATAACACTACTGGCACAATTAACTGATGTTTGAATACAAATTAGTGTGTCGATCATTGCAAAATTGTATGGATAATGCAAATCGATACTTTTGTGAACAACTAAGAAGGTTTTTATTGTTGGACTCAGCAGATATCAATGTCGAGATACGAGCAAAAAGCGAAGATGTGTCAAAAAGATAACACAGTTTAAATTAATATTGGGAAAAAAGAGAGGTAGAAAAAAGCCACGGAGGCCTAAATCCCCTCCCCTTCCCAATCCATTAATTATCCCTTTCCTTTAAGGTAGGCAACGCGTACCTGACTCTTTTGGTATTGTGTGCGTACATGGGCGGTAGTGTTCACTTACCATTAGGTGACCCACTTGCTCGTTTCTCGGCCTATAATATAAAAGAACGGAATTATAGCAAAGAATAACATAGAGTTATGAGGAGGGCCAAATTTGATGACACAAAAAAGAATGGATTCTTTTTAGTTGTGATACATCAAGGCAGGCCAGCATCTATAGTAATGAAAATAGAGCACTATACAACTACGCACAAATGCTGGTCACCCCGGAAGTACGTCATTAACAAGTCGCTCGCAATGCTCACTCTTTGCTCTTCCTCCTGTCTGATATCTACCGCATTGCTCTCCCCTTCCTGCCTCACATAATGCAGGAGAACACCAGAAACTGCTCGCGGATTATAGCAGTAGATGTATAAATATACTTATTAGTGGCAGAGTCACGCTGTAGACACTTTTGTCTTTAGCATAAATAGGCCATCTCGCCCGGGTTATTACGATCAACTGTCTCACAGAAACCGACCTGAAATGGTATCTCGCTGATGTGTTTGGTACCGTGAGTGAGATTACTGGAGGTCCAAATCAAAAGAGCAGAGCTCTTCTCATTCTTTTCCTTTCAATTAAGGTAACGCATTCATTTTTCTGATATTGTGTCGGTGGAGATCACGTACCATGAAGTGGCCGACGTGCTAGTTTGCTGATCTTTGCTATAAAAAAGAACTACGATTCATACGTTATAAACGTCTGCCATTTGACAAATGATCTCAGTAGATCCCGGTTCAGTGGCCGTCTTTAATCAATCCACATCAGAAGCCGTGTGACTCACATCATCATACAACCGATTAACCTGAAGCTAATCGTTAAAATAAACTGAAGATTTTGCGAAACTGATATGATTTTAGATAGATTATTATTTTCGTAGAATATTTAAATGCATTTATGCATGCTGAATCTTTCATAATATGAGATGCTTTGGTAATACCGCGCCCAGCGGCGTTTAAGTCGTAATAAATAGAAACATGTAATAGAACGAACTTTGTACAACACTTTAGAAATAGATTTGTGTTAAAAATAAAAGATATTTATACATCTCAGCTCTACAATGTCAAATGATTAATAAGTTGTAGGCATTCTTTATTCTTGGATAATATCTGAAGTGTCTTTACTATAATGTAAAAGAAACATACGTGTTATGAAGTTAACTAAAATCGTTAACTTCGACATATTTTGGATGCGATTGTCTATATGTCTTTGGAACGCCCTCAGCTTTTGGAATAATCACGACCTGATAAAAGGCAGCTAGCCTAGCATGGTATTATGCAGATCATGGGCCAATTATGTCTTAAGTCGTATCTCAAAATATGTTTTTTTTATTTTTTCTAATTTTATTGTCTTTTGTCGTGATTTATGCAAGTTATATACAATATATACAATAAAGAGTCATCTATCTGTATAATTTTGTGTCAGTACTCTATTTTAGTTTTATGATCATACACTTCATAAAATAGCAGTGTTTATACATTTCCTAGCGTCACCGCAAAAAAACCTATTCTGTACATCACCTATAATAAAATTATAACTCAGTATAAAATTATTCCCAGCGGCACATTTACGTAAAACCGCATAAAATGACGTCAAATCAGTAAAAAATATAGATATAATAGACTTACTTGCTGAAATTGCACAACAACTTGTCAGAGCGAAACTTGTAGCTGTGAATGGACGATTCTAATAACTACATATTTACACACTTAACATGGCGAACGAAAATATTGACGGATCTCATGTGGCAATAGGATCTAGCGCACACTATCGACTTTAAATATGTAATTTAAAGTGTTGTAACTAAGGTTCTGACAAATGATATTATTAAAAATTGAAGAGTTTTATTAGTGTCTATTGCTGATTAACAACATCTCAGGAAACGTATAGAAGCATTCGAGATGTGGACTTATAGACGTGTAATGGCAATATCCTGGACTCAGAAAATTACTAATGAGGAAGTCCTTCGACGGGTAGGTCAAAACCGGAAACTTTTGGACACCATCAAAAAAAGAAAAGTTGCATATTTAGGACATGTACTAAGACATGATAGATACGAGCTCCTTCAACTCATAATGATGGGAAAAGTAGCGGGTAAGCGAAAAGTTGGTCGAAGGAAAAAGTCATGGCTGCGGAACATCAGAGAGTGGACAGGGATAGCGAGCGCTGCTGAACTATTTCGTCTCGCAAAGGATAAAAGACAGTATGATGAGCTGACTGCCAACCTTCACTAGTTGGAGAGGCACTACAAGAAGAAGAAGCTGATTAAAATTAATTAACATATTTATTGTCTTTTAAATAAGTGATTAATTTTTATTATTGTATAATGTAAAATCATACGACCTAGTAAGAGTTGTAATGTAACATTTACCATGCATTTAACTAGAGTTTATTTTATTTAATATAATATTTATATAATGTATACGCCACACATCTCCCAGGAATTTAAACAAATTTGTACCCATTTTTTAAATAATTACTTTTACGATATGTTTAGGTACCTATACAAAAGAACGCAAAAGTTGGCGTGTCCAGGAAGAGGCCTACCTAGCTCTCAGTTGACCCAGGCTGATATAACCAAATCAAATAAAATTAAAATATATATTGAATCCATAAAATTTTATACATTATTTAAATTCCGTCAAAATCTCTACCGCTAGTTCGGAAGGCTGTTTCTCTGGAGAAGAACTGACAAAAAAATCTATAAATACCTGTCAATTACAATAAAGATAATTGAAGAGTGGGTAGAAATTTGATAACACTTCTGGAACAGCTATGGCGACTAGGCCTTAGCGGGCACGGCATGCAGTATAAGTAAAAAGAATTATTGTACCTGGTGAAATGCAATTCCGCAAAATCTTTTATTTGTGTGTTGTAAGCATTGCGAGTGGTTTAATATGGATGGTGCGACTAAAAGTAGTTAGTGTGCGCGATAAATTACACAGTTTAGATACATCTTGGTACAGCCCGTTATTTTGCTGAATAGTCACTGTTAGCACCAGACGGATATAGCGTCAGAGCTCGGACACAGATATTGCAGTAAAACTGAAAATGTTCAGTTATTTTAACCATTTATTTGCCAACATTAGAACAATCCGCACTGAGACAATAGTTCGTAGATTTCCTTTTTAGGGTTTCGATTTTAAAGGTTGCTAACATACATTATAAATCCTTTAGCCTCTGTAGCTCAGTGGGCGAGTAGCCAGTTGTGAAACGTGAAACCGCGGCTTCGACCCACACCGAGACAGACGCTAGGTGTTATCCACAAATATTTATTTCGTAGTGCCTGATATCCACGATGTTCAACCTAGTATACGGTCGGTCGGTACGGTGTGTGTGACTGTTGAGTGTAATTATTGTATTTTAGAAAAAAACAACTGCCTAAGTAAATAGATAAATAACACCCAAAGTTCACACACATAGCCCTGACCCCACAGTAGGATACGAGTCTTGTGACGTGGGTATAAGGAACTACGAGAGACTTTCGTAAATGTAGCGCAGTTGTAAAGTGTACGTGGTGCTGAGGTCCCGGGTTCGATCCCCAGGTCACGTAAAAGTGATATTGAGTGTTTTTATCACAAAATGCTTAGTATCAGCCCGGAGTCTGGAATTGTGTCCGGTATAGAGATAGGCTTGCCCCTTATCACAGTATGGGAGGGCAATAAGTTCGACGAAATGTGGGTATACATCTTCGTCTTCCCTTTTGAAGATTACAAACGCAAGTGAGTGAGCGTAAAAATCCCGGTCAAGTGCAAATTGGACTCACTCACTGTTGCTACACTTTGACGGAACGAATCGAGGGCAACGAAGTACCTGATAAATATAGATGTTTGCACCTAATAACCCGTTATCTGCAGGAAACCTATCGGTATAAAGATAAAATACTTACATAGTGTCTAACAATTGGTTACAATGGTTTGAATAAAGAATTAGTTGGCAATTAGTAAAATAAAATATTTTCTAAAAGTGTTCGATGATATTTATCGACTCAAATTAGATGATTATATTAAAAACTTCAAAAATCGGCTTCAAAACAAGAATAGAGCTTCCCATTTTCCCACGGCCTTCGCCACGGTCACCCATTGAAGTCGTTTGATAAATCATCCATACATAGCATGACATAAAATCGCTATCTGCGTCTGTCTGTCTGTTTGTCCACTTAGTTACTCATGTTTTTTTAATAGCATAGGCCGGCAAACGAGTAACTGGGCCACCTGATGGTAAGTGACTCCACCGCCCATATACGCCCACAATATCAAAAGAATCATGGGCGAATTGCCGACCTTAAGGGAAAGGGATACTTAAGGGATTGGTGAGGGGAGGGGGTTTGGGCCTCCGGATATCTCACTCACCGTACTAAACGCAGCAGCAAGCTGCTACTTTACGCCGGTTTTCTGTGAGAAAGTGGTAATAACCCAGACGAGCCCATTATTGCTGTTGACAAAAGTGTCTACAGCGTGGCTCTACCACTCCTAAACTATACAACGGCTTAAGATGCCGTTTTCACTATCGTTTAGGGAAGTAATTTCTGAAGGTTTATATGTTTATCACGCTATGACCCATGGGATCAGGGCAGTAACATGCCTGCTGTGAAATTGCGAGGTAATCAAATATAATACTCCAGATATTAATTCAACGGGTGATGAACCCAATGCTTTTAGAAACACAAAAATTGATAACGCATTTTTACATAACAGATACCTAGTGTTATCACAAAGTTATACAATGTTACAATTACGAGTATTCGATGAAATTATTATATACATTACGAACGAACTGAGAATAATTAATTATACATTTATTTATACGGAATCGATGAAGCCTCGATAGTTTTAGTGGTAGAGCCACGCTGTAGACAATTTTGTCTACGGCGTGAATGGGCCGGCTCGTCCGGGTCGTTACCACTGTCTCACAGAAAACCGGCGTAAAGTAGCAGCTTGCTGCTGCGTTTCGTACGGTGAGTGAGATATCCGGAGGCCCAAATTCCCCTCCCCTTCCCAATCCCTTACTTATCCCTTTGCTTTAAGGTCGGCAACGCGCCCATGATTATTTTAGTATTGTGGGCGTACATGGGCGGTGGTTATTAGTTACCAATAGGTGACCCACTTGCTCGTTTGCCCGCCTATACTATATATTAAAAAAAAAGTTTTAGGGTTCCGTTCCGAAAGGGTGCCAACAGAACGGTTTTTTATGGCAAAGGACGACGAACGAGTATGTGGGTTGATGTTAAGTGATTTCCACTGTCCATGAACATTCACAATACCTGCAGAATCAAGGACACGTTGCTAACCTTAAAGGAAAGGGATGATAAAGGAATTGGGAAGGGAATTTGGTCCTCCGAATATCTCACTCACTTTACGAAACGCAACAGCACGCCGTTACTTAACGTTGGTTGTCTGTGAGACAGTGGTAACCGTAACCACGCAAAAGATAAATCATATCATACTGTGGGGTCAGGGCCGCTATTTGTGTGACTGCTGGGTGGTATTTAATACTAGCTTTTGCTCGCGGCTCCGACCGAGTGAACACTCTTTCCGAGATAAAAAAATAGCCTATAACCGTCTCCAGGGTCCCATATATCTCTCTATCATCATCAAATTCGGTTTAGCGATTCCGACGTAAAAGCGTTACATACAAACTCACTTTTGCATTTATAATATTAGGATTATTACTAGCTGACCCTCGCGGTGTCACCACAGGCATGTTACTGTCCTGCGCCCATGGGTCATAGCGTGATATACATATACACATTCCGGAATAAATTCTATAAATAATAGTTAAAATGGCATCTAAATCCGTTGCATGACAGCCACCGTGGCGCAGTGGGCGAGTAGCCGGTTGCGAAGCGTGAGGCCATGGGTTCGATTCCCACACCGAGACAAATATTAGTCTCATTACTAGGGGTAGTTCTGACCTGGCCTTTGTCGAAATTATCCCCTACTTGCTCTGAGGCCTTCCCCTAACAACTGTACCATATACATAAATACACGTCGTTAATTATTTGGTTTTATATTAATCAAACAAGAGAAACTCGTAGACCTTGTAATAAAATGTTGTATTTGTGTACAAACATTTCGATCTGAAGGCCAATTCTCGTAATTTTAAACGTTCAAAATATCATTCCGATCTAGTCTCAGCGTCAAGAAAGTTGCAAATGACATTCTCTTAAACCAATAATCAACGTCAAATACACCTACACTAGATCGCAATGATATTTTGAACGTTTAAAATTACGAGAATTGGCCTTCTGATCAAAACATTCGTGACACAACAACCTTCAGTAATGCAGCCAAAATTTTACATCAACTGAGAAATATGAATGTCATTTTACTTGGATCATATATTTTTGGTTATAGGAGATAGATTTTTTTTATGGCATAGGTCGGAAACTAACAAATAGGTCACCAGATGGTCATTAAGTGATCTCCACCGCCTATGTATGCCACAAGTTCGCGAGTTCGAATAACATTTGGATGGTTTTTTCAATCAGGTATTTCACTATAAACCTTGGGTATATGCCGTAGTGCCAGTTAACGACGACGAGAGAGCACTTTTCATTTTAAATCGTGGCCTGGTATCCAATCATTTATTTTCATCACCTGTATGACGAGACAAGCTGTTCTCTCGCCTGATGGTAATGCCACGCCTGCCCATAAACAGAAGTAACACCACAGAGAACTTGAATGACAGAGTACTGCACATCACTACAATGCGCTCATCACCCCGAGATTTCTTTCTCATTGCTGTGCCTAAGCTGAAAACCGGCAAGGTCTAGGCTCAAATCCCAGTGTTCTCAATTTGTACAATCATACAAGTTGACCGGGATTGGAATTTATGCCCGATATGGCGATAGGCTCGCCAACTATCTTATCATGGAACGAAAATAAGCTCTGAGAAACGTGGGAGTACTAGTTGCACCTTTTCAAATTCGAGGATACAGATGTGAATTTAAATATTGCAAAATTTCTGCCTTTATGAATAAGAAAACCCATCACAGCTTCATGACTGCCTCCGTGGCGCAGTTGTAATGCGTACGCGTTACGATTGAATCCAACGCTGAAGTGTCGGGTTCGATCCCCGGCTCAGGTAAAGAGGTATTGGGTTTTTCTATTACGAAATGCTGCTGTGAAATCAGTATCACCCCGGAGTCTGGAATTTGTGCCCGGTATGGCGATAGGCTCGCCCCCTATCACATCGTGGGAAAAGAGATACGCTCGGCGAAATGTGGGTGTACTGGTTGCACCTCTGCCTGCCCCTACGGGGATAACAGGCGTGGGTACGTATGTATGTATCACAACTTCATATTAAGTTAATTTGATTGAAGTATCAACGACTGCGGTCGTAAACGGTTGCTAACTACAAAAAAAAATCCTACTCAAGCCTAACGTACAAGGCTAGTCAAACAATTAGCAATGTTGTGATTGAACTAATGTACTCTACGAGATTCACGCCTCTCGCTTACACGCTCAGTCTCTGTCTCACGAAAACTAAAATGGCGTCGATTATCTTGATCTTATCAGTGACGTGTGGTTACGCAATAATCCTTAACAGCTGATTGTAATTTGTAACATTTAGAAGATTTCGAAACGAGGTAAGCTTGATAAAATGTTGTATTTTTGCAAAGAGGGAAAACGAGCAAATTGGTGGGAAACGTACCACGTTTGGTGGTGGTGGTGAGTGTGACACCAAAAACAAACAATAAAATGGTGAATCATGGATGCATCGCCGTCCGCCGACCTTTGAGGGACTTTGATTTTTTAAAACAGTAGGTACTCATCATAGTACTCATATTTTGTAAGAGTTAGAGGTGTCTGAGGTTTAATAATGCTGTTTTTTTCTCTGTTATTCGTTTTATGTTTATTTTTTTGGTAAGTTTGATTGTTTTTTTGCAGACTATAATTGTGTACAGAAATACTTTAATTTTTTCCTGAATCCAGAACTTATAGTAGTGCCCTATCCTTTACAAGCCAACTAGTAACCAAAATATCAGATGAAGTCAGACAATCGTAGTTTCCACGGTTTCTCTTTTCAATTGAAAATAAAAAATCAACGAAAGTGGCACGGTTAGGTAATGCAGATGGTTTTTGCTTCGTCTTGTTGCTAACTGACTAAATAGCAAATGGCAACTAAATGTGATGTTTGAATCACGACGCAAATTCCACAGGAGTTAGCGACGAGCGTTGATATGCTGATTGTGATAACAAAATTGTATTATAAAAATACTAGCAATAGCGAAACTTGGTTCCCGTTGCGGGTTGTTGGGGTCAGACAGCAGGTCGCCCCATATAATACCAAATACCGTAAAATCTATGGTACGAGAAGGCGGATCCTGGTATTAAGCCGGGATAACTCTAGGTAGAAACAAAGAAATTGCCGGCACCTTTTTAAAATTATAGAACCTCATTGTAAATAATTTTGTCTACAGCGTGGCTCCCACTGTTTCAAAGAAAGCCGACGTGAAGTAGCAGCTTGCTGTTTCGTTTCTTCCGGTGAGTGAGAATTCCCCATCCTCTTCGCAATCCCTTAATCATCCACGTCCTTTAAAGTCCGCAACGCGTCCATAATCAATCAGGTACTTTGGATGTTCTTGGATGGTGACTCACTTAGCATCGGGTGCCCCATTTACAGGTTTGCTTCTGCTATAAAAAATGTACTCTTAACTGAGCCATGCAGTATTAATTGGCTCTGAGTGTGGAAGTAATCGAATTCTAGGAACTAATTGACAACTAAAGTGAACTGGCGTGATTGAGTGAGACAGTGTGGAGCAGGAAAATGTATGTCAAATTATTTCAGTAATCTTTGGAATTTGATAAACTAACTACCGTAGTGTAAGATCTTCCGTAAAGATAAAGGATAAGAGTTGATTAAATGTGATAAACCATGCAATATTGTTTTTAATCAATCTGAACAAAATGTCAGCTTCCGTGGCGCAGTGAGCGAGTAGCCGGCTGTGGGTCGATTCCCGCACCGACACAAATATTTAATTTTGTGTGAACCACAAAGGTTTGTTTCAATAGGTCTGGCTGTTGTGAGACCGAAAGTCTCTCGTAGTTGCCTACGATAAAGGTTTAACTGCAAGGGTCAAGAATATGTGTATGACTGTTCGGTGTAATAAAAATAACTAGGTACGACTAAGCTTGTTCGTAAGTCAAAAGGAAACAAACGATTTACTCAAATGAGTCACAATAAGCGCTATCTTAAATATGAATATTTGACCTCGCCTTTTTTTCCTTTTCAGCTTTGGGCCCCAACTTCTAGAGTCTCAGAAGCTCCTCACAATAGTGACACCTTTCGGTTTCTCCGGCAGCACCATGTTTTTTTCGCGCTGCCGTGCATCTCGGGTCGTACTGTAAAATTTACATTACCTACGAAGCCCAAGTACTCTATCATTACACCAATGAGGCGACATTCGATTGCAATTTGGTTATAACAAAATTCTTATATTGTATTAGATTGTATTATCTATTATTTGATAAATAATTATGCCAAAGAAAAATATGATAACCTCTTAATACAGTTTATTTTTAAAATAGATGCGTATTATCATTACGATTTAATTAATATACTTCGGCAATCTTCGTTTATCTTGGCACAGCTCCGTGGCGCAGTGGACGAGTAGCCGGCTGCGAAGCGAGAGGCTGTGGGTTCGATTCCCACACCGAGACAAATGTTTGTGTGTCACGGGTCTGGGTGTTGTGGGACCGCAAGTCCCTCGTAGTTCCTGATACCCAAAATACAGGTTAACCGTGTAGCGTCAGGACTATGTGTGTAATTGTTGGGTATATATTTTTTTAAACACAAAGAGCGATGATGATCTTATGCCGGGTGTAATGGGATTGCTTCCGAAGCCTGAGCGGTAATAAAACACTTTCTTTCTTTCTACCTGCCGTTATCCCGACTAGTTCCAGGGTCCGTCTTACTACTATGACGCCTCCACTTCCCCGATCTTGAGTATCTTCTGTAGTAACACCGTTGGCTCTCATATCTGCCTCTAAACGTGAAGCCAGTGTTTAAACGGTAATAAAAAACTACCTTAACATACATTTCCAACTCCTCCCTAATTTTCTATTTGATTAATTTCGTTGCGGGATAAATAGAGATTTGCATTATCAGAGACTCGCCGAGCTTCATTGCTCGGTGTCGAAATATGCGTGATACTGTCGATCCTGGCTTACAGTAGTTACAGTGGTGAGTGTGTGGGCGCGATAGTCTCGTACCTTAACATAAATGGAACACGCTATTCCTTTACTGTTTATTTGCCATTTTGGAAACGTAAGCCGCAATGTAAAGCGTACAAATGTCAGGGTCATTGACTCGCACGCATTTCCGCGGTCCAATACGCAGTAGGTAGGCGCCATACGCCGACCCGCGCAGATAAGTATTTAAAAAAAAATACTACTTTAAATATTATTTGAATACAACGTCATTGTATTTATTGGACCAAACAAGACGGTGCGTGAATAGTTTAAAAAAATAATGTAACTTATTTTGCGATGTTTTCTGTGTTATGCGTCTGTAAAGACCAGCACTAACACATGTTCTTCTTTTTCGCAAGCTTTTCCCTTACATAGATATATAGATAGATTGATCGATAGTTAGATGGATATACATATAGATAGATAGTTAGTAACTCTTTATTGTAGACACAAAACCACTACAACAGAAAACAGCTTCTTAATCTATACTAATATTATAAAGGGGAATTTTTTTATTATTTGTTTGCATTGAATAGGCTCCGAAACTACTGAACCGATTGGAAAAATTATTTCACTGTTGGGAAGCTACACTATCCTCGGGTGGCATAGCCTACTTTTTATATCGGAAAAGGCCGTTCACGCGGGCGGAGCCGCGAGCAAAGGCTAGTAATAATTAAAGTACCACAAGTGGCGGCCTTATTACTAAAAATTATCTCTTCCAGGCAACCATTGGATGGAGAGGAATAATATGAAAGCATTAGACGGGGTGTACAATAAAGGCGTAATATTAATAAATACACCCGGTATAATGCAATTACAATACTACAATAAGAAATTATATTTCTCTTGAGTGCCTGATGAGGCGCGGAGAGCGGGACATTGTTACCATATTCGTATTAAAAAACGAAGATTGCCGAATCGCGTCACTTCTATCGTAATTCGTAGAACTATAAATTAATTAGGTAAAGCCTCATCTATATGGAAAGGGTTTGTTGTAGACGAGAAATTCTCGTCTATATAACACGAGACTGCCTCGGTGGCGCAGTTGTAATGCTTACGCGTTGGGACGGAAGCTGACGCCGATGTCTAATGAAAAAAGGCACTAATATACAAATTAATATACCTACCGATTGAACTATGGCTAGTAGACACAAGTCAAGGACGAAAACTTGTTTTACTACAATACTTCCGCACCTGATTTATGAAAAAATTAACACTTCAATATTCATGTACACACAATAAACAATACTACGATTAAAATTATACGCATCGCTACGCTTCTTTATATAGCATAGGCTGACAAACCAGCAAGAGGGTCACCTGATGGTAAGTGATTTCCACCGCCCATGTACGCCCAAAATACCAGAAGAATCATGGGCGTGTTGCCGACCTTAAAGGAAGGGGATAATTAAGGGATTGCGAAGGGGAGGGTTCTCCGGATATCTCACTCACCGTACGAAACGCAGGGGCATAATTTTAATCGCAGTAAGTACTGTATGTATTCTATTAGTAGCTTGTCAGGATAGAAACTTAAACGTCTAAATTCACCTCTTATTAAAGGAGTATTATTTTATATGACAACATTGTTTGATCTATTATCAATACTTTTTGCTATTCACCGAGTTTCTAATTTCGTTTCAATAATCCTGCCATTAGTAATCGGAGCCTCCAGATTAAAGGCAACTTCAAGCTTTCTTACTTCACCTAGTATATATACAACATCAATTCTAATAGACTGCTTCGGTGGCGCAGTTGTAATGCGTACGCGTTACGATTGAGGCCAACGCTGAGGTCTCGGGTTCGATCCCCGGATCGGGTAAAGTGGTATTGGGTTTTTCTATTACGAAATGCTCAGTATCAGCCCGGAGTCTGGAATTTGTGCCCGGTATGGCGATAGGCTCGCCCCCAATCACATCGTGGGACGGAGATACGCTCGGCGAAATGTGGGTGTACTGGTTACACCTCTGCCTACCTCTCCGGGGATTACAGGCGTGTGTGTGAGTGCGTATATTCTAATATAATAAGCCACGAGCCCCCAATTGAGGCAGTACACCAATGTGAATTGAAATCGCGTGCTGTCAGACCCTCGCGTAGTATTATTTTCCTTATAGCTGATATCTGTTCGATGTGAGGTATTCATGGAAAAATATAATGACACATACAGCGTTCATTGAAACAGACTAATATAAATTTGATTTATGTGTAAATATAATTAAATACAGTTGTACTGCGTAAGCGGTACGACTGCTCTGCTGAAGTTTCGGGTTCGTTCCTTGAGTCGGGTAGAAGTGATATTGGGTTTATCCATCACGAAACGCTGAGTATCAGCACGGGGTCTGGTTTTTTATTTTTGTGTGAATCGTGGCCGGTATGGCGTTATGTTCGCCCCCTATCACATCATGGGGTGGAAATAAGCTCGGCGAAAAGTAGGTGTCCTAGTTATACCTCTGCGTACGCCTTCGGGGATCACAGGCGTGAATACGTATGCAGAGACATAAGATGTTAAGTTTTATAATGCTTAGTATTTTCCATTGTCTTCAATGTTGTTCTAACCGGAACACAACTTTGCTTACCTACTGCTGCCTGCAGATAGAAAAGAGACAGATTGCATCTCGCATACCCAGTATATCTGTTGCTGAACCATCAGTTAACCCCATTATAACGAGTCTAGTATCTAATTAAGGTATATGGTTCCTAAGGAAACTATTACTACCTTAAGACATGTCCTTGCATCTAGTTTGTCTATTTCAATGTATCTGACGTCAAGTATCAATACAACAAACGTTCTTAATCAAAATAGATGTTTGAAAAAAACCATCAGTACCTTACGTTTAAATTTAGCTTACAAATGACGCACAAACGCTTTTTGCCCTCAATCCATCCTTTTCTAATGTGTAACTTTATTAGAGGTGTTTAATGATCTTGTATACCTCGTGTTACTTTAAATTAGTTCTTTACTTTTTCTCTTTTTGGAATCGTGAGACGATTGCCGAAAATCCATTTAATACATATTCCAACAGAATTATAGAATAAAAGAATGAAGATTTCGATCTCCTCATTTTAATGGAAAGATACCTGCCAATTGCCGGTGAAAAAAATCAAGTTGCATTCACTCGCGTCGATAGCATTTTGCACAAAAGTCTGTTAGTTCTATTTGATGATGAAACTTCGCTAGTAATCATTTCCAATTCGCATTAGGCCACCGTGGCAGACAAAGACCTCATTAGTAGAGGAATGCCGTTCCAGTGGGAAAATATAATACAGGGGCGATATGTATATTATAACGATAACACATATAAAAATCAACAGATTTCTGGACTACTACCGACCGTAAAACAATGCATCTGTAGACCAAAAATAGTCAAAATTAAATTACAAAGTTATAACAACAGTTAAGTTAGTGAAACTGTGGGTGTGTGGGTGCAGTGACGCGGCTGATCGCGACACCGGACAGGGAGTCAACAGCCGTGCCAACCGGTTTGTTTTGGCGAACACGTGATCTTCGCGAGATATCGTCAGATATTGCCACGCCGCCGCGCCGCGACCGCGACGATGTGCATCGGGAAGGCATTTTGAATCAAGATCTTGTGTATTTTCACATGGGATAATTAATAAAACTACTCTTAAATTTATTTTATAAAGTTTTGGATATTGAAGTCGCAATAATTCTGAATACTCTATACGTACGTATAGAGCCTCTAATCCCCGAAGAGGTAGGCAAAGGTGTAACCAGTACACCTACATTTCGCCGAGCTTATTTCCATCCTATGAGGTGATAGGGGGCGAGTCTATCGCCATACTCAGCACAATTCCAGACTCTGGGCTTATACTAAGCATTTCGTAATTGAAAAACCCAATAGAACTCGAGACCTCAGCACAGCAGTCGTAACGAGTAAGCATTACAACTGCGCCACTGAGGCACTCTGAAAACTCTAGTAACGGTTATTTTATGTAAAATTATGTTTGATCGAAAAAATCTTATTAAAGAATCTTTATTAATATCATTAGAAGCGACTGCATTGGTCTAATATCATAGAGCCCATTTGGCATCGTTTCCATACTTTTGTTGTCAAGAATCTCTTTAAATCTGCCGGATGTTATAAATTAACATCAACTCTAAATGAAACAATTAAATTTTAATCGTCTACCATAAAAATGGATCTTGACATGTTTAATATTTTCCATTCCATTTCCAGAATAAGACCACTTTATTGCGCACCTAAATTCCGAAAGCGTAGAGTTTGCTATACTGACGACCTGCCTCCGTGACGCGATTTCCTCTCGTTTAAACAATTCATAAATCTTAGTAAATATTTTTTATTCGTAAAAAATTTCAATTAGGAAGGAAATATTATATACATTACAAATTCTAGTTTTATATTTCATTATTTATTCATATGTCTATTACAAGGATAGGAAGGATTGAAGTCAACATTTAATAAATTCCAATTCGGTCGTGAAATACCATGTGAACCAAATTACTATTCGTATCATGAGATCATTTATGTAACTTGAAACGCTAAAGGAGCACCAAAACACCATGAGACATGTTGAACAGTCCGTTAACCTTTAAAACTGCACTTAATCCTAAGTAAAAAAAGGTACTGACATCTGCTACCTTTTTTGTGTGGCTCAACAGACTTCGCACATGAACATCACTTTCATTGTACACTCGATGGTTCTCATTCGCTTTCATGCTGATTTTAATATAACATTTACGTTATGGATAAATATTATCAAATACTAGTTGGTAATTTTAGAAACAGTTCCCTGAGGAATTGAGCTTGCAATAACTTTCAGTGGATCTTAGATGTATATAAAGTTACCTTTCTTGATATAATTATGTCTAGATCTTTGCCATTACATTTTTAATATTTTATGCAGGAATCAGTTCGGAATTAATATATCGTATATAGCTTGCACATCTTATCATTAAAGTTTAAACATAGGTCAATAATATATATTGACCTATGTTTTTAAACCAAATATGTCTACTTAATTGAAGAATTTTATTCGATGATGACAATATCACATTCTGTCCACTAATAACATCAAATCGCAAATTTTCTGGGCACATTATTTTATTGCTAATCATTTATCTAAAATATGCGTGCCACTTGCATCATTTAGGTACCTACTCGTTTATGTACAGAATCTGTAATCTATGTGGAAATTCCAAAATGACACGCCTCCCTATTTGATAATATAAATAATATTAACATCCCACTGATCCTCTACTGAATGATAGGGGTTAGGCTTAATACACCACGCTGTCCTACTGTGGGTTGTTAGACTTTATATACCTTCGAAATTCTTGTAGAAACTGCTCAGGTATGTAGATTCTTGACAATGTGTCCTTCAAAGTTAAAGCGAGTAATCATTAACAATGAACTAGAACTACTAGAAACTTTTAATGCCTGTTGAGTTTGATTGTTATCTATATTCACATTTATTTTGTACTAGCATTTTCTCTTGACTCCGGCCGCGTGATTGTCTGTTCCCAGGATAAAAAAAAATCCAATCCAGGCCATAACAATAAGAATAATTAATATAACATTTATTTTTATCTTATGACATGGTCTACCTGTGTGCCAAATGTCATCCAAATCAATTCCACCGCTATGACGTGGTTGATTAACAAACATCCAAAGTGTCACATTTATAGTACGTATCTATTAAATAGGATTAGTACCTAGGACTTAGTATTTTCTAGTATTTTCTTTGTTTCTGTGTAGCGCAGTCTCAATTTAGTACCGGGGTCCGCTTTCCCACCTTCATCTACGCAATCCACTTCACCCGGTCTAGTGACTCTTACATCTTCCTCTAATATGACAAGTCTGACGCCAGCACTCTTAGGACTCTGGGCCTCTGTGACGAACGTATTCAAACCCGTTTTTATCCTAGCAAAGTGACTACACTGAACCTGATGTTAAGTACATTGCAGTCCAAATATAATGTCGACCGTCAAGATACATTGCGTGCCTCGAAGGTCGGTAGAATGATGTCGGCCTGAGGTTACTGGATATACACGGGCTGACCTCGGAACGCGACTCGCCTCAACGAGCAACTATGACGGATTTTCACCACCGTGGTCGCGTGGTCGCTATACAGTCGGATACGAAAATGTATCAAATACCCAATTTTAGTGTGGTAGAGCCACGCTGTAGACAGTTTTGTCTACAGCATAAATGGGTCAGCTCGCCCGGGTCGCTACCACTGTCTCATAGAAAACTGGCGTAAAGTAGCAGCTTCCCAATCTCTTAATCCCTTTACTATAAGGTCGGCAACGCGCCCATAATTCTTCCAGTATTGTGGGCGTCAATCGTAAGCTGCAATGCTCGCTTCGTCAAAAGCTTCACAGCCAGCTACTTGCCTACTGCGCCACGGAGGCTGGAGGCGTACTTACCTATTTTACTGAGTACTACTTAATAATATTTTAGTTGACATAAAGTAATTTGAATTTTAATTGACTGCCTCGGTGGCGCAGTTGTAATGCGTACGCGTTACGCGCTGAGGTCCTGGGTTCGATCCCCGGGTCGGGTAAAGTGGTATTGGGTTTTTCTATTACGAAATGCTCAGTATCAGCCCGGAGTCTGGAATTTGTGCCCGGTATGGCGATAGGCTCGCCCCCTATCACATAAGGGACGGAGATACGCTCGGCGAAATGTGGGTGTACTGGTTACATCTCTGCCTACCCCTTCGGGGATTACAGGCGTGAGTGTGTATGTATAAAGTAATGTGGCAGTTGCCATATCATTAATTAAAAACGGCGCGCCGGAAACACTTGAAGCATCTTGTTAATCTTTTTATGACGTATGGAACAGCTTATTTGCATATTGTGTGAGCATCATAATTTTATATTATCATATTTGTAAATTATGCGCATAATGTTGAAAATTAACATTGCAACCGAAAAAAAATTTTGCCAAAAGATATGAAATGAAATGAAATAGTTTTATTCATCATGTAGGCAATTAAAATAGCGCTTATGACAAGTCAGTACAAAATAAAGAAACTTATGTAATTACAGAAATCATATCAGCTAATATATACATAACATACATAGCATCGTCAAAATACACTGGGCAACTATAAAGTTTACAATATTTTTATATTAGTCCAGAATTGTATACATAATATACTTACAGATTTAAGATGTTTATTTACCTATGATTTTTATTATCCCTAATAAATGTTTTTGTTAGCACAAGTATTTTAAAAAACTTTAAATTTAAATAATATATTCAGTTTCCACAAATCGCCACTTCTTGAGAAGTTAAATAATGGTAGGTACTATTAGAATTGCATAATATTATTCATTTTCTTCATAGAACACCTAATTAACATTTTAATTTAATACTTTGTTAACTCATTCTCAACATTAGAGTTTTATCAACTTAAGTTATCTACTCGTAAATCGTAATTTTTGTAATATTGACCATTTTTATGTAACTTTATATGGAAATTTAGACATTCGTCCTTTAGATAGCAATATTAGCTTATCCGATAGCAGTTATTGCAGTTTTACGGCTGTGGCCTATGTCATTGACTCCAAACCGATATGCATTTTATTTATCAGATTTACAAGGAGTGTCTGTGTGCAGAAGTGTACAGTTAAATATTTGAGTATCCGTGATTTTTAAACGTGTTTTATATCTCTGATTTGAGTTTTTTCGGATTCAAACAAACTTAACATGTATTTTCACAACTACCAACCGACCCAACGTTGCTTTCTCAGACACCCGCAATATACCAATAATACCCTAACACGATCGGTAAGATCGATCACATCCCTAAAAATTAAGTGAGGTGCGTGAACGAGTATAACAATGCTGCAATGAGACAAAAGCTCAACTGTTTATCATTTAGTATTGTCAAAAAATGCATGTCGAATATAGACATGTTACTAATTCAATAAAAACTAAATGCTTTATTTATGTCTTAGCAAAGCAATCGGATTTGGGACTACGGGGGATAAAGTAGTTGTTTAGTACACTATATGTTACTTAAATTTGACCACACCTTTCTGTAACACGTTGTATACTTTGTACTGCACTGTACTTACCATATCCAGCCAGTCACTTTACCCTGCCAGTTGTTTTTAACTCTACTATAAAGCGCGCTATTATTTCACAAAAATTTAAAAATGGGTCGAGAATGTTACATACATTCCCTACCCACCTACCCTTTTTGTATCCTTATTTTTAACCCTTTAGCAAAGTAAGTATCTTTAGTCATGAACGAACGTGACACGCAAACAGGCTGACGCCTCCTAGATCATTATACGTAGATGGGTATAGGGTCTATTGAAGCGCAAAACTAGGTTCCATTTCCAGGTTCTGGAGGTCCTACGGCGGGTCATCCCACATAATACCAAATCATGATGGGAAGCGGACCCTGGCGTAACGCCAGACAGAAAGAAAAAGATTAAAGCGCAATATATTCTCATATTATAAGGCATGCGGGCATCCCCTATATTTTTAGCCTCTATAAAAAGACAATGCATAAGTGTACATTGCCTGTCTACGCCCTTGAAGTTTAATCACGGTGTTAATTCTAGTCAAAAGACCGGATTATCACATTCAATAGCTATTGTGTTTTAAACAATACATTGCGGATATTTCTATAGACATAATATTACAAAGACACAAACACAAGCGGTTTCACTAGAATTTTGAATATTTTAATAGGCGCAGCAGAGACTACCTACTGTAAATTGAGTCCTGTCTGACGTGAGCATAATAATATTGTCTTGTACATCGATATGTTAATAATTTACATAAATGGCTTTGTATATCTATCTATGTTATGGATATACCTAAAGAAACGGACAAATCTAGGTTTTTTTTTAGCATAGATGACCAGAGCAGGCAGCACGCTTGCCCATAAACACATAACTTTGAATTACAAAGCTTTTCTATTTGTCTATACCCTGAGCTATAAGATATTCGTCATTCCCAGTAATTTCACTGGCTTCAGTGCCCTTCAAAACGAAACACAACAGTGCATCCACACTGCTGCTTGGCGGCTAAAATAGACAAAGCGGTGGTACCAACTCAGACGGCCTTTCGCATACGAGAGATCTACCACCGTGGTTTACAACATAATCCTAGAATTACCCAAGCTCCTGGTGTAAAGACCGAATAATGTTTCAACAATCATTACACGGCTCGAACCTAGGTTAAAACCTTATAGATGGAGATAGTTTATCACGTGGCATATAAACGAGAATAATATATCAGAAAACTCTTGTTTACCAGCTCACGTCATACAGATTGAAAAAAGAATCGTATGACACGACCTTATAAATGGCGGTTTCCTCCTATATTCTCTTCTATATCGTACAACTGTTTCCGTGTTTCCTCCTTCATATAACATGGGATCCTTTATACGGAGTGTGAAGAAGCAACTAAGCAGGCCGGCATAATTCTGCCGATCTACGATAGATTCAGTGTCTATCGTTGGTCGACAGTATTCATGGATTGCGCTACACTTACCATCAGGTGTAGCCGAGCCAGGATAAAAAAAAACTAGATCAGAAACACTCTTTACATAAATGGAGCTTTACCCGTTCTTTTAACAACGGAACATTATGCATGACATACATAATACATATTATGTTTTTGGGCAGTTACATACTTATAATATTAACAGTTCTATTACCGTCATGTCGTGACGGGAACCAAACTCTCACCACTTTTTTCTCATCCTCAAAGGAACTAAGTCATCTCTGTGCACTCTCTAGAATCGATTATCGAAAGCGAAATTCAATTAGCTCCAACTATAGTTCAGTCTATGTGTACGCGTATGACGTTCTTCGGCTTCGAATTTCAATATAGCGGTTTCAATAACTGTAAGCTAATCGAGCATATTCTGCTTAGCTATTATAATAAATAAATGTCCTTGGAAATATTACAGGTGAAAATAAGACTTCTGCTAGGAATTCTAAAGCACAGTTTGCATTAAAATCTAAAATAGATTTACTAAACTTGGCTTAATTTGATTTAGCCTCTGTTCTTCTGTCGTTTATTTAAAGTTTCGCACTAATACATTTCGCCAATATTACATTTTTTATTATAAATGACGAGACGAGCAGGTCGCTCGCCTGATGGTAAGCGCCACGCCTGCTCATAAACAGAAGCAACGCCACACAGAACTTTGAATAACAAGGCACGGCATGACACGGGACTGCGCTCGTCACCCCGAGACATAAGGTGTTAAGTCTCATAATGCCCAGTAATTACACTGGCTTCAATGTCCTTCAAACCGGAACACAACAGTGCTTACACACTGTTGCTTGGCGGCAGAAATAGACAAAGCGGTGGTACCAACCCAGCCGGCCTCTCGCAAACGAGGGACCTACCACCTTGTGAAATAATTAAGAAATTGGGAAGGGGAGTGGGTTTGGGCCTCCGGATATCTCACTCACTGTACGAAACGCAACAGTAAGCTGTTACTTTACGCTGGTTTTCTGTGAGACAGTAGTAAATACCCGGACGAGCCGGCCCATACACGCTGTAGACATAAGTGTTTACAGCGTGGCTCTACCACTCATACATTACTTTTATAAAACAAACATAACTTTATATAAGTATATAGCTAATAGATACATACATACATAGACTCACGCCTGTTTCCCATAGGGGTAGGCAGAGACAATGGATTTTCACTTGCTACGATCCTTGCATACCTCTTTGGCCTCATTCACTCTCATTAAATTTTTCATACATGCAAGTCGGTTTAGGGTACTCCTGACCTGGCCTTTCTCGAGAATATCTCCAACTTGATCTATGAAAGTTCGCCGAGGCCTTCCCTTGCCAACTGTACCATTCACCTAACAGGTATGAAATAAATAAATTATTCGGCATACTAACAAAATTCCCACCTAAAACCTAAGGCAAATCGTAGTTTGCCTGATTAGGCATAAAATAGTTAGAATATTGTTTTTTAAGTGTTGCTAATGTTACATAAAGATGAATCGCAGCAGCTGAATATTATTGAATGACGTAGAACGATTGACGTGTCCTCTGACGATTATCAGAAAATGTGCGGATTAAAAATCGCATCGCATTCAGCCTATGATCATTTTTGGCAAGTAGGTACCTAATTATGTAATTAGTAGATAATTTTTTACTAATTTTTTTTCTAATCATTTAATGTGATATGTACTAATAGTAATACCTAGTAAGTAAATGAGAAGACATGAGAATAATTTTAACGTTTATAATCTAAGACTTGTTATCAGTTAGTTATCACTCTGATCTAGTTATTACAACCCAACCAAATTTAATGCAGGTAATGCTATTTCGTAAACCGGTATATAAATTTGTCGCAAAAAAGGACCACGCTGTTTTTACTTGCATAACCTATAAATACAACAAGAGATTTCGCGTTTTTTGCGAAAGCAGATACAACCTGCATAAACTCGATAAAGTTCTTAAGTAGGTAGGTATAATACCATTATGAACCGTTTATGTTCCATAATATGATTTACATCAATACACGATTAAAGTGTTCGGCACGACACGCGTAAGTAATAAATTATACTCATATGCAATTGTGACGACCATAAAATATATTGATATTGGTTTCAAGGAATTGAACGAGGCCAGAAACTTCCAGCTTGTCAAAAATCGCAATAGAAAATGTTTACGCAAACAACTTCAGTGAACGTATCATTACGAAGACAAAGTTTAGTAAACAAGGGATAAACTCAGTAAAGTGTAACGTGTTATGTGACTTACATCGTAACTCCATGTGCAGGAGACGCCGGCGAACTTGGCGACGCAGCGACCCAGTTCCACGTCCTCGTGGGTAGTATACAAGTGCTTCAGGCAGTACTTCACATGAGGCGCCACTCTTCGCAGTGTCTCCTGCGAGATCAGTACCCCAGGACCACCCATGCAGAAGTTCTCATTGTAGTCGAGGGCCAGCGCGTCCCTCTCCGCACCCGTCCCTCGCCCCGCCTGTCCAATGAACTGAGGCTTCCTACTGTCCACTGAACGCAAGAACTCCTCAAGTTTATCACCTCGCACGTAAACGTCATCGTCTGCACGGAAAAACCACTCGAACTTATCCCCATACTTCTCGTACATATACAACAACATCAAGAACGACTTCTTCTGCGGCGGATAACTGTCATCCACATTTTTCAAGGGTATCAGCGGGAGGTCAGGCGCGCGCGATACCTCCGAGCTGAAGAACGCGATCCGACCCGGCAGCTCCTGACCCCAGGTCTCGTACACTGCTTTGGCTCGCGACGACAAATACTGTTCGGCCGTCATGACACCCACAAACACTAGAGTTCTGTTGGAGTTGTGCACGGTCTCGTTTAGGCTGAGTCCGACGAGGCTGAGAGGGTCCTGGTCGGCTGAAGAGCGAGCCGCCTCCGGACACGGCTCCATAGTGGTGCGCGAACCGCTACGCAAACACAGCTTCAGGAATACGCCGAGCGTGACGCCGGCGACGACGCCCGTCACCAGATGCATCCACCTGCTCCTGCGCGGCATCGTGGCGGTACTGGCAGACGGCAGTCAACGGAGGCACCCACCGTTACCCGGCGTCCACATGTGCGCATTCCAGGAATAACCTTTTTATCCCTTTTTTGTGTCGGCCGCGAGGGGTAGACATTAGCGGGCTGCTTTTTTGTTCGATCCTCGCTCCCGTCGGCCGGGGAGCGATCACATGGCAGCGTGGCAGTACACGTCGCGAGCGGACGGTCGCGCCGCTCCTAATCGAACCCTATCGCGATATCGCCGGCCTAAATATCGGATTTGCAGATGTTATCAGACAAGAGCGGCGAGGCGCGGCGCCTGCGGTGACGCGACCCGCTCATGTTACGTTGCACCGTGTCACTGATAGCGCGGACGCAGACGCGGGCTGCGTGCCTAACGTTCGACTCGTGCGCCGCCCGCCGTGTCGCCGACCAACTGGACTCGCTCAAAACAAAACTCAAGCAGTGCAGCGGTAGTTTGTATTGTCCGCGGACCGCGACTAGCATGATCGCTCGTCGCTCGCCCGTCGCCACTCGCCGTGCTCCGGCGTGCATGCACGTCTCGCTCGCGCTCAAGGCGCGCGCAGTCTCCGTCCTCGTCGTGCTGCCGTGCGCCGAATCTCACTCGTCAGTCGTCCGGCATCCCATTCATCGCGCCGCCGTCTGACGTCTATGACAATAGACAATGCGGTGGTCGCCCATTGTCTGCTGGGTCACTGTCTCGCGGAAACTCAATTTTATGACCCATTTGCCTCGGCTCGGGAACTACGGGACCGCAACGGAAACGGAGTTCCTTTACCTGTACCGCCATTACACATTCAACGAAAACGAATTGCATTTCAAATTGTCTGCAAAATCCATGAATACATGCATATGAATATAATTGCCCTTGACCTTTATGGTTACGTCCGCGCCAGGGTCGTCAATTTCGGCATTCGAATTCATTGCTATTTTTTACCTACACAATTATTAGTTACGCAAAGTACAAAAGCTGTTTGCATCATTTAAAAGTGTTAAAAAGTAATAAATCAGCCAAGAGCCAGTTAGAGTCGAAACCATTCATTCATTCCTGGAAACTGGAAACATGTTTCCGATTGGCGTCAGTATTCACCGAAATCCTGCCATTGACCTATTTAGCAAAATGGACCATCACAACCATCAGAAACATCTGTAACGCGGAACGCCGTATCACTAAGTGTTAAGGTTCATTATGCATCCCAAAAAAAGAAAATCAGAACAAATGCAGAACACATGGAGTTCGACCGACATCATTTGCATGACACATGGAGCGTTTCCATCGTCGCTGCAGTTTATAATAGGCTCGAAAAAATAGTTCTTTGATGTTTTAATATTAACAGGAAGCCGGGTGAATCGAGACAAGATAAATGTATAAAAACGAATTAAGCCCACAACAGTTTTTACTATAGGTATTTAAGGCAATACATTACATGTGTTACATAGCATTGTGTTTTTATATTTATTTTTTGTTTGTACTTGTCTTATTGAATTTTGGAGAACAACATATTATGTTCCTATTTGTTTTTCCTAAACTATGAAGCACTTAAAATATTTTTGAAGGTAACTCGTTATTCATATCGAGTTATTTTAAATACACTCACCTTAGAAATCTATTTGCAACAGGGAAAATCTAACTAGCACAAGCTTTAGAAACTACCATTTGGCCGAACATCTGTTACAGATGATTTAAGAAGTGTTTTTTATAGCAAATGGCGGCAAATCAGCAAGTGGATCACCTGATGGTATTTGATCTCCACCACCCATGAAGACCCACAATACTGAAGAATCTAAAGGGCTCTCAAATCTCATTTCAAGCCTTCTTTCTTTCTGCCTGGCGTCATCTCGTCTTTTTGCCAGGGTCCGCCTTCCCATCATGATTTGACGGTGGTTGGTATTATACGGGGCGACCCGCCGTCTGACCCCCACAACGGGAACAATGTTTCGGCCTTACCTCGTTCGTTATTCAATGTCAAACCTATGATAATACAAATATCTATATATATAAGTATATAAAAGCGAAATACCACTGACTCACTGATTCATCACGATTTCTCAAAAACTACTGAAGCTGGGATCATGAAATTTGGTCAGATGATAGTTTGTGTAATGTAGACGTCAGCTAAGAACGGATTTTTGGAAATTTACATTTTAAGGGGGTAAAAGAGGGGTTTGTCCGTTGTATGCAACTTTTTTATGGAAGGGGAGACGACTGTGAAATTGAGCGCAAACATTGCTTATTAAAAATAATGAAATATGAGGGTCATATTTTTGGAAAATTCCACTTACAAAAGGGGGAACTTTTTTAATGGAACGGAATACGACTGTGAAACTATGCACGAACTTTGCTTATGACAATTAATGAAATATGTGATTCACATTTTTGCGAAATTTTATTTGGAAAAGGGGGGAGGCGGGTTTGAACTTCTCACTCACTCACTGATTAATCACGATTTCTCAAAAACTACCAAGTTGCAAAAACTCCTCTTGCAAAAGGGGGAAGGGGGGTTGAACTTAGTATGAAAGTATTTATTTTAACTTTTGAACAACTTGGTCGATTGGGGTCATATTCACACCGTATATTTGTTGCGTGGATACAATGATTTATAACTATATATCATCATGCTACGAACCATGGGAGCGGATCAGTAATTTGAATATATTTAAGGTAAATATCTCAACTCTATTAAAGCTAGGATTATGCTTGGTCAAAAGATAGTTTGTATAATATAGGGGCAATTTGTGTAATATTGTGTAGTATTTAGGGTTACAATGACAATTATATTATAATAGTAATGTATTACTCTGATCGGCGTTGACATTTGAAAAAAAATACTGCGCGTTTTCTTAATGATGGAGGTAAATGAAAAAAATGTCCATGACTGGTCCGCGTCCAACATAGGTGCCATTACCTTACTTCATTATAGGCACCAAAATAGAGATGTAGGTACTGCTGGAGCTTTAATGTATCGAAATTACATTATGTTTCGTGTGTTACAATACAATACTGTGTAAGTTGTGGTCTGTGTCCAGGGACATACTCGACTATACGCCCGGGCGACATTTGTCTCAGACGGCAACACATAAGAACAAATTAAAAATACTTTTTTTATTTTTCTTCTTCTAACGGGGTAATAATTGGTACAGCTAGATGTGTAATGATGCTTGCATCTTTGAGACGGTTCTGCCATCGATGCCTTGGACGGATTGTGGCGTCCACTTTGTAAACAATGAAGACACCAACAGCTTGGAGCCGCTAAATCTATCGTATGTATCACGGTAAATATTCTGAAAGGTTGTTTGACCCTATCACTTTATAACCTTATCAGATCGTCGTGTGCTGGATCACCATTAAGCTGTGAAACAGGTTCCACTTTGCCTGCACGTTTATTTTTATTCTCCAGAGAGACGGGCATGTGGCCCGCCGGATGGTAAGCGGTTACCGCCAAAACCAAGCCGCTGCCTACCGTGTTCTTTCCTTCATACAATTTGAGGTTCTTTAAGTGGACTTAAAGCAATTAAGCAGGCCGGCATTAATTCTGACGACCTAAGATAGACGCGTCGTCAATCGTTGTTCGCCACTATTCTTAAATTTCACTACACTTGCTATTAGGTGCAGTCTGATTAAAAAATAGGTAAGTAAATACGAAAATTTTGAAAATAACTTTTTATTTTACGTTGTGTTTTGTGAAGCGTGTATAAAGTAATGTTTACCCTACGCGAAATAATTCACTAATAACGTTTCATAATGAACTTTCTGTGTTCTATATTATGAATTTTACCCGATTAAACTAAAAAGTGTATGAGTGACGAAACGAGCAGGTCGCTCGCCTGAACAAGCCGCTAACACACTGTTGCTTGGCGGCAGAAATATTTGTACATATTGTTAATAAAATTAAACCTTGTCGTTTTAGTTTATTATCAGCCATTCTAATTTTAGTGCAGTTTATTCGTGCCAACCTATAATACGTTTGCGTTGCGTTACACTATTTTATATGCTGTAAAATTTCAAATTGGTTTGACTGGACACACAATCTTGTGTTTTTGATCTGTCATTATTTTTTATGACGTAACTGCAACATTAAGTTCATTATGAAACGCATCGCACTCGGTGCCGCAAGAATACAATATAATAAATAAAATGTATTTAAAACAAACGTCACCTGTACACGCGACATAATATATTATCTATAGTTTCTACATACAAAAATAATTATATTTCAAAGCAATTTATAACATCTATTCGACTTTATCGAGTGAAATGAAAGAAAAAGTAGACGCCATCTTGATATGACGTAGCATTTAAAAAACAGGGCCGTACTCAGTTTAGTTACAGTTGAGTAGTGACAAAAAAAATGAATGCATGAATAGAAACAGACGCTTAGTTGTAAAGAAAATTCAGATCATAATAACTATCGCTCTATAAATATAGAATTTTCTTTGTCTATGCGGCGACGCAGAAGCATGCGACAGATAGTGTATACCCCATTTCAAATGAATTTAATAGCTATTACAAATACTTGCGCTTCAAACATTTATTAATAATAAGTAATAACACATTGTAATGGGTAAAGTAGAGGGAAAGCGACACGACGCGACGGTAGAAGGAAATTGTGGCTCAGGAACATAAGAGAATGGACAGGAATCACCAGGGTAGAAGAGCTATTTAACCTGGAAAGAAATAGAAAGGAATATGCGGAGTTGACAGCCAACATTCAATAGTGAATAGGCACCGTAAGAGAGAGAGAATAACACATCGTGCTTACATAGTAGGTACATTGTGAGTGTAGTGCCGCAAAGACAATTTTGTATTACCAAGTTTTTGATGTCGCTTTGCTTTCTCTCGTCTATGGATGACGTGTTTTTGGATCGCAAATGAAGTTGGTAAATTCAATTGAAACGGAGTTTAGTACAAAATATAATTTTACATTTGTATGTATATAGGGGATTGCGTCACCTTCGCGTCAGCATACCTTTGACGTAAAAGTTAAATCCTTTACTACCGTACTCAGAGACATTAATTACCTAAGTTTAAGTATCCACGAGTCATTTGTTAGCTTTCGACCAAGTCTTAGAGACGTCAATTAAAATTATTTCTATACTCAGTAATTGTGCATAAAGCATTCTCTGTTCTTAGCAACGGAGCAAGAATTAACTAAATATGAAAATAATCGAATTGTAAGAACCAAATTAAGGACAATAAAAGTTACTTGAAATTTCTGGGTGCGGCAGTTAAATGTCATAAATTATGATAGTTAAGGAGATATATCCCACTCGATAAAGCCCTGACAAACCATTTATAATAATAACAGCCTAAAAACACGTGCCAGTTGAAAATATTAACTTAACCTATATTTTTCAAATTCAATAACTCCGTACAGGCCGTGAAACAATCCGAAAAATTGTCCTACATCTAATAATACATAAGGAATAGCACACCATATATACAAAATAGACATTTATTTTAAATAAATGGAAATAGGTTTCATATTTTTCGGTTCACACAGGATCACAATTTTGAAAGGAAAATCGTCTCGTCATTTACCAGACTCTATGGAACTAATCTAGGAAAGTGGTGTAAAAAAATATCTAGATATCAATTCTTTTATTAACTTTATCTCTCTCTTCTCCACATTCCAGTCAGGTTAAAAAAGGATATCTATTGGTTCAATATACTCTCAGGTCTAGAATAAAAACCATTTTATCATAACCAAGGAAAGTAGCATACAGCACTTAGATATAATGTAGCTTCATATTGGTGCAATAATTTTCAGTAGTAGGTCCCAAAAAAATTAGCTCCTGCAAAGGAACCCACAAACCTTAATTCTTTATAATAATAGCGTATATTACTTATTTTTGCAAAATATCAAAATTGTGATCCCGTACCAACCAGATATCTTATTCGATATATTTTCGATTAACAGCAAGTAATCATAAACATTGATTTACATACAACTGGGACACCTAACATTGAAAAAGTATTTTTACATATACGTATTCCAGAACCCTAGTGGTTCGAAGTAAGCATCATTTAACCTCTAACTACCTAATGACGTGTATAGACGTCATGCTCAGTCAACAAGTAGAGCTAAACGTGCTATCTCGTTAAATACATTTCAGTAATTAGCAATAATTACCAAGGCATTCGTAAAGACACATGACTATAGAAATGTCTAATGTGATCTATATATACAATATTGATGCATAATGGAAGGAACTTACTTTAATGTATTACATTTTTAATATTATAGATAAATAATTATTCATAAATCTCTACTTGTTAAGTATTATTTAGTTTTTTCCGTCGACGTTATATGACGTTCTAATTATCTTTACAAATTGTCAGCAGTTACGTCGACAAATATTATCCGTGATACTATGAAATTTTTATATTTAATATTACAATAATTTAAAAGTACCCATAACGCATAAAGTAACAGAAGGTATAGCTATTTATGTCCACAATTGAGCGCTTTCACATTCCTCTGACGCCTGCTTTAAGGCCGACTTTCGATGATCGCATCAAGCGTCAGACACTGGCGTCAGTGACGCGAACGCTCTCGTCTGTCAAACTTACTAAATCTCAGCTTGACAGCTAGTGACGCCGTGCTTTATTGATGCTACCGTCGAATGGTCTCCCATAAATTTACATAGCGCGTAGTAATAAGGGGCCTATGCGATGTTAGTAACGCCCGGGACACAATCATAGACTTAACGCGTATATCAAAAGCATGGCGTCAAATGACAGTTTACAATTCATGCCACTAATAAGAAAAGGCCTGCGTCAAAGAGAGACGAAATCGCACAACTGGAGACATACTTAAGCCACAAAATGGTATAAGTATAGGATGATTCTATCATAACAAGTGATATGAAAAATCTAAATTATTTACAACCACTTAAAACTTATGCCAGTTAATTCGTAACTACTTTTAAACACTTCTAAAGTACTTTAGCGGTCGTGTTCAAGTGTTTTCGGCTTTATTGGAGTACTTGAGGTTTGTTAGAAGCCGTACTTACGCATAAAAGTAAGCCAAGTGTGTAAAAACGGTTATATTCGATCTGAGAGATATTTGCACATAAGACATAATTATTTAATAAGGGTATACAGTTAACATTCATTAATTTTTAAATATCAACTTGTCTGTCAATTTAATTTACTAAAATGGGCAAGAATATTGAATATTCATGATGTTAACATTTATATGAAACGACACTTAGATATAGGGAGTTATAAGTGTATCAAAGTATGCACAAAACATTTAAGATTACACTATTATTTTCATAGAAACACTCGTTTAGAAACCAAGACAATATTCCGATATACAACTTGTTATAGAATGGTGTGGTCAAATTTAACCAACGCGTATGATATAAGTATTTCACCCCCCTTAGTACCAAATCAGATTGCATTGCCAAGATCTTTTTTGTCGAAAAAGTAACATGACGATGTTCAACTTGTAACTTTGGACACCACAAGCAAAGCCAAGCAACAGTGTGTAAGCACTGTTGTGTTACGGTGTAAAGGACATTGAAGCCAGTGTAATTACTGGGCATTATGAGACTTAACACCTTATGTCTCGGGGTGACGAGCGCAGTCCAGTGTCATGCAGTGCTTTGTTATTTAAATTTCTGTGTGGCGTTGCTTCTGTTTATGAGCAGGCGTGGCGCTTACCATCAAGCGACCTGCTCGTCTCGCCATTCAAGCTAATAAAAAAAACACTAAATCATAAACAGCTGAGCTTTTATCTCACTCCAGCATTGTTATTCTTGCTCACGCACTTCACTTAATTGTGGCCAATCTTATTGATCGAAGTAAATGAGTGATTAAAATTAGCGTGGAACGTTAGGATGTCTAGATTTTGATAAGATCCGGTACTTAAACACATTGTGAGCTGTATGTAAGGACCCGTAAATATGACTACACCTTTCTGTAACACGTTGTATAACGTTAAAGCCATTAAACTGCAAATGCCACAAAAGTACATTTTCCACTTTATATCAGATCCAAACATACAACTATGTACAAAAGATTAACTTGAACATTACATACGATCAACAAGGAATTACCAACTTAAGAAAGCAAGCCGTTGTCCCGGTCCAATAGGGTAGTTCGCAAGATTATTTTTAGTATTTAAATCAAAAAGTTACGTAACTCAAAATCGATTGCAGAAAGAATTTTATATATCGGACCTAAAATAAATAAGTTAGAAGCTATTCAAATCCAGTAGAAGGGGTAATTGTCAGCTGACAGACGACGCAATCTTTGTCACTGTGTAAAATGTTCATTATGGTGCACGCGTGCAAGCGAGATAGTGAGATATCCCTACTACGCACCCACTTTTCCTCATACCAACATTTAAAGTCATGACTGCGGGCACATTTCGTAACCAATTTTGATTGTGTTTTAATAACAGTCTCGTTTGCGTATCATTTCTGTTGCTTATAAAATGATGTATAAAATTCAATATAGGAAACTATCCTATTACAAGAGATTCAGAGACTATAAAAATCTTTAATTATTGTTACAAAGTGAGATACCAATCACGATGTCAAAATAAACCTTGGCGCGGTGATCTTTTAAAAGATAATATACTTGAATTAGTACATAGAAGTGCATGAAATCAAAAATGTAACAGCGTGTCCTTATCCATACAATTTTAAAAGGAAAAACGTAAATCAACTTGTAGACATATAAACATGTATTCACTTATATTGTAAATTAAAACAATTTCTGTGTTAACCACAATCAGATACACTTCCCAAATTCAAAAACACTATCATACAAATGTTTTTACAAACAATTTTAAATGCATTATTATAATCTGACACATCTGCTGTGTATCTAAAGTAAAATCATAGATACACTTAAAATGCTTTTATCTAACTCATTATATATTGTGTTATAAACGTGTCAACAAATATTACATCGGAGATTTGTTATCATAAAACATGTATTTTATAGTTGTAATAAAAAATACGTATACCCCGGTTTATAAATAATAAATATTTTACATCATTTCCCGCAAGAGGTCTAAAAATATTGGAAATAAAGAACAAACATATACAATAATATACATCAATATTTGCACATATACATATATACATATGCACTCACGCCTATAATCCCCGTAGGGGTAGGCAGAGGTGTAACCAGACACATTACAGACCAGTACACCCACATTTCGCCGAGCGTATCTCCGTCACACGATGTGATAGGGGGCGAGCCTATTGCCATACCGGGCACAAATTCCAGACTCCGGGCTGACACTGAGCATTCCGTAATAGAAAATACCCAATACCACTTTACCCGACCTGGGGATCGAACCCGAGACTTCAGCGTTGGCCCCAATCGTAACGCCTACACATTACAACTGCGCCACCGAGGCAGTTTTGCACATATTATGTTTTTATATGTATATAACGTATGTATGTATATGTATAATATATTATGTCTAATTATTGCGAAGTTACATATAACCCATAATACGGATAACTGACTACCAGAATCAATAAGTCGATGTCTCAATAAAAAAATTGTGGTACCTACCAGTCTGATAGTCACGCAGCCTTATTACAAAACGTAGACTAAATTTAAACTAGGTTCATATCGGTTGGTTAACTAGTTAAATAAATAAATACACCCAACAGTCACACACATAGTCCTGATCCCACACTAGGTTATCCTGTATCGTGGGTATCAGGAACTAGGAGGGACTTGCGGTTCTACAACACCCAGACCTGAAACAAATATTTGTGGATCACACAAACATCTGTCTTGGTGTGGGAATCGAACGCACAGCCTCTCGCTTCGTAGCCGGCTACTCGCCCACTGCGCCACGGAGCCTGTTGAGTTGGTATTAACCTATTAACTTAGTCTACGTTTTTCTTGACGTGACGTGTATTTCTAACACATATTAGGTCAGTTGGGCACAATCTCTAACACTTTTCCACAATATAAAAGGTAATCTGATTCCTAGAATGACTTATAGCATTAATGACCACTAACCCGATGGAATCACATAAAAATAGCTTAGTTTCGTACATAAGCGGCTTAGAAACTATTATTCACAAATATGCTAGCCTTTCATATTGATAGTCGTAATAAGATTAATTAATTAGTAAACAGTAGTGACTGCCTCGGTGGCGCTGTTGTAATGCGTACGCGTTACGACTGAGGCTGACGCTGAGGTCTCGGGTTCGATTCCCGGGCCGGGTCAGTGACATTGGGTTTTTCTATCATGAAATGCTTAGTACCTGGAGTCTGGAATTGTGCCCGATATGGCGATAGTCTCGCCCCCTGTCACATTATGGGACGGAGATACGCTCGGCGAAATGTGGGTGTAGTGGTTGTAACCAGAGGTGTACCTCTGCCTACCCTTTCGGGGATTACAAGCGTGAGTGCGTATGTATGTAGTAAACAATGTATGTAGTAAACAATGTGTGTAGGTAAGGGTACCAATTGTGTATATTATTTCGGAAACAATAATATGGGAACCTTTAAGGACCAACAATTTATTGTCTTCAAAATTGCCAATTATTTTACACAAGCGGTGTAGTATTAATAATAAATAATTATATATTTTCATTTTTAAAATGAAATACAAGAAGCCTCATAATTCTTAAACCCAAACCTGTATACTTTTTTTTTAAACGCTCGCTACCCTGAGACATAAGATCTTAAGTCCCATGCCCAGTAATTTCACTGGCTTCAATTATACAACGTGTTACCGAACGGTGTGGTCATACTTAAGGGTCGTTACATACACCTGACGTTGAGTGTTTTTGTACCGGATCTTATCAAAATCAAATATCCTAGAATTTCACACTAATTTTAATCATTCGTCTATTACGATCGCTGATATTATTGTTGTAAATGTATATCTACTTATTTTTTATTGGAATTTTACATAATATATAGTATTTTGTTTTGTTACGTTAATTCTATGAATATAAGTTAATTCCAAAGTTTACCTGGTTGTGCATGTGGAATTAGCCAGTAAGTAATTGTTGCATTTATATAAGTTTTATTGAATTTTATCTTCAGTTGTATTGGTGTAAACAATTGTAATAGTCAATTAAATATATAAAATTTAAAAATATTGATAACATATTCACTCTCACACACTATAAATTAAGTGTGTGAGAGTGAATATCACACACTATAAATTAAGTGTGTGAGAGTGAATATCGCACACTATAAATTATGTGTGTGAGAGTGAATATCACACACTATAAATTAAGTGTGTGAGAGTGAATATCGCACACTATAAATTATGTGTGTGAGAGTGAATATCACACACTATAAATTAAGTGTGTGAGAGTGAATATCACACATTATAAATTATGTGTGTGAGAGTGAATATCACACACTATAAACTATGTGTGTGAGAGTGAATATCACACACTATAAATTAAGTATGTGAGAGTGAATATCGCACACTATAAATTATGTGTGTGAGAGTGAATATCACACACTATAAATTAAGTGTGTGAGAGTGAATATCAAACATTATAAATTATGTGTGTGAGAGTGAATATCACACACTATAAATTATGTGTGTGAGAGTGAATATCACACACTATAAATTAAGTGTGTGAGAGTGAATATCACACACTATAAATTATGTGTGTGAGAGTGAATATCACACACTATAAATTATGTGTGTGAGAGTGAATAACAATACTGAAGTGAGACAAAAGCTCAGCTTTTTAACATTTATTGTTGTCCAAAGTTCCAATTGGGATGTCGACAATATCGACATTTTACTCATTCGATAAAAAGAAAATGCTTATTCATGTCCTAGCAATGCATTCGATTTGGTACTAAGGGGTATGAAATACTTGTACACTGTACGTTGCTTACATTTGACCACACCTTTCTGTAACACGTTGTATACAATTGAGACAATTTTACTCACTACCACCTTAATTCGTAAATATAATTCTAAACACCAGCATAAGAACATAGTAATGCACAACATTGAATTTGTATGAAATATCGCTGAATATATTTTTCTACATACCTAGCAGTACTAGTAATTAGGATTCAAATTCGTTCTTTACGAATTAGTACTAATATACATTTGAGTAGTAGAGACACGCTGTAGACACTTTAGTCTACAGCATGAATAGGCCGGCTCGTCCGTGTCGTTACCACTGTCTCACAGAAAACTAACGTAAAGTAGCAGCTTGCTGCTGCGTTTCGTACGGTGATTGAGATATCCGGAGGCCCAAATCCCCCTCCCCTTCCCAATCCCTCAATTATCCCTTTCCTTTAAGGTCGGCAACGCGCCCATTTTTTTTTTGGTATTGTGGGCGTAGATGGGATGGTGGAGATCACTTACCATCAGGTGACCCACTTGCTCGCTTGCCGACCTATACTATAAAAAAAATCTGAGCCTGAGGGCTTACAAGTCGAGTCTTATATACAACCTTATTAACTTCTATATACATTTAGAGATAACCAAATAAAACTAGTTTTTCACCACAAAAGTAGTCGAGAAAATTATCTCGTGGGGCATATGTTAAGCCCCTTATCAGACACTCAAGAGAAAAATGACTCGTGACAGTGTGTTACAAGTTTGTATCAGGTGATCATCTCGCGGTCGTATTTCTCAATCAGGCGATAATTGCCGAAGCGTAAGATTTTAGTTGTAGTACAGTGCTTGCAAGTCCCATCATCAGAAATACTACAGTGAAATAGCTGAAATTTCTTTCTTTCTTTCGGCATATTGGAAACGTATATCATTTCATTCTCCACATTTACACATTTTTAGAATAAACGGTCTAAATATGTGAATATGAAGTATCAATAAAAATCGACAATCCAGAAATCACCTCAATGCATAAAATAATTCATCAACGAGCCCGCTTACCATAAGCTCACGAGATATCGCGCGCGAGAGATAAAAAGGTCGATATCGACTATCGATATCCTTGTACCGTAACGTGTACCCAATGACAAAGAGAGAGTTATAGAAATAACACGAGAAAACGAGTTGGCATGATTCTCGAGATGTTATGTTAAGCGCGCTGATATGATGTTATATGTCACGTAATAATTTCAAATGCAACGATTCTTCTCGCCATGACGTTTATTGTCAACTCGGGATATAAGCTCGATTTTTATAGATATGTACAGGAAAATATTTAAGGATTATGGGAGCTTATCTGGTACATTTTTGTACCCAACTGATAGCTACCACCGTACACATGCTGAAAACCCCACCATAGTGGCTAGTTCAGCCCAGTCGCGTTCTATGCTCAGCCAATATACAATATGTAACAAAAACCCTGTTGGACGTTTTAACCAAAAAAATATCAGAATCGATATTCAAATGTAATGAAATAACTCGCATACGAAAATGATACTATAAAAATAATCATATTAAATTTTTAAACTTTAATTATTTTATTCTTTGTGAACCGTATTTCGATTGATTACCTCTGCAAGAGCGATGTCTCGGAGCCAGAGTGAGATAGCAAGTTGCGTCGTCTACGTGCATCTAACGCACTGCGCCGCGTGTTCTTTCGGTTTCGTCAATACGTAACATCAGTCAACTGTTCATAAATTTTCAGATGAATATATTTTTTTAAATATGTTTATTTTTCTAAGCTACCTGTGTAAGGATAATATCTCGCTTCTTTTTATTATTATTTTAATTTAACTTATTTTATTAAGCTGTCTATATGTCCTATCTTCACGAACCAAAAAGGGCCAACAGGGTTGTTGTTACATACTGTATATCCAGTAATTTTAGGCCAGCATAATTCCGTCGACTGTCGAGGGGCGCAATATCTCATCAGGTCCAATTTAGATATTTTGTGCCAGATAAAAAAAGGTCACAGCATATTTAGCTTCCTAGAACTGTACATATATACATTGCAGCTATTTATTCGTAAATAAGTTTAAATTAGCTTATCCTCGCTCTAAAATACAGTCCTTCGGCATCAGCCTCTATCCTATAAGACTAAAGACGTAATACAGAACACATTTTACACAAGCATTATTTTTCGGCAAGGGGTTGGAAGCGAGTAAATTATCTATCGAAAGAATACAAACAAAATAGTAAGCGGACAGATCCAAACGTCAATTGTGAGGTACAATAGAGTAAAATAACTTAACCCGGCTGAAGTTAGTCACTTTATGCACCATCTACACCTTCCGTCTACGATAGCCGCGACGCATCTCGTCACTAACTTCAGGCCGGCCGAATTATTTTGCGTGTATTATTATAAATCAACGTTAAGCGGGTGTAGCCTATAAGGCGTCGTGAAGTTTATATATCTGTGACGATCAACTACAAAGTACCAAACATCTACTTAACATTGTTAAAATACATCAGCTACCTGGAGTATTACACCTTCTAGAAAGTTCCGCTGTTTCACGAATTAATATAGAACCAGAAAACTAATTAATAATAGTTCACTTGTCTGAAGTCCACGATAAAGTTCCACGGAGCCAACCTTAGGATGGTACAAGAGAAGCAGACATTCTAAACACCGGGTAAAATACACCTAATCTGAATTTAATAGACACTATTTTGGTATATCAATTACATACGAAATTTGCTGGAACCGTCTTGGCATCTCCATCGAAAGGCGTAGATTTGCGTGTTTTGGCACATTCATTCCAAAGAACGCAGTTGCATTTATTAGTGTCCAAAAACCGAAAATCTCTGTCTACCCTCTGTAACTCCGGTTCAGCTTCAGTGTCTACATCATTCTATTCCTGTACATTCGTACAGTCTTTGAACGCTAGGAAACCAACTCGTCCAACGCTTTGTCCCTGTCGAACTTATGTTTGGCCAATGCGGCCGACACATTCGCTTCAGAGAATCCGAGGTCCATCATCTCGCCGATCAGAAGAAGACATTCAATTGCCTGGAAATAAAAAAATATATTTGTTAGTACTTGTTTAGGTTATTTAATTTTAACTTTAGTGCCACACCAGCTTGTCTACAGCACTAGCGGATACAGGGTGGGGGGCTAAGGGCCCAAGCCCTAAAAAGCATATGGGTCCACTGACAAATCTCAAACTAATCTTGATATTATCCTACTTCCTTAGTACTACCTACAATATAGTTTTCATCGCTTATCCTTACTTCATTTTAAGTAGGTAATCGGCAAACCAAAATCCTGGAACCTCCACTGGTCTACAGCATGACTGAGCCGTGCCGGATCGAACGGATATGAGTAATACTACAGTCTGACGAAACGATGCATATTGGCAACTGTGCTCTAGCGTTTCTAATGGCTAGTGGGATTGCTAGAGGCCCAATTTTTTTGAGTGGTTGAGCAACGCTGTAGCTAGTTTTGTCTATAGTATGATTGGGCCGGCTCGTCTGGACCTTTACTGTCTCACAGAAAACTGGCGTAAATCGTAAAGTAGCAGCTTACTGCTGTTTCGTTCGGTGAGTGAGATATACGGAGGCCCAAATCCCCCTCCCCTTCCCAATCCTTTAATTATCACTTTCTTTCTTAACGCGCTCATGATGCTTTTGGTATTGTGGGCGTAAATGGGCGGTAAAGATCAAGATCAGGTGAACCACTTGCTCGTTTGCCAGCATATGATATAAAAAAAATGCCCCCCCCCCCCCCCCCGTCTCGCAATCCCTTCTTTTTCCGTTGGCAACTCACCCCCTATTCCTCTGGGTATTGTGGGTATTCACAAGCGGTGGTAATCACTTATCATTAGGAGACACACTTACTCGCTTGAGACATAAGGTGTTCATAATGCCCAGTAATTTCACTGGCTTCGATGTCCTTCAAACCGGAACACTACAGTGCTTTAACACTGTTGCTTGGCGGCAGAAATAGATAAAGCGGTGGTACCAACCCAGCCGGCCTCTCGCATACGAGGGACCTACCACCTTGTAAACGTATTATAAAAACTTGTTTTATATGCTCTATTATTCGCACGCGGCGCGGCGCAGCGCTTAGTTCTCAAGGGTGACTTTCATACAAGCAATGGCTGCCAAATATTTACAAATAATAGAAACATTACATTATCATAAGACCTTCCCTTTCTCAGGTCTAGGCCAACTAATACAAAGAGTTAAGGTAAACAGTTATATTTTTATTTTCCTTGGGTTTCTCAATTGTGAAGGAAAGTGTAGTTTTTTTTTTAATACGTAATAGGCTCGCGTTTGGCCACTATCACGCCTGATGGTAAGCGATGATGTGGCCTAAGATGAAGCACGCTTGCCTAGCAAAAAACAATTCACTCGCGACTTGAAGACACCCAGATTAGAGTGATATTAGAGTGGCAGTCTATCGCAGTAGCGGACGCAGCGGGGGGACTCCGCACCGGGACCCCAATCTTAGGAAGCCCTCAAATCTCGGAATCTCATTCAAAGGCAACTGGGGCAAATATACCTGTTGCCCGGGTACCCGACGGTCTTAGACCGCCACTGGTGTATCGTAAGTATATAGTATAAAATTTTCTCGCGGCTCCACCCGCGTGAATAGCCCTTTCCGGGGTAAAAAGTAGTCTATAACCGTCTCAAATATAACTTACTAGCTTTTGCTCGCGGCTCCGCCCGCGTGAATAGACTTTTCCAAAATAAAACGTAGCCTGCCTCGGTGGCGCAGTTGTAATGCGTATGCGTTACGATTGAGGCTAACGCTGAGGTCTCGGGTTCGATCCCCGGGTCGGGTAAAGTGGTATTGGGTTTTTCTATTACGAGATGCTCAGTATCAGCCCGGAGTCTGGAATTTGTGCCCGGTATGGCGATAGGCTCGCCCCCTATCACATTGTGGGACGGAGATACGCTCGGCGAAATGTGGGTGTACTGGTTACACCTCTGCCTACCCCTTCGGGGATTACAGGCGTGAGTGCATACGTATGTAAAACGTAACCTATAACAGTCTCCAGGGTCCCATCTATTTCTACATCAAAATTCATCAAAATCGGTTCAGTGATTTAGGCGTGAAAGCGTAACAAACAAATAGATATTTTTTTCATAAAAGTATTCTATGTTACTTCTTATACCTCCAAGAATATGTGTACAAAGTTTCATGATGATCGGTTAAGTAGTTTTCGCGTGAAAGCGTAACAAGCAAACTTACATTCACATTTTATAATATTAAGTATGATGTAACTCAGTGATAATGTAGCTTTCTAATGGTAAAAGATTTTTTGAAATCGGTCCAGTAGTTTTTAAGTTTATTAGTTTCATACTAGAATAGAAGTCTTTCCTCTTTATATTAGTGTAGAAGTAGATAAAATTTTCTCGCGGCTCCACCCACATTATCTTTTTTCGGGATAAAAGCCGCCTATGTCCTAATCTAAGCCATGGTCTACCTATGTGCCAAACACTCACAAACATCTAACTTTCACATTTATAATAGTAATAGGATAGTAGGAAGTAGGATTGGTGAACAAAAAATTAAAGTTTACAAACATCCGCACTAGCATATAGTATTAATAGGAAGTAGGTTACTGTAAAGGTCAAGTCATTTTATGGCCATAACATGCCAATGCAATAAAAAAAACATATAAAGGGAATATAAGCATTATGACCTAGGACATAAACTTATCCGCCAAGCAAAATATTTAATAATACTAAATAAATAATAATAATAAATACACCCAACAGTCGCACAAATAATCCTGACTCCACACAAGGTTAACCTGTGTCGTGAGTATCAGAAACTACGAGGGGCTTACGGTCCCTCCACACCCAGACTCGAAACCGATATTTGTGGATCACACAAACATTTGTCTCGGTGCGGGAATCGAACCCGCAGCCTAACACTCTCGTTTATCAAAGTTTCAAAAATAAACTCGGCGAAATGTGGGTGTACTAGTTACACCGCTGCCTACCCCTTAGAGGAGAACAGACGTCAGTGCAAATGTATACATAAACCATCATTTAGTATCTCACCTTTTTCTCATTTTCTCCAATAATGGTACAAACTCTAGCTACCCTGTCCAGAGGGAAACCCATTCCATGTATCTTTTGGCATATTGACTGCATTTTCGGATACAACTGATCATACGGATTTGGTAAATTTTCTGATCTTCGCCTCCTCTCTGGTTTCTTTTGTCCGCTAGCAGAAGGCTTCGGCACGGCTTTAGGAGCAGGACTCACATTATGTGACCTTTCATTCATCTTTAACTTCTCCAATTCATCATTCAACTCTTTAACAATATCTGGAACACTCCGGGATCTTGATTTTACGGTTTGTGTAATCGGTGATTGTTCAGGAGTCGATTGAGTGTTCTGTGGCTCCTCTACCTGACTCTCCAGTACTTGAGGTTCAGTATCTCTTTGTACATAAGTGTTTGGAGGTTCATATGATTGTAAATATTGTGGGTAATATGCTTGAGCGACGTAAGATCCATTTGGTACTTGAGATACTTCTGAAGGTATCTGTATTTGGTTGTAATAGTTAGGATCTACCGCATATGGGTTTGGTGGTACGTAATATTGATAATTCGGAACATATACATTAACATTGTCTTCTTGAATGTAGTAACCGTTAGGATAACTTTGTGGAGAGTACATTAAACTTGGGCCTTGGATGGGCTGTTCTACATATGCGTTAGGCATGTAAGGCATTTCTAGCTGAACTTGTGAGCCACAACTATTCACAGGGTAATTCTGACCCTGAATGTATTGAGGGCAGCTTGTGGCCGAATCTCTCTGGCTTTGTAACACCTGAGCGAGCAACTCCATGTCATTAATTGTCTTCAGTTCAACATTGTCAAAAGGACTGGATGTATCATTCTCAAAATCTCTAAATGTTAATGTATCAACATTGTGATTGTACTGTATTTTGTTAACGTTAGAATTTAATTTCAGTGTTTGTAATGGATCAGGGTCGTCTATCAAACTGCGTCCATAATTAGACTTGACTTGTATGGGTTGTAAGATGTCCACTTGAGACTCTGTTGCTGTACTAGTGGATGGTAAAATAGCTTCTGTTATTACCTCCTCATTATCACAGGTTTTCTCGTTTTTCTCATCAGGAGATAACGCACTAATCTCGTCCGTGCTTGGGTATGACACTTCGGACACGCTCAACTGCTTCAGCCTATCCTCTTCCTCCGCCACAGCGATAGCATCTAGTTTCTTCTGTTTCTCTTCCTCAAGCAGCTGTAGTCGGTGTCGCCTCTCGTTCTTCTTCGTTTCTTTAATACTCCGAAGCTCCTTGAGCTTAACGAGCACGTTCTTCTCGAACGTGGAGCTGTAGTTGATGTTGTCCACAACATGCCGAGCTCTGATCGGTGCATCTGCTACGCTGTAAGGCAAATCGACTCTGGGCGGCCGCTTGTACTTTTCGGATATTTTAACGGGCACACCGTCCATAAAATCCCCGAAATGCGACATATCAACACACTGCACTGCGATAGTCACTATCAAATAATGATACGGCAAAGTTTGTTTCTTTTAATACTTTTAAGGTTACATTGTCCTCAAACAACGTCATCACTTGATAGGTAATTTTTATACTAATCCAACTTATAACACGGAATACTGAAAAGTCGTCATTGTAAGTGAAAGTGCTTTTTATTTGGAAATAAATTATTATTTTCTGTAGAATTCTGAAATCTTTTTTCACTTTGACAAATCTGTACGTCAAAGTCACAGATTAACTATTAGTTACTGTCAAAGTCCGTCAAACAGAAACGTCAATACGTTTATAAGTATTGGTGAATTTTCAAACCGGTTCAAATTAATAAAAAGGACGCCTTGTAGCAGATTACTACTAGAGTATAAGAGATAAACAATAAGTGTGCTATTATTACTTAGCTTTCAGATTTTGGACCGTTTTTTTTTGCTGTCAATGTCAGGCTAATATTGCAAGACAAGAAAAAAGGAAAAATGATTTCTTCTAATAAAATAGTCATGTGACTGACTCTATCTCATGTAATAGGATTTATTTTTCTTGACATGTAGTTTTTTATATTAATAACTTAGTCATATATACAAGAAAAATGATTTACAATTAATATAAATAATTCTGTCCGAAAAAAGAACAAAAAAATTTAAAGCTTGTAGCCTGTAAAAAATAAAATCACGTGTGACACAATGTCAATATCCGTCAGATGTCGCCAGTTTGGTCCTCATAAGTCATGGTGGATCTTTTTCATTAGATTTTTTTGATTTGCTGTAATTCGTGGGTAGATTTAATACTAGCGGCGTTGTAACAATTTTTACTCGTTCCGTTTAAAACAGTGGGAGGCAAGCGACAAGTGTGATATTGGAATTACAAGCCGTTACCAATCGATTAATAGACAGCCCACTATAAACGTCTCGAATTTCGGTGGATCGAGGAGGAGAAATAGAATCGCTCAAGTTTACGTCGCAGAATATCGTAATTAATTTGCTACGCCTATTATGACGCAATAACCGACCGGCAAAGTCGGATATAACTCGGAAACAGGTCGGTATACGAGACATCGTGTGATCGTTTAGCCGGTGGAGTACGATAAAGTGATAAGGGTGCCGCCGACAGGTGACTGGCAGAGATGAACGACGGCGCGCCGATAATGTACCACGGGGGCGGGGGCTTCGGAGCGCCGGGCATGTACGTGATGAGCCCGATGGACCGGCAGGCGCGGCACTACGCATTAGAGCCGCTGGCCAGCAGCCGTAGCGGCGGCGGCTCGCCCGGCAGCGCTGGCACGCCACGCCGGTGGCAACCGCGCCGCGATAGACACAACCGGGAAAACACCGCCTTTGGATATGAATCCGATGACTCCAGTTTATCTAGCAATGCTTCCAGCTCCAACAAGTCTGCTGATAAAGGTTAGTCCGACATTATCATATACCACATAGATTTAAATTTTTAAAGTGTTTATATATTGAAGGTAGGCACATACTCCAGAATCAATGCAGAATGTTTAATGGTAGGTATTAAAATCATATTTAACTTTAAAGGTCTATATTTGAAGGTAGTTGGGTGCCAGATCAGACCAACATCCATTTATAATTTACCTACACTTTTAAAATATGTTATTGCAAACTTGTTAGCTTGTTCACACAGAAATTGTTTACGAGACCATTTTTTGCAGATCCATTTTTGTTTCCTCAGTGGCATAACTATGTATTCTGAATGAGTTCACAATTCACATACCTGAGATTATTCTGGATCTAGTAAGACTCGTCACACTAATTGTGCCATTCTGTTATCTCAACATTTTCTGGATGAGAAAAATAAACAGATCTGATACTGAAGACATATGGAGAAGTATGACTTCACACATGAAATTCAGTACTATATTGATAGGCAGTGAAATGAAATTGAAACTGCCAGTATTATGGCAGCAAATTTGCAAAAAAGTACTGTAAATGAAGTGTGCAGTAACAAATCTACTTAAAAAGGTCCTTAACACAGGGCCACAGTGTGAACAGGCTTTAAGGGGTAAATATGTGAACCACATTCGAAGAATATAATTTATGGATCAATTTTTTTTTCTAGTAATATTGTTTATCATAACAAATAAACAATCTTATAATTACCAGATAGTCAGTAGTGGGGTCAATTGAGTGTCCAATAGACAATAATCACAGAGTCTAACCAATGCTGAAGCATTGGAGTCCCACTACATAGTTCTCGTAATGAAATCTCAAATAAACTACTTGAGTTTGTGCTCAGCAGTTGAGCTGGTATCTATACCTATAAACTGAAACACTAAAGAAAACAAATATTACTAATCAGTACATTTGTATCCAAATCAATCTGTTATCAATTATCATGTAATCTGTTATCTATGAGGGATTTACAACACCATGCTTTAATACCCAGACATATTTTGATTGTTAGCTATTTACTTTTATAAAGACACAAATAAAGGACTGCCTCGGTGGTGCAGTTGTAATGCGTATGTGTTATGATTCAGACCACTGCTGAGGTCTCTGTTTTGATCCCCGGGTTGGGAAAAGTGGTATTGGGTTTTTCTATTATGAAATGCTCCGTATCAACCCGGAGTCTGGAATTTTTGCCCGGTATGGCGATAGGCTCGCCCTCTACATCATGGACGGAAACAAGCTAGTCAAATGTGGGTGTAGCTACTAGTTATGTCTACCTGGTTTTTTAATTTTTTTATTAGCACCTGATGGTTAGCGCCACGCCTGCCCATAAACAGAAGCAATACCACACAGAAATTTGAAATTGAAAGCACTGCACGACCAAATTGGAATGCGCTCGTCACCCTGAGACCAAGATTAATATATACTACTAGACAAGCTGCGCGATACATAGAAATTATGCCACTAAGTTGCGGTCAATTGACCGTAACTCAATATTACCATCTCGCTTACTCTCAACTAGAAGCCCTTTCATGCTCCCTATCAGCGAGTTGTCAAACCCACGTTATGTGACGCAATTGTGTGACGTTATCCCGGTTACCAGCGTCCGCCTTCTCGTACCATACAATTGACGGTATTTGGTATTACATGGGGCGACCCGTCACGTCGTCTGACCCGCAACGGGAACCAATTTCGCCATTGCCTTTTTTTATAGCAAAACGGCAAACGAGCAAGTGGGTCCCCTGATGGTAATTGATCTCCACCGCCCATGTACGCCCACAATACAACAATTATGGGCGCGTTGCCGACGTTAAAGGAAAGGGATTAGGAAGGAGAGGGGGATTTGGGCCTCCGGATATCTCATTCACCGTACGAAACGCAGCAGCAAGCTGCTACTTTACGTCGCTTTTCTGTGAGACAGCGGTAACGACCCGTTCGAGCCGGCCCATTCATGTTCTAGACAAAAGTGTATACAACGTGGCTCTACCACTCAGAAAACATTCCTCGCCCGTAAATCAGCAGAGTGTACCACGTGCAGGTGAGATTTGCTTTTGTTCTAAGATGATGGCTCACTTACACTCCAATAATTATAAGCTATAGATTGTCTAAAATTGACTAAAAATTTCTGAAATTACGCGCGCCATCAATGGTGTTGCGCGGCGTTTACGATTGGAAAATCTTTCGCCCGACTAAACTAAAACTAAATAGGTGATTTTTTATTTATGTTTAATTAAACACCTCTTGGCATACTCATTGTAGTACGGGATCTAGCCATTTAACAGCACTTATTAGCCTGTGCTTTCCCAATATTGATCTAAAACCTCGTCGCTTGACGTCAACCCTTCTAAGGAGAAAACACCCAAACCCGAAACAAATATTTGTGGATCACACAAACATTTCTCTCGGTGCGAGAATCGAACCCGCGGTCTCTAGTTTCACAGCCGGCTACTCGTCCACTGCGCAACGGAGGCTGCCCTTCCAATATACGTGATTGAATTTAAAGCCACGTCAAGAACTTCGAGGCTGCCTCGGATTTGGTTATAACGAAAATGATAAGCACGCTAAGGCGCATGAGTATCCTAGATACTTAAGACTATAAGCTGATGCGTCCTATAGGTTTCCGCCATTTAACCCAAGGTGTAATGCGGCCAATGTGGTTATTGAACTCAGCATATTGTCAGTAATTTTGCAGTACTTTTGTGTACAGTAGTGGTATAAACTGATGCGTCCTATAGGTTTCCGCCATTTAACCCAAGGTGTAATGCGGCCAATGTGGTTATTGAACTCAGCATATTGTCAGTAATTTTGCAGTACTTTTGTGTACAGTAGTGGTATAAACTGATGCGTCCTATAGGTTTCCGCCATTTAACCCAAGGTGTAATGCGGCCAATGTGGTTATTGAACTCAGCATATTGTCAGTAATTTTGCAGTACTTTTGTGTACAGTAGTGGTATAAACTGATGCGTCCTATAGGTTTCCGCCATTTAACCCAAGGTGTAATGCGGCCAATGTGGTTATTGAACTCAGCATATTGTCAGTAATTTTGCAGTACTTTTGTGTACAGTAGTGGTATAAACTGATGCGTCCTATAGGTTTCCGCCATTTAAATCAAAGCGTAATGCGGCCAATGTGGCTAATTGAACTTGTCATTTGTATTGTCACCAATTTTGCAGTACTCCAGTATTTGCATATTATTATGTAAATGTGTATGGTTCTCCCCACTTTCCTAAAATCCAATTATTTTTCCTTAAATTACATTTTGTGAACAGTAGTGATATAAGCTAATGCGTCCTATAGGTTGCCGCCATTTAACCCTAGGTGTAATGCGGCCAATGTGGCTACTGATCTCGTCATTTATATTGCAGTACTCCAGTACCTGCATAAAATCCTATTTTTTTCCGGATGTTTATGAACAGTAGTGATTACTTACGATCTTACGATTACTTATGATCCACTCAGTTTGTTTACGTTTTGCTATACGTTATAGCTCTAAATGTTGTTACAGTTGACCCACAACAATATTCAGGTCTTACAAAATAATCCCAGTTTTCTGACAATTTTGGTTAGTCTCATGACGATCTAGATACCGAAAATGTTGTAGTTGGACCAATATTCTATATATTCATGAGTATTGTAGCTTTTGTAATGAGTTCAAATCCCACGTTGAGCAGTAGCAATTTTGTTTTTGGAGGTTTCGATTTGAAAATCACATAAAGTTATCTACGATTGGGATTCGCTTTCTATATAAACTCGCCCCTTATTATCCAGTTATCACAATATTTCATAGTTTCATAATATGGAAATAAGTTTTGCGAACGTTGGCTGCACTGGTTGCACCTCCGCTTACCTCTTCGAGATTACATTCGTTAGCTTATGTGTTTATTGTTACTTTGATAATGGAAACTGGACTGCCTCGGTGGCGCAGTTGTAATGCGTACGCGTTACGACTGAGGCTGACGCTGAGGTCTCGGTTTCGATCCCCAGGTCGGGTATAAGTGGTATTGGGTTTTTCTATTACGAAATGCACATTATCAGCCCGGAGTCTGGAATTGTTATGGCCATAGGATCTCGCCCCCCTATCACATCGTGGGACGGAGATACGTTCTCATACTCAGCCGATTCCATCGGGGATGAGTGCGTATGTATGAGTGGTAGGACCACGCTCTAGACACTTGTGTCTACAGCACGAATGGGCCGACTCGTCCGGGTCGTTACTCATTACCACTGTCTCACAGAAAACCGGCGTAAAGTAGCAGCTTGCTGCTGCGTTTCGTACGGTGAGTAAGATATCCGGAGGCCAAAACCCCCTCCTCTTCCCAATCCCTTAATTATCCCTTTCCTTTAAGGTCGGCAACGCGCCCTTAATTCTTTTAGTATTGTGGGCGTACATGGGCGGTGGAGATCACTTACCATCATGTGAGCCACTTGGTTGTTTGAGGACCTATGCAATAAGAAAAAAAAAAGATGTATGATAATGGAAAATTTGTCTGGTTCCAATTTCCCAGTTACTTATTTCTCGTTGAATGACACTGCGTCATAATGTTATAATATTTACTGTTTGAAGTTATTTGAATGTGTTAAATAAACGAGTTAGATAACAATGTAAGTAAAAAAATATCTAACTGGTTTAGCCTTGACAACGTAACTGATAAGTGTTACTCAGTCGTAACTGCTACGTCATGAGGTTGAGATGAATCTTAGATGAATTTAATATTAGGCCATACTGAAATGTCCGGAGTCTGAAAAGGATCGGGTTGCTAAAGTGCCAGAAATATTGAAAAATGTCGATAAGAGCTTAGAGATCTTTCTTTCTTCATTTTTATCTCCACGGTGAAAATCCTGTTTACGAATACCTTTTCAACCCCAAGGGTGGAAGGATGGTTATGTCAGCACGATATTTTAGCGCTGCCGTCAATCTCGAAGGCTCACCGTAAAATGTACAAAGGCTGCGCATACAAAGCGGTGCGGCTGCGATCCTCGGTGGCCCCAGTTGTGGTCCCTGACGACAGACAGGTGAATCTTTCTTTTTGTCTGGTGTCATCCCAGATTGGTGCCAATATCCTCTTTCCTAATTCGTTTTCTTCCACTTCGATCGCATATCTATAAAACTGTATTATTTTAAGTTCGTAAAGTCTCCCATATAAATAGTTGCGGCGCGGCAACCCTAAGAACTACGTCTTTATTCTCTGTCTGCGCCGTCAAGGACGTTGTGTGATGTTATTTATGTAGTTTTCGTTTGCTTTTCCTTTTAGTATGACAATAGGATGCCGTTTGTACTGTTACATCTGATTAAACTGTAACTACCCACATAAATAAATAAAGTTATAAAACATCTTATTTATATACCATATGAATTGAGTTACAACTACACATGAATATATCACCTAATTGGTCTAATAGTATTTGTTCGGTTCGATTCCTACCTGCGTCAGACATTTGAGAATCCCAGTTAAAATATTTACAGGGGAGTTGTCTGCGATTGGAATTTGTACTCGATATGGCTAATGAGCATCATGCACAATAATCATTATTTTATGTTATAATGGTCTTCATTGGCTGGGCATAAATTGAGCCGTTGTATTTCAATATAAATTGTAGTGCAAATATTCTTAATCAGTTTTGAAAAGAGTGATATTAGAATTATGCTCGATCATCTCTAGTGAAATAGCCTTCCGATAATCCGAACTGGCGATAGAGTTAATATTTGGCTGAGTCTAAATTATGTACATAACTTTTATGAATTCAATAAATATTTTGATATTGCCGGAACATCATGAGATCCAAATGAACTTGGCAAACTGTAGGTGCATACTACATATATACTTCAAACTCAACTTTCGATTAATTTCGTTGCGAGACAAAGTTTAACATTTCCAGAGACTTGCCGAGCTCCACTATTACGTATCAACGAAATGCATGCCACTGTTGATCCTGTTTACAGAAGTTACCGTGGTGGATGTGTAGACGGTAGGCTCTCTGGGTGCTCTAGTGCCTCTAGTTGCATCTCTGCCTATACGGATGTGCAGGCATGAGTTTAAGTACATCTTTGTTTGAAATATTCGCATAATTCATTCTTGTTAATTCCCAACCGAGGCTTTTCAAAACACCTTCGCATCTTGTTTAGGAAACGTCAAACAAAATATCTAGTTCAATGACAGTGTAATTTGCACAATACATTCTGCCAAAATAGTATAGATATGATTTTAGCCAAGATTATTTTAAATTAATTATTGGTAATAAAATCAATAAATTTAACTAATTTCATAGTGCATGTGTGCATCGATGGAGCCGTTCTCAAGTGATTATCTTTCATACATGGGGCAATTTATTTTTATCGATCGATCGATATTTTAAGTTATATTACGCCAACCTGGTTATCGTTATTAAGATCAAACACTATCGAGTAGTATTATTAGCTGTGGGGCAATAGTTTGATGCATCATATCCGTAGATGTACGACGGTCGGAAGCTGTGATCATCGTGCATTTTAGGCACTTGTCTTACCGATGACGAGTAGCGACGAGCTACTAGCGAGTGTACGCTATAACTAGTAATAATAAGCATAGTGTCGCTCAGTGAGTGTTTTTTTTATGTGTTGCGACAGAGATAGGTAGACCGCCACGCATTCTGTGAGTCAAGCGAGTCACGTCAGCTTTGTAATGGTCCCACGTCGCGGTGTTCTGTATTGGATTTTTAACTATTTTTTATTGCCTAGATAGGCAGACGAATAAGCGGCCCATCTGATGGTAAGTGGTTACCGCCGCCCATGGACCTCAGCAATGCCAGAGCACAGCGAAGCCGCTGCCTACCGTTAATACCTCATGCCGTTAATACCGGTTGCATACCTCAAATTGAGCCTTTAGTTCTCGCTGCTAGGAACTTACTGAGTGTGATTTGTAGCCAGAAGTATGATTGGTCAGCTATCAATTATTCATATATGTATCTCTTTTATTTACACCGAAACACAGATCTATTGTGCGTTTCTTGAGCGAGAAAATAGCCGATCGCTGCACAATTACTCGTCGACGGTACGACAAATGCCTGAAGATCGGTGTACGTCGTCTAATGTAAAATATCGGGCTCCATCGATCCCTACACCACTCAATTTTGTATACAGTAAAGTTGAAAATTGAGCGTCGCGTCACTTTGGATTAGAGGAACTATGGTGACGCATTTTGACTAGACGAACGTTAATTCAATTATGCTCTTGAGTAATGTAATTTGACATTTTCCGTTCAGTTAGGAATTGTGAATGACCTGGAAATGTCGGTATGTGGGTCAATGTTTTGAGACACGTGTGTATGACATTACATGATCTTATCATATCTGAAAATGCAGATGATAGACAAAAAAGGGCATTTAGGTATTACTCAAGGTACACATACATACATACGCACTCACGCCTGTACTCCCGGAAGGGGTTAGGCAGAGGCCTAACTAATACACCCACATTTCGCTGATCTTATTTCCGTCCCATGATGTGATAGGCGGCGAGCCTATCGCCATATCGGACACAATTCGAGACTCCGGGTAGGTACTTAACATTTCATGCTAGAAAAACCCAATATCCCTTTATCCGACCCGGGGATCGAAAAGGAGACCTCAGCACAGCAGTTGTACCGCGTATGAATTCCAACTGCGCCACCGAGGCAGTATTACGATTGTATCATGTTTTATTAAGATTTCTATAGATTCAAAAAAACTAAATTTTAAATTATTTAGTTACCGTCAATATTTATTCTCTACCGCCAGTCCGGAATGCAGTAACTCTAGAGAAGAACAAGCAAGAAACTATATTTTTAAGTAGCTCCTGGCATAATAATAGACAATTCGCGATGAAATCTAAAATCTAGCTCCTAATCATCTATCATTTCTCGGCAAAGACTTTAATGTATAACTACTAGATGGCAATATTAAGTTACAGTCAATTGACCGCAACTTAGTGGTACAATTTCTGTGTACCGCGTAGCTTGTCTACTAGACATCTCGCTTACTCTCGACTAGAACCCCTATCGCGCTCTCTGTTTGTGAGCTGTCAAACTCCCGCGTTAAGTGACGCAAATTTACTTCTAAACAGCCCGTCTAGAGTCATTTGTTTCTCGGCATAGAATGGCTATGAAATAAACAGTGCATTGTATTTTGGTGACGCGGACTGGGACGCGATGTTACGATGCTTTGTCGATCAATCTGTTATAATAGCTCCTTATCATTTTACTAGTACATTGTCCTTATTTTATTCACGGATCTTCGTGGTTATAAATAGTTTTCTGGATGTTCTCTTAATGTCTACGTTAGCATAGCCTGAATAGTTTACAGGATTAAAAGCTATTCCGTCAGTTGATATTTTATGTATGGAAGTTTTATACAATACAAAACTCTTCACTGCAAACCATTTACAATGCAAGTAACTAAAAACTAGTGCTAAACCTATGGAAGACAATGAGAGGTCTTATTGTCATACTGTATGAAACAGATATACCTATAACATATACTGAATACTACCTATCTTTATGAAAAAAGTTCTTAACCTTTTTCAAAGTGACAAATGTTCAAAAAACATTTTTAAAATGGTAGTTTCCCTGTAGACGGATTTATCTACAGCGTAAATTAATCGACTCGACCGGGGTGTTACCGCTGTCTTACAGAAATCGGATGTGAAGTGACAGTTTAATGTTGCGTTTCGTACGAAGAGTGAAATTTCCGAAGGTCCAAATAGTCGATCCAAAGGCCGACAACAGACCCATTATTCTTAAGAATAAGTTATGATATTGTATGTGTTACACCATTATAGATAAAAGCGGGAATTATGCAAACCAACTAATATAAAAAAATGAATGCCATCACGTACGTACGAATAATGTAACGCTAAAAACGCGAATTGCACACGAAAGACTGAAATAGAAATTGGGTCAACATTTTCTACGTATATGCACCAGTTTTTAGAGATGTGTCATCGAGTTGTAACAGTACGTACTCAACCTATTTTCGACAATTATTCACACCATTAAAGACGCAGATTGATCGCCCAATGTCGGATGATGCTTGTATGTATTTTATTGGTTACAACTTACAAGCGTATTTGGCTGGCAAAAAGCATTAACAAATAAATACACCCAACAGACACACACATAGTCCTAACCCCACACTAGATTAACATGTATCATGGGTATCGGAAACTACGAGGGGCCTGCGGTCACATAACATCCAGACCCGAGACAAATATTTGTGAATCATACAGGCATTTGTCTAGGTGCGGGAATCGAACCCACGGCATCACGCTTCGCAACCGGCTACTCGCCCGCTGCGCTACGGAGGCTTTCTACGACGATTACGATATAAATGTATTCTAGGAATTTTAAGACAAATATTTTAGAAAAACTAATAAAATAAGCATAATTTCATAAAGTGTACTTATTATTATTAGTTATAACGATAGCCTTATATTAGTTACTATTACAATCCTACGTAAAACTCAGATTAACCTCCTTGATCTAACAATAAAAGTGGGCTAAAGTCTGCACGCTCCCCTTTATCATCGGGGTCGCTGGTTCAAACGTGAGCTCGTGCTATAAATGTTCGATAAACGTTTTTAAAACAATGTGATTCGATAATTACATAATATGGTAACACGTTTTTTTACACGTCGTGGTCTCCATCAATACTATGCCGGTCTGAAGTTATTAGATCCGTATCTATGCCAAGCATAATAATATATACTACGAGCTGTTGCCCGCGGCTCCGCCCGCGTAAGTGCCTACATATTTCCAGGATTAAAGTAGCCTAGTGGGCGCCCCCGGTGAGAAACGCGCTTGACAAAAATACTAATATCGCTATTAAAAATTAGGGATTGATGGTAGAAGGGTAAAAATTTAGGGTTGTATTTTTTAATGCTGTATAATAAAAAAATAAAAACAAAAAATGATGTCTAAAAAATGAAAATTAGGGGTGGACCACCCTTAACATTTAGGGGGATGAAAAATAGAAGTTGGCCAATTCTCAGACCTACCCGATATCACACAAAATTTCATACAAATCGGTCCAGCCGTTTCGGTGGAGTATGGGAACGAACATTGTGACACGAGAATTTTATATATAAGAAGATAAAAGCTTTTACTCGCGGCTCCACCCGCTTGAACGCCATTTTCTGGGATAAAAGTAGGCTATGTCCTAGTTCAGGTCATGGTCTAGCTGGATGCCAAATTTTGACCAAAACCGTTCAGTAGTTAAGGCGTGCTTGACTAACAAACATCCAAATTCACAAACTCAAACATCCAATTTTTTCACATTTATAATAGTTGAATAATTTTCTACCGCCACTAAACTTTTTCGCCAATGTTGAGTCTACTCTTATCAGTCTGAGAGCTACTTTCTGGATGCAACTTGTTTTAGCCAACACAAATAAACACGTGAGACGTGAATGCTCTGAATGCAAAGAGGTACTCTTAGACGTAATGATTTTTTCCGTCCAAAGTAGTAGACCAGATAGCACACCTAGCTGACGAAATAGCATTACACTTGGTGGCAATTATATGCGTATACAACAATAGGGTAGTTGACTAGATTTTTTTATTATTTAAATCAATAAGTTACGTTACTCACAATCTATTGCAGAAAGAATTTTATAAATCGGACCAAAAATAAATAAGATAGAAGCCATTGAAATCCTGTAGAAGGGGGTAATTGTCAAATGACAGACGATGCAACCTTTGACGTCACTGTGTAAAATGTTCATTATAGTGCACGCGTGCAAGCGAGATAGTGAGATATCCCTACTACGCACCCACTTTTCCTCATACCAACATTTAAACTCATAACTGCGGGCACATTTCTGAACCAATTTTGATTGTGTTTTAATAAAAGGGTTTCTTTTGCGTATCATTTTCTGATGCTTATAAAATAATGTATAAAATTCAATATAGGAAACTACCCTATTGCCGTTGTAATTTTTTTAGTAGAGGTCGATAAATGAGCAAGTGGGTCACCTGATTGTAAGTGATCGCCACCATCCATATAAACACTCAAAATTCCAGAAGAATCCATGAGTTAAACAATCTCACCGTACGAAATGATACAAGTCTCACAGCTTGCGTCGGTCTCCTGTGCGACGGTGGTAACACTCCGTGTAAGCCGGTCGAGTCATGCGCTGTAGACAAAGTGTTCACAGCGCGGCTGGTCTCTTACCACTTCTTGTTTGCCAATTGTTCAAAAATCGTTGGTATCGGTGTGTGCAGGCGAGAGCAGCAGCTCGAGTCGTGTTGATGGTGTGGGTGGTGGCGTGGGCGGTGTGAACGGGTACGGAGCGCGGGAGTGGCGCGGCAGACGCAAGGACCCACGCCCGCAGCGACGCATCGCGCCCGAGCGGTTCCTCAACGCTGCATACCCCTTCCAGGTCAAGTTCACGCCAGACGACCTGCTCAATGGTACGTGATGCATTCACCAACACTTATAACTCATATATGTGGCGAAAGCATGATAAATACTGCTCGCGTGCTAAAACTTGCATACTAGTTCGTAAGCTGTTCTTTTTGTCCAGTGGCAAAGCGAAAAAGAAGTGACTTAAGGAGATTTTGAAGTGCGCGACAGAGACACGTTTGCTTTGTATGTAATTGTATAGACATAAGATACGGTCGAGCATACCGCTCATTAGTCTTGTACGCTCTCCTTAAAGTCTCCTACCTTAGCTTACTAAAGCCCGTATTACAGAACGATACTCAAGTGAACTCTCTAAGTGTCAATTTCTGTACACGTGATTGGTCTATTTTTGGCGCCAAACAAAAACGGGCCAATCACGTGTACAGAAATCGACACTTAGCAAAGAGCTCACTTGAGCATCGTTCTGTAATACGGGTCTTAGATTACCAGAGACTATATAACACTGCATACTAACTTCAGGCTTTAGAAAAGATTTTGCGTCTTCTATATCATACTCGTGAGAGGACTATTTACCTATGGTTATAGCAAAGAAGTGGCAAGAGCGAACCCGGGGCAGTCCCAGAATCCCGCTTACCACCTCCCGGATGTGTGGAAGACAGTTATTATATTCTTTTTCTGGATTAAGACAAGTGCCCCAGAAAAAAGATTTACGTTCGCTGTTGTTGCAGATATCGTCAGTATACCGGGTGTAAGGGGAACGCTTCCGAAAACTAAGACAGATGATAGTGCTGGTGATTACAGACACGATACCTCTAAAAAATATCGCGAAATAAGTAATTTTTATTTTTCACGCATACTCTTGTTTGGACTAAATAAATAAATTAATAAATACTTCGGCTTCCAAAACGGTCTCCTTACACCCGACATATGACCGCGTTGAATTTAACCACATCACCCGCACTCTACGTCACCCTTCCTTCACTCCCTAGTTTCCTACAATAACTGCTACGCCGCTCGTGACTGTTTTTTCAGAAGATCTATAAAAACTAACGAAACCATTATCATGTTGAGTTGACATACCTTGTTATCATCTACAATTAAGATCTATGTACTATTGCATCGAAACTTATATTTTCCACTCATTCCTATCAATCATAAATCAACTACTCATTTCTAGTATTTCACAAAATGTATTCAAGTCTCTAAAACCAACTTACAAAGGGTGTAAGAAAAACACTTCTGAAAATTAAAAAAGGTGGTAGTGTTAGTAATTACGAACATGATACCACAAAAATAAATATAACGTTTTTGTTCCTGGCGCACGCCTCGCAAATGGCGTATAGCCGTTAACCCCGAGCGTCAGCAAATTTTTTACTTGCGTTACATTTTCTATTTAAAAAATTAACGAATTGATTATTTTAATGAATAATTAATGCATTTATTTGTCTTAAAATAATGCTGCATAAACAATAAAAAATAGTTAAATTTATTTCGGAATTGTTTAGCGGTATCTTGTCTGTAATCACCAGCACTACCACCTGTCTCTATTTTCGGAAGCGTTTCCCTTACACCCAGTATAGGCCCCGGACAAGAAGCGTGGAATAACTTGACCAGCCCCAAGTTAAGACACTTCACTGAAACCAATGGTCGCGAAGCCACTTGTGATAATTATCTGAAATCAAAGTCATTTTCCGCGTATTGTATATTTTAATGTCACTACGGTGCGAATAGACCATAAAGTGCGCGTTGCCCAATAAGTTAACAAGATGACACGCGACGAAACATCTCTGCGATACAGGCTTAGAGCCTAGTGCAGTTGCCGCCATTAAATTCTGTAATTTTAAATTCTGTAATACTAAATAAATAAATAAATAAAAATAAAAATTATTTAGGTCTTTGGTGCATGGTAAAGCCTGATGTTTGTATATTGTCGGCAGGTTCTAAATACGACACACTATCACAAGAGATCTGGGACAAGTTCGTCAAGTCGCAGCAGACTGAGGAGACGTTCAGGAAGAAGATGAACCTTTGGAGATATCTATACATTACTATCAAAGTGAGTCATTTGTTATACATCATATCGCTTATTATACCATAAGCTCACGCCTGTATCGGCGAAGGGGTAAGCAGAGGTGCAACTAGTGGTACACGGTTCACCAAGCCTATATGCGTAACATGGTGACAGGTGGCAAGTCTTTCGCTACAGCAGGCATTCGTGCCTGTAAACTTATGTTTGATTGCAGAATTGGCAGTCTACTAAGGCGCGTATTACAGAACGATACTCAAGTGAGCTCTTTGCTAAATGTCGATTTCTGTACACGTGATTGGTCTATTTTTGGCGCCAAACAAAAACGGACCAATCACGTGTATCACACTAAGATTAACACACCGGTAAGATGAGGAATAATAATTTGTGTTTAAGCAGTCCGACTCGGGGTTTGGAATTTGTGCTAAAAAATAGGGATGCTTAAAACTTTATTGTCAAATGTCACATTTATATTGGCCAAAAATAGGCTCGTTGCACCTCTGCGTACCCCTTGATACAGGCTTCAGCTGACGGTATGTTTAATATTGCAGTCAATATTCCCGCGTTACGGTCTGTACGTGGTCGGTTCGACGATGTCCGGCTTCGGTCTGGAGTCCTCCGACATGGACCTCTGTCTGTACGTACGTGCGCATCATCATGTGGAACCGCGCACACATGCTCTACTACATCTCAACTATATACTCGGATACATACGGAGCTTCGATCCTGGTATGAAGTTTTTATCAATCATTTAATATACCTAACTAACACCGACGTCTCGGGTTCGATCTCCGGGGTCGGGTAAAGTGGTATTGGGTTTTTGTATTACGAAATGCTTAGTATCAGCCCGGTGTCTGGAATTTGTGCCCGGTATGGCGATAGGCTCGCCCCCTATCACATCATCGGACAAAGATACGCTCGGCGAAATGTAGGTGTACTGGTTACACCTCTGTCTACGCCTTCGGGGATTACAGGCGTGAGTGTGTATAAGTATGTATTTAATATGCCGTCCTACTAAATGGCTTGGTGCCTCCTTTACCATTAAGGGTTGGGCCTTAGTGCACCCCGCTGGCCTAATGTCTTAAAGCTAACCTAAGCTTACCTTCAATGCGGAAGTTTCCTACTCTTTTTTTTTAGAAGCACGGATAATGTAAAAGGACTTGTTTTTTAAGATGTCTTAACACTTTTAGCACAGAACACGTGAGTAGTTTTAAAGTCAAACTGCATTAAAACTAATGTCATCTGTTTTTTAAAGACTGAAATTAAGTCATTTAACAAATATTGTGAATAGGTTAGTTGACTAGATTTTTTTTATTATTTAAATCAATAAGGTACGTTACTCAAAATCTATTGCAGAAAGAATTTTATAAATCGGACTAAAAATTAATAAGTTAGAAGCCATTCAAATCCTGTAGAAGGGGTAATTGTCAAATGACAGACGACGCAAACTTTGACGTCACTGTAAAATGTTCATTATGGTGCACGCGTGCAAGCGAGATAGTGAGATATCCCTACTACGCACCCACTTTTCCTCATACTAACATTTTTGATTGTGTTTTAATAAAAGGGTTTCTGTTGCGTATTATTTTCTGTTGCTTATAAAATAATGTATAAAATTCAATATAGGAAACTACCTTATTATACGCAAGTATACAAGGTGGTAGATCCCTCGTATGCGAGGGGCCGGCTGGGTTAGTACCAAGGCTTTGTCTATTTCTGCCGCCAAGTAACAATGTGTAAGCACTGTTGTGTTCCGGTTTGAAGGAAATTGAAGCTAGTGTAATTACTGGGCATTATGAGACTTAACACCTTATGTCTCGAGGTGACGAGCGCAGTCCAGTGTCATGGAGTGCTTTGTTATTTAAAGTTGCTTCTGTTTATGAGCAGGCGTGGCGCTCACCATCAAGCGAGCGACCTGCTCGTCTCGTCATTCAAGCTAATAAAAAAAAATGCAATCAATTAAAATACTGTAAAAAATCTTGTAATTGAATGTTTTCACGGTTGAGCATTTCAACACCCATATAAATGGTGTGTCCAGGTGCTGAACTGATCCAAGCGAAGGTGCCGATCCTGAAGTTCCGTGACGTGCGTAACGGGTTACAAGTGGACCTCAACTGCAACAACGTGGTCGGCATCAGGAACACCAACCTGCTGCACTGCTTCTCCAGGAGTGAGTCGTACTTACATTGATTTATTTGTCATTTTTTTTTTTAATAATAATAATGTTTATTAAGCAAAAGGTGTACAATTTTGCCTTAAAAGGAATACAATCAACTTATAATAACTATCATATTAAATTTATGGCAATATTAAACAGTGGGACCCAAACTAAGCATATGCTTGTATCTTGGGGCCCAGAGTTGCGACTTATACAATGACATGATAATTTTATTGAACTTAACACTTTGGCAAAGAATTAATAAGAGATAAAGTAAAGTAAGGTAAAGCAGGTATAACGGCTTGTTATACGAATGTGTGAGGACGAGTATGCAAGTGTATATAATATGTGTGAGTGAAGTGAGTATGTGTTATGAGTGTGTGAGTGTCTGTGTGTGTGATGATTTAGCCGAATAAAATTCTTTCAGTATCTTCATAAGAGAGGGAGAGCAACCATTTCTTTAAAACTTTCTTACACGAGTATTTTGACAGAGTTACAATATTGCACTGCTTATTAACTTCGTTATAGATGTGAGCATGTAGGTATGAGGGACATCTTCTTGACATGAGGGAAGTAGCACGTGGTAGGGGGATTTTAAAAACGCGTTTTGTGACAAGTGTTTTGTAATCTGGTCTGTGTGTTATTGTTTTGTGGACGTTGAGAGTAGCTTTGAGTATAAATAATTGTCTTACACGAAGTACTGGTAGTTCTTGGTATAGAAGGTCCGTTGAAAAGTGAAAAGGTTTTTTTAGCATTACTTTAATTATTGCTCTTTGAGCTCGTTCAATATCAATAAATGAGCTTTTTGTAGCACCTCCCCAAACAGAAATACCGTATTGTAAGATTGACTGACAGAGAGCGTGAAATACTGTAGTAAGTGTTGTAAGTGGAGAACAGTCTCGTAATTTTTTCATAACGTAAATCAGTTTCCTAACACGCTCTGAAAGTACTTGAATGTGTGGCGTGAAGGACAAATTTTCATCAATAGTAATGCCCAGGTATCTGATGGATTGTGTTCGGGAAATTATAGGACAGTTGCAAGTAATGTTTGTAGTAAGTCTATAATTATTGCAGGAGTGTAGTTTCAGTGACATGTTATGAGGAGGTCTAGATGCTTTGGTTTTGAAGAACGTGACAAATTGGGTTTTCTTTAAATTTAGAGTAAGCAGGTTTGTATTTAAAGCATCAGCTAATTTTAATAAGTTACACTCTGCAAGAAGGAATACTTGGTCCCAGGTTCTAGAGTGAAATAACAGTGCGGTGTCGTCAGCATAAGATATAATTTGTGTGTTAGGAAGTGCTAAATTGAGAATGTCGTTAATGTAAAGTGTAAACAGTGTAGGACCAAGTATGCTTCCCTGCGGGACTCCAAAGGAGATGGGCAGAAGCTCACTAAAGTAATCATTAACTTTGACGAACTGCTTGCGATTAGACAAATAACTTTTAAACCACTCCAGAGGCGTTCCTCTAATACCAGCAAATTCTAGTTTTTTTAAAAGTAAAATGGTTGACACCGTGTCAAAAGCTTTGGCTAAATCTATAAAGACCGCCAAAGCACGTTCCCCGTTTTCAATTTGGGAATTTACTGAATTGATAAGAACAGTGGCTGCATCCTCTGTCGACTTGCCTTTCCTAAAGCCATATTGTTGGTTGGAGATTATGTTGTTTTGGTTCAAAAAATTTGATAATCGGGAATTCACAACCTTTTCAAGGATCTTTGAAAAAATATTTAGTAGGGCAATAGGTCTATAATTATCAGGGATATCCGCCGAGCCACTTTTGTGCACAGGGGTAACTGCTGCGATTTTCCAACAATCTGGAACGGTTGCTGTCCTTAGACTTAAGTTTATGAGGTAACACAAAGGTTTAGCGATTGAGGGAGATATTTTTTTAATTAGGCGTGACTTTATTCCGTCCGGACCAGGGGCACTATCGTTTTTAAGTTGAGATATGTACTTCATAATTTCGGATTCGTCGGTTGGACTAAAAAAGAGAGAAGACGATGAAGAGGATCCTGTAGGTATGAGTTTCCTACCGAGTGTATCTTCTGTCTCCGAGAGATTGTTTAAGATAATATCAGAAAGCTTCTTACCCACTGATGAGAAGTAAGCGTTGCATTTGTTTAGTGACTCCTTAGGATCCTGAGTATTGTTGACTAAGTTGGATGCATCTGCTTTTTGTGAGTTGGGCGTAATAATAGTTTTGAGTGTTTTCCAAAGTTTGTTGGGGACATTTTGATTTTCTTGAATTTTTTGTGCGTTAAACTCTGTTTTTAATTTATGTAAAAGGTTGTTACAAAAGTTCCTGTACCTGGAATATACTTTTCGTTGAAATTCATCGTGTGGGTTATTACGAGTGTTAAGATGTAATTTGTCGCGATGCAGCATGCATCTAATTAAGCCTGGAGTAATCCAGGGCTTTAGGTTGTGTTTAGTGCGGCTAATTTTACTTTCCTGAGTGTGTCTTTGTATTGTGATTGAGAGAATTATTACATTAGTTTTCTCCAATATCTGAGATTTTTATAAATTTTTTCACGCCTCGGTGGCGTATTTGTAATGCGTACGCGTTACGATTGAGGCTGACGCTGAGGTCTCGGGTTCGACCCCCGGGTCGGGTACAAGTGGTATTGGGTTTTTCTATTATTCTGTTACGAAATGCTCAGTATCAGCCCGGAGTCTGGAATTTGTGCCCGGTATGGCGATAGGCTCGCCCCCTATCACATTGTGGGACGGAGATACGCTCGGCGAAGTATGGGTGTATTGGTTACACCTCTGCCTACCCTCTTCGGGGATTACAGGCGTGAGTGCGTATGTATGTATTTTCACATTATGTATGGTCTTACAATTATTTGATTGATAAATGCATGCCAATTACCAATCCATTGAAAATAATATTTAGACAGTTTTATATAGGTATTATATTAAAATAAATTATTTTAGTACCTTTACGTAACCGTTAAAACCTCCGACCTCTATTAGAAGAACATTTCTAACTTTTAAATGACTGAACAGATTTCTTATTTTCTTGAAGTATCTTGATTCAACTAGATTTCAACATCCACACTCACGCACACGTACGTTGCACACATGCACGCACGCACACACAGGAGTCAAACTTGACACTTCTCTTTTTTCGGGAGTAAACAAAAACACTATCATCAATCATCATCATCAACGCAATCATAAAATTTATGATATATTAGTTTTTTTTTTATTTGCGCTCGGTTTTCCAATAAAAGTGTAATTTACAAGGCCCTACGTTACGTACATTCGTAGAAATAATCTCATATATATAGTATAATGTATATAGTACCTATATGTATTATGTATTCCAAAAAAACTTATATTATATTACAAACAATTCAGTTTTAATTTTGGTTTGTGATGTGATGGCAGTGGACTGGCGCGTGCGGCCGCTGGTGGCGCTGAGCAAGCTGTGGGCGCAGGCGCACAACATCAACGACGCCAGGCAGCGGACGCTCTCCTCCTACTCACTCACGCTCATGGTCATACACTTCCTGCAGAGTCAGTACACCACTACACCACTACACCACTACACCACTACACTACCTACCTACTATTATACAATGTCTTACACAAAACTGTGCTCAAATTTAAACAACATATTGTGGAATATATGAGTATTTTACCCCCTGGAGTACCAAATCCGTTTGCATTGCTACAACACAAATAAAGCAATTTCAGATGTCGATAATCAGCTTTAGACAATACTAAATGATAAACAGCTGACACGCACGTTGTTTACATTTTGATAAGATCTGACAATAAACACTCACTAACAGGTATATGTTACGACCCTTAAATATGACCACAGCTTTCTGTAACACGTTGTATATCTTGTCACCTTTTTTTACTGTCTGGATAGGCAGACGAGCAAACGGGCCACCTGATTGTAATTAGTCACCGCCATCCATAGACTTCTACAATGCCAGGGCACAGCAAAGCCGCTGCCTACCGTCGTGTGTACCTATTCTATACAGTGTGTAACAAAAACACTGTTGATCTTTTCTAGCTCGTCAAGATAGACATATAGACAGCTTAATAAAAATAATAAACAGAAGCGAGATATTATCCTTACACAGGTAACTTAGAAAATGGACGTATTTAAAAAAAAATATTTTCATCTGAATGATGAACAGCTGACTGATGTGTCGTACTGACGTAGCCGGGCGCGTTTGATGCACGTAGACGCCGCAACTTGCTATCTCGCTCTGGCTCCGAGAATCGCTCTTGCAGAGGTAATCAATCGAAATACGGTATATTACGGTACGGTTATAAACAATAAAATAATTAAAGTTTAAAAATTAAATATGATTATATTTATAGTCCCATTTTCGTATGCGAATTATTTCATTACGTTTGAATATCCATAATAGAATCCCATAATTATCCCTTTCCTTTAAGGCCGGTAACGCGCCCATGACTCTTTTGGTATTGTGGGCGTACATGGGCGGTGGAGATCACTTACCATCAGGTGATACCCACTTGCTCGTTTGCCGGCTTATACAATAAAAAAATCTATTCTAATTTCTTGGTTAAAACGCCGGACAGGGTTTTTGTTACACATTGTATATTATGAAGTGTGTACATATGTCAGTGGTTGTTCAGGCGGTACAGTGCCTGCAGTGTTGCCCCGCGCACATGAGACAGGCGCCGGAGCTACTGCCAGTGCCGCCGACGCACCACAACCGCAGAACAGAGCCACGCTCGGGGAACTGTTCCTCAACATGCTGCGGTACTACGCGGACTTCCCGTACGTATACATTACCATCTATATATTCGCACTCACGCCTGTAATTCCCGAAGGGGTAGCCAGAGGTGTAACCAGTACACACACATTTCGCCGAGCGATAGCCGTCCCTTATGTGATAGGGGGCGAGCCTATCGCCATACCGGATAAAAATTCCAGACTCCGGGCTGATACTAAGCATTTCATAATAGAAAAACCCCAATACCACTTTACCCGACTCGGGGATCGAACCAGAGACCTCAGCGTTGACTTCAGTTGTAACGCGTACGCATTACAATTGCGCCACCGAGGCAGTCGTGCAGTATACGTTAGTATATACAACATATCGATTGGATTTCATACATACATAGACTCACGCCTGTTTCCCATAGGGGTAGGCAGGGACAACGGATTTCCACTTGCTACGATCCACCTCTGGCCTCATTCACTCTCATTAAATTTTTCATACATGCACGTCGGTTTAGGGTACCTGACCTGGCATTTCTCGAGAATATCTCATAAATAAATGTATATTCATTTTGGAAGTTATCTATGTCGATGAACGATTCAAAAGACGCTTGCTGGTTAACAGAGGTACGGTAAGAGAGGAAAGAACGACATATTACTTGCGGGAGTGTCTGCGTTGTTTGTGTATCTCGTGGCGGCCACAAGTAGCCACAGGTACTAGCGGGTGGCCGCCACAGGATCCACGATACGAGCCTTTGCTAATTATATGATCAATGGCTGTCACGATTAGCCCATTTTCGTGTGTCATAAGCGTTACTTGTATGGTTCACGTTTAATGGCCGTTCCCTATGATTATGTCTGTCTACAGACAGATTTGCTTACTGTCGATAGTATTTTGACAGATCTTCTATACGAAATGTGTCAAAATTTTACTACCCGTAAGCATATGACATCCGTGGTGCTTTACATCTGGCTTCTCCAGTTGTAAATGTCCTTGTGCCTGAAGTTAATTCCTCCTTAGTTCATTATTTTGTCTACCGCTTTGCTATGGAGGGAAGTGGACAATTAATATTTCCAACTCCTCCTTAACTTCCTATTTGATTAATTTCGTTGCGGGACAAAGACAATTTAGCATTTCCAGAGACTCGGCGAACTTCACTGCTCGGTGTCAACAATATGCGTGCCACTGTCGAGCCTGGTGCACAGGAGTTACAGTGGCGGGATAGACTCGTACCCGTAAGCATATCTGTAGATAGAATATGTTGTTGTAATCCAATCTGCTGCAGGTTCAGCAAGCGTTCGATATCGATACGAGCGCCGCGACGGACGCCACGAGCCGTGCCCAGACCCGCCTCGCTTATATGTGTTGAAGGTACTTATACTTTATACCATTGTGTCATCATACCACCAAGGCCGGTACCGCTAATTCGCCGAACTTCATCAACTCTGCCGGCGTTCAAGTCCATTCATATCAATCGCCCGCGGACGGCATTAATTAATTCAAATAAATCGGTTTTAATGAAGTTCATGTGCCGTCAGCGTTTTGGCCATTAGACGGTCGTTCGGCGGTACGACAGAATCATTGGCTCTCTAATCGAACATCGATTTGCACAAATCCGAAGTTCAGCGAATTAGCCGGTACCGCCCCAGACCTATCGACTGACGCGGACGATAAGCTTCGCAATCTACCCATAAACAATAACTACAATAACAAGTATTGTGAATAGGTTAGTTGACTAGATTTTTTTATTCTTTAAATCAATAAGTTATGTTACTCAAAATCTATTGCAGATTTTATACATCGGACCAAAAATAAATAAGTTAGAAGCCATTCAAATCCTGTAGAAGGGGTAATTGTCAAATGACAGACGACGCAACCTTTTACGTCACTGTGTAAAATGTTCATTATGGTGCACGCGTGCAAGCGAGATAGTGAGATATCCCTACTACGCACCCACTTTTCCTCATACCAACATTTAAAGTCATAACTGCGGGCACATTTCTGACCCAATTTTGATTGTGTTTTAATAAAAGGGTTTCTTTGGCGTATCATTTTGTGTTGCTTATAAAATAATGTATAAAATTCAATATAGGAAACTACCTTATTATGAAGCACTGTCTTGGCCACCACATTTATAATATCTCGGGGTTACTAGTGGAGTGCAGTGCCGTCAGTGTTTTCTGATTCAAATTTGTGGCTGATGTTGCTATTGTTTATTGCCAGGCGTAGCGCTTCCTATCAGTCGAGTGACCTACTCTTTTCTTATATGTGCTTAAATCGTGGGCAAATAACGTAAATATTCGTACAAAACGCTAAGTTTCACTATAAAAGTGGTGAGTTGATGAGATGTTTTTTTTTCAATAGAGCCGTTCGATTTATCGAACACGGCGCGTTCAGTGTACGACCCCGAGACGTTCGACAAGATCGTGAACACATTCCGCGACAGCGCAGCCAGGCTCGCGCACGCACTGCGCCTACGTGACGCTTGGCCGCAACACACGCAACATTCGCAGCGATGATACGCGCTTATACCATAACAACTCTACTACGATACACGATACACATATAGGACTCATTATCGAGTGACCAGTGTTGTGCGGTCCGTATGCCGCGGTGCAATAACTACTCTCCGCCGGTACACATACGGCCCATTATCGAGTGTGGCAACTGTGTTGTGAAGTTCGCGCGGTTCGATCGCTCACTGACTTCGTATCGTTTGTGCTGAAGGGTCGCGCGGTATAATTTGTAGCGACACGACGTTTTCAGCTGCGCGGCGTTAGAAATCTCGCAAGTGCTCTTACGTGGTACACACGGCTTAGATTTAAAATGTCGGCAAATATACTAAACTGATCGCGACGATGCTCGCCGGAATGGTGTTACATTGTCAAAGTTACGTCGCTTACTTTTTGATGATTTTTTAGCTGTATAAAACTTATTTTCATTGTTTGAATATTTCGTATAATGTTTTCTAAATTATAGTATGTTTTGCTCAATCACCACAGCTGGCCAGTATATTATATATGACAGTCTTTGATCGTGTAATAACGTTTCAGTAGACGACAACGTCGCTTCTAGTCTATAATTGTTACTAGACCAAAGGGTGTTACAGTCCCAAATAGTGGCCATAAAATTGTTTGTATGGAAAATAAATGGTTCATATACATAAATATAAATTTTATAGGCTGTGACATGCGACTGATATCACCTATAAATACGTTCTAGGTTAGTGTTAAGTACTTAGCGACGTCCATGTAGCGAGGTGGATGCAGACGGCGACGCATGTTGGTGTAATGGCCACGCACGTCAGTATACGGTCACGCACGCCAATGTACGGGCTGACACGTTAGTGTACGTGCACGCACGACAATGTACGGGTTGACACGTTAGTGTACGTGCACGCACGACAATGTACGGGCGGACACGTTAGTGTACGTGCATGCACGACAATGTACGGGCGGACACGTTAGTGTACGTGCACGCACGACAATGTACGTGCATGCTCAGTAATGTATGGTCTCACGGATATCTGCAAGAACACGTTTCTAAACGCAAAACTATACACGACTTGATAGTCGACAGCCTTCATACGTGTGAATACAATGTAAATGCTATATTTCTGTACATTTATTTATTTAATTTATTTTAAACAATGCATTTTATTGAAGGCTGGGTTTGAAATATTACAAATTATAGTCATTTTATTAATTTTCTAATTAATATTTAACGTTTTTACTTATTTTAAAAACAGCGGACACTTGCGTCGCCGTCGGCACAGCCGTCTTTAAAAGATTATTATATTAGACTACGAAACACCAAAGCGCAGCTTATTTACAAAGTTCCTAACAAAAAATATTACTCCACTATATCACATTATATAAAGATGGATATTTCAGATTCATTTGCTTCTTTTCAAAAGTTGGTATCATTTCAAAAAGCCACAAATGGCTTAAACATATTTATTTGCCTTTATAAGCGGTACTTTGGTTAGCGTAATTACGCTGGCCAATACTAAAACACTTTTGTGTAACCCTAAGTTGATTATGCATTGACTGAATAAAGCTAATATTCGCACAAATGAGCCAAGCGAAGTCCCTTCGTTATACTAATTTTATTGAAAGATGGAAATGTCATGCTAATGATATTATGGATTAATTTCGTTACAAAAAAACATTCTTTATTATTAATATAATTGTTTGGTATTACAAAATTTTTTTCATTAATTGATTTCGTTGATTACTCATATTATTAAATCGTTTAATAAAGTATTTTACGAATAATATCACTTTTTTGTTGGGAACCAAATGAATTTGGAAAAATCCATATAATAGAAATGTTCTCCAGTGGTAATAATTTATTTTGCCAATTCGAAATAACCTAATCTAAAACGGACGCAAGAAAAAAATATAAATTGTAATATATGAACCCTGAATGCTTTGAAATAAATAACATCAGATCATAATGTTTTATGAAATATAAAGGGTAAATTATTACAATTAAAAATTATGCGTCGCGTCGTCTAAAATATTATTTTGAAATCGTTATGAAGTCAGGTGAATCTGAAAATATACTATAATTCTTGTAAACACAGGATTAAAATTATTAAACTACACCAAAAGACATTTTGCTTTTACATTCCTTTATAATGAATTACTTTTTGCTAAAAAGGTATTTATTTATCTTTAAATCGAAACTCGATTTACTCAAAACTATTATTTAATCTTAAAATAAATGGAAATTAATTACCTCTGGAGCAACTACTTGTTATGCATGAAAATGATATTTGTATACATATTATACATTACTTATAAATGTTATTGATCAGTGTCTTAGACTTAACACTATTTTGTCCCTTTCTATCATCAAATAAATTAATAATAACGACTGAAAGAGACAAAATATTGATTAGGCTACACACTAATTAAAAATGTTTATGGATAAGCAAATGCCACTATGGAAATTAATATGTTTACATTCCATAGTGACATGTTTTATTTTTGGGTTAAGTACGACAGCTTTTAAATCGTTTTTTCAGGCGATATGGACAGGTCAATTCGGTAATGTCAGCATTACCGAATGACCCTTGGTGGGGGCTGATGGTGCGGCCTAGGAACAAGCAAATTATGATAAAAAAAAAATTGGAGCATTATTTGACATAAACATTCAACTTAGTACATAATTATCAGGGTATTGTGGATTAAAATAACCTAAAAGCCACAACTTTATTTGTAAGATAAGTCCGGATTTATACTAAACAAAAAGTACTTTAATCGAAACAAAATTCTTTGTTAAAAGCTGTCGAACTGTAATTGTTAATTTTTGTTTTTAATATATTTATAAAGTAAAAGTTGTAATCACCGGCACAAATCGGGGTCGATAACTCGATGTGTCCGATATCGACATTGTTGACGCTAAATACAAAGAGATTAAAATCCAACGCTGCCAAAGGGTTTGCTCAACAAGACTGAACCTTAGCACAGAAGCTCGAGCAATTCTCAAATCATCGAAATATCCATCCCTGTTATCACGTTGGGGCCTACATATCGACAATGTTTATCGATAATGGCGACTCTAGTTCCAAAAGTATATGTATAGGACAATAACATGTAAAATATAAATGATGTCCATATTATATTCGCGTTTAAATGTAAGTTCGGTAATATAACGTGTTGCGCTGCCTCGACAATGCACGTCCCGTTAATTTTTAAATATTTATTGTTTATATGTAAGTTATTGTTACGTGTACATAGTAAGAAATGGAAAAAATACACAAATATTTTCCTTTGTTAGGGTCGTGTTGTGTAAATAGTGTTTTGTGTTGTTGAAGAGTAAATGACAAAAATGGTTTTAAAGGAGGTTTAATTGTATAGTGATTGAGGGACAAGATGCAGCGGTAGAGTTTGTGTTATTGATGACAAATTATATTAAAAATAATATACACAGGATGTCCAAAACTTAAGGGACTCTACGGTTGTATAATTTCTCAATTATATACAATTAATATCTCACTTGTATTTATATATAAAGCACGCTTAAGCAGAATCGTGCTCAAGCTGGGTTTGAAAATGTTACGGGGTAAGTGGACGGTGAAAAAAATAAAAAATCGCCCAGTATCCACTCTATTAGTATTACATGCAAAAAGTTACACTGCATGTCCTGTTACAAATGATAAACGGTGCTACTGATTACGACTGCGTTAACTAGCATACAACGTATAATTATTATAATAGCGCCGTTTGTTTACTAAGGCTACATACATTAGAGAATCGATGAAAAAAATTGTGAAACCAGAAATATTCACAAAAGTATTAAAAATTGCGACTGGAAAATAAATCCTTAATTATAAATGGTGCTATAATATACATATTTTAGATTTAGCTTATCCGCTAGCCTTTATAATTGTAACATATGGGCTTGAATCCTACTCAGAATAAGTTATTTCAGTTTGAATTCGTTTGAGCACCTGTTTCACAATGTCGAAAGTAAACGTTACTTATATAAATACATAAGACGGCAACATACAAAATTATCATTATTATCTTAATTGTATATTGTGAAGCAGGTCTTTAATGTAATTTCCACAAGAAATTGTGAAATTATCCATATATCTTTATAAACTCAATCCAATAATATATATTCTGTATTTTTTTCAGAATCCCTACTAGTAATTTAAATATAATTATAGTGCATATCTTGTTAAAAATAAATACAGAAATGTGTAGTAATTTGTTAACTGTTCACATAGTGGGAATTCTGTATAAATACAGGATTGATTACGTATAAGCAAGCTTGCTTAAAATCTTTTGTGATTGTTTTTAATGAATTGTCGACGTTGTTTCTGTTCTATCTTTTATCAAGACAATACTTATGAACTAATACTTAATTTTAAATAATCCCAGTTATTAGCCTACAGTATTTTAGTTAAAATTTCCCAGTCAGTTATTATATAAATATTTTGTATTTTTAAGCTTTTTGGCATCTAGCCGATATGTTTTCAAAGATGTCAAATATTAGCTATACAAAAAATTTAATGCATTTATAATCTGGCCATCTTATCCCCGTAGCCAAATTGTAATTTATTATTTATTAGCCTGGCGACATATTGTAACGTTGCGATTAATTTTATAAAACTTTTACATAAGAGGCACTTCAAATAAAGTACAATAATGTTAAAAAAAAACGTTGCGTGTAAGCAAACTCATTAGAATAAATAATGGTGTCTCAAAAAAACTGTTTAATTTTTGAAATGTCGTAAAAAATAAAAAAACTATGAAACCGATGTTCAAAAAAAATATAAAATAAAATTAGAAAAAAAAGAATAAAAAATACAAAAATATAAAAAAAAATTAGAAAACTATGAAAAAGATACTGTGAAAAAATATTGTTTTGATTGATTCTTCCAGAGTCAGATTTTATTTGCAAATTTTGGGCGTCCATCTTGCCTCTGTTATTTTTATGAGCATGTATTTTACACGCAAATAATTTTGAATAATTATCTAATCATCGACTCAAAACCAAGTATACACCAATGTCCCATGATTTATCAATTCATGTTTACGATATTTTAAAACTGTTTTACTGCGTATTCAATTTTATATTACAGGGAAAATTACATTGTTGGACCTCAACCATGACCTTATATCTGACTCTGGAATATTATTCTTGTTTGGCCCAAATCTAGAAATAATGTAATTATAATTCTATCGAAAACCTTATTGGCAATAGGCAGTTTTGTTATAATAAGACTTGTACTACAACTCAATCTCATTTTTCCTGTAATTAATTTCAAAACAATAATCAAAATAATAAACTATTTTACGTATGTATGTAATGTTGTATGTAAAATTAGTAATTCTTTATTTTTTTTTGAGATCAGAAAGCAAAATTAGTTTCCTACAGAATACAGACCAAGATTTAAGTAATGTTTTTAGATGGTAACAGAAAATATAATATTTGCATATCTTGTACTATGTTATTAATGAGTTCAAATAACTGGCAAATGTTAAAATTTTTGGTGTACTTATGTTACTCATTTTGTGGCTAAAGGTACCTAAAATATGGCTTGGCAACAACCAAAATTAATGTATTTGGTAGTATATAATTATACAACTTATCTACCACAGCATATTGAAGTTCCTTTCGTCACAATCTTTGCTCTACAACACCAACATCACCATAGAAAATGTTGACAAGAATTAACCATCCTGAATTTGTACCTTCTATTGGCAGTTTTGTAATTTAGTATTTCAAAGTTCTGTAACTCAATTCATGTCCGACAAATGAAGCGTACCAACGCTTTATGTTAAATCGATCGCAATGCATTATTCGGCAACGAAGCGCGCTGTTCTCTCTCTTGCTTTCTCTGAACTGTGAATAAGATTCATCTACAAGTTGTACTTAATGATGAAAAATTATTAGTGTTTCAAAGAAATAAAATGCAATTTAATGCTGGAACTATCGCAATAATGTATGCCTTGCTTGATGTTGTATTAACGTAAATTTAAATTGTATATCTGTTGTAATTGTTTATATAGATTAGATATATTGTAATATAAAGGTATGTGTACAAATGGCTACGCGCGCGAGTTTGTTGTTTTTTAAAGAGTTTTTTGTCACATTTTTGACAAGTTTACATCTTGTGTTGCATTTTATTTTATTTGAACACGAGCGAGTTTTTTCTTGGTCGTTGTACAGAGAGATTATTGTAAAGAAAATATTCTGTTATAGTAAAATATATACAAACTGCCAACACTTATTGTTTTATTTTAATATAACGTCCCAGCACATATTTTTGTTTTTTATTAGCTTGAGTGACGAAACGAGCGGATCGCTCGCCTGATGGTAAGCGCCACGCCTGCCCAGAAACAACACAAAGCACGATTTACAAAGAACGACTGCTCGTCACCCCGAGACATAAGATGTCTCATAATGCCCAGTAATTCCACTGGCCTCAATGTCCTTCAAACCAGAATACAACAGTGCTTACACACTGCTAATTCTGCAGTACTGGCCATTTTAAATCAAAATATTTTTGTTTGAATTGAATCTTTTTCATCATGGATATTTAACCTGCGAGACCGTTTTCACCAACGTTCCTTCAAACACTTCCTAACCAATGGTTCCTAAAGAGCTCCTTAAATCTATCGCTTACCTAAGTTTGTTTTCACGTAGTTAATGGTTAATGGCCATCTTAGAAACATAGGTGTCCCCTAAGTGATGGTGAAAACAAAATTAATACTTAAAATGTCTTAGGGGTTCACCTAAACTTAGGGATTGATGGTGAAAACTGGCATTACGCTCGAATACTGAAACCCTACTCAAATTCTCGATGGCTAACTGTTACTTATTTTCATATAATTTTGACAGTTAAGAGGGCCTCAACAGGTTCAAACAATCTTCAAAAGCTTATACAGCGTTTCGTTATTCGGGTGTTAGGTATTTATACTATTACTAAAAATAGGGCCGTATTTATCGTAGTCCCGAAGTCAGAGTCCGTATTCTGTACTCCGCGGCCAGTTTATTTTTTTATGTGGATGAAGGCACTAACTATAAAATATATATTATCAATCATATCCTCGGATAGGGCTCTGCTAAGTATGGGTGCTCCACCGGTTTTACAACCATCCTTAGTCCACAATGTACAACTGTATAGTCTAGGGCCAAATAAAACAAAAATGCGTCATTATATTATTTATTTGACATTAATCTCCAAAGTTGTAATTAGAATACATAAGAAAAACACAAAGGAAATAAACGTGTTTTATAGAATCTTACAACGAATCAGATTTTTACAATATCTATCTAGAAGTTCTATGTAACTTCGAGAATCTGTATTTTACACCCAAATTAATACCGCGCCGACGGATGTCCCGAAAAACGATTATAATGTATAATTAGTTGCTTTGTGTACATGTAATAATGTTTTAGGGACGCAAAATCTTTCTTCCACTTGGACATAATATTAAGGATATAAATCTATACATGAATAGAAAGAATGTTAACTATTATTACTGAGTCACATACATTATTTGAAATATGTTTATAACATAAATATTGATATCAATATTTTGTGACCGAATCTACAGACAGACTTCAGATGATGGCGTCAAGCGTCAGACGTCAGAAATGACGCCGTAATCTGTCTACTTGCTACTGAAGGCGCCAATAAATGCTTGCATTAATGATGTTACCGTGGATTGGTCTCAAATAGTGATACGTAGTCCACAGTAACACGCGCAGCGCAACCGGCGTCAGCGCAGCCGCGTCAGTGCAGCCGCGTCAGTGACGCTTGACGCGAACATCGCGAGTTTGCCTGTTCAACGTGACCTCCGCGGCGCGTCTTACGTGTATAAATAATAAAGTCAAAAATTGATAAAACTTCGTATCGCTCAATAACACCTCACTGCATCTGCATTATGTTAGAGTTCATTACAAATCTAAACTATTTTACTCGACATCAGAGCACGGCCTAATTGTCAAAACAAACACTTTGCTACATATGTAGGACAGATATTATATATTTTTATGCAGACCACACACGTTACGAACAAACGGTACAATTTAAATCGTACTTGGTTTGGGTGTAAAATCGTACAGTTTCACACATATATAACGAGTTGTCGGAGTGTATGTAGTCTGCATAACTGATATAAATATATGTGACACTAGCACAAGACATCCAGGTATCGATGTACGATCTATCGACACTGGCATATGTCCCAACATTGTGTGCACACGAAAATAATATAAATCTCACTAAACAGAATATATTATAGAGAAGTTGCTGTGTGGAGCAACCGCGCCGCTGTACGGCTAATAAGGAACTAAAAGTCAAAAATAAAAATACTGTAATCCTAAGAGACGTCTACCAGTTGTGTAGCCGTGTCCCGGATGCAATTCCTTACCGGAGCGGCCACGTGCCGGCGCACTCCCTAACTATCCCTGTCACACGTCAACATAAACTAACGCTAAATTACAATATAGAATATATCCTACAGCTATGTTAAAACGCTAAAACAGACGCGGATCTAATTGTAGTTTTGTGTTGGACAGATCATCTCGCCACGGACTCGTGCGACACAAAAATAACGAATCAGTACAAAATATTAAGACATTCGATTCAATGTCTTGTGAAGTAAAACTGATGACCGAGCTCTTTTAAACAACCACTTCCTTCACATCAACAATCAGTCTGTGTATACGCTTATAGCATGTTTGTACAGATAAGTTTTGTATGTGAAGGAAGTGGGGTATTATTGAGACGGCGTGACGGGGTGTAGTGAATATGAGATGTAGATGTATATATGAGATGAATGCCCGCCTCGCCGTCGGTCGCGGTTGTTATCGCTATCGTGATGGCGGCAGCGGTGGTCGTCACCAGCGCCATAGTAGTTACTTCTTCACAGCCACCGGAGCATCAGACGCATCTGTTTTCTCTTCCGTCTTCACCATCTTGCCCTCGCCTGTAATTTGTAATGTTTCTGTAGTTTCAAAGTATACATTTACAAATATAATCAATCTGTAGTTATTTATGTAGTTGTATAAAATTCTAAATGGGAGGGCTAACCTCCACTTTTCATTCACTTTCGACTTCCATTATGCCATTTTTTGTTAGGAATAAATCGCATAAACACAATGAGAGACGAATGGCGAATGATATTAACCAAAAATTATCGAGCTTTAAGTAAACAGTGTGACATCCGTAGACGATATATTTTAAAGCATTAAGCATTCTATTAATAATAGATTGATGTATCGGATCAGAGTGCCACGTCGTCACCGCGATGTCCCGCGCCGACACACTCGCGGAGTATTGAATAACTCGACACTGTCGCTTGTGCGTCAGTACATGGCCACCGCTACGACTCGTCATCAAGTCTCATCATATCCGATTACATCCAATATGATACCGGCTAGCGGTGTAACCAACTGTCGTTGATTTGACCTATAATAATAATAAACAAAATTATTATTATAGGCATAGCCCATAAACTGTTAGTATTTACAATATGTTATAAAATTAATGTTAGTAAATATACAGATATGATTTAAACACCTCGTGCAGGAATTGTTTACGCCGATTGTCTCCTCTTTTGCCACTGTCGGCGGTCGGTGCTGATAGTATTAAGTAATAAGTAATCTATACTAATATTATAAAGCTGAAGAGTTTGTTTGTTTGTTTGGTTGGTTGAACGCGCTAATCTCAGGAACTACTGGTCCGATTTGAAAAATTCTTTCAGTGCTAGATAGCATATTTATTGAGGAAGGCTATTGGCTATTTAACATGACACAAGAGCAAAAGCTAGTGTAGTAAATATATTTACCATTAGGCTGGTCAGACTCAGCATCAGTGTTGGAGCGCCTGCGCTTGCGCGGGAACTTCCATCCGCCGGCCGCGTGCTTCAGCTTCGGCAGCGGCTCCATGTCCAACACCTGCATATTGTAATGGATTTAAATTACTGACAAATCTAAATATATATCATTTGAAGAAAGACAAATCCGCTACGGACAAAACTTTCAACTTTCGTTTTTTCGTTTTGAAATGCCATGTCATGTCTTTGTTAGTAACAACATTAGGCGATCGTCGAGAGATGTAATGTTTTCGAGTGGCGCCATTATATTTGGACTGCACTGTACTTATCATCAGATCCAGTCACTTTGTCGTGTCAGAATAACCAAATAAGTGATATATGTAATGGTAAAATTCACAAAAAAATTGATTCGTTTCTTTATTCCAAAAATCATAAATCTACACCATTACAACAAATCGTTTACCAATGACTACAGAAATTGTAAAAAAATTGCTTATTCACTCTTTCTACAAACCAGTGATGTCTAAACTGAAATTTTATTATCTACCGATGTCATGTGTATTGGTATTTACACGCACCCGTTTAAAATTACTAGTCCCATAATGTGGCACGGTGCGAGCTATCGGTAAATAATCCAATCCCATATACATTTTTTTTTTTTAAATTGTCAATATTGAAAAGTTCATCAAAAACTTGCGCGTCAAGTGTCCATAAAAACAAATGTAAATACATCATTTAGTAAACAGACACTCACCTTGTGGATCTGCCTAAAGGCAATCTGCCTGAGGAACTGTTGTGCTGAAGCGGTCAGATCCTCACGTTTTTGCGGCGGCATGTTGCCGAGGGCGTCCTGTAAAACCGAACATTGAGTTAACTGATATTTATTATTCTAGGGTCAGACTAAAGCTAATAATAAATTATAAATAAATAATAATAAATGTATTCAAATAATGGGATTTATGCGACTATCAGTAACATGTACTTTGATAAATATATTTAAAAGATCGTAAAAAGAAATTACATATTTTTGATTTATAAAAATAACATATAGAATAACTTCTAATAAGAACTCAAAAATTGATTATGTAATTTATATAGATATTTTTTACTGCAGTCACCCATCTTCTTCATTTTCTAAAAATCAAGGTCAGCAATGTGTTAATTATTTACAGTAGGCACATGTAGATAAAGTTTATGAAACACATCAGGTATGTAGTGAGTAGTGAGTAGTTACCGACCACAAGTTCCTTCTCGCAGGGGTCTCGCAGGCCGGGTCCGTGGTCGAGCAGCAGGCCTCCGCTGACGGCCTCGGTGACGCGGCGCAGCGCCTCGCCCGGGGACAGCGCCGCGCCCGCCGACGACAACACGCCCGCCACCAGCAACTCCATGGCCTGCACCATACATACACCATACACCATACACACATACACACCACTGCATTGTCATTATCATCCATGTATTTCTGAATCTATACTAATATTATAAAGCTGAAGAGTTTGTTTGGTTGAACGCGCTAATCTCAGGAACTACTATTAGATAGCCCATTTATTGAGGAAGGCTATAGGCTATATAACATCACGCTAAGACGAATAGGAGCGGAGCACTAATGAAAAATGTTTCAAAATCGGGGTTTTGAGAACTTCCGCTGCGTTAAAGTTTCGCTAAAATAATGTATGGCTGAAATGTTCCGCTTAAAAAGTTCTAAAAAAAAGGCCGCGACAGCATCGGTCTATATTTTAAGGTTTGCTCACTATAACCTTTTTTGCTAACCAAATTGGTTTTACAATAATGCATTATTTGTGACGGTGTTTTTATAAAGATGATATTAATCCTTATCCAAATAAACACGTTATTCATTACAAGTATTTAATTTCAAAGAAATTTGCCCTTTACATCATTTGATTTAAATAAGTATCTTAGAAGATATCGTAGTTTTAAAAAAAAAATGATCAAGCGAGTAATAATGCAGTACAAGGCGCGGCGGCACAAAATATCCAGATTATTATTTGCTAGACGACTCACGACGGCATTTTATATCTAGCATATTTAATAAAGTCATATATCGAATTGGCATCATATTCAAAATTTGTGTGACTAAACTAATGTTAAGAATTCTACTTGACGCCCGACGCATACTAAAATTAAAAAACACGTTTTTATAAAAAAAAAACAACTAAAAACTGAAAAATAAATAATTGTTTAAAATATTAAGTGCAGCGATGAACGTTCGCGTAATTAGTGCAGCGATGAACGTTCGCGTTATTAATGCAGCGATGAACGTTCGCGTAATTAGTGCAGCGATGAACGTTCGCGTAATTAGTGCAGCGATGAACGTTCGCGTAATTAGTGCAGCGATGAACGTTCGCGTAATTAGTGCAGCGATGAACGTTCGCGTAATTAGTGCAGCGATGAACGTTCGCGTTATTAATGCAGCGATGAACGTTCGCGTAATTAGTGCAGCGATGAACGTTCGCGTAATTAGTGCAGCGATGAACGTTCGCGTAATTAGTGCAGCGATGAACGTTCGCGTAATTAGTGCAGCGATGAACGTTCGCGTAATTAGTGCAGCGATGAACGTTCGCGTAATTAGTGCAGCGATGAACGTTCGCGTAATTAGTGCAGCGATGAACGTTCGCGTATTTAGTGCAGCGATGAACGTTCGCGTAATTAGTGCAGCGATGAACGTTCGCGTAATTAGTGCAGCGATGAACGTTCGCGTAATTAGTGCAGCGATGAACGTTCGCGTAATTAGTGCAGCGATGAACGTTCGCGTAATTAGTGCAGCGATGAACGTTCGCGTAATTAGTGCAGCGATGAACGTTCGCGTAATTAGTGCAGCGATGAACGTTCGCGTAATTAGTGCAGCGATGAACGTTCGCGTAATTAGTGCAGCGATGAACGTTCGCGTAATTAGTGCAGCGATGAACGTTCGCGTAATTAGTGCAGCGATGAACGTTCGCGTAATTAGTGCAGCGATGAACGTTCGCGTAATTAGTGCAGCGATGAACGTTCGCGTAATTAGTGCAGCGATGAACGTTCGCGTAATTAGTGCAGCGATGAACGTTCGCGTAATGAGATGTAATAACTAATTAAAATTAATTTCTTGAATTGTCATCGGTCCTTGATAAGTATGTCAAATTTCGAGTTCGAATCCGACAATTTGAAGGGGGGGGGGGGGGGGGGGGGTCAAAATCACGTTTCAAAGTTTCGGTTACATATATGTATGAAGCTAATAAAAGCGTATTAAAAACGCGAACTCCAGTCAGTGTAGCGGAGTTTTTACGCAATAGTTGAAATCTAAACCTTCGTACACTGCAATAAGATTGATGATTCTTAAAAAACTTATAATGTATTCCGATTTTTTTTTGTATATGTATGCCTTTATTGATAAAAACTCGTAACCGTTTTCGTACGTTGTGTTTGTATGAGATGTTTAATCTAGAGTATTTATGATCGCAGATTATTTTGTAATTTTTAAGGTAAAATTACTATTAAATTGACTTACTGATTTACATGCGCCCTGAACCAATATAACCCTTGTGATCAAACAAAAAAACGTGACGTATTATACTTTAACAATATTCTAAACTAAATACTTGAAATATCATTAAAAACAATGCCACTACACCGCATCAGGATGGCGTGCAACCACCTTTTTGGTACTTTTTGTAAGGCGCAAATGGTCAAGTTCGTTGGTGCCGGGTACAATTTTAAATTAAAGAAGGTACTTACATATGGGTTCAACGGCGTCCAGTTGGGTATGCGCCTACAGAGATCTCTCATAATCCTGATGATGATCACACAGGACTGCAGGCTCGCCGCTCTAGCCTATCACACACACAGTGCATATACAATGAGCAAACACTCTTCAGGCCGCGGACGGTGACGCGATACATCACGCGCTCCTCCGCGGACTACCCAATTTATTGCTCCACTCTCAAAGGTAAACGCAATTAAAATTTCGTACAAAGAAACAGAGCAATAAATGTGGAGAGCTGACACGTAAACTGCGTTTCCGACTCTCCCAATGAACGCTCACGAAGTGCTGGGAAACGCAGTTGCATTCTCACAGTAATAAGCACTTGTAGCCACATGTTCATGGGAGACTCTTATCATGTTTTAAAATAAAAACTATTACTCTTTACAGAAAACAAATTAAAAAGAAAATAAACATGTGACTAAGATAACGTGCGCACTCCCCTTGTATTTTATAGGAAACATTAAATTAGGTTCGATTTGACTCGGCCTCTGTGGGGTTGAAATAAGTTTAGTAATAATAAATAAGTAATGAATGTAGACTGCGGATTGCGGAGTGCGCACACGTTTTATAATGTTTGGCGAATGTACCTGGAACCACTTGGCGTGCCGAAGGGCGGCCAACGCGTCCAAACACTTCTGCCGCGGTAGCACATCCTTGTCGTCTCGCTTTATGTCGCCACCGTCTAGCGACAACAACACAAAGGGTGTTTGACCATCAACAACATCGACGGGGCAAACATGACGTCGTCATACCATGGCGCCTACGTGCCAATAACTAACTATACGATATACGAGCTACGAGCTGTCGCGCCCGGTACCGACCGTAACGTAACTACAACTAAACTTACATCGTCTCACGCGTCGGTAACGAACGCGACCACGATTCTTCCGAACACGCTTACAGAGAACCGCGTTCCGAAAAATGCACGCTCAAATACAAATGGACATACGTTGCACTATACTACGTACTTAAATAAAACATTCATACAGTTACTCACACACCAAAACGTATGTCCATCATATCGAAGCAAACTGGACAGTAATACCATTCATAAATAGATCCTATAATAGTTTAACTCTCTCTCATAAAATAAAAAACAATAACAATGAAATACAAGTAAGTGGTTCAAATAATGTTTGCTCCGTTTCAGTAGGGGGATATACCACGGCGGTGTGGAATCGCGCGTGATATATCGTGATAGATGATCAAAAATCCTTTTCTTCTCGCCGCATATACCTATCACACCTAAAAATAAGCGTTCAAACACATAACCCGGCGTCGAGCGCCGGGCAAAAATACATTGAACAAATTATCTTTTTTATGACATATCAACAAGAGCAAATAAATAACAAGTTTCATAATACATACAAAATTACAATGACTGTCCAGTATTGAGAGAGATAGTTTGTTCTGATATTCACTTCCCACTTATCGTGCGGAGGATTTCGACGACCAATTTCATCTGGTTTCTGTGCCACGGCATGCGCACACGCAAGATACCTCAAACATACGGAACGTGTTGGTAACAAGTGGTGTGTCGTGAAATTGGCACAGTCGACAATCGCTCGATGTATCTACTCATGTGATGTCGATACTCACCGGTAGGTTCGCGCATCACAGCTGATGTAAGGCTCACGAGCACGTTGACAGTACCATCTGTCACCTGCACTGCCCCCTCCGCTGGGAGTAGTTCCACTTTGTATTTCAGATCATCACTGGGGCCCTATATGTATATATACCTAATGAGTATCTCACAATATGTTAATAGGTAAGGTTTGGGAAAGTAGTGACATCGATAGTTTGCTATCGAAATGAAAAATATTGATTAAATATGGCTATTTTTACCACACGAATTTGACGTAAATTTTGAGGAGTAAGTTACAATGAAGAGCTTAGTTAGAATTTCAACTCATAAGGTTAAATATATTGATGCTGAGTTGATACGGAAACTATTGGTGTAGTTAAAATTAATCTTTCCATTTTCACCCAAAATATTGTTAGTTTAATACTTGACATAATTAGAGTGGATTGTTTGTGTGAGATAATGTTGTTGTAGTGTAGTGTGGTGTGGTATAGTGTAGTGTAGTGTGGTGTAGTGTAGTGTAGTGTGGTGTGGTGTGGTATAGTGTAGTGTGGTGTAGTGTAGTGTAGTGTGGTGTAGTGTGGTGTAGTGTGGTGTAGTGTGGTGTAGTGTGGTGTAGTGTGGTGTGGTGTAGTGTAGTGTGGTGTGGTGTGGTGTGGTGTGGTGTGGTGTGGTGTGGTGTAGTGTAGTGTGGTGTAGTGTGATATAGTGTAGTGTAGTGTACCTTGACCCTGTTGAGATGCGCGGGCAGGTCAGCGGCGACGCGCTTGAGCAGCGTGATGGTGGGCCGGTCGTGGCACAGCACCACGAGCTGCACGTCGCGGTCTCCCTTCAGCACCAGCCCCGTGGCCACCAGCCCCACGCGCATCACTCCCTTCAGAGCGCGCGCACACTCGCCGCCACCACTGCCGCCGCTGCTCTCACCCTCGCACACGAACGAGAACCTGCATGTACAAAAACCACATCACTGTCTGTCGGTGCTGTATGTTGCACCGTGCGCGACAAACTAACTAACCAATAGAACAATAGAATACCTACAGTACTAAAAGCAAAGCTAACAATATCTATTCAACTGTATATTCGCTAAATAACTGTTTAAATATTACTGTAACGTCTAATATTACACTACAGTACTGTGTTCGACTGTTCTAATATACACTGATACATGGTATTCACAAATTACCTATTTCCTTTATAGTGTATGTTCAATTTTTCTATATTGAAACCTCCGAGATTAACCGCTCGCCACACATTGTGCCCACTGTGTAAAGTGCACCCAGCCAACATTATGTTGTGATACTCGTTGTATAAATTGAATATACATAAAAAGGTACTTACAACTGATTGTCGCGACCGTCTTCTTTCCCGTCAGGTTTGTCATCCTTCTTATCATCTGGTTTTAACGCTCCTTTGGCTGCAGTCTGGATTTGAAACAAACAAAAGTCCAATGAATGTTTGTTACATAATATAATTAATGTAATTATTGGGTATAAGTATTATTTCTATATTACCTTTGGTTTGGCTTGTTCAGCGAGCGAGTCGGAGAGAGCCTTGAGTGCCTTCTCAGTGTGTGAGACGGCGCGTTGTATCTGTTGCAGTTGTTGTTCCCCGGGGTAGATCTCCGCATGCTTGGCCAGCACGTGACGGTCGTCCGATGTCTCCGGACGACGCGCCACCGGACCATACGCCATGCCCATACCCATGCCGATACCGATGCCCTGACACATACAATAGAAATACCATTACAACTTCTACCAAATTCTAAACTGTGCCATTACATTTTGAAATAATGACAATTTAAACTCAGTATGACAATTAGAGTCAATAAATGCTATGTTGTGATTTTATAGACTGAACTGATATAAACTATTAATAACCTTCCTTCAACAAGATTTTATGATTTAGAATATAAGAATAATATACTCACATGATGATGATGGTGATGGTGTGGTCCTCTCCACCATGGCTCCATACCACCCTCCCAGTACATACGCTCGTCTTCCTCCATACTCTGTTATACAAATACTTATGTGTTACTAGAGCGCATACTGAATAAAAATCTAAATTAATACAAGTGATTCCTTCTGAAAATAGCTTCATAACAATATTAGATCTATCATAATGTGTGTTTAATTAACACACCAGAATGTTTTGTACAGAAATCGGTAAAAAATACGGTTTTGTGGTAATCTCAACATTTTGTTTAAAAAAAGCGGAAGAGCCACACTGTAGTCAGTATACAACATGAATCGGCCGGCTCGACCTCAGTAGAACAATATATGTAAGATAACTTGGTCGGCATGAAGTTAGTCACGAGATGCATAATGGCTATTGTTTTCAAATACTAAAGGTTGGCGGAAGGCACAAAAGGTGAATGAAGCGACAATTTCAGCTCGGTCAAATCATATTGAGCATATTATACCACAGTCTCACAGAAAACAGACGTGAACTGGCTTTTGCGTTTCGTACTGTAAGTGAGTTTCTTGAGTTCCAAATAGTTCATGGTTACCCCCCCTCCCTCTTTTTACTTTAAGCTCGACAACACCTTCAAGATTGTTCTAATTGTGCGGATTCTAAGGTTGTGGACATCACATACCATCAGGTGGCCCACATTTGCCATCCTGTTACAAAAAACGTGCAAACAATTCTAGAATGTTCTTCTTAGAATTCGATTCAAAAGTAATATAGAAGTGGAGAAATAAATAATATTGACAAGTTACCTTATGATAATCACCACCCTTAAAAATAATACGAAACTCTTTCAATAACAATGCCAAATGGTACAATATTATTTCATAATATGTATTATTATATCGATTTCTAAGTCTTAAATATATACCTACAGGGTTAATTTATAAAATTTAAAAATTCTTATAACCTCTCACATTTAACTTTTTTGTATTATACTGAACAACTTTAGTTATACGACATTTAATAACGATTATTTCTTTAATTTAATAAATCAAAAATCTATTATTTTTACTCTAGGTGGTCGCAAAAGAAAGGTGGTGAAGCAACTGTGAGATGAAAACGCAGACGCAGGTGCCTTACGAGGCGAATGTTGCACCTTTAAACTTGACCTATTTGAATATTTAGCTACTGTTGTTCATTATGATGTAGAGAAGTCACCTGTAAGATGTTATTAATACTTTTATTAGACCTGTATAAAAGTTTTTATGATACAGCTTTTCGCATCTAAAACTGTAGCACCCTAAATTATACTGTATACAGCTATATTTGCAATAAAGAGGCTTAATTTGACATATTATCATAGTATATAGTATATAGTAATGAGTGCAAGTGTACGTACATCGTGCATGCGTCTCCTGGCCCACAGTTCGTCGCGCACGAGCATGCGCTGCGCCTTGGCTTCAGCCAGCTTGCGCTGATGCATGGACGGCTTCACCTTCACCTCCAGATCCGGTTGCACCTGCACACCGCACCACCACACTCGCAAATACAAATACTCCCAAACCCACAAACCCACATCCTACGCCCTACCACTATTTGGTGGTTTACATCCAAGTCACCTTCTTACACGTAATTCATACAAATAAAAAATTAGTGTCGATCATAATTCGATCGATCTTATCGATCATAATAAACGAGTGATTAAAATTTGCGTGAAATTTTAGAATGCCTAGATTTTGATAAGATCCATTAAATAAAAACAACAGTCAAGTGAATTTAATAGCCCTAAAATATGACAACATCTTTGAGTAGCACGTTGTACATGATCACGCTACGACTCACGGGAGCAGAGCAGTAACATGCGCACAGGTGAAACCGCAATAGACAGCTAGTTACGATAAACCATATTTGATGTGATAATGCGATACATATGTTGCGTACGTGGCTCAATCTGCCTTTGACTTAAACTAGCTAGTCATCCTCATGAAACAGTTTGTAATCATGTAACGCACGGATCTCTTGTCAGCCGCCAGGCCGCCAGGCTCTACGCGCGTCTCAAACCTTTTACTAAGTAATCATTGGAAGACTATAGGCTTAGTTTGATATAAGTTCCCCAGAAACATTTTATTTCATATCATTTTTATAAACTTGACTGTCAAATCAGATAACTGTCCAGTGAGAACACATCAAAAACGTTTGGTTGACTCCCAGACTTATAAATCTGTGAAAATACAAATAGCTACAATCTAAGACTATTTTTTTTTTCATAGAATTGTTATATATGTATTCTATGAAAAAAACAAACTTGACTTGTTTGACTTTAGAAAACATTGTAATGCTAAATGGATAGTGTTCGATCAATAGGTAGAGTTATAAACATACCTTCTTCTTGTACTGCAGCCGATGGCGGCGGCCCTTCATGTGCATCTCTTTGGCATTGGGGTCGTTGAACTTGCAGTCGCACAGTTTGCAGTTGAAGCTGAGCGCCTTGCCATCATCGCCGCGTATCTCCTCGATGTAGTCTTGTCCGACAGGCTGTACTTCAGGTTCAGTGTCGTCATCGTCCTTCTCTTCTGCCTCCTTCTCCTTATCGCCTGTCGGTTTGTTGTCATTGGTGGAGGTGCCAGCCACTGTACTGAGGCCCCCCGACGCCACGAATGCGATCTTCGGCGTTCCGGCGACGGTCTTTTTGGCTGATAGATGGGGAAGTCAAATTTTCTCTTGAATACACCTTATGACATCACTCAAACTGGGGTGTGGCCAGGCCTTAGTTGAGCCTTTTCTACAGATAAATTCTGCTTTAAGGGTGTTTCTGATTTTTCAATCATTTTGTACACTTTGCCAGTTTCACTGCTTTTTTATATTGTCTTCACATGAACTGAGTAAACTAAACATTTAATACGACATATATACGTACATAAATGCAGTATACTTGTATATAAAAAAGGCCCATAACTACATACGTCACACTCCATATCTGTACCGAGTGCTTTAATATTTCATCGTTATTATTGCAGAGAAAATTTGACCATAGCAAATCTATGTGCCGGAAACGCGTTTAGATACAGATACAGTGTCTGTGGCTGGCGGGGAGCGGCACAGAGGTCTGGACTCTGGACAAATATGATCTTCACCACTTGAGATGAAGACCATATCTGACTATACAAAGAAACATACAAACATTTCCCACAAAATAATGCTGCGATATCGACAACTGAAAACTAATAACATTATAATCAGTACAAAAGAAAATCAATACATTTGCAGCTAAAGGAAATAGCAGACATGCATAATATTACATACTCTTTGTTCGCTAATATAAACATAATATAAAAAAAAAAACCATTTGAGTAGGCTTGTTACATATGTTACAAAAGGAAAGTAATAGTAAAAATCATATTTTTAGACAATGCAATTATTTAGACATTGAGATCAGTTGTTGAAAAGTTTTATTTGTTATAATTGTAATGTTGTAATGTTGTATTGTAAGAGAGGTAACGAGCCATAGTTAAGTAGTTGGTACATACCGGCGCCAAGTTTGGTGGGTTCGGTGGAGGGTATCGGCTTGCCGAGCATGGTGTGCAGTTTGACGACCTTCTGATGCTTGATGCCGCGCACGTGCGCCGCGTACGCGTCGGCGCCGGTGCACGTGACGTCACACAGCTCGCAGCGCAGCGCGCCGCCGGCCCCGCGCGCGCCCCCGCCCGCCCCCGCACCGGCCCCCGCCGCCGCCAGCTTCACCGCCGCCTCCTTCTTCTTGTGCTTCTGACCTTCTAGGTGCTCCTTGTATGTCTGCGCAAACGTTATACAACGTGTTACGATAAACTATTTCACATTTATAACTTTGCTTTATTATTGAATAAGTAACATGTTGATATACATCGTGTTACAGAAACGTGTGGTCATATTTAATGGTCGTAACTTATACCTGTTAGTGAGTGTTTGTTACCCGATCTTATCTAAATCACACACATCCTAAAATTTTACGCAATTTTAATCACTTGTTTAAAAGATCAATCACACCACTATTTGCATTGTCTCTGCGCGTCTAGTATCGACTTCATGCGTATCAGCTGTTTATCATTAAATATTGTCTGAAGTAGATATTCGACATGTGGCTCATTTAATAAAGCAGAAATTGCTTTATTTGTGTTCTAGCAATGTAAACGGATTTTATAAGGGGTAAAATACTTATTACACAATATGTTGTTAAATTTGACCACACCTTTCTGTAACATGTTGTATATATAATTTCCAACTTTGAACAATGCAAAATTATAAACAACAGAGCTTTTGTCTCACTCCAACATTGTTATTCTCGTTCACGCACTTCACTTAATTTATAGGGATAGGACCTGTCTTATCGATCGTATTACTAGTATTACCACGATCGATTTCTATGATTGCAATTGTGTATATTGTAGGCTTTAATGATTCTCGGTCTGGATGAGAATGTATGTACTATTAACTGTACTGATGTGCAGTAAATTGTAAACCTGGAGTGTAAATGTGCCCTTGTTGACCTAATTATTCATATAGAATGTGATCTGATTTGATTTGATTACAAACAAACCTACCAGAGCCTAATACCTTTTTAGAATGGTAGAGCCACGTTGTAAACACTTGTCTACAGCATGTATGGGCCGGCTCGTCCGGGTCATTACCACTGTCTCACAGAAAACCGGCGTAGTAAAGTAGCAGCTTGCTGCTGCGTTTCGTATGGTGAGTGAGATATCCAGAGGACCAAATCCCTTAATTATTCCTTTCCTTTAAGGTCGACAACGCACCCATGATTCTTTTGGTATTTGGTATTGAGATCGCTTACCATCAGATGAGCCACTAGCACTAGGTAAGCTGTAAGTTACCTGGGGCCCGGCGCATGAGATGCGACACACGTCGCAGTAGTGCAGCTGCTGCGCCTTGGGCGGTGGCTTGGCTCTGCGCGCCGCCGCCGCTGCGCCTCCGGCCGCCTTGTAGTTCTTCCACCCGCTACAACACACCACGTTCACGCTATTCTTTTATTTTCATTTGCGTAAAGTTTTGATTAGCATGAAAATGTAGCGCTATTACACTGGTCTTTTTGTTTTTATATTCCTGACACAACAAAGTGATTACACTGGACATGATGTTAAGTTGTGATGTGCTGTTCAAATACAACAACGACATCCTAATAAAATTCGTCAATACGAGACTACATTGTCTGATTTATATCGTAAATTTTGATAGTTATTAACAAAGTAAAAATAATGTTTTATTCATACAGAACATATCTTAAATACATAAATACGCACTGACGCCTGTACCCCCGATGGGGTAGGTATATCTTAGATTTTCTACATAAATAGTAAGCAAAACTAGTGTCAATAAAAATTTTAGTCAGCAAGTATAATATAATGTTCTAATATAAATTTGAGAATTGCACATGGTGTATGAGAATTGCTGGACTTGTGTAACTTAATACGTTATTATTGAATTTGGCATTAAAGTTAATTCAATATTCACCTACACACATAATCTACACATTTCAATTATATTAGAAAATCAAATCTCACCTGCCACCACCTGTTTTGTTCTGCTGAGCTACATACATTGTGGCCGCATTGTACAGGGCAGTATCATATGCTGTGTTGCCTCTATTTGTTGGCTCTGCACAAACAAATATTTTTTTTTCCACAACATGATCTGCAACTATATTTTTATTATAAATATACTCGAAACAAATTTTTATAAGAAAAAGAGGGTGTGGCTGGATGATTTGTTAATTGATTGTTGTAATGGAACAATTTCCTATTATTCATGTCTGGTTATTTTTTACGATTGTATCAGGAAAGGTAACAACTAGCCTAGGAAGGAATCACAATAATTAATTATTTGAGGTAAAAATCCATGTTAAAAAGCTGTAGACTAACAAAATATCTAAATTGATTCTATGATATTTAGATATTTTTATATATAATGTCTCACTATGAAGGATCCACAAGATCGCGATGGTGGACAAAGCGATGGTACCAACCCAGACGGACTTCTATACCTACAAACAGCTAGTGAATATTTAAATATACGAAATATAAATATTTTTATAGGCTGCCAAGTATATCGATTTGTTTTCATTATACCGGTATAAATATCTTTAAAAAATATCGATACTTCCGACATGGCTAATCTGTGTTGTACAGACAAAAAGGACTCGCAAAGAAGAGGTACGTAATGGTACTCACGTTTAGCTGTCTGCGCAGCTGTAGCCGTATACGCTTGAGTTGGGTAGGACGTGGCTGCGGTGGTGGCGGTATATACTCCCCCATAAGTAGTCTTTGCTGCACCACCGGCAGCGCGAGCGCCACCCTGCACATTTATAACCTTCCAAAATTATTCACCTATTATATCTACTTTGCCAATATGTGGATCAGGTCCTATAGTTCACATAAACTCTCTTGGTTGTTGCGGCCAATTAATTAGTCATGCTGTATGCATGCGTTGCGTCATACGCATTTATCGATAGTTTGAATGGGGCTACTGAGAGCTGAACAATACAATACAGGACCAATGACCATCACTCTGCCCGGGTAGTTTACTGGTAAACGACAAGCAGAATTCAACCTTATTAACACTCAACTTGCCCTTCAAATTTTAGACTTAAATTTATTATTAATAAGGGCTATTATTACATAAAAATATCACTGACGTTTAGAGAATCTACCATAGAATAATATCATGCCACAGGACTGGACCGATAAATTAACTAAAATTACTTTATTCTGTTTGTTACACGCCCATTTGACAGGAGTAAACTATTTTAAGTTTAGTTGGTGACAACAGAATACCACAATAACCCGAAGGGAAATAACTTGGCCGGACCGTATTTTGTCACTTCAAGCGTCAAAGGTGACCTTTCGCTCGTGATTACCTTCAGTCTGGCAAAGTTACTTCGCGCGTATTGTAATATTCAAATATTAACTAACACAATGCCTTGGGTAGCAAAAGTTAAACACAGTCCCATTTAGACCCAGTCAGTAGTCAGGGTACCACAGTATAGAACATTATGTTGATGTAATTTGACCACTAGTTTTTCAGAAACAATTACCTAAATGAATATAATGTATGAATAATTCTTTGAAGTAAACTAATAACCGCTCAGATAAATAACATTAATAACTACTTTACCTAACTTTAGTTAATTTTAAAATAAAAAGTGTAATACACTTTCTTCTTCTTCACTTTTAATAGCCTTTTCATCTCATTTGGCTAGACTCCAATGTTGACTAGTTCTTGCCAAATTATAGTAATTTTATTGTAGGTTAAGAAAGTCTACATATTTTAAGAAAACAAAAGAAATATCAAAATATTCTTCTAAAAACTGATCTTGCAAGTAACGTCAGAGTTTATTGTAATAAAGGATTTAAATATGTTTGATGATTATTTGATGTGTGTAAAACTCACTTATCATTAACCTTTATAACAAAACTCACACCTGACATAGTTAATTATTAGACACAACAATTTTTATCTGCAGCAGTGAATATATTTGTGATGAGAGAAGGAATTATATTATTACTAGCTATTGCCCGCGGCTCCGCCTGCGTGAATAGATTTCCCCCAAATAAAAAGTAGCCTATAACAGTCTCCATGATTCTATCTATCTCTACATCAAAATCGGTTCAGTGATTTAGGCGTGAAAGCGTAACAAACAAATAGATATTTTTTTTTTTCATAAAAAGTATCCTATGTTACTTTTTATACCTCCAAGAATATGTGTACAAAGTTTCATGATGATCGGTGAAGTAGTTTTCGCGTGAAAGCGTAACAAACAAACTTACATTCACATTTATAATATTAGTATGATTATGTCACATGTTATAATGAATAATTCCACAATGGATTGTGGTATATGTCTACCTGTGCGTAAGTAGCGGGTGTGCTGTACGCCGGCTTGGCCGCGGAAGTATCGTATGTGGGCTGCGGCTGCGGCGGCGCGGCCGTGGGGTACGCCGCGGCTGCTTGCTGGTAGTACGCGCTCTTGCTAGCATCGTACGCAGACGCTGCTGCCACGGCCGCGTGCGCGTGAGCGTGCGCCGCCGCTGATGATACAACGCCGCTCGCGCCATATACTGCACACACCAAACTTGTATGTTCAAAACCTACCATCCATTGGGGTCGGTAGCATGAGTGGGCTGGCTTCACTATGACAGTAACACTGTCTCAAGAAAATCAGTATGAAATGACAAAGTCAAGATAAAAAGTGGTCACACTAACGGCCGGTTTCTGAAAGGCTGATCAATGTTGAATTAACTAATCAAATGTCAAATCTCATGTCAACTCGAAATTGAGTTAGAGATTGAGAGCTAGAAGCGTGATCAACACCTTTGATTTGACACACATGTTAGCTAACGTAACTTTCAAATTAATAAGATAAATTGTATGTCAAACGGTACTAGAGAGGTCAAATATTATATATTTTTTCACTAAATTAACTGTAACCTCCTCACCTATCTACCTTATACCTGACAATGCATCTATGATTCTGGTTGGTATTGTTAGTGTTTTTGGGTTGTGGAAATCACTTACCATTGGGTGGTGGTGAAATTATGGCTCTAACATCCATAATGTGGTTTTCCTTTTTTATACTATAAACAAATACTTGACCTCTTTTACATGTAACATTAAATCAAACCTCTGTTTATAATAAATAATTCGTTAACTTCTATTGTACCATATTGATAAAAAAATGAATGGTTTATACAACATGTTACAGAAAGGTGTGGTCATATTTTAGGGTCATTACATACACCTTACAGTAAGTACTTATATACCAGCTCTTTTCAAAACAGACATTCTAAAATTTCACGTTAATTTAAATCAATTGTTTACTAAGATTGATCACATCATTCGTAATTATTTTGAATGATGTTCACTTTTAATAAACTTACTTTTAACAAACAATATGTACATAATTCTACAGACATACGTACATAACTTGTAATTTAAACACAAATCAACACCTGAAATAGCCTGTGTCCTGAAGATATACCATCTTCTAGAACTTTAAAGACTTCATTCTCGGGTCTTCCATCTATGTTTTTTTTTTAATACAGCCAAGTCTATAAGCCTATAAGCTATTATCAGCTGCATAAATACCAAAAACAGCAATACATAATTCTTGTGTTTCGTCAAATACAACATATCTTTAACTCGTAATCATACGTCAAAAACGTCTTCTTATTTCTTAAAAAAAAAGTTAATTTCCATCAAGGCAATGATGTTTCCGCCAACAGAGTTTGCAATTACACTATTTGTGATGTTGCATGAGCAGTTTATACAGGCATCTTAGATATTGGCATCAAATAAATGTTGACATTTGACAACTGCTTTAATGTTTTTAATAATACAAAATTTAAGTGAAAGGCGGTCTGAGGTATCACCTTTATCATTTTGCATTGTCCAAAGTTGAAATCTACATGTTACTCATTCAATAAAATAGAAAATTCTATAATTATGTCCTATGATGATTTACAGTTTTGGTCCTATGGGGAATGAACAACTTATATTGTACACTGTACAATGCTTAAAATTACATACACCTTTCTGTAATATGTTATACAATATTATGTTATTAAGATTGCATAAAGCATGGAACAAGCTCTTATGGATGTAGGGTCAGCTCCAAATAAAACATTTTTTAATAACAGACTCTTAGAGATCTATCCAAAATTCAACAGAGGCTATTTAGTGAATTTACGAGACCGTACAGGAACTATTCAGTTGTTATGACTGCTTAACCAATAACAAAAATATTTTTCTTTTACCAGTTGATAGAATACTGTCACCTGAAGGTTATAAAACAAAATAGTGCAAACCACACAAGTATATGGGTTTATACATAGAGGCCACCTTTTCCTTTCATTCCACGTTCATTTGGAAATATTCCATAAAGTTTGTCATTTTAAAAACTCTTATTTATAAAAAAATTAAAATGTATTTGTGCCAGAGAGAAATCTAGCCAGGTCATTTGTAATATAGGTTTTCAATCAGTGATGATAAGAACAAATCTAACAAACTAAAAAATCTAATTAAGATATTAACAAAAAAGGAGTCAGGTGTTCACATGATAGGTCATTGAACTTCAAAGACCTTGAAGCCGTACCGAATCAGTATTGTTTTTGTCAAATGTGATTTATAGGTTATTTGATAAAAGTCTGAGTCACCAGTCACTGGCGGTAACAGAGCGTGAAGTTGATACGATACAGTTATCTTATCCCCAGAGGCACATAGCTTCAGACAAAGCACATCCAAGCGCGATTCATTGTCCACAAAACGCTTACATCCAGTAATTATATTCCTTTCAGTCGCCCAATTACATGAAATCCCATTGCGACAAAATCGATTTTGACGCCAAATTAACCTAACCGCTGGTTGCCGCGTGTAAATCCAACTTAGTTTATGTGCAGTTGTGTTTATTATGTAAACAATGCCAGATGTGGTCAAAATTGACTGTAATAATGAATGTTAGTCGTTACCTTGTGTGGCGGCCGCGGCCTGGTATGCGGTGTCATAGCCAGTGGCTGTGGCGCGCTGCGTGCCGTACGTGGCCGCCGTGGCTGCCGGCGCTACAGCGTATCCAGTCTGCCCGCCATAAGCCGCACTCGCCGTTGCCGCGCTATAGATATTACAAAACGCCGGTTTTCACCAAAAACATATACGCACTTTGCAGAATACCACGATCAATAAAAGCCAGGCGCCATTTTGATTAGACAAACATGAGCCCGTGTCCTAGTATTCATTTTACCGTTTTTTAAACCTGAAACTGCTCGCATTATGTATTTTATGGAATGAATTAATGGAAAACAACTCACCCATATTGGGTTCCTCCGTGAGTAAACCCGAAATAGTTATTTGCTGCCATCATTTACCAATTTTCCGCGTTGAAACAACTGACGCTTCGGAGCGGAAAAGACCGGCGTTGCATTTGTCTTTGGCAAATATGGCGGCGAAATAAATATTTTTTTATAAATTATTTTACGGCTCTGGATACTTGTCTTTTGAGCCCATCGTAAATATTTTTTTGCTTTATTTATTTTCCAAGAAAGAGGAAACACTGTTGTGCCGACTTGTGCCCGATTTCAAGGTGCTGCTGGCATTTTGGTGTTAGTTAAGTGTAGATGAATTTAAATTTTTTTTTTGATAATCTCTAATTACTTTAATAATACTTTCAAAGTACTAGGTGGTAGGTCCCTGTTAGGTGAAGCCAGCTAGGTTTGTACTATAGCCAGTATCTCTAAGTAGTCTGTGACTATAGCAAGCAGCAGTGTGTAAGCACTGTTGTGTCTAAAGGATACTCCCTCTACGGATACAAAACTGAGACTAGACGACGCGACGGCATGGAAAGTATTGTTTTGAATTTTTGTAATTTAAATTCATTCGTTCGGGTTCGGTCTCGGGCTGTCTGGGCGAGAACTGAGTGTACAACCAGATTTACCAAACCGTACTTTTATGTACAGAATTCCACTTTTTTCGTTTTCTATACCTGAATGTATGAAACATTTACTCTACAAACAAGATACGTATACTTGATTGAAATGTGCAAGATTCACATAATTTTCTTCAGAAAAAAATGTACTACCATACAACAAACACAGGGAAACTATATATACAATTTATGGATTGTAGGTGCGTGGGCCGTGGACTGACTTTGTGGGACTTTAAAACACATTTTATCTGTATAAAATATTGTTTATTTTGTATGCAGTAATATATTCAGAATTATATGTATCTTACAAATACTTTCTTTTTCGTTGACAAATTATCCTAGTATTAATTTAAATATTATTGTTAAAATATTTAAAATTATCAGCGGAACTGAAAAGAAAAAAGTGAATAATTAGTAGTTTCTACTTACTGACGAAAAAAAGAAAGGAGGTTCTCAATTCCATATATTTTCGTATATATTTGTTTTGTTATTATTTGTAATAAGTTAATCATGCATCCAGTGGTGAACATTTAATTAGAAACACCAATTAAGGCTTGGTGTGCCAGCATGGTAGATTAAGGCATAACCCCTCTCATTCAGTAGAAGAGGCCCAGCAGCAGTGGAATGTGTACAATACAGGTCTAGTATTTAATTAATTTGAGGGCCGTAGAATCCTGCCGGAAAGCCTAGCTTGCCTTACTATTCATACTAGAAACCGACATAATTATGTTAAACCTATACCGAAACACTATGCAACACAAATAATATTCGTAAACTTTTTAAACCATCGATTTATGCCGTGTTGCGCGCATATAAACCTCCAACACACCGTCACAATCTCTACACATAGCTGCAACCTATTCGTGCGATCTGGCTAGAGTCCATCAATCAATGTCAGTCGTTTTAATTATGGTTGCTAATTTTTTTCTTTTCCTTAAAATGAGAGACTGCTATATGGGAATTGTAAATAATAAGTATGAATACTTACTCCTGGTAACAGTTCTGATTGATCGGACTAGATTTAATATTTGGAATTTCACAGATGATTGGTCTTCAAAACCTTGGTTTGGTGCATTGGCTCCCCAGCCCACTGAAACAGTATATATTTTATTGTATTTGCTTTGTACCCTTACTGCATTTTATGGATCAGTAGTAGATTCCACACAATATTTTTTGTTGATAAAAGAATATTTATTTAGAAACCAGTGGTGAAAGGTAATGGAAACCGGGGCTAGTTTCTAATTCATAATGTTTATATAAGGATTTATTAACATTATGTACAACAATGTTTATGCTGATATTCACAACAGTTTTAGAAATGTTTATTGATAAAATTTATCATATATAAATTATTTTATGGATTAAACAAGCACCAAAGACAAGCCTTCTGAGCTGTAGCCGAAAACCCAACAGTGGAGAATATCTTTCAGAGGGTTGCATGGAAATAGATCCGAACCAAAGCAAGAGTGGGAGTGCCATCCAAACTGGGATTAAAGTTGAAATGGTTCCACTAAAGTGAGCTGATTACCCATCTGTGTAACTGATTCTCTGCCGATTCCGAGGACAACAAACTGGCAAATAATCACCACACATGAACACCCACAATATCAGGGAATCACGGAAATGTTGTCTACATTAACAGAAAGGAATGTGGATTGTGTAGGCTGTAGGGAACTTAACGTATGAATTGCAATGAGCTGCTACTTCAGGTTGGTTGACGTGGGGCAATGGTAATGGGCTTTAGAAATCTAAAACATAATGACATGTGTGGAACTCAGAAAAATCACGATGCCGTACTTGAAACCAAGCGTCTATCAACCACGCAATATGTTTCCATACTGAATTTTCTTTCTATTTAGAAATATTTTTATACAATCTAAACAAATTGCAAACACTGTCAGATTCGTTAAATATGTATTTTAGCAGGACGAGGGCTTAATCACTTGGTTTGTAGATGCAATTATTGTAACAGATCTCAATCAAATTGGTTCACTAATGATTACAAACAAACTATTTCCAGGTTATTAAATTATGTTACTTACTTTTTTGCATAAACCTTTCTTCGTTAAGGACACAAACCGCGTTTAAGCACAGTAAAGACGCCTCGAACAAGTTCCATAAAGTCAACATATCGAGAAACTAAGTAATATCCTATTAGAATTGAAATAAAAACTCTGTTGCGAATTTCGACAAATTCACGACAAATCATAAAAAATGTTCAAGGGATGGACGATATACATCGATATTTTAAAAATACTTGATTTTTTAAGTTTTTATGAAACGATGTATCAAACACTACTGATGTATTGTATGTAGACGAAGTTAATTATATTTGCTATATAATTTATATTTGTTATAATGTTTTACCCCTAATTTTAATGTATCTATTTTACCATAATTATCTTTTTATTTTAAAAAGAGACAGACACTTATATTCATAAGATTTAACGTGGAAGACAATGAGATAGGAAGCATTACACAGTTGTGCGCGCATGCGTAGTACAAAGCTTGAGAAAAGGCATCACAACAACCGTGGTGTTTTGTATACGTGTACGTATTATACGTTTGTAGAGATTTTCATAATTTTTATAGTAAAATTCTTCATTGTATCATTTATCGAAAATGTAAGCTCTGAGTCTGAATAAATCTATATAATTTAAACGAATAAAATGTAAAAAAATTATCAAACTTTGTATCACTATGATCATTACTAAAACCTACAATTATCCTCTTCCCGAAATTTTACATTCGTCTCATTCTCTTGAAGCCAAAATTTTGGAAGGTTTCACTTCTACCTCGTGTGAGTTGCACACATGATTTTTAATTTTTCTATTATCATTTGTAAGTAGATTATGTTTAATTTATATTAAAAGTTTTAGAATTCAACAAATCTGTTTTATTTAGTTCCCAGACATGTTTTAATCACATCCATTTGATCTGCAAAACAATTGATGTATTACAAATATAGATGTATATTTCAATATGTATATAAATTCAATATGATATATATGTTGATTTTACTCCTTTTAAGGCAAAATTGTACACCTCAATAAACAATTAACAACAAACATTATTATTATTATTATGTATGTCATACCATAATCTCGGGACTACAAAGTCCCGGATCTTTGGAAGGCGTGCGTGGGGCCGAAGCCAACACGTAGAGGCCTGTTAGACAATTTTAATTTAATAAGGTGATGTGACACTGCCCGACGGCTATCCTTGTATACACTATAGAAGTGTATCCAAGGACAGCCCCCGGTTGGTGTAGGACTATTGTAGGGATGGGCAAAAATAAATATCTACTATTTTATTGAGGTGAGGTGTTGATGGATTGGATAACCGGGTCTATGGGAAGGACTATGGCACCTGCCTGACCTATGTTAAAAACATGGATAAAATAGGCAGGTGGTGACTCGCCAACTCAGGTAGATGGGCTCCCCAAAATAGTCACTAGAAAAAGCGACAAGGGAGCAACACCCAGATGAGTGGCTAAAAGGTGGAGAGGTGTCACTGGGCTTTAAACAACGATCATTTGCTCCCTTAGGGTCCCATCACGTTGCCCACTCACCACTTACGTTTCACATCCACCTTTCGAGCATGAAGCTCTCGCAACTCCACTCTGACCGGCCGGTGAAAGCAAGCCAGAGTTGGGGGACCTGTTCCTCATCAGTGTTCACTCCAGCCGGCCAGTTAAGGCGAGCCAGAGATGAAGAACAGGAGCCTCCCCCGGGAGCACTCGGGTACGTAGGGTCGCTACTCCCCAACAGCTCGCCACGAGCTGCCCTGCGGGCTTATTATTATTATTATTATATATTGTTCTTACATCAATGGAATCATGCAATACGTATCATCGATATTTTTATTTAATGTTCATCCCTATTTTCAAATCTGTCATTCAAGGTTGTCAGATTGAAGTTTTGAAATTCCCCCATAGCAGACCAGAATATTCCCTATAATGATATTATTTCGGTAACTTATACCCAGATATCACAACCTATTTATCTTCATTCAGGCTAGAAATAGAAGAAAAATCTAAAATGATGTTTAATCTGGGAATTGAACGCAGTACCAGTCAACATGGCTCTATTGCAAGTGCAATTGTGTAGTGCGTGATTGAGTGGTGTTGCGGTGTGGAACCATATGACTGACACAAGCCCAGTAATAGGGTAGTTTGTTATATTGAATTTTATAAGCAACAGAAATGATACGCAAAAGAAACCCTTTTATTAAAACACAATCAAAATTGGTTCAGAAATGCGCCCGCAGTTATGACTTTTAAATGTTGGTATGAGGAAAAGTAGGTGCGTAGTAGGGATATCTCACTATCTCGCTTGCACGCGTGCACCATAATAGACCATAATGAATATTTTACACAATGACGTCAAAGGTTGTGTCGTCTGTCCGTTGACAATTACCCCTTCTGCACGCTTCTACAGGATTTGAATGACTTCTAACCATTGATAGCTCCCTCTTCGCTTCTACAGGATTTGAATGGCTTCTAACCACTTCTAACTTATATATTTTTGGTCCGATGCATATGATTCTTTCTGCAATAGATTTTGAGCAACGTAACTTATTGATTTAAATAGTTAATAGTTGTGGCTCTATAACTTCGTTATTTCCTAGACTAGTTGATAGTTGTAGAAAAGTGGTGGCGGGTCATCTTATTTCCATGGGTGTGGGTCTGTGCAATAAACATTGATGGTGATGAACAGATGGAAACATTGAAATAAGTGAACTTAGTTAGTTTTTACCAGGGATATTGATCGACCTAAGTCGTTCACAGTCGTTCAATACTTGGAGAAAGTCGTACTGTTTCTTCGTTCTTAGAAATAGGAATAGCAAAAATATCTACAAAGACAAGAAAGTGACAAGTATCCTAAGTCGTAAAAATTTATTTAAAAAATAGCCCAAGGGTTGGAGCAAGGTTGGAGTTTCAGCCGGAATTTTGACAGTGCAGTTGAATCCCAAGCTAGTTTGGAGTATTAGCGGGAATTCTGACAGTGTGGTGTCTCTCTTATTTTAATTATTTGCTAAACTGGTTTAAAGTTGCGTTTGTTGTATAAAAGTGGTGTGGTTTTGTGCAATAATCATTAACGCTGATGAATAGTGTATGGAAAAATTGAAATAAGTGAATTTAGGTGATTTTTGACCAAGGGTATCAATCGACCTTGAGCGTTCGATCTGCTTGAGGAAAGTCGTCTAAGAAGCATCAAACTGAAAGGAATTAACACTAAAACTCCAGCAAGACCTTGAAATCGGTCACACCCCCGTTTCATCGTTCTTAGAAAATAAGAAAATAATTCAACTAATGACTTGGCAGCATGGTCCTGATCTTAGCCGGTTCCTTAACGAACATACAAAAAAAAACTAAGCTAGTTTGACGAGTTTTGGCGGGAATTCTTACAGTGCGGTGGCTCTCTTGTTTTAAATATTTCCTAAACTAGTGTAAAGTTGTGTTTGTTGTTTAAAAGTGGTGTGGTTTTGTGCAATTAACATAAAAAATGATGAACAGTGTATGGAAACATTGAAATAAGTGATGTTTGATCAAGGGGTATTGATCGACCTTGTGCGTTCGATCCGCTTGAAGAAAGTCATCTAAGAAGCATCGAACTGGAAGGAATTTACACTAATACTCCATCAAGGCCTTGAAATCGGTCACACTCCTGTTTCATCGTTCTTGGAAATTATGAAAATAATATAACTGATGACTTAGCAGCATGAAATATTACATATGACGAGGCTGTACGGGCTAGAACCCTTTGCCTTCCCAATAAAAGGGAAAATAGTGGGAAACTGCACAGACTACTTTGAAAGAACTGACGTTATGGGAAACAAAAAACAATAAAAAAATTATACGATGTGATTTTTGCGGATGTAAATATTTATATTACTTATGACTTGGCAGTATGGTCTTTGACCTTAGCCGGTTCCATTAGGGACGAAAAAAAAAAGTAAATATTTATTCCAATATTATTTAATCAATTTATTTTATCAATACCGGCTTTAAATACAGGCTTATCGTGTTTAAAATTGACAGAATTGAGTTTCTCGTTGTTACTTCGTAACTTTTCTATTTCAGATTTATGAGAGAACTCTGTTTTTCAGAGTGGTAAACCAACAAACTATAATTATATTAAATTATATAGATATCTACGGTTATCTTCACTGTAAAACAGCAAAGGCCCAACAAAGACCATTTAAATCTAATAAAATATGGACATTGAAAAGTACTAGGTCGCCAGAGCAAACCAAATTGTTCTGTGGTAAACAGTGCTACTCCAGTGCTAACATGGAAACTTTAGAAGAACAGGAACTTGTAGTTGTCGTTCAGATCGAAGAACCATCGTCACCACCCATTAGTGAACAAACGGACAAAGACGATGAAACAGCAGGTACTAAATCTACAGGTAACAATTTGCGTGATAAAACGTATGGCAAGCGAATAAAGCTAATGTTGTTATGTTTCTCTCGGCCAAAGACTTTATGTATACTACTAGACAAGCTGCACGGTACATAGAAATTGTACCACCAAGTTGCGGTCAATTGACCGTAACTCATTATTACTGTCTCGCTTACTCTTAACTAGAACCCCAATCATGCTCACTGTTGGGCGTTATGTGACGCAATTTTACTACTAAACAGCACATCTAGTAGTATACATTAAAGTCTTTGCTCTCGACTGATAAATTATAATAACTGATAATAAAAATATTTGAAATTACTTAGGTCGGAAAAAAACATTATACACATTATGTGGTAGCTGATAGATCCCTCTTTGAGCAATCTTTTTGAGTGACTATTGTCTAGGTCACTCACTATACCAATAGTATAGTTTCCTTCTTTCTACCTGGTGTTATCCCGGGTAGTGTCAGGGTCTGCCAATAATACCACATATAATAAAACCATTATTAATGGCTTCCTGGCTGATGTGATTGTCTAGACAGACAGAAAGATCAAACATTCAGCCAGCACACATTATAATATATATTATAATTATAATTTAATAGAGACATTGTAGATTTTTCTCTAAAGTGGCAAGAGATCGCCAAATATATATTTTTTTATTAGCCTACTTATTATCCCTTTGCTGCACAAAGGCCTCCTCTCAACTTGTACCACTTCTTATGGGATTTAAGAAGGTTGATTAAAAAAATTTATAATACTTATCCATTACTTTTTAGCTATTACAAAAATAAAACACAATAATAGATTACACTCTGGCTTTGCATTTTATACAAATTATGCAACATGCTAGTATCTGCTTTTCTGCCCCATCTCATCCACTTCAGCCAGGCTTCTACATCTTTTGGAGTGACACCTCTTGATTTATATATACTTCATTCTGTTGTCTTGTTTACCATTTTCAGTCACATGTGAAGAAGATAGGAGTCAAGATAATAAAACTAATACAACTTATAAACAAGAGACATCGATTGACAATAAAAGCTCAGAGGAACAACTAAATAGTGAGACAGAAACACCCTGTAATGAAAATTTAGATATAGAGACAAATCTGCATGGCAATATCGAGGCAACCAGCACATCTAATATCATTGAAACTACAAAGTATGAAACAATCAGAAAGAGATGTCAAGAAGACTCTAATAAAGATGAAAAACAAACACAAGATATAATAGACATTAATAAAAGGAGAAAAATAGAGTTATTCACAGATAACACAGGCCCAGAATGGTACAATGTAAAGGGGAACTTGGTAACACGTCCTATATTGTCTAAAAATTTACCAAAGCTATATGAACCTCTGCCTATTTACGGCCAGCCAGAGAATAATGTGGATCTTGAGAAATTTCATAATGATAAGTTGAGAGATTTTGTTGGTCCAGATATTGATGATGATGAGTTTAAAGTGCTCGCCAAGTATTGTAGGTACGGTATAGTAGCTAAATGTCCTATGAGGGTCATGCATAATCCATTAAGTATAATTATTTCTGGATAAGGCAACTTTTTATTTCAGAACAAGATTCACAAGGGTGTAGGTACAAGCTAGTTCCTTAAAAATAATAGTAAGAACTCAGTTTCCAAAAGAACAATACCAGAGCTTATTGCAAATTAAATCGGAATAAGCTTTATCAATTGATGTGGTTGGTTTAAAGTTATAAACGTATGCCATGGGAGGCGTTTTATCGTTTTTATAGCAGAGGCTGGCAAATGAGTAAGTGGGCCACCCATGAACATCCACAATACCCAAAGAATATCTCTCACTGTACAAAATGCAAGCTGCTACTTCTTGTTGGTTTTCTGTAAGTCGATGGTATCAAGCATGTCCATTCATGCTGTTTACAATTGATATGACTAATTGCCTTATCAAAACAAATAATAATTTATGCTATGTATTCTAAAATACTTTTACTTCATATTACAGTCCAGAACACCTTAAAACTGGTCATGAGCTGGCAGTGAAATCAACATTGCCATCTCAAGGCATGCTGTCGTCTGATGAGATGTCGGAAATAGATGAAATCAACGCAAATTTGTGCATCCTGAAGAAATGCAAAATGAGGATGGAGAAAGACATTGCAAACAATTATTCAACAAAGCTCAAATACAGAGGTGTGCGGTTAATACCGTGGAATCAGGATGTAAGTAAAAAAAAAGGGTAAAAAATATTAAACAGCGATCGGACATTGAAGTTAATTCCCATTAAATAAAATAAAAACATCTATGACTGGGCTTACTTGTTGTTGGCGAGTAGCCTCAGGGACAAACAAAACCACAGAATTTGGGATCACAAGGACGTGCATTTATTACTCTAATCATCAGTCACTGCGCGTCGACAAAACAACCGATGCGGTGCGAGCGTATTGCACCTACCTACATATACATACTGTACTATACAACAGGTGCGGCACGACCTATGTATAGCTAGACACAATCTCTCAACTTCGTATAATATCAACACTTGTAATACCAATAAATATTCCTTTTATAAACCTTAATTGTTTTTAGATCCAACATCAGATATGCATTACCTATCGTTATTGATAATAATAATATAATGTTCATTTAAAGCCGCAAAATTTAGAGAGTTTACATAATTTCAGTTCTATAACACAAATGGCGTTATTGGAAATAATTATTGACCAGATACAGACAAGCATTAATCTATGTAAATTAATTTTAACTTTTAGGATGATTTAATAGCACGAGAATCAGATGACGTAACGTTAGAACCTGGCAAAGACATTTTGTACCGCATACGCCTTTATAGGCCCTACACGTATATCGTCAATAAAGAGAGATGTGTAAGTATTTTTTCCTAATTTCTACTAGGTATCTTAATATATGAGAGTCGTAGCCTCGAAAGCAGCCTCAAGAGCATTCATCTTTGACTTTTCTAAGATATTTGTATGTTCATTGTTAATTAATAATTATCACTTGTTTTGATGGTGATGGAATGGTTAATTTAGTAGAGAAGGCCTGTGCCCTATACAGGGCTAATAAATAACTTTTTGTTTTTTATCGTATAGGCCAACAAACGAGCAAGTGAGTCTCCTGATGGCAAGTGATCATCGCCCATGTACGCTCAAAATACTAAAATAATCATGGGCGCGTTGCCGACTTTAAAGGAAAGGGATAAGTAAGGGAGGGTATTTGGGCCTCCGGATATCTCACTCGCCATACAAAACGCGGCAGCAAGCTGCTACTTTACGCCGGTTCTCTGTGAGATAGTGGTAACGACTCGGACGAGCCGGCCCATTCATGCATGCAGACAAACCTGTCTACACCGTGGCTCTACCACTCAGAGACTAATTCATAAAAGCCGAATATTGCTGAAATGCATAATTGCTGTTATCATAATGTATATTATGTTTTGCACAGGGCAGTGGGCACAGTCCCTTTGTGTACGTTATTACCCAGGCGTAGTCAGCAGACAGCAGTCACCAACATTTAGCATTAGCATGTGATATTGTTGGACAAAGCAGTGAGCTCAGTGGGGAGTGGTACGGACTGTCGAGACGAAAGTCGCAGATCCGAAACCAGCCCCGAGTGCATACACCTCTGACTTTTCTAAGTTACGTGTGTATTAATTGTTAATTATTACTTGCTTTAACGGCGAAGGAAACATCGTGAGGAAACCTACATACCTGAGAAGTTCTTCATATGAATTTCGAAGATATGTTAAGTCTGCCAACCCAAATTAGGTCAGCGTGTTGGACTAAGGCCTAACCCCTCTCATTCAGTAGGGGAGGCCCGTGCCCAGCAGTGGGACGTATATAATACAGGGCTAGTATTATTATTGTGGTACAGACGCGCGGTCGTCACTCAGTGTTCAGCTGCGACATGGTGGTGGTGGGTCGAGTGCCGCTGTCAGCGTTGCGTGACCGCATCGTGTGCAACAATGACGTCGACATGAGAGTCGACGTGTCCGATGCACCCGACACATTACCGCTCACCACCGCCAAGGTAATGTAACACGGGCGAAACATGTACCAAAAACCCTGTTGGCCGTTTTAATTGTGATATCAGAATCGTTATTCAAACGTAATGAAAAAGGTACGGTAGGCAGCGGCTTGGCTGTGCTCTGGCATTGCTGAGGTCCATGGGCGGCGGTAACCACTTACCATCAGGTGGGCCGTCTGCTTGTCTGCCTATCTAGGCAATAAAAATAAAATAAACCAAAAATGCATACGAAAATTGGACTATAAAAATAACCATTTTTTTTTTAATTTGAGTTAGTCTATTATTTGTAAACCGTATCTCGATTAATTACCTCTGCAAGAGCGATAACTTGGAGCCAGAGCGAGATAGCATGTTGCGCGTCCACGTGCATCAAACATTCCGCGCCCCCGGCTTCGTCAATACGCACATAAATTCAGATGTAAATAACATTTTTTAAATTTGTTCATTTTCTAAGTTACCTGTGTCTCTCGATCCTGTTTTTTTTTATTGAACTATTTTTATTAAGCTGTCGATATGACTTCACGACCCAAAAAGGCCCAACAGGGTTTTTCTTACTAATATTGAATCTATCCCATACTATCCTAATATGTAGCGTTGGCGTTTTCCCTAATTTATTTTGGTATGATAAACCGGGCCAAAAACAAGCCCACTGAGTTTGACTAGCTGGATCTTCTCAAGACTGGGTCGCGCCGCGTAAAACCCAGTGGTAAAGTAAGCCCACTGAGTTTGTTTCGCCGGGTCTTCTCAGGTTGGGTCCTTTTGGATCCGGTGGTAGTTTTAAACCACGTGCCGTTTCGGTAATGCCTATGGTCCATATCGACCTTTAAAACAGAGAAAAAAATAACAATAATAATAATACTTAACAATTAATGGACTAATATAAAAATATTGTAAAATTTATAGTTGCCCAGTGTATTTTGACGATGCTATGTATGTTATGTATATATTAGCTGATATGATTTCTGTACTTACATAAGTTTCTTTATTTTGTACTGACTTGTCATAAGCGCTATTTTAATTGCCTACATGATGAATAAAACCATATCATGTCGTTTCGTTTCGTTTCGTTTCATTTCATTTCATTAATTCATACATTTGTCCCGTATTACGTATATCATACTAATATTATAAATGTGAATGTATGTTTGTTTGTTACGCTTTCACGTGAAAACTACTTAACCGATCATCATGAAAATTTGTACACATATTCTTGGAGGTATAAGAAGTAACATAGGATACTTTTATGAAAAAAAACTATTTGTTACGCTTTCACGCCTAAATCACTGAACCGATTTTGATGAATTTTGATGTACATTGTTACAGGCGTGAGTAAGATAGGAACAAGCAATCTGTCCGTCTCGTTTAGATGAATAAACAAAGATTAATGTCTTGTCTTAATAAATAAACGTATTACTTACAATTGTTTTAGTGGGAAATTGGCGTTTTGAGGCTTATTTATCTGTATCGCAATAGTTGTACTGGTATTTTATTACGACATATTAATGTACAGGAGGTGTTTCCATCGGGTTTCCTGTTCATAAACAACACATTCTACGTAGACTCGCGGCCGGGATGTAAGGACCACAGCCGCATCATCCGCGAGTGGGCGAGCCGCCGCGGCATGGGCGAGTTCCCCGTCAGGGACATGGCCGCCGTCACTCTCGATGATGTCATCGTCAGGCTGGGCTATCCTGAGGTTAGTGATGATGGATTTTTTTATGTGACAATTATAGTTTTTTTTATAGCATAGGCTGGCAAAACAGCAAGTGGGTCACCTAATGGTAATCACTACCGCCCATGTACACCAATGATATCAGAAGAATCATGGGCGCGTTTCCGACTTTAAAGAAAAGGGACAATTAAAAGATTGGGAAGGGGCGGGGGATTTGGGCCTCTGGAATGTCACTCAGCAGCAAGCCGTTACTTCACGTCGATTTTCTGTGAGATAATGGTAACGATCAGACATTTGTGCTGTGGATAAAGATATTTCACTTATAGGCTATTCAAATCTAGTGGATGGCATATGACTGTCGAATGACAATAAAAATATGCACGCCATATACGATGACGTATACGTATACGATGGTCATAACGTGGCGCACGCGTACGAGGGAGATAGCGAGATGGTCCCACTACTCCTTCATTTTATTTCACACACATTTTAATCTACTTGAATTTTTCAACCAATTTTGATTCAGTTTCCGTATAAGGGTTTCTTTAGTGTATTAATTTCTATTTCGTATACATTAATGTGAAGCAATGATAGCTTAGCGGGGAGTGGTATGGACTGTCGAGACGAAAGTCGTAGGTTCGAAACCAGCCTTAAGTGCATACACCTCTGACTTTTCTAAGTTATATGTGTATTAATAGTTAATTATCACTTGCTTTAACAGTGAAGGAAAAATCGTGAGGAAACCTGCATACCTGAGAAGTTCTTCATAAGAATTTCGAAGGTATGTAAAGTCTGGCAACCCGCATTAGGCCAGCGTGGTGGACTTAGTTCTAACCCCTCTTAGTAGAGGAGGCCTGTGCCCAGCAGTGGGACGTGTATAATGCAGAGCTATAATTATTATTTTATACATTAGAATTGAAGTTTATGCATCAATCCTATTGGTGAAATAAAGACAACAGTCCACGAGTGATGTTGTTTCTCTATTCTAAAAAAAAGTAACTGGCGCCGCCGCCGCCGCTGCCAAAAGCTTGTCACGTTATCTCTTCCGAAACCGCTTTGGGTATGGGGTCGAGACCGATACCAATCGATGCAGAATAATGTGAGGAAGAAAGTATGATATGTCTCATATTCGTGGGACTTTAAGTTTTTTTTTTATTTTATGTTTTGTGGAAAAACATGGGCAACGCCCCTAGTTAAATACATAATTGTTTGTTGTCAGGTGTACGTGCACCAAGGTAACTGTGAGCACGTGTTCACGTTCTCTGAGATGAGATTGTTGTCATCATCAGACCCGCTGCGGTTGTGTTCATACCCACGTCACTCCGCAGTGTCGCAGCACCAGACGGTGTACTGCACCACGTGCGCAGAGTTCGGCGCCAAGTGGGTGGTGGTGGGATGTGCGCGGGTGCCGTTCGACCCGGCCTTCTTCTGCGACACGTGCTACAAGCAATACCTCTACATCGACGGCCGCAAGATTGGACACTTCAAGGCTTACTCCTACAGAGGCAACGAGACCAACACGCTCAAACCGTCCTGTTGACATTGAGGTACTGCCGGCCCTGGTTACACTACACCAGATATTCCTAAACTGGGTACGATGGAAAATCCAACACGGTTTTTTTTATAAATATACGTTCAATACTCACACACATAGTTCTGACCCACACTAAGATACGAGGCTCTGGGATTAAGGGTGAAATGGTTCCATTAAAGTGAGCTGATCACTCGTCTATGCAACTAGCAGACGTCCCCGCCATAAATACAAATACAAGATACAAAGCTCGTATCGTAAGTATCAGGACTTACAAGAAATAAATATTTATGGATGTGACAAATAGTTGTCTCACTTCGAGGAACATAGGATTCACAGACATCTACTCCATGAAGGCTGATATTTGAGCTAGAAATAGACTCAGGGTCAGACGTCAGAGCCTTCTGTGTCCTTTTGTTGCACCAATTGTAGAAAAATCATATATGTATATGCACTCACGCCTGTAATGCTTTAGGCAAAGGTGCTTCCACTTTTCGCCGGGCGAGCCTATCGCCATACCGGGCACTAATTCCAGACTCCGTGCTGATACTAAGCATTTTGTAATAGAAAAACCCAATATCACTTTTACTCGACCCGGGGATCGAACCCGAGACCTCAGTGTTAGCCTCAGTCGTAACGCGTACTCATTACAACTGCGCCACTGCTGCAGTTAGAAGAATCATTTTCACTTTGCCTCATTGGGATGGTTGCAGTAGGCGCTTAGCTACGGTTCGAAGGACCAAAAAGTCTAGAACTAATTTCGTCTCCTTTCTAGATCTAGGGCCGGCGATGTATACGTAGTTCGCTAGATTTTATGATAGTAGTCGTAGTTTGTTAAGTAAAAGTTGTCGTAGGTACATTAGCAAATACAATATCGGAATCGCGGACCACGGATTATACGGGTAAACAGACTCCGCATGTGTAGTCTTTTTTTATGGTATAGGCCGGCAAACGAGCAAGTGGGTCACCTGTTGGTAGGTGATCCTCCACCGCCCATGTACGCCCACAATACCAAAATAATCATGTGTGCGTTGCCGACCTTAAGAGGAAGGGATAATTAAGGAATTGGGAAGAGGAGGGGGTTGGGGCCTCCGGATATCTCATTCACCGTACGAAACAAAGCAGCAAGCTGCTACTTTACGCCGATTTTCTGTGACACAGTAGTAATGACCCGGACGATCCGGCCCATGCATGCTGTAGACAAAGGTGTCTCTACAACTCATCACTTACTCTCTTCGCGTGACGCGCCATCGTGCACTATACAATCTATAAACAGCATGTAAACAACGTCAACCTACATAGATATTTTGACGCTTGTTTTTTATACCGATCGAAATATTGTTGACTCAATAGTCACCACCCTGATACACCCAAAACTATCGAGTGTCGGAAAGTTAGAGGAACAAACCGTCGTTTTGGAGCAGTAGGGTTTTATCTGACAATAAAATAAATAGATATGTTAGAAATTAATACAGACAATTACAATGAAGCGCCTGCGCAGTTTACCGTTAGCAATGTCACACGGACATTCATATCATGTAATTTTATTGTTAGGAAATACAACCCTCTCTATCCCGGTAGCCATCACGCCACGCAACGTCGACCAGTATCTCTCTATTCTAAAAAAATGTAACTGGCGCCGCTGCCAAAAGCTTGTCACGCTATCTCCTCCGAAACCGCTGGGGGTATGGGGTCGAGACCGATCGTACCAATCGATGCAGAATAAAGTGGGGAAGAAAGTAAGATATGTCTCATATTCGTCGGACTTGAAAGTATTTTTTCATTTTATGTTTTGTGGAAAAACATGGGCAAAGCCCCTAGTTCAGTACATAATACAGCACTCACGCCTGTAATACCCGAAGGGGTAGGCAGAGGTGTAACCAGTACACCCACATTTCGCCAAGCGTATCTCCGTCCCACGATGTGATAGGGGGCAAGCCTGTCGCCATACCGGGCACAAATTCAAGACTCCGGGCTGATACTGAGCATTTCGGAATAGAAAAACCCAATACCACTTTACCCGACCCGGGGATCGAACCCGAGACCTAAGCGTCAGCCTCAGTCGTAACGCATACGCATTACAACTGCGCCACCGAGGCAGTCTTATTTCAACGCGATGAAATATTTGCGCCTTTATGTATCGTGCAAGTGCAGGCGTTAGATGCGGCTTCATGTTTCACAGTTGGCTATTCGCCTCGCCACGGTTTTTATCAACCCCTCCACCTATATCATTACACTAGCTATTGCTCGCAGCTCGCCGCGCTTGAATGTCATTGTTAGGGATGAACCTTAAGTCCCATATGTCCCTAGGCCCCATATGTCCTTAGGTCATGGTCTACCCATGTGCCAAATTTCACCTAAATCCGTTCAGCTTTTGTGGCGTGATTGATTAACAAATATCCAAACTCACAAACATTCAAACTTTCGCATTTATAATATAAGTAGGTGTTTTTTTATAGTATAGGCCGGCAAACGAACAAGTGGGTCATCTAATGGTAAGTGATAGCCACCGCCCATATAGGTACGCCCACTGCATCAGAAGAATCATGGGCGGGTTATCGATATTAAAGATAAGGAATAGTTAAGGGTTTGGGAAAGGGAACGGGATTTGGGCCTCCGGATATCTAACTCCGGATATCACTCACCGTACGAAACGTAGCAGCAAGCCGCTACTTTAGGTCAGTTTTCTGTGAGACGGTAGTCGTTACCACGGTCGAGCCGGCCCATTCGTGCTGTAGTCAAAACTGTCTACAGCGTGGCTCTACCACTCAAACATACCACACTTATGACACACACTAGAATAACATCACACTTGCAACGTCAAAGGTTAAGACATTCATTTTATGGTAATATGACAGGTGTTGAATCCATAGTACCGGTCACAAATCAAATTCTCGGCCATTTTACGCATTTATTTGACTAAAAAAATACAGATTCCGATTCAAATGCTCTTACTACCGTGTTCATATAGTTATGTTAAATTGGAAATGACTTTAGCCAATCAGTGAAGTTTCCTTCGCGTGATTGATAACGAGTATCTGAGATCACAGTTTCTTTTGAATGAAGTAAGGCCAGGTAAGCGTGATGTGTGCAGATTGCAGGGTCGTCTTAGACCATGCCCAGAGTTTGGGACTCTTATAACCGACGCAAAAAAAGCAAAATGTTTTAAATATCTTTCTCTGACTACGCTTTATTTTCACAGTGTAAAATACCGATTTTGATCATTATTTCACTAAAAATAGTAAAATAAAACCTTTTTAACAAAAACGACATTGACCCAAAAAACTAAAAAGCTGTAAGTAATTTTGAATCGGCGCTTCTAATAGTAATTCATCATTAAATTGCAATAGCACCGATTCAAAGTTAGTTTGGTTATATTTAGCTGTTGAATTTTTCATAGTAATATCCCACCTCTCAGAATCCGTTGCTTAAGTGTATGGAATATTCCTAACTTTGTATTTTTTTATTTGTATTATAATAAGAAATGTGATCTATGTTAAATATAAGTAAGTTCAATGTATTCCGAATTTTATTTTTTCCTTTTTGTTTAATTTGGTTGTATTTTATATTATTTATTTGTTTATTGGTTTATTTGATTTTATATTATTTATTTGTTTATTGGTTTATTTGATTTTATATTATTTATTTGTTTATTGGTTTATTTGAACATTTACAAGATAATTGTTGGCTATTTTGATGTCACAAATAAACTAAACCTAACTAAAACTGGTTTAATTTTGTTAATTGGTCGTGTAACCGCCTTAAGTTCAGCAGGACCAAAATAAGTTAGGTTACTTAAATGGCTAAAATTCATAAGCTTAAAAGTAAATATTTGAGTGCTTTTCCAGCTCATATTATTAATATTAATTAATTTTCAAAAATAATCGCCGGCGCGCGTTTTTTAGCTGACGAAAATAGAGAGAACATTTTCAATTCGAAGCACTTTTTTTGTATGTAAATATAACCACGCAAAACTTTTACAGACTGATCAATCCGATTTTGATTACTCTTTTTTAATTCGATCGTGCTCAAAGATGATCCCATTAAAATTCCAAGATACGTAGTATCTCTAAGTACTTAGTCTGTGATTTCAAGCAGAAATTCTCAGGAGGCAGAATTGGAGATTAATTAGTTTTTGAACTCCGATTTCACCCCTTTAGGCCCTTAGGGGTAGAATTTCGACATTTATACACCGTATTTGATGATTATTCACTAAAAATAGAAAAATAAAACTACTCGACCACTGTCTTTTTAATTAAGTCTTATCTAAAATCCTTAGAATTTTAAATATTTGATTAAATTAAATAACAATTTCAAAGCAATTTCCAAACCAATAGAATCTTATTTCTTGAGTAAATGTTATATTTTTGTTTATATCACAAGACATGCAATGAAAAATGAATAAAGTGTTACATGTTTATCGATATAGCGATATATACGGCCCAGTTGCAGTTATCAGATAATCTCGCGGATCGCTCAATCTTCATTAACCGCGATCATCTGCTATTCAGGTCTAGGATGTTAGAGTCTGGCGACGTGACACACCGAAACACTGACGGTAATTGACCTGATGTTTAGGTCACCTATATAAAGGACAAAATAAGCCTATACCGGAGGGGTAGGTAGAGGGGCAACTAGTATAGTAATGGTTATTATTATTAGTTGGAGATATTCTCGAGAAAGGCCAGCAGGCCAACCATGAGTTTGTCTCGGTAAAATCGCTAGCGACGACGTAAGATATTTATATGAAAAACTCAGTGGCGCCTCTAGCGGATACGTGAGAAACTAAATTTTGTCATACAAATATTTTACGTAGTCGCTAGCGATTTTACTGAGACAAACTCATGGTTGAGGCACAGGTCAGGAGTACCCTAAACCGACGAGCATGTATGAAAAATTTAATGAGAGTGAATGAGGCCAAAGAGGTATGCAAGGATCGTAGCAAGTGGAAATCCGTAGTCTCAGCCTACCCCTATGGGAAACAGGCGTGAGTCTATGTATGTATGTAAATTATCCCCGTCCCTTGGCATACAAACAGGAATGCCGCTTATTATAGTTTGGTCATGTTTTGAGGAAACCATAGGAGTACGTCAGTCGCAAATGTCTAAGGGGGGGGGGGGGGGTGTAGGGATGGTTAATATGACAACGCGGATGTCCTAAAACGCGGCTCTGGCTTAACGTATTATATGGAGACATTTTCTAGGTGGTAGGTGCCTCGTATGCCGAGAGCTCCTCCAGGTTGGTACCGCTGCTTTGTTGATTTCTACAAGGTTCAGTGTGGTGTTGCTTCTGTTTATGAGCATGTGCTTAACATCAGGCGAGCGATCTACTCGTTTCGCCATTCAGGCCAATAAAATATGAGCCAAATTCAATCAAGATTGGGCGAGGTGGAGATGTCTTAGTCGGAAGGCTGACTATAGCACTAAGTCGGGATAATACCAGGCAGAAAGAAAAGGCTTTTAAAAGTTAATTAGGTAGATTATACATAAATATATGACTACATATTTGAAGAGTAAATGCAGGACTATGATCACAAAACGTCATTCAATATTTCTATTAAGCGCCTTTTGAAATATAGTAAGCAAAATTTATGTTTGTTGATTTTTATCATGATTTTATAATTTGGCGCCTTATCACAAATAAAAAACATAGAAGCATAAGTAATTTCGGTTTATTATTTCTTATTTTTGTGTGTGTTTTTTAATATACTAATATCAAGGTCGTAGGTCCCTCGTATGCGAGAGGCCGTCTGGTTTGGCAAGCAGCAATGTGTAAGCACTGTTGTGTTCCGGTTTGAAGGACATTGAGGCCAGTGAAATTACTGGGCATTATCAGACTTAACATCTTATGTCTCGGGGTGACGAGCGCAGTCGAATGCAGTACTTTGTCATTCAAAGTTCTGTGTGGTGTTGTTTCTGTTTAAAGGCAGGCGTGGCGCTTACCATCAGGCGAGGGGCTTGCTCGTTTCGTCACTCAAGCTAATAAAAAAAAACAATTTTTAGCATTCTCGGGAGCCGAGCGTTTGCCGCGAAATATCACAATAATTGTTTAATAAAAGTCGTGGCAGAGTCTCAGTTAAAGACAGCACAGCGTATACCGTTGCATATTAAATATAGTTCCAAGATAAACGTAATGTATATTTAGGCGTAATTATCGCGTGAAGATAAACAAAGTTTTGCCATCAGTTCTCAACTCAAACATGACCTAAAAACTGCCTCTGACCGTATTGGGATGCATACCAGTGTGGTGTATTTACTTGAAGCATAATAATATGTCTCGGAAGACTTATTTGTGTACCCAATACTTACGGACATTTGACTGAATTTTAAATCGACGAAAAAAACGGTGTTTCTCGAACCGACGCGTATTTTTGTATAACCAGGCATGACTACAGTGATCCGATTTGGATGGTTGTTTGGTCGGTCCCTAGTGTGCGAGAGGCCCGTTGGGTACCACTAGTTAATCTATTTCTGCCGCCATGGAGCTGCGTCTAAGCACTTCTGGGTATGGGTTTGTAAGACACTGAACACAGTAAAGTTACTGGGCATTATGAGACCTAACATTTTAAAATGGCGCAATACATGTATGAAACACCATCGTCTCATAGAAAACCAACTTGAAGTAGCAGCTTGCTGTTACGTTTCGTACGGTGAGTGAGATCCGGAGGCCCAAATCCCCCTTTATCCCTTTCCTTTAAGGTCAGCAACGCATCCATCATGCCTCGGGTATTGTGGGTATTCATGACCTTATGTCCTGGACCTTCTCGGGGTGACAAGCGCAGTCCAGTGTCATGTAGTGCTTTGTTATTTAAAGTTCTGTGTGACGTTGCTTCTGTTTATGAGCAGGCGTTGCGCTTACCATCAGGCAGGCGACCTGCGGGTCTCGTCATTCAAGCTAATAAAAAATGCAAATGTGTCTTTATCCCGCAACGAAATTAATCAAATAGAAGGTTAGGGAGGAGTTTGATATAATAATTGTCCACTTCCCTCCATTGCAAAACGGGAGACAAAATAATGAACTAAGGAGGTCTCAACCTCCGGCACAAGGACATTTACAACCGAAGAAGCCAGATGTAAAGCACCACGGATGTCATTAAGTGGGTCCTATCACGCGAGCTGTTAAACTTGATTCCAATAATAGGTATGGCAAAAACGCCGGAATGCACGGAAATTCCTCCTAGTCTCCACAAGATCCATATTGTATACAAATTCATTAGAATATAGGCTACTTTTTATCCCGGAAAAGGCCGTTCTCGCGGAGCCGCGTGTAAAAATAGTAGCTAGCGGACAGGCTAGGCGTGGCGCTTACTATCAGATGAAAAAAAGAATAGCCTGGGGTTATTAGAGCAAATTTAATTTTAGGCTGTCAGAAATAAAATGAGGAATGTGTACCTCCGTGTTCTATGTATTGTACCGTTACATCTGCAGATACTATTAGCACATTTTACACATTATAATGGTATTCAATGTGTTTGTGCTAATTGTCAATGAACGTATAGTATTGAATAATAATCAACACCTAATGAAGTGTTTCAAGTTTTGTACGGCAGCTAATGTTTAATTAGGCCGTTGATTCTACCGGAAAAAATATTGTTTATAAATTGTCTAAGTGTACATTTTTGGATTTAAAGAATATTAAATTACTTACTAGACTGCCTCGGTAGCTGTTATGCGTACGCGTTACTGAGGCTGACGCTGAGATCTCGTGTTCGATCCCCGGGTCGAGTAAAAGTGATATTGGGTTTCTATTCCAAAATGCTCAGTATCAGCCCGGAGTCTGGAATTGTGCGTGGTATGGGGATAAGCTCGCCCGCTATCACACCATGGGACGATTATATTATGCTCGGCGAAATGTGGGTGTACTGGTTACACCTTTGCCGACTCCTTCGGGGATTACAGGCGTGAGTTCATATGTATAGATGTACTAGATGTTTTCGGCATGCATATTCCATTTTTTTCATTGTTTTTTTTACACAAACGTACCCTGGCGTGCGCAAAAAACCTTACTAAACTTTCATTACAATCGGCTGATTGGTGTGTAGGCATGCATAGAGGTCGAACAAACATTCATTTTTATATACAAATATATTTCAATAATCGATGAATTACTCTGGCTTACAGAAATACATGTAGTCTCGCTATAGGGATGCTCTGGGGATGTAAATTTAGGTACTGAGTAGGGAAGCTTTGATACTAAGCCAAGATAATGTCAAACAGAAGACAAGAATCGATTCGTTAGCAGGTTTATTCACAACGCCTCATTGGTCTAGTGGCAGCGTCTTAATGCTGAGAACCGTGAGATCCTGAGTCACAATATACAATTACAAAAAGTCACACATGAATTGCCCGGTGTTGGTATTTGTGCCCGGTATGTATGGCAATAAGCTCGCCCACACATTATAAGACCGAAATAAGTTCGGCGAAACGTGTTGGGTGCACTAGTTGCAACTCTGCCTACCGCTTCGAGGATAAAGGCGTGAGTCTATGTTATGTTATTCGAAACTTTCTAAGCTTTCGCTGAGTCTTGTTTCGTATAACAGCTTTTCGTTGATGCGATGAATTAGTTTTTTTTTTATCTGTCGGTAGGTTACCAGAGGCCCAAATCCTCTCTCCACCCCTATTCTAATCTAATCGAATATGATTTGACAAGGTGGTAGGTCCCTCGTATGCGAGAGGCCTGCTGGGTTGGTATTTGCCTTGCATTGCCTCGTCCGTTAATCAGCAGAGTGTACCTACCACTAGTAGGTGAGGTTGACTTACGGCCTAAGAGATGTTAGTGACCCATTTACACATTTCTTTTTTTTTGGCGACTGATGAGAACTGTTAATTTTCCACAGTTTAAGAGTATGGTGCGGTAAAGGAACCACACTCACGCCTGTAATCCCCGATGGGGTAGGCAGAGGTGTAACTAGTACACCCACATTTCGCCGAGCGTGTCTCCGTCCCACGATGTGATAGGGGCTGAGCCTATCGCCATGCCGGGCACAAATTCCAGACTCCGGGCTGATACTAAGCATTTCGTAACAGAAAAACCCAATACCACTTTACCGACCCGGGGATCGAACCCGAGATCTCAGCGTTAGCTTAATCAGTCGAGGAACCTTTTTCTTATAAAGTCATTCGATATCTGTAGGCCTTGTACAAGTTTTAATAGGTTTGTAAAACGATGAAAGTTTTCGTTTTCTCTCAATACGTCAAATATTAGTAGCCACTAGTGGGAACTATGATGAATTAAAATTAATTATATGGTTTATTTTATTTCATAATAATAGCATATGAAATTAATTTTCAAGCGATTCTTTTCTTTATTACCGTATGAATTACTAGTTTGACACTTCGACGGTAGTAATTTTATACGAATTCTAAAACTGTGAACCTATTTGTAACTCATACTAGGCCTGCTGGTTGAAATTGTGGTACATGCCATTAACGAGCAGACTGACATAATTTCCTAAAAACGTATCTATGATAAGGTCGATGAAGCGTGCACCAGTTTTGAATCTAAACGTGTCGACTTCAAGGCCGATGCACATTATGAAACATCCAATGTAAATGATGATGCAAACGCGTTCGTAATCAGGACGAAATATGTAAAAATATTTGCACTGGTTCGGTGCATAGTCAAAATCAACAGCTATTGAGGTCACGCATCACCTTGCAATTATTATAATTTGAGTGGTAGAGCCACGCTGTAGACAGTTGTGTCTACATCATGAATGGGCCGGCTCGTTCGGGTCGTTACCATTGTCTCATAGAGAACCGGCGTAAAGTAGCAGCTTGCTGCTGCGTTTCGTACGATGAGTGAGATATCCGGGGGCCCAAATCCCTCTCCCCTTCCCAATCCCTTAATTATCCCATTCCTTTAAGGTCGACAACGCACCCATGATTCCTTTGGTATTGTGGGCGTCCATGGGTGGTAGAGATCGCTTACCATCAGGTGACTCAGTTGCTCGTTTGCCGGCCTATGCAATAAAAAAAAGAAGACTAGTTTCGGATTACGATGTTTAAGCCGAGAGTTGGGCAAGCTTCTAGTTGGTAGGTTCCACGTATACGAGAGGCTGTTTGAGTTGGATCCACCGCTTTGTCATTTCTACTGCCAAGCAGCAGCGTGTAAGCATTGTTGTGTTTTGATTTGATGGATAATGGAGCCTCTGAAATTACTGGACATTATGAAACTTAATAACTTATTTCTCAGGGTAACGAACGCAGTCCAGTGCCATGCAGTGCTTTGCAATTGAAATTGTATGTGGTGCTGTGTCCGTTTATGAGCAGGCGAGCGACCTGCTCGTTTCGTCATCCAAGCACTTAAAAAGACCATATCTCATGTTGAAAAAATGCTGAGGATACATATTCAAGATGAATTTTTTCGATTTTGTTATTACGATTTGACGATTTACTAGGCTAATAAACCTATTAGTGCTTTCGATTTTAAAATATCATAATATATTGACCTGTATTCAAATTTGTGTTAAGTATGCCTATAGACTATAGCAGTGATAGCTCAGGTGGGAGTGGTATGGACTGTCGAGACGAAAGTTGCAGGTTCGAAACCAGCCACAAGAGCATACACCTCTAACTTTTCTAAGTTACGTGTATATTAATTGTTAATTATCACTTGCTTTAACGTTGAAAGAAACATCGTAAGGAAACCTACATACCTGAGAAGTTCTCCATAAGAATTTCGAAGGCATGTGAAGTCTGCCAATCCGCTTTAGGCCAGCGTGGTGGACTACGGCCTAATCCCTCTCATTCAGTAGAGGAGGCCCGTGCCCAGCAGTGGGACATGTATAATACAGGGCTGGTATTATTATTATTATTATTATTATGCCTATAGACTTACCATCTGTCGCATCATGGGATGAATATAAAATCTGCGAACTGTGGGACGTGGGTGTACTAGTTACACCTTAGCCTACCCCTCAAGAGTGCAGGCGTGGTTTAATATTATGTGGAAATAGTAAGAATGTGACTGAAATAAGGATTGATTACTTTGCTATAAATCTTCATAATTCTAAGACATAACCCAGTAAATAAAGCAGTGGGATATACAAATATTGTTAGTAACACAGTAGCATGATGTCAGACGTGGCCGGCCGCGACAGTCCGCACTGGCTCAGTGCAAACACCACTGAATAAACCCAATATTATGTCATTTGTGTTAACATTTGTTACATAATGTTACTCTAATAAACATATCCTTTTGTAACGTAACATATTGGTAGAAACATAATATACAACGTGTTACAGAAAGGTGTGGTCATATTTTAGGGTCATTGCACACTCCTTATAGTAAGTACATATGTACCGGATCATTTCAAACCAAGACATCCTAAAATTTCACGTTAATTTTAATCACTCGTTTATTAAGATCGATAACATTGATGACATCACTATTAATTATAATGAATGACACTCACTTTTTAATAAACTTGAAAAAGATTTACTTAATTCTACGGGCATACGTACGTAACTTGTAATTTAAACACAAAATACCTGAAAGAGACTGTTTGCTGAAGACGATATAGGTACCATCCTCTGAAGTGTTTTAAAGATTTCATTGTCGGGTCATCCATCTATGAATTTGGCGTCTTATAAGCTATTATCAGTTACACCAATACATAATACTTGTTTTTAGTCAAATACAACATATTTTTTGAACTCGTAATCACACTTCATTATTATTATTATTTTTAAAATTATGGCTCTGTATCACACTTCATAAAATCATAAATTGCCGAACTGGCTGCGTCATATAAATATTGACTGTTAGCGACACAACGAGCCGACGGCCGCCGCCGGAACTAAAAGGCGTCGCTAGTGAGCGGAACAACGCCGGTACCGGCGACGCGACGCCCCGCCCACTTCAGAGCAAGCGCGCTGCGGCCAATCAGCGCGCATCGCGTCGGAGGCTCACCCACGCCGGATCGGGCACGCTCGGCACGGCTTATAAGCCGAGCCAAACGACGCAGTAGTCGTAGTATCGTGCGGAGTTTCAAGAGAGCAACAGTAGTATCGTGCGGAGTTTCAAGAGAGCAACAGTAGTATCGTGCGGAGTTACAAGAGAGCAACATCTGAAGAATATTTGTGAATACGGAAATAAAAGCGAATACAGTACAAGAAAGAGTGTTTATTTATACAGTCCACCACAGTTCTTGGTCCTTCGAGAGCCGGATTTGTGTATGCATGGACTAGTGACCAAAGTTCTTGGTCCTTCGAGTGCCGGATTTGTGTGTGCATGGACTTGTGACCGCGAACGTACAATAAGGCTACCGATCGTGCCTTGCGAACTCGTGCGCTCCGTGCAAGCCATATCGCTCCGCGCTCTGCGATCTTGCGCACTGCAAACCGCCGTGAATCCGTGCACTGCGTACCTGTGCGCTGATTCATAAAAATCACACGTGGTGATTTTTTGACTGCACGTGGTGATTCTCTGTACGTCGTGTGATTCCGTGCTGTGATTGACTTAGTGTCAGTAAAATCGCTCTGTCTGCGATATACGGTTACGTTACACGCCGCTGTCTACCGAACGCGATGGTGGTAACGAGAAGTCAAGGTGACGCAGCCGATATAGAGGAACAGAAGCGATCCCGTGAACGGCAAGTAATGGAACGCCGTCGGGAGGAACGACAAATAAGTCTTGAGAGACTCAGGCGCATATCACAAGACCCGCCCGCTTCGCCTCAAGTGGAGAAAACCACCGACATCGATCTAATGTGTACGCCCTCTACCTCAGCGGCGCGCATTATGTCGGGTACGGTTACAAAGGCGACAGCGATACACAAGGAACCACCCCGGGTTAGATCACCTTCACGATCTATACGTTCCGTACGATCTACCGCCAGCGTAACTACAAGACTGCGTCTGGCTGAACTCGAGGCTGCAGAAAAGATGGCAGCCATTAGAAGAAAGGAACTCGAGATGGAAGCCGAGCTAGTTAAGAAAAGGCTGGCACTCGATATGTCCGCGATCCAAGACGATGCAGAAAGCATCAACGCGGAACAACCCATTGAGACGGACAGGGTTAACGAGTGGCTAGATAGAAACCCGCTTAGCTCACGGGAGGAAACCGGAGGATCAAGGGAGGAGCCGAGAACGCTGCGCTTCGACCTACCACGAGCGAGATCACCGACACCTCCTAGAGAAAGGAGCGATATAGAAAGATTAGCGGACACACTCGAGAAAATGGTGAGACCACGAGCAAGACACTCAGACCTACCGACCTTTACGGGTGCAGTAAATGAGTGGCTCCCATTTAAAGCGGCTGTGCGAGACACGACAGACTTGTATCGCATATCGGCCGCTGAAAACATACAACGCCTGAGAAGCTGCCTCAAAGGAGAGGCACGTGACGCTGTGGCCGCCCTATTACATACAGCCACCGATCCAAGCGTCATCATGAAAACATTGGAGCAATGCTTCGGACGACCGGAGATCATAATAGATCGCGCATTGGACGAGTTAAGAAAAACATCCAAGCCAGGATCGACTGCGACGGAACTCAACAGCTTCGCAGTAAAGGTGCAAAACGTGATCTGCGTGTTAAGGAGCATGAATCGCCGGGAGTACCTGTACAATCCGATGTTAACGCGAGAAGTGTTGGACAAACTAAGCCCGCACATACGGTCGCGATGGTGCGACTATGCTTCAGAGAATGAAGGTACGGCCGATCCCGAAATAATAGTGCTGTCTCGTTTTCTTATGCGTGAAGCGGACAGGGCATTAAAATACACGTATGCTCCGTCTACGGGAACGAGTCACGCAGCGAAGAAAGAAGTGAAACCCATTATCGCCGTAAAGAAAAAGGCAAGCACCGTCTACACAGTTGACGAACGTGAAGAAAAAGAAGATTGTCCAGCATGTGGAGAAGCGCACATATTGACTCAGTGTCCGAAATATAAAGCGCTCAGCGTCGAACAACGATGGGACCTAGTAAAGGAGAAAAAGGTCTGCTTCAAATGCGCAAAGAAGACCCATCGTCGCATCAGCTGCAAAGCGAAGCCGTGTGGTGTGGATCAGTGTCGTCGCCCACATCACTCATCACTGCACCAGGCCGAAAGGAAACCTGTAGCAACCGAGATACGAGAAGAGGTACAGGATAAAGAAGCAGTGCTATCCGTAACGCCGAAAATGAACGTCGGCTCACGCACCGTGCTCCTAAAGATGTGCCCAGTGATTATCGCCGGTCCACGGGGGGAGGTGAGAACGCACGCTCTCCTCGATGAAGGTGCCACGGTCACATTGATCGACGAATACCTCGCGGAAAGAATAGGCGCAGAAGGCCCAACGCAGAAACTACACCTGAGCGGCGTGAATATGGCTCTGACCGAGCGAGCCAGCAAATTGGTCACGGTGAAGCTGCGTGGAGTAACGGCAAGTAATTCACACGAGCTACGGGCACGCACGATAAGGGGCCTGAAGCTTCACCAACAGTCCATCCCAGCTTCTCTTATGAAGCTCAGACACCTAAAAGATCTGGCGCAAGACGAGGTGTGCTACGAACGAGCACGCCCCGGCATCTTAGTGGGTTCAGACCACTGGGAGCACATCGTCTCGCGGGAACTACGGGTTGGAGGCCGCAACGAACCAGCCGCCTCAAGAACGCTGCTTGGATGGGTGGTACACGGAACGGTACCACGCAGCGTTATAATCAAAACGGAGAACGTGCTCCACATATATGAACGGGAACACGAAGATCGACGACTGCACCAACAAGTTGAGGAGCATTTTAAAATAGAGTCGCTCTGCGTTACACCAGAGCCAAGGGTGAGTGACGCCGATCAACGAGCCATCTCTAAGCTCAAGTCGTCGATCAGAAGGATCGATTGCGGATATGAGGTTGGCTTGCCGTGGCGACGAGATGACATCGCCATGCCGCCAAGTTACAACTCAGCGCTTCGGCGTCTGCGGCAGATTGAGAAAAAAATGGATGCCTCACCTGAATTTGCCCGGGAATACACCGCACAAGTAGACAACCTACTGAGTAAGGGATACGCGGTGAAGTGCGACGGATCCGAACAAACGAGCGCCGTCTGCTGGTATCTCCCTCACTTTGCGGTGAAGAACCCGAACAAGCCCGGGAAACAACGATTGGTGTTCGACGCAGCAGCAAGAAGCCACGGGGTGAGTCTAAACGACCACCTACTGGAAGGACCGGATTTACTGCTGTCCCTGCCCGGAATCATATTCAGATTCAGAGAGAAGGCAGTGGCGGTAACCGCAGATATACAAGAGATGTTCCTGCGCATCAAGATTAGAACAGAGGATCAGCCGGCTCAACAGTTCTTGTGGCGGGGTAACGAACGAACTGACCCCCCACAACATTATAAAATGACGAGCATGATTTTCGGCGCAGCGAGCTCTCCGTTTACGGCACATTTTGTAAGAAATTACAACGCCAATGTGCATGCGCAACTGTATCCAGGAGCGGCGGAAGCCATCACCCGGAGCCACTATATGGACGACTTAGTGGCCAGTTACGACACACCCGAAGAAGCACACGGCGTCGTAAAAGAATTAAGAACGGTCCACGCAGCAGCGGGATTCACTCTACGTGGATGGAACGCGAACGACCCGAGCGTGCTGCGCGACGTACCCCCAGAGTTGCGTTCAAATGAGCTCACGCAACTGGGGGGAGAACAACCCGAGAGTAAGATACTCGGCCTCCACTGGGATCCAGAACGGGATGAACTCGGATTCGATACCTCCATGAACCGAGTTCCTGCGGAGGTGCGCGCACAAGCCCGTGCGCCAACGAAGAGGGAAGCGCTCAGTGCAGTAATGTCCATATACGACCCACTGGGACTACTGAGTCACTACACCGTTCGAGCCAAAATAATACTGCAGAGCCTGTGGCGCATGCAGATGTCATGGGACGAACGGATACCGGATGAAGAAGGCGACCAGTTCGCGGCATGGTTGTCGCAGCTCACAACGATCACCCAACTGAAGATACCGCGGTGCTACGGGTTGATGAGCTGCGCCAACATCGAGCTACACATAATGTGCGACGCCAGCGAGCAGGCATACGCCGCAGTGGCGTATTGGCGCATATCAGGCCAAAAAGTCGACGTCTCCTTGGTGGCAGCCAAGGCGAAGGTGGCGCCTCGACGTGCACAGACCATACCGCGCCTCGAGCTCCAAGCGGCAGTCGTCGGAGCACGCCTCGCCGACACCATTAAAAGAGAACATCGGGTCGAGATAACGAGGACCGTCTACTGGACCGACTCGTCTACGGTGGTGCATTGGGTACGGAACGACGAGCGACGCTACACGCCATTCGTCTCGCATCGCCTGCGAGAGATCGCCGAGCTCACCGACAAGAGTGAGTGGCGATGGTTGCCGACGGGACAAAACGTCGCCGACGACGCCACAAGATTACGGCACGACGCCATCCAGGGAGACAGCCGGTGGTTCCTGGGGCCTGATTTCCTCCACGGACCCGAGGAATCATGGCCCACAGAGAAGGGAAACTGCAGGGATGAGGAAGCAGAGATCCTGCACGTCACCGAAGATAGCGACAAAAACAGCTGGCTACCCGACCCAGCCCGCTTCTCCAAGTATGAGGTATTGGTACGAGCAACGGCGAGAGTCCTGGCATTCGTGGACATCTCACGACGCAAGATGACGCGTCTGGAAATGGAGCACATAGAGAAGGCCGAACGCCTTCTGATCCAGCAGGCGCAACGGGAAAGCTTCGGGGAGGACATCAGGAGGCTCAAGACCTCCCATCCAATCGCCAGATCGAGTCGCCTGTTTAAACTGGATCCGGTGCTGGAAGACGGCTTGCTGCGAGTACGAGGACGCATCGGAGCAGCCGATGCCGTAGCAAGCACCAAGCGACCGGTGATCCTGGACGGCCGCCATCATCTCACCCGTCTCGTCGTAAAGAAAGCACACTGCGCAGCGGGTCACGCAAATCGGGAGCGCGTGACTAACGACCTACGACAGCGGTACTGGGTCATACGCCTGAGGCCCACTGTACGCGCTGTGGAAAGGGACTGCGCATTCTGCAAGGTGCGCAGAACGAAATCTCAACCGCCAGCTATGGGAGACCTGCCTCGCGCTCGGCTAGACCCGTTTCATCGGCCCTTCTCCAACTGCGGAATCGATTACTTTGGGCCGATGACCGTGAAAATTGGACGTCGCAGGGAAAAGCGATGGGGGGCATTGTTTACATGCCTGACAACCCGCGCCATCCACCTCGAGCTCGTCGCAACATTATCGTCGGACTCTGCGATTATGGCCTTGCGCAGAATGGCCGCACGTAGAGGATGGCCGAAGATAATGTATTCCGACAACGCGACCAATTTCCGGGGAGCCGACCAGGAGCTGCGAGCCGCCTACAAGGAGTGGCAGCCGGAGCTACACAACGAAGGACTACTACGGCGGGTAGAGTGGCGCTTTATACCTCCTGGTGCGCCTAACCAGGGAGGTGCATGGGAGCGACTGGTGCGTTCAGTCAAAACGGCACTGAACGTCACCCTTAAGGAGAGGACACCGACGGAAGAAACGCTGCGGACCTTATTGACTGAAGCCGAACATTCGGTCAACGCAAGGCCCTTGACCCATGTGAGCGTCGACCCACGAGACCCAGAAGCGCTCACCCCGAATCATTTTTTATTGGGGTCATCGACTGGACTTCCGACCACCGGGCCTTGCGAAGAAGCTGACCGACGATCATGGCGAGCTGCGCAAGCTTTGGCAGACGTTTTTTGGCGTCGATGGATGGCCGAATACCTGCCCACTTTGGTGCCCCGGGGCGAATCCGGCAGAAATATTCGCCCGCTGCAGGTGAACGACGTGGTCGCCATTACCGACCACCAGCTGCCAAGAAACGTCTGGCCGCTCGGAATCGTCCTACGCACACACAAAGGACCTGACGGAGGCATCCGAGTCGCCGAGGTCCAGACAAAGAGCGGAGTGTTCCGGCGCCCCGTCAGCAAGATGCTGCACCCGGAAGAGGCTGCGCGAGCTACGCCGGGGGGAGACTGTTAGCGACACAACGAGCCGACGGCCGCCGCCGGAACTAAAAGGCGTCGCTAGTGAGCGGAACAACGCCGGTACCGGCGACGCGACGCCCCGCCCACTTCAGAGCAAGCGCGCTGCGGCCAATCAGCGCGCACCGCGTCGGAGGCTCACCCACGCCGGATCGGGCACGCTCGGCACGGCTTATAAGCCGAGCCAAACGACGCAGTAGTCGTAGTATCGTGCGGAGTTTCAAGAGAGCAACAGTAGTATCGTGCGGAGTTTCAAGAGAGCAACAGTAGTATCGTGCGGAGTTACAAGAGAGCAACATCTGAAGAATATTTGTGAATACGGAAATAAAAGCGAATACAGTACAAGAAAGAGTGTTTATTTATATAGTCCACCACATTGACATTTGACAATTGTTTAATGTTTTTATTTTATTTTAATATAATTAAATAAAAGGAGGTCTATAGTATAATTGTTTATCATTTAGTGTTGTCCAAAGTTGAAAGTCGATATCGACATGTTACACATTCGATAAAAAAGAAAATTCTATAATTATTGTCCTAGCAATGCAATCGGATTTGGTACTATGGGAGATAAAATACTAATACCCTACACTATACATTGCTTAAATTTGCCCGCCCCTTTCTATAACACGTTGTATATTATACCATTACCATTCTTGTCAACTCGTGGAGGTAGAATGAAGAAAATAAACATACATACATACATACGCACTCACGCCTGTAATCCCCGAAGGGGTAGACAGAGGTGTAACCAGTACACCCACATTTCGCCCAGCGTATCTACGTCCCATAATGTGATAGGGGGCGAGCCTATCGCCATATCGGGCACAATTCCAGACTCCGGGTTGATACTGAGCATTTCATGATAGAAAAACCCAATATCACTTTACCCGACCCGGGAATCGAACCCGAGACCTCAGCGTCAGCCTCAGTCGTAACGCATACGCATTACAACTGCGCCACCGAGGCAGTCGAGGAAGAAAATAAAGAAAAATACAATTTTAATAGCATCGATCGGCAAACGAGAAAGTAGGTCACGTGTTGGTAAGTGATCTACTACAACCAAAGACTTTAATGTGTACTACTAGACAAGCTGCGCGGTACAAAGTCATTGTACCACTAAGTTGCGGTCAATTGACCGTAACTCAATATTACCATCTCGCTTACTCTCAACTAGAAACCCCTATCACGTTCCCTGTCAAACTCCGGCGTTTTGTGACGGAAGTTTACTCCTAAAAAGCCTGTCTAGTAGTATACATCAATGTCTTTGCCTACAAAATTAGAAGAATCATGGACGCGTTGCAGACCTTAAAGGAATGGTATGGGGATTAGGGTCTTCGGAAATCTCACTTACTGTACAAAGCAAGCTGCCACTTGATATCGGTTTCCTGTGTGATCTATTTATGCTGTAGACAAAAATGTGGCTCTACTAATATTATAAAAAATAACATATTACATTATAACTACCGTAGTTTTATTAGATAACTGCACGTATACAGCAATAGTTAATGCCCTCCAAGGTTACAGATAACGCAATTAAATTTAACTGTTTCAATTATTTGAGATTAACCAGAATTGGATGACGCGGTTTATTCATCTTTTTAATTGATTTAGTGTGGCGAAATTCCAGTACAATGTAGGGAATATAATAAACTGAGTGGTGCTAACGAAGCTCTGGGTAGGGAAGCTAATACTTGTGCCTGACTGGATGCCAACTGCTGTACTTAAGGTGAACAAGTTCCTCAGAAGAAGTGGCTCATTCTGGTGGGTAAAATTCTGGCTGGGTGTACTGGATACATCTATGCCTACCTCTTCGGGGATTACAGGCGTGAGTACGTATGTATGTTTTGTTTTTGCAAAACTGAACATACCATACTTTACAAGGCGGTAGGTCCCTCGTCTGCGAGAGGCCGGCTGGGTTGGTACCACCGCTTTGTCTATTTCTGTCGCCAAGCTAGTGTGTAAGCACTGTTGTGTTCCGGTTTGAAGGATATTAAAGCCAGTGAAATTACTGGGTATTATGAGACTTAACATCTTATGTCTCGGGGTGACGAGCGCAGTCCAGTGTCATGCAGTGCTTTGTTGTTTAAAGTTATGTGTGGCGTTGCTTCTGTTTATGATATATGCTGAAAAAAAAACCGTCGTCGGAGGCGACTAAAGCCTACATGTAAAAAATAATACGGAAAATCTTCATTATACAATAATAATGATACCAGTACTTGTAATGTGAAAAAATCATTAACCGGTGTCAAATTGGGTCAGACTCGGTAAGGAGGCTGCGACAAACACGCAGATTAGATACAAGATACGAAACGCAAACATTGTGTTGATATAGCGAACGACGGTCTGCGCACGCGCGTGATATTTCTACTCTACTGGAGAATTCATATTAGATTTCAATAATTATATTTTTTTAAGTACAAAAACCGATTTCAGAATCTGAATCGTGGTGCATTTGCCATAGATTCATTTATGTAGTTTTTTTTCCCATAATCCGTAAGTAAATCTATATAGGACCATCCTCGGGGTAAACCGTATAAGGATTGTTCAAGCACTGATTAAACACTTTTGTCTTTCCCTGTCCAAGCCATTTATAAAGTTTCTAGAAAGGGTAAAATAGTTTAACTAATCGGTGCTTGTATAATGTTTATAAGTAAGAACCTATGTACTTAGTCTGGGAGTGGGAGCGAGACAGGGGCATTGCAAGAATATGATTCTAATATTAATTGTTACTGTTGTTAGGCAAGCGTATATATATATATATATATTATATTATACATTTTGTAATATGAGTGTGTAGGTTGTCTGAGTATATTGATTTATATATATGTATAGGTATTATTTATTTATTTCTTTATATATTGGATGTATCCCTTATTTATTTTAAACTGTTGTTTATATTTAATGTAAGCTGGCTGGCGTCCGTACGTCACATAAGGTGACCACTGAAAATCAGCGCTGTGTTGTGGTTCACGCCACAGCACAGCAACACGCTGAGTGGTCACCTACCTGTCACAGTCACGACGCGCAATTGTCAAAACCTTTTTGATGGTGTTTAGTTAGTATTGTTTTACTGTAAATTTTTTGTGATCTGTGACTAATAAATTGTCTTTCTTCCTTTCTTCTTTCTTTCTAAAAAAAAAGGATTTTTTTTCTACAGTAGAGACCGGCAAACGAGCAAGAGGATCACCTGATGTTAAATGGTCTTCATCATCTACAAAATTCCCCAATAATGTCAATATTGATAAAATGTTATTAAAAAGGAGTTATTTCTAAACATAATATGTTTAATATCGCATTCTTCATGAACAGTTGAGCCAATGACTTTGTGACTTTTAGACTCAGGAAAATAGGCAGCTTTCAGATAGGAAAACGTAGCTATATAGGCGTGCCATACACCTCTTTCACCGCTTCTTTTGTTTCTTGTATAGGTACCACCGCTTTGTCTATTTCTGCCGCCAAGCAACAATGTGTAAGCACTGTTGTGTTCCGGTGTGAAGGACATTGAAGCCAGTGTAATTACTGGGCATTATGAGACTTAACACCTTATGTCTCAGGGTGACGAGCGCAGTCCAGTGTCATGCAGTGCTTTATTTAAAGTTCTGTGTGGCGTTGCTTCTGTTTATGGGCAGGCGTGGCGCTTACCATCAGGCGAGCGACCTGCTCGTCTTGTCATTCAATCTAATAAAAAAAAAAAAAAAAAGGTAACTTCCAACAGGTCGGCCTGGAAGGCATTAGGGGAGGCCTATGTTCAGCAGGGGACGTCTTGTGGCTGATGATGATGATAGGTAACTTTGTCTGTCCTACCAAAACTCACGTAAGTGGTAGAGCCATACTATATACAGATTTATCTACAGCATGATAGGGCCGGCTTGAGCGGAGTAATATCACTATATCGCTGAAAAGTGAAGCTTGCTGTTGAATTTCGTGCGTTGAGTGTAATTTACAGATGCACAAATCCCCTCTCTCAGTCGGCAATCCATCTATAATTCTTCTGGTAGTATGGGTGTTCATGTGCGGTGGGATCACTTACCATCAAGTGACCCACTTGCCTGTTTGCCGGTCTAAAAGTATGATGTGAAATCTATCCTTTTCTACAACGTGTTACAGAAAAGTATGGTCATATTAATGGGTCGTTACATACACCTGACAGTGAGTGTTTATGTACCAGATCTAGGAGAACGATATCTACCTGAGAGTCAGTGCGGTTTCCGTCCAAACAGAGGTACCATTGATGCGATATTTGTAGTCAAGCATCTACAATAGAAATGCTTAGAACAACAGCATAGCCTCTATATGTGCTTTGTGGACTTGGAAAAGGCCTTCGACCGCGTTCCTAGGACGGCCCTATGGACAGTTTTAGAGAAGTCAGGCTGTCCTGTGAAGTTTGTCAACATAGTGCGCCAATTCCATGAAGGAATGACGGCCAGAGTTCGGCATGGAGATGACTTCACGGAACGTTTCCCAGTCACTAGTGGCGTTAAGCAAGGATGTGTCATGGCACCCACCCTCTTTGCACTCTATTTTGCCGCCGTGATGAACAATGCCCTAAAGAGCTGTAACGAGATGATAGAATTGAACGTAAGAACAGACAAGAGCGTCTTCAATCTGTCCCGCTTCAAATCTAAACGCAAGACCTTTCAGCGCACCGTGCTGGAGGTCCTCTATGCCGATGATGTATGTTTAATAGCGAACAGTGCTGAACATCTGCAACAATACCTGGACAAACTACATCAATCTTGCCATAGGTTCGGCCTCGTGATCAGCGTGTCAAAAACACAAATATTGAAACAGCCAGCTAGGAACGCTCCGGCAAGTGACACTGCTATCACCCTGGCAGGAAAGCGGCTAGAAGAGGTACGGAAGTTCCGGTATCTCGGTAGCATCATTCGTGATGATAATCGCCTAGAAACCGAGATTACATCAAGAATAGCTAAAGCAGCGACCGCATTTGGGAATCTCAGTCATAGGGTTTGGGACTCTCACGACCTGCGCCTACACACTAACCTTGCTGTCTACAAAGCATTAATTCTTCCCATACTGCTTTACGCCTCTGAGACCTGGTGTCTCTACAAGAGTGACATCAAACAGCTGGACAGCTTCCACATGAGATGTCTACGAATAATTCTTCGCGTAAAGTGGCAGGATAAAGTCCCAAACACCGAAATACTACGCCGCACTAAAATGTTCGGAATGGAAAACCTCCTTATGAAGGGCCAACTTCGATGGTGTGGACACCTCGTTCGCATGAATGACGACCGTTTGCCTAAGTCCGTCTTTTACTCGGAAATCTCTACAGGTAAACGGAAATCAGGTGGCTAGTACTTGCGGTATAAAGATGTTCTGAAGCGGCACTTAACAGCATCTAACATAAAACCAAACACCTGGGAAGAGCTTGCACGCATAAGAGCTGAATGGCGGAAGGCTGTCCTAGCAGGTACGGATGCCTTTGAAACTGCCCGACTCAAAGACCTTGATGCTAAGCGCGAACATCGCAAGACTCGTCCTAAGGCCATCTACAATTACACGTATGATCGCGCCGGACAATTATATTGTGCCACGTGTAACCGGACCTTTAAAACAAAATTCGGATTTTCGAGCCATATCCGATCTAATAAACGAAGAGAGTAAGAGTCGCCGTCGACGGATACGTCGTGGAGGACATCATGTACCAGACCATCAAAATCTGGGCATCCTAACATTTCACGTTAATTTTAATCACTCGTTTATTCCGATCGATAACATCGATCACATCCCTATAAAATAAGTGAAGTGCGTGACCTAGAATAAAAAAGCTGGAGTGAGACAAAAACTGTTAATCATTTAGTGTTGTCCAAAGTTGCAAGTCGAATATCGACATGTTACTCATCCGATTAAAAATAAAACTTGAATTTTTCTTACCATTGCAATCGGATTTAGTACAAGGGGGGGGGTGAAATGCTTGTATTGTACACTATACGTTGTTTAAGTTGAAACACATCTTTCTGTAACACGTTGTTGTTGAACACGCGTTTATAGAACGTTATCAAATTGTAAATTACGATCTGGTATGCCGCAAGTAAACAGTGTATAAGTGTAATCGAAAGTATGTCTGTGTTTTCAGTGATAACTGACTATTCTGATTCAGGCTTTGGCAATTTTAGTTTCAGATTTTTGCATGTTTTACTGTGATATACGGGTTTTTACCTTTTTATTGCCCGGATAGACAGACGAGCAGGCGGCCCACTTGGATGGTAAGCGGTTACCGCCGCCCATGGACTTTGCAATGCCGGTGAACTCGCGGCCAAGCCGCGGCCTACCGTTGAGGGAGGAGAGTACATAGGGCCGTTACAGCTGCGTAGAGAAATTGCCTCGCTTTGCGTTTTTTATCGTCTGTATCACGGTGAATGCTCTAAAGAATTGTTTGACATTATTCTATCCTCACCTTTCCATAATAGAACCACGCGTGCTGGCTTGTGATACCATAGCTTCGTAGTCGCCCCCATTTCGGCTCGAACCAAGAGGTGCGCAAAATCTTACTTCTGTCGGACCATAAATCTGTGGAATAGTTTGCTGGCACACGTGTTTCCTCCTTCCTACACATAGGATCCTTTAAACGGAGTGTGAAGCAGCAATTAGACAGGCCGGCATAATTCTGCCGATCAACGATAGATTCATTGTCTGTCGTTGGTCGACACTATTCTTGGATTGCGCTACACTTACCATCAGGTGCAGCGTAGTCAGTTTGCCGAGCCAAGATAAAAATAAAGTAAAACAATTTTTAAATCTCGCTTAACGAAGAACAGGTCATAGCGCTTGGAAAACACCGATGCAGGGAGTTCATTCTAGAGCTTGCAAGTGCGTGGTTTACATTAAGTAGGTACCTATATCAAGGGAAATGGCTGCGTATCCGCTGCTCGGCCGCGACCCCACGGTGGCTCCAGTTAGTCGCCTCGACAGGCAGGGGATGCTGTGGTAGGATTCTACAAATAGCCCCTTGTCCACAGGGCAGTGGTCTAATGCCATGCGTACCCTTATAAATGCGAGACTGACTTGATCCTTTACCGAAGTCGTAACTACGTCGGAAACAAATGAAAACTTGATACGAATGAATTGGAAAGAGGCTGCATTCCTCAATACACGTAGTAACAAGACGTGATGCGCGTTATCTCGGTATCTGTATGTAGTTCGAATTAATCCCACACTTGATGACGAGCGAATATTTTCAACTGTACGTAATCACTGAAATATGAGAACGTAACATTTTCATGTACTATATCTACATGATACATGTTTGTGTGCTAGTTGTTTTGATTTTGAGTAGATGTAGTTTTTGTAAATGATAGAGCCAGTTATGACAGATTTGTTACAATATGAATGGGCCAGCTCGACCGGGTTGTTAGCGCTTTCTCACAGAAAATCGACGTGAAGTAGTGAATTGAAGCTTGCTATTGAGTTTCGCACGGTGAGTGAGATATCCGGAGACCCAAATCCCCTCCCCTTCCCAATCCCTTAATTATCCCTTTTCTTTAAGGTCGGCAACGTGTCCGTGATTCTTCTAGTATTGTGCGCGTACATGGGCACTGGAGATCGCTTACCATCAGGTGACCTACCTGCACGTTTACTGGCCTATGGCATAAAACAATACTCGACTTAAAATGGTGTAACGAATGAATAAATAAATTAATAAAAGTAACACAGAACATAAACCAAAGGTTAAATTTCCGGCATTAAATTAAAAAAAAACTGTAATTGCTATATGGCAGAACACCTTCAAACAGAACTAAGAAGTGAGAATTGTTTCGATTAGACCAGCTTTCAAACAAAAAACCGCATGCAAATCGGTCCATTCGATTAGGCGCTACAATGCCACAGAAAAACTCATGACGCCTCTTTTTTATTGGCGGTTAAAATAAAAAATAAAAAGGTGTGACTATCTAAGCTTTATCACTAAAACCCATAATATTTCTGAGATTTCTTTTAATTTATTTTTAAGCGGCTTATTTAGTGAAGATTTTATGCATAATATTGTTATTAAATAGTATTTTTGAACTTTTATAAATAGTTTTTAAACATGCAGAAAATAAACATTTATTTAAAGAGGTGAAAGACCTCATGTAAATGTATGGATACAAATGGTTTAGTAATTAATATCGCACATTTTGTACGCGGCAGGCTCGTGATGGCATCATCATGTGTTGGAAGGTCTGCAAATACCGAATTTATAGCATTATGACGCGATATAAGGTGTTTTAGAATAATATGAAAGGACTAGTGATGTGATTTTTATCCAGCTGCTCATGGGAAGGCGAATTTGAAAGAGGCGAAAGATATGGTTGTAAATTTTAAGGGATTTAGGTGTTTTATATAAATAAATAATACACCGGACAGTCACACACATAGTCCTGACCCCACACTAGGTTAACCTGTATCGTGGGTATCAGGAACTACGAGGGACTTCCGGTCCCATAACACTCAGACCCGAAACAAATATTTGATGAGAGTTATGACTTTATGGTAATAGTTCTATTCGTCACATACACGGCGTTTTGTCAAAATTCTATGATAAACCTTATAAGATGCGGTTAAGAATACCCAGACAGCGTTGATATAAAAAACTCTTGAAAGAGTTGTCATTTTACTGGTTTAATGGCAACATAGCTGAGCAGAGAAACCATGAGGTGCTGGGTTTAAATCCTAGGAATCATGATTTGTGTTTGAAAAGTACACTTGAGTTGCCCAGGATTGGAATTTGTGCCAAGTATGGCGAATGGTTTGACACTTATCACTTTATGTGGTGGAAAATAAGCGTAGGTGCACTAGTGACTAGTTGCGTCCCTGTCTACTCCTTCGAAGATACAAGCGTGAGCTTATGTTGATAGAAAGGCAGTGTCAGCTTGCAGAATCTTAAGAAGTATATAAAATCATATTTAGGTATTAACGCGACAGCGAATATTTGCGAATACTGTCAACACTAGCAGGTACTGGCAAATGTGTTGGGCATATGTGGCCAACATTAAATGTGGGCCAACTTGCACAGATTGTTTTATTTGCGCTGGTGCGTCATGGAGCGGCTCTACAGGCTTCTAGGTTTATTACCATACTCTACACTCAAACATTATCATTTATCAGTTTAGGCCCCTTCGACATTTTAGTCATCTTATTTCGATGATTTTAAGTGTTAATTTTGTTTTCACCATCACTTACGGGACACCTATGTTTCTAAGGTGGCCCTTAACTACGTGAAAACAAACTTACGTAAGGGGTCCATTTAAGGAATTCCTTAGGTTAAGGGACCTTAGTTAGGAAGTTGAGGGTATGTTGGTGAAAACGGGCATTATTCTATCAAGGTGGTAAAAACAGCATCAGTGGGTGAAGTCACAAACGTTGCATCACCTGAGATATTTTTGTCGTCTGTATGACGGTCGCCTGACGGTAAGAGTTCCGCCTGCTCATAAACAGCAGCAACACGACTTAGAACGCTTGTTTACAGAGTTTTATGAGTGGTAGAGCCACGCTGAAGACACTTTTGTCTACAGGATGTATGGGCCGGCTCCTCCGAGTCATTACCACTGTCTCACAGAAAACCGGCGTAAAGTAGCAGCTTGCTGCTGCGTTTCGTACGGTGAGTGAGATATCCGGAGGCCCAAACCCCCTCCCCTTCCCAATTCCTTAATTATCCCTTTCCTTTAAGGGTGGTGACGCACCCATGATTCTTTTGGTATTGTGGGCGTACATGGGCGGTGAAGATTACTTACCATCAGGTGACACACTTGCTCGTTTGCCAGCCTATGCCATAAAAAAAACAGAGTACTGCATGACACTGCACAGCTACACAAGATGTTAAGTATCATAATGTCCAGTAATTTCACTGTCTTCAGTGCCCTTCAAACTGGATCACAGATGCAGTGGTGTTAACCTGTCAACTCTTGACCTAACGGGCAGAATCCATAGAAATAACAATTCATAGTACAAATATTGATACTAATGTAAAATGAAAAGACGACAAATAAATAATTTTGTGTAATTGCCCAGTGTATTTTGACGATGCCTATGTATGTTATGTATACATTAGTTGATATGATTTCTATACATAAGTTTGACGGTAGAAATAGACAAAGCGGTGGTAACAACCCATACGGCCTCTCGCATACATGGGACCTACCACCTAGTAAAACGTACCATCAAGTGAACCAGTTGCTTGACTTCTGCTATAAAATGTATAAATATATGAAACGTAGAAGGTGGTACATATCCGATATGACAACCTGCCTGGGTAGCATTGTCCATTCTAGCCAAGCAGCAGTCTATAAGTTCCAGTATAAATGATATTGAAGCAAAACTATTGAGAACATTCTATGTTCCATGGATATTTGTATATTCTAGCCAAGCAGTGGTGTATAAGAACCGCTATGTTCCGGTTTAAACGATATTAAAGCCAAATTATGAAGAACAACACTTCGGAGATACACATGGTCCGCATTCAATCTCCCTAAAGTTAACTATAGGACTTTGTATTTCCTAATATAAATTATTGAAAATCCGGACCTAAAACAAGCCCCCTGAGTTCAAGTAGCTGGATCTTCTCAGAGTTTGGGTCGCGCCGCGTTGAATCCAGTGGTAAATTAAGCCCACTGAGTTTGTTTCGCCGGGTCTTCTCAAGCTGGGTCGTTTTGGATCCGGTGGTAGTTTTAAAACTCGTGCCGTTTCGGTAAATGCAGTGGTCCATACCGACTCAAAATATTTAATAATTAATAATGGACGTTTCCATATTACAAATACTGTTAAATAATGTAAAATAAAAAGACAACAAATAAACAATTTAGTGTAATTGCCTAGTGTATTTGACGATGCTATGTATGTTATGTATACATTAGTTGATATGATTTTTATACATAAGTTTCTTTATTTTGTACTGACTTGTCATAAGCGCTATTTTAATTGCCTACATGATGAATAAAACTATTTCATTTCATTTCATGCTGTGATGAGTGTGAGGGTGAGAAGCACAGTACAGTACCATACAATATTTAGTATTTCAAAGTTGCAGGTGATGTTTATGAGCAGGCGTGGCGTTTACAACAAGAGTAACTGTTCTTGAAATAAAACTAGTTTATACGGATTTTATCGCGGTTTAATTCATATTTTAGTCCCGACGTTTCGAAAGCTTTTCAGTCTTCGTGGTCACGGGAGAGACTGAGGTGTAGGTCGCCTCGAAAAGTTAATTATAAAAGTTAAACTGCGATAAAATCCATATAAACTAGTTTTATTTCATACATACATACATACGCACTCACGCCTGTAATCCCCGAAGGGGTAGGCAGAGGTGTAACCAGTACACCCACATTTCGCCGAGCGTATCTCCGTCCCTTATGTGATAGGGGGCGAGCCTATCGCCATACCGGGCACAAATTCCTGACTCCGGTCTGATACTGAGCATTTCGTAATAGAAAAACCTAATACCACTTTACCCGACCCGGGGATCGAACCCGAGACCTCAGCGTTGGCCTCAATCGTAACGCGTACGCATTACAACTGCGCCACCGAGGCAATAGTTTTATTTTAATGTCTAATATTTGCGTAAACATAAGAAATCATTAAGTAACTGTTCTGTAGTACTTATTCTGTATAATCGACGGGATGCTAGAGTTACTACGTGATCAGCGCCACGTAGATAATTTCAGTGCTACATCACTCGGTGGTTGTAACAACAAACAGATCGCTCCATATGTTCCACTTTATATTGAGATTCACTTGCAAACAGTTGTTCCCACCGCACAACACACTTTAATCTGGCACGATTCGCTAATTTTATTTAACTGCGAAAATATTTTAAGTCCCGTCGAATCCAAGATCTATACTGTGTTTTTTATTCTGAAGAGTATTGACGACTTTAGGGAGTTTTAACTTTGCAAAGAATTTACTAAAATTGACCATAAAAGGTTTTTGATTTGAGATTCCGCGTAACATGACTTTAGTAGTCTCTGTATAAAAAATCTACAATGACAAAATATTAAAATACTTTATTGTTCTTTTATATAAGTACATGTATATACCCATGCGATAGCTAAGCGAGAAGTGCTATGGACTACCGAGAGAAGAGTTGTAGGGTCGATACCCACCCTAAGAGCTTGCATCTCTGACTAGTCTAAGTTACGTGTGTATTCATTGTTAATTAATACTGCTTGTTAAACATCATGAGGAAATATTTACCTACATACCTATCGTTTTTTTTTTAAGTTGTCCTTAAAGTTTTGCACCTCACCGATCTTAACTTAGAACAATGTTTTACATTTATTATACCTACAATTTAACTATTTTGACATGATGGTGCTGCATACGAACACGAAGTTCGTATTTTGCAGCACCATTATCCATAGCTAATATTTTAATCAACATTCTTGGTGTATCTATGATGTTCAAAGTGGCGTCCCAATCTATGACGCATTGACCGCATATGGCATAGTGATTAGTCGTTCGATTGAGTCTGTCACTGTGATATGCTGTGCTCATTCCCGTGATTGGTGTAATGGTGGCAAACAATCAGATTGACATTGTTACACTAATAGATTTAGCCTAGTGTAGATTTTCTGCATTGTTTGTATTTCAGGCGTTGCATATTTGTATTGTATTTATGAATAATATCAATCCTGTATTATATAATATGCATCGATAGTTCAGTGGGGAGTGGTAAGGACTGTCGAGACGAAAGTCGCAGGTCGAAAACCATCCCCAAGAGCATACACCTCCGACTTTTCTAAGTTACGTGTGTATTAATTGTTTATTATCACTTGCTCGGTGAAGGAAACATCGTGAGGAAACCCGCATACCTGAGAAGTTCTCCATAAGAGTTTCGAAGGTATGTGAAGTCTGCCAACCCGCATTAGGCCAGCGTGGTGGAATAAGACCTGAATCATCAGTAGCTGGGCACGGGCCTCCTCTACTAATGAAAGATGTGGGACCTCAGTCCACGCGGGTTTGTAGACTTCATATAGATTCAACATTTTAGGGATTTTTCTTAGGTATAAAGGTTTCCTCGTGAAAGGAGTGGTATTACGTAGAAGTACGTAATATATGTGGGAGTGGCCTGGCTAACAGAGATTCATGACCTAATGGGGAAGAAAAGGCTTATATCCTGCTACTACTTCTACTGTAGATTGAAAAACCAGTTAAGAATGAATGAAACATATTTTTTTCTTTATTTATTTTTCGTCTCATCAGCGCATTTAATTAGTTTTTGATAAAGGCTGTTATACTATCTCAATTTCTGTTATTTGTATTACGCAGCCTGAAAATAATGTGTGACAAATACATTCAGCTCTGTAGAAATAAAATATACCTAAATATATAACGGACGTTATTCATATACAAGACCACGCCTTTATCCCCGATGGGGTAGGCAGAGATGCGACTGGTGCTGCATTAACGTTTCGCCGAACTCATTGTCGTCCCATGATGTGATAAGCCAAGCTTATCCTTATCCACAAATTCCAATCCCGGGCAATTCATGTAATTTTACGAATTGAACAATCAAACATAGATTGAGATTCGACCTGGGAATTGTAACTAAGAACTCACGGTTCTCCGCCTTAGTACGCTGCCACTAGGGCGATGCGGCTACCGTTATTCACTCCTTTAAAAAACAGTAGGCCCAAATGAACAACTAGCCGACAGGATCGGTATCGTGTTTGTTCTAAATCGGGGGTGATTTTCACTCCAGAATTGACATTTCGTGGTCATATTACCAATATATGCAAGAAAGCATATCGGAATCTCGGTTTTGTGTTAAGGCAATCCAAACACTTCACCAATATCACGACCGTTAGGGTGTTATATGACGCACTGGTCCGGAGCCACCTAGAGCATAGCGCAGTCATATGGTCTCCGCACGAGGCAAAGTACGCGGCCATGTTAGAACGAGTCCAGAACAAGTTTACAAGGCACATGTACTTGAAACTTTATGGGGTATATCCGCTATATCCGCTTATGTACCCCACATTGTTCGTACTGGGCATGGTCGGGTATAATGAGCTGAGGGTGCGGCGGGAGTTCGCCCTTGCTTCGTACCTGGTGAAGCTGTTGCGTGGGGTCGAGCACAACCCGGGGGTTCTGCGTCGCCTGTGCCTGAACGTGCCGGACCGCTACGTGTGGAGGCGGCGCCGCCCGCCGCTGCTGGCGGTGCCGGTGGCCCGGACCAACCTCTTGTCCAAAGCGCCTCTCACGCGAGCGGTTAAAATTATAAATGAGGTGCATGTCAACACAGTTATTTTGACGTGTAACTGGAGTGAGCTCGCAAAAATTTTGTTATATGTTATTTGTTATACTTAATTTCATTTATGTTATAGTATATAGTTATATGTTTTTGTTATTTTATCTTTTAGATTTATGTAATAGTCCCGCCAGTTCGAATTGAGTATATCCTGTAATGACTGTGTGTGTGTGATGAATAAATAAATAAATAAATAAATAAAATTTAAATGATACTTAAGAAATCTCGACTTAATTTGGCAACAGTTTATTACACAAAAAAGCACATACGCCTACACTCGTCTTAAATAGTATAGCCAAACAATCATAAAACTAGGCGCTAAATGGAACTCCACTGGACGAGCATTAAAAGTTAATGAAGTGTGAACTAACAAGGTGGATATGGGTTCTGTAGGAAATATTAGATGGTTGGCCCCATATCGAGAGTCCGTCTGTCTAGGTACCACCGCTTTGTCTATTTCTGTCAAGAAGCGGCGGTGTGTAATCACAATTGTGTCCCAGTTAGTAAGGCATTGAAGCCAGTGAAATTATTGGGCGTTATAATATAAATATAAATAAATACACCCAACAGTCACACACAAGTACAGTACAAGGGTCTCAAAACCGCCTCATTGACAGCCTCCGTGGCGCAGTGGGCGAGTAGCCGGTAGTAGACAAATGTTTGTCTGATTCACAAATATTTTGTCTCGGGTCTGGGTGTTGTGGGACCGCAAGTTCCTCGTAGTTTCTGATACCCACGATACAGGTTTACCTAGTGTGGGGTCAGGACTATGTGTGTGACTGTTGGGTATATATATATTAAGACTAAATACATAATCATGAAGCTGCCCATATACATGGAGGAGTGTATGTCAAATTGTTAATTCCTAAATTGTCTGTTATAAATCACATTTTGTGAAACAGGCCCTAAACAACTTAACCTACCTATCACCTAGTTACTAGGTGGTAGGTCCCTCGTATGCCGTTTGAGTAGATACCACCGCTTTGTCTATTTCTGTCGCCAAACACCAGTGTGTTAGCGTTGTTGTCTTTCGGTTTGAAGGACATTGAAGCCGGTGCAATTACTGGGCATTATGAGACTTAACATCTTTCCGGTGCCATGGAGAGCTTTGTAACTCTCAAGTTCTGTGTGGTGACAGGTGAACAGACACAAGTCTGTTTATGGGCAGGCGTTGCACTTACCATAAGGCGGGCGACCCGCTCGTTCGTCATTCAATAAATCATAAAAAAAGTTAAATGATCGGATTTAACAGTGGATATGAAGAAATCAGTAAGGCTTATTCGACACATGAAAGAATTTAGATACTCTATGGGCGGTATGAATACGTCAAGATGGATTAAAACTGCTGACGTAGGATAACAGTTGAGTCTAACTGTTTGACGTGCTTTGATCTTAAAATTGATGTGCCTTCCATAATATATGTATTAGATAGTTGAACTACATACATAACTCACGTCTGTATCACAGAATTGTTAAGCATACATACGCACTCACGCCTGTAATCCCCGAAGGGGTAGGCGGAGGTGTAACCAGTACACCCACATTTCGCCGAGCGTATCTCCGTCCCATAATGTGATAGGGGGCGAGCCTACCGCCATACCGGACACAATTCCAGACTCCGGACTTATACTGAGCATTTCGTAATAGAACAAACCAATATCACTTTTACCCGTCCCAGGAATCGAACCCGAGACCTCAGCGTCAGCCTCAGTCGTAACGCGTACGCATAACAACTGCGCCACCAAGGCAGGTAGGCAGAGCAGTGCAAATAACATATTTACAGTTCGCAGAGTATATTTGCGTCTCATAATGTGATAGGTGGCGAGCCTATCGCCACATCAGGCATAAATTCCAATCCGGATAACTCACGTGTAATTCAATTCGGATTCAAAACTCAATTTTGATTGCCGAATTTGGTTTAAAACCAGGACCTCGCGGTTTCACACTTTAAGTCAGTTGTGTGTTGGGCATTAAGGGTCAACTAAGTTAAAGGCGAAAAGGGGCATTAATTTTTTTAAAAAGTCGGCATTAGATCTCGTTTAAGAATACATACGCACTCACGCCTGTAATCCCCGAAGGGGTAGGCAGAGGTGTAACCAGTACACCCACATTTCGCCGAGCGTATCTCCGTCCCTTATGTGATAGGGGGCGAGCCTATCGCCATACCGGGCACAAATTCCAGACTCCGGGCTGATACTGAGCATTTCGTAATAGAAAAACCCAATACCACTTTACCCGACCCGGGGATCGAACCCGAGACCTCAGAGTTGACCTCAATCGTAACGCGTACGCATTACAACTGCGCCACCGAGGCAGTCTAAGAAATATTTCAAAAACAACATTGCGATTTAGATTCTCCTAAACAACATCAGCACTATTACAAACATTGATACAGGGTTTATACCATATAGTTCGTGTTGGTTGTCATAATAACTAATTGATTAAAACCTAGTTTAACATTAGTCGTATGTTTTATAATACGGCCGCGTGGGTCCCTAAAACAACAAGAACTACGCAAACATTTTTTATCCACGTTTCTCTGCAGCAGCGATAAATCTAATGTCAAACTAATAATAGTCGTGAACAGAGATCGTAAACGTGCGAAACGGACGAAACCATAGGAATATGATGTAATTCCTACGAGCACATGATAGCCACCAGCTTCTGATGACACGCCGCGCCGTCTGTGAACATTTGATCGGCGTTTTTTTGCGTTGACACTATTCAATTTGGCAATTGGCACTGATGTAACAGGATTCATGTGTCTTTTTATTGTTTGTTTTGATAAGCGGTGATTTGGTATTTTTTGCTGAGATTTGCACATGTATTTGATGACACATGTTTGAGTATGTTTATGTGATGGCCGACTTTTGCGCGGTATATTTCGTTGGTCAGTAAGTAAGTGCTGTTAATGATTTGATGTGAGGTGATTGGGGATATTCGACTGAGCTTTGCAAATGTATCACATGTTTGAGTTTGATGGCCGTCTTTTACGCGATATATTTTCTTAGGTAGTTGTGCTATTTTCTTTGTTTTGATACGCCTAGAGCAAAGGGTGACCCTGTGGAAGGGGACGCTTGAAAACACAGCGGTCTAGCGAATCTAACTCAATGTGGCGAAGACCGGGTACATAAATACCTTCTTTTTTACAATCCTCTTGATATGGATATCAAATGAGTAAAATACGTTAAAGTAAGTAGCGTCATAATAATTCTAATAAGGCGACCGTGAAATGCAGGTTTTTAAAAAGATTTCATTATTTCCACTTTATTTTAAAAGGTTATTTTTACATTTTTAAATATAATATTTAAGTATCTATAAAAAATAAAACATTTAAAACTATAAAAATATCACCCTCCAATGGCGAAGCCTAGATTGGGTAAGCGACCGGTGGTCAGGACCCCAGAGTGAGGAACCTCCTCACAATGCGTACCGTGTCTAATAACACCGCTTTCTGAATCTGGCTCTTGAGCCAATGAACAATTGAGAGCTTCTGGAGATGTTAGTCGAAGCTCTTTGGTATTAGCCCGTTAGCAGAAACGACTATCGGGACAATGATTGTCGAGTCCACGTCCCACATGTCAGTAACCTCGTGTGCCAGGTCTACATATTTTGACATTTTGTCTTTTTCAGCTTTGACTGTTCGTCATGCGAAATGTTTGAAAAACAAGTATTGCCCACCGCGCTTCGATCTAATACCACAATATCAGGCTTATTGGCAACAATAGTCCAACAATATTTACTTATTATTAATATGCTTGTCAACGTTGTCTCCTTGATCCTGATGTTCTTAATTATAATTTGTTCTGTATTGATGTCTTCAAGGTTGTTGGTTTGTGTGCGGTCACTTACAATAGAACGGACATAGTTGGATGAGAATCAGCGTATCACAATTAATTTACGAGGTCCTCACGTGCAACTAGAAACGAATAAATGCAAATTGTGTCGACTGACTTGGACATTGTTCATCAATTTACGCGGTGTGATAAAATACACCACAATGTTCTATATATAACTAAATACTACTCACTCACTGAATGACTCATCAAATCCCACCAACTACTGAATATGGTCAGATGATAGTTTGAGTATACCACCCTGTCCTAAATGTCTAAATTTAACTCACGGTTCCGCCCGAGTGAATGGATAAAAAGTAACCTATGCCATAATTTAGCCCTTGGTCTACCTGTGTGCCAAATTTTATCCAAATCCATCCAGCCGTTAGGGCGTGATTGATTAATAAACATCTAAATTCTTAGTAAACTCACTAATATCCAAAATTTCACATTATTATAACAGACAGCCTCCGTGGTACAGTGGGTGAGTAACCGGCCGAAGCGAGAGGCCGTCGGTTCGATTCCCGCACCGAAACAAATGTTTATGTGATTCACAAATGTTTGTTTCTGGTCTGGGTGTTGTGGGAGTAAATCTCGTAGTGCCTGATACCCACGATACAGGTCAACCTAGTGTGGGATCAGGACTGTGTGTGTGTGTGACTGTTGTATGTTGAATGTGTATTTATTTATTTATTAGAAGAAGAAATAGGATGAATTTCTCAAATATTAAAATTTAAACGTCGCATTACCTATCCATTGCGAGGGGTTGGTGAAAACTTGTATCATTGTGTGTGTATAAATAATCTGATAAATAAAATCAAACAAAAGTGTTGTACAAATATTGTTAGCATAATGGAATAGTACTGTAAGATCAGCTGAGTCAAGATTTATTTCTATAACGCATTCCCGAAGGATTATGAGGGTTTTGTTCACAACCATATTCGAAACTATTCGAATGTACACCGAGTCAATATTTTTTTTCCATACATATGCACTCACGCCTGTAATCCCCGAAGGGGTAGGCAGAGGTATAACCAGTACACCCAAATTTCGCCGAGCGTATCGCCGTCCCATGATGTGATAGGGGGCGAGCCTATCGCCATACCGTGTACAAATTCCGGACTGCGCGCTGATACTGAACCTTTCGTAATAGAAAAACCCAATATCACTTTTACCCGACCCGGGGATCGAACCCGAGACCTCAGCCGTTAGCCTCAATCGTAACGCGTACGCATTACAATTGCGCCACCGAGGCATTTTTTCTCCGATTTCATTTAAAATTTTCCTCATCGGCCTTCTAGTACTTCCTTCTTGTTTGAATTTTCGGATACAAATATCAGATATTTCTCCTTGTATACTGTTTTATGAGATTGCATTTGATTGCATTCTGAGATGTAAGTGGGCCAAAGCCAACCTCAACTGCTCGTGGTACACATTGCTGATTAATGGACGAGGCAATGGCACAACTTGGTGCCCGTTGCGGGTCAGACGGCGGGTCGCCTAATACCAAATCAACTGTCAAATCATGATGGTAAAAGCGGACCCTGATATTAACACTAGGCAGGAAGTAAAATACTTAAGAAAGCTCTTTGCTAAGTGTGGGTTACAACTTACACCAAAAGTTAAAGTACATACGTACTCACGCCTGTAATAGTTGAAGGGGTAGGCAGAGGTATAACTAGTACTCCCACATTTCGCCAAGCTTATTTCCGTCCCGGGCACAATTGCAGACTCCAGGCATTTCAATAGAATAACTCAATGGTGGCTAGTAGTTATTGTAATATGCCTAATATTCCAGAATTATCAGTTCTACAATCTACAGAATTAGTATTTACTTAAAATTGTGTTCTCTAGGCCGTGTGACAGATATGTGGAAATGTAAACAGAACACATTCTATTGTACCGTAAAGGTTTATTTAAATAGCAAGATTTGTTTATGCGATGATAACAGATATGTTACGTGATTCTCCGCGGCTTTATGTATATCATTACATTTATTTTGTAATAGCTTTTGCTCACTGCTCCGTCCGCGTGATAGACCTTTTCCGGGATAAAAAGTAGCCTATATCCTAGTAGGATAGCTATTTGGAGTCAAATAGTCATGGAAATCAGTGGATGTTTCTAGCATAGGACTGGAATAAATGGCGTGTACAAGCGGAGGCTATATTATACTATGTATTTTGATATACGCTGATTATAAATATAGATTTGAAGTCGTATAGTGGTAGAGCCACACAAGCTCCGCGTACGACCATACCCACCAATAGACCCACTTGGCTGGGGTGATACCATTGTCTCGTAGAAAACCGACTGCAAGTGGCAGCTTGCTGGTGCATTTTCTATGCTGAGAGATTTCCGGAGGCTCAGAAATTCTGAATACTACAACAAGGGGGTCAAATGCCCAAAGCTAGCTGTCCTTGCTAACAAATTGCCTCGTCCGTTACTGTCCATAATACACCCACAATATCACAATATCAGAAGAATCATGGTTTATTTGCTGATTTTAAAGAATTCAAATTCAAATAATTTATTCTGTAAATTGGATCATAAATATCTCTTTTATATGTCAATCATTTTTTATGCTACATTACATTTACGACAGTATTTCGGGGCTAGCCATGAGAAGCAATGCCGAAACAAACTCATGGGTTATGGTCTCTTTTAATGTCCAGACATTGTTTTACAGAATTATGAGAGTGTAATTTACAGAAATTCCTGGATTGGCCTTTTCAAGAAATAAAATGTATAATGACTGCCTTGGTGGCGCAGGCTAACGGCTGAAGTCTCGGGTTCGATGCCCGGGTCGGGTAAAGTGGTATTGGGTTTTTCTATCACGAAATGCTCAGTATCATCCCGGAGTCTGGAATTTGTGCCCGTTATGGTGATAGGCTCGCTTCTTATCACATCGTGGGACGGAGATAAGCTCGGCGAAATGTGGGTGTACTGGTTACACCTCTGCCTAGCCCTTCGGGGATTACAGGCGTGGGTGCGTATAATTAACAAAGGGAATGGGGAATCTGTATGAGCCGGCCAATTCATGCTGTAGACAAAACTGTCTACAGCATGGCTCTACCACTTACAACTTGTACTTCTTCTTGGACATTATGCATATTGAATAGACGTTAGTAATCAGTCAGATAGTCTGATTTATTGAAGGGGATTTGACGCCCACGTCCCATTCCTTTGATACATGAAGCAGATACTGTTTGAAGGGAATGGATGAAGCTCGTGAAAGTCGTGCGAGTGTCGTCACGAACTCCTGTGAAAGCATGGTACCACTTGTAGGATTATGGTATAAAATAATTATGTATTAAATGTATTTTTTTTATAAGCTTGAATGCCGAGACGAGCATGTCGCTCGCCTGGTGGTAAGCGCCACGCCTGCCTATATACAGAAACAACGCCACACAGATCTTTGAATTAAAAAGCACTGCATGGTACTGGACTGCGCTCGTCATCCCGAGACGTTGCTAAGTCTCATAATGTCCAGTAATTTTACTGGCTTAAATGTCCTTTAAGCCAAGCCAGTGAAATTACTGGGCATTATGAGACCTAATAATTTCTATATCCCTGAACATAGTTTCTTCAATCATAACTAAGAAGTAAGAACCATTTCGATTAGACCGTCTATCAAATAAAAAACGCTCAAGCAAATCGATCCATTCAATTAGGCGCTACAATGCCACAGAAAAACTCATGACAAGCCTCTTTTCTGCATGCATGCAAAATGTTCAAGGATGTTGCGCCGATCCCACTGCCAGTGGGATGTAGGATTTTTAACCACGGATTTTCGGGTAACATACATGGAGGCTCAATAGATAGATATTGAGGTTCATTATTTATCTGCTTACGTTGTTCCACCGATTGTGTAACATCCTGTATAATAAATGTAGAGAATACAATATTCACTTATTTGAACAAGCGAGTGCAGCTGCGTTCAATCCCTAGTCAAAGTGGTAGATAATGAAGGGAGCTACGTTGATTAATTCATCTATGTAGTTTATGTAAATGATATTAAGCGGCCACGGGGCGCCTCGAGCCCGCACGTGAACCGTCCCGGGTTCGACGCCGCGCCGACGTCTTGTACTCATAAGTTAATGTAACGACTTAATTTATTTACATACGTAATACGCTCTGTTGGTTTTATCCAGCTTCTAATTTGGAATGTAGCTTTACCTATCGTTAATGTTTGTATTGTAAGTATAATTGTGGATCCGGTGGTACTTTTAAAACATGTGCCGTTTCGGTAAAGCTTATGGTCCATATCGACCCATAAAAAAAAAAAGAATAATACTACTTAACAATTCTGGAATATTCCTTAATAAAAATATTTATGCCTAGTGTATTTTGATGATGCTATGTAGGTATGTTATGTATACATTACTTGATATGATTTCTATACATAAGTTTCTTTATTTTGTAATGACTTGTCATAACCGCGATTTTAATTGCCTACATCATACTAATATTATAAATGTGAATGTAAGTTTGTTTGTTAAGCTTTCACGCGAAAACTACTTAACCGATCATCATGAAACTTTGTACACATATTCTTGGAGGTATAAGAAGTAACATAGGAGACTTATTATGAAAAAAAATATCTATTTGTTTGTTACGCTTTCACGCCTAAATCACTGAACCGATTTTGATGAATTTTGATGTAGAGATAGGTGGGACCCTGGAGACGGTTATAGACTACGTTTTATTTCGGAAAAGTCTATTCACGCGGGTGGAACCGCGAGCAAAAGCTAGTGATTAATTTTTTTTTTTTTTTTTTTTTTTTTTTTTTTTTTTTTTTTTTTTTTTTTTTTTTTTTACTAGCCCTTTATTATATACGTCCCACTGCTGGGCACGGGCCTCCTCTACTGAATGAGAGGGGTTAGGCCTTCAGTCTACCACACTGGCCTAATGTGGGTTGGCAGACTTCACATACCTTCAAAATTCTTATGAAGAACTTCTCAGGTATGCAGGTTTCCTCACGATGTTTGTCCTTCACCGTTAAAGCAAGTGATAATTAACAATTAATATACACATAACTTAGAAAAGTCAGAGGTGTATGCACTTGGGGCTGGTTTCGAACCTGCGACTTTCGTCTCGACAGTCCATACCACTCCCCGCTGAGCTATCACTGAGTGATTAATAAAACTATTTAATTTAATTTCAATGTAGAGCTTTGTTTTGTTGCATATTTGCGAAAATATTCGCGAAAAGGATCGCTAGCTATTCTCCTGCAAATTCTAAATATATCAGCGTTATGAAACTGCAATGTCATCATAGGGAATTCACATTGAGCCTTGTATTCATATTGTGGCGATTACTAGAATAATATGCCTATAAACATGATCTCATCTAAGCTTGTGGTTACAAGGCTTAAATACACATTACATACACATATTACAAGGCTATATAATGTATGTCATCAAAGAAATAGTTGAAAATAAATGAATTAAAAACACATGTCGTGTAATGTTTGCGTTCATTAGTAACAAAACAAGAAGCGGCAGTGGCGGACGGAAGCGGTGCACATGAAGCGTGCTAAGTGCTGGGCAGCGCTGGGCAGCGTGTCATCCAGTCGGCGCCCGCGCTACGTCCGCGCCCGCGCCGTGATAAAGCTCGCGATTTCGCGCTAGTCGGGAGCGTGCCGCCGAGCCGAGCGCACGTCACCCACCCGTAGCGCGCCCAACCGAGCGCGGATATCGTCATCCGGTCGCGTACGAGCATTCGCCCACGGCACGGACCCCGGATTCCCCGTGACGAGCCTGTGCGATGGTAAATAGTGTACTCATTCCAGGACACGCTGGACACTCCATGTCTCCTATTTCGGTATCGTATTACGCAATGTATTTTAATGGAAATCTTAATTCACCACCCCTTTGGATTTTGTACTTTTCTTATCAAATTGTAACTGAATTCGATTCATATTTAACACATTGTTTGGCTCGTCAAGTAATTTCTTATTCAATCGTAACGCCTTCGTTTGTGTTTGTATTTTGTTATTTTTTTGCTGCATGAGTAATGGTGTAGTGCATATGTTGGTCGCATCCTGAGTAAATAGGGCCAGGGTTAGCTGATGTGTCCCTTATCATAGTAGGAACCGTCCGAAGGCTATCCGATTTGCGCAATCTCCGCGGCCCATATCACGTCCGTCGCTAAATTCATATGTGTGGGAAACTTGTGATTGTAGCTTTAATTGTGATACGTGATTTGTACCGACACTAGCAGACGCTACTCCCACATCAACAACCATGTTTGTATCATATTCAGTCACTTTAACGTCTGCTACAATATAAAGTGATATTATAATAATAATAATAATACACCCAACAGTCACACACATAGTCCTGACCCCACACTAGGTAAACCTGTGTCGTGGGTATCAGGAACTACGAGGAACTTGCGGTCCCACAACACCCAGACCCGAGACCAATATTTGTGGTTCACACAAACATTTGTCTCGGTGTGGGAATCGAACCCATGGCCTCTCGCTTCGCAGCCGACTACTCGCCCGCTGCGCCACGGAGCTGTCGCATATTATGAGTTTGATTTTGAGTTTATGGCATTGTATCTCGGTTAATATATTCTGCTTTAAATCTTTTGGTTCTGAGAGCTTAATTAAGTCCTACCTGTTCTATAGTTATCGCAGCTTTCCTCGCTAGGCGATTTAATGTTCGGTAGATGATTAAAACTTGTCCCCTTTATATTGTGTCGTTAAAAAGGTATTTTAGTCATATATGTATTTTATAATAAAGAAATTTTGAAATATTTCTATATTATTTTGGTTGTTTTTGGTTTATGTGAATTTAATTTACTCAGAGTTAATGTGTTGGTAGAGTTGTAAATAGCGCAGTCAATTTACAAATAGTTTTTTTAATCAAATTCCAATAAAATCATGTTTTTTTATAGATGGAAATAAAATCCATAAAAAAGGTTGTCCGATCTGATAATCAATCACTGGACCTTTCATTATACATGAGCATTGAGCAGTAAAATAAGAAGCTAGATTTATACTTACACTTTTTTTTTAGAAGTTTTGTTTGGCATCCCAGAATTGCAAACATATTCTGTTCTGTCAAATGCTTTTTTTTCTCTGGTCATAGTAGAGTTATGTAAAACTTACATGAAGTGTAAAGTTTGTTCACGTGCTTCTACTTATACGAGTAATTAACAGCACCTTTTGATACATTAAAGGAACTCGCGGTAGGGTACATGATAAGTGAGAATGCGCTCCCACTTGAAATTAGAATGTCTGTAAGTCGTTGTGCGTTTAAGGTGAAGGTCCGACAGTTGCTGTTAAACCAAAGGGCGGATCATCACAACAGTAGTATATTATATATGTATGTATATGTATATACATATAAATATATATTTATATATATTATTAATTGTTTATATGTATATTATTTATTATTGTATGTATTTATGTACCTATATATGAATATTATATGTATCGTGTATGTAGCTTCTCTTTCTGTAAATTTATTTATCCTTATATTGTTTTATTTTAATGTATTAGTACCTATATTGAATATTGTTGTCTTTTTCTCTAACTTGGATCATTATTTTTGCACCTACCTTCTTCTATCTCTGCACCACCTTAGGTTGACTGGCAGAGAATGCCTCCGGCATTAAGTCCGCCTTTACATGACTTGTATGAAGTGTAAATAAATAAAAAATAAATAAATAAGTTGAGTAAATGAAATTTGGCCTAATACCCGTATCATACTAATATTATAAATGTGAATGTAAGTTTGTTTGTTACGCTTTCACGCGAAAACTACTTAACCGATCATCATGAAACTTACACATATTCTTGGAGGTATAAGAAGTAACATAGGATACTTTTTATGAAAAAATATATCTATTTGTTTTTTACGCTTTCACGCATAAAATCACTTAACAGGTTTTGATGAATTTTGATGTAGAGATAGATGGGACCCTGGAGACGGTTATAGACTACGTTTTATTTCGGAAAAGTTTATTCACGCGCGCGGAGCCGCGAGCAAAAGCTAGTAATATTATAAACGGATTTAGGCAATATCGTAAAGTATTTACCAATAATTCTCTTGAGTAGTCGTCAAGAGGTCAATACGGATGATGGAGATATTTTATCTCGCACGGCAAAGTGTAGGTAAACTGTACTTATAGTACAGTCCAAATAGAATTTTGACCGTCTTACGTCGAGGGACCTTGCGATCCTCGACGATCGCCAGAATTATGCCGTTCCGAAGTTACTTTATATACAATAGCTGTCACTGGAACGCGACTCGCCTGAACGAGCCTCTATGGCAGGATTTCACCGTGTGTCGATCGGTGTCCAGTCGGGTAAAACATGTTTCAGGTAAGGCACCTGAAACATATTTAATTTTGTACCCCCAGCAATTACTTATAAATGAGAATTCGGCTTATTCTGTTATGGATCCCAAATTCTTGCTCCCAGTGAGAGTCAGGTTTTAGGAATAGATTAATACAGACAGTGATTGTGATAGATGAAAGCATAGTCAGCCTTATCTTGCTTGATATTATGGGGAAATTATGGCGTATTATAAAATAGGATATACTAAACATTACATAGATGTAAAGCTTTTTGACGTTTCAACGATACTTTTACCGACTGTCCCTCTGCTGAATCCCTTATCTATTACTACAACAATATTGCAGTGACAATCATCATAAATATTAATATCTTTGTCCAGAGCAGAGTGATGGGTTTACAGCGCGTGCCGCGGCCACGTCCTTAGCCATTGTTTGCCATTTTATAGCAGTCGTTACTCTTTACTGCCGATATTTCTCGCATTGTCACTTAAAATTTATTTCTGTTGTCAAGTGTTAGTTGTAGGTTTACAGGTCGAACTAGTTAATTGTCTGTCTCTTTTGTATCTTACCTCACAACCAGTAGGTGAGTTGAGCATTGAAGCCAATAACTCAGAAGTGGCAGACTTTGATCAGTTTCAGTTGCCCGTCGGTAAAGTAAATAGACATACGGTTGATAAATTGAGTTTTTAATTCGACAACATTTCAACCCAGCCTTGATGGACTATGCCTTGATACTTCTCAGTCAGCAGAAACTTGGAATTATCGCTGGGGCCATTAATCGACACAAACCATTGTGTAAATATAGTTACTTAGTAACTAGAGAAAAGTTGCAATTTAGTTTAGTACTTGAACTATGCTTAAGTTGTATGACTGAGCTATAGCCATTTTATAGATTCGGAATGAAAAGCAGATCAACTAGAAACAGTGACCCTGGGTAAAGTCTGGACAATTCCAAGGAATTTTAATAAAGCATCTTCCAATGTGGTACATACTCTGTCGATTCTTACAGGTTCTGCTAACGTCAGGAAGATTATTTAGGTATTTTCCTTTTTGACTTTGTCACAAAAGGCGATTTACCTACCTAAACTGTTGTCGGCACAGCTGCATTCGGCAGCCGTGTCCGTGCGTCCTTACGAGTTTGTGTGCGTGTCCTGTTGACACACTTTGCACATATCGGTTTTTCGCTTGTAGGTCGCGCATTTTTGTTTTCGTCGGGATGATGAACAGTTAATGGGGTTTCATAACCGTTCTAATTTGTTGGGCGTTCTGATTGTTATTGTGGTTTGATTGGTCTACATGTTTTATTGTTCAGTGAGATTGTGAGATGGCACTATTATTGTTATTATGGATGTTCAATCGCTGGGCAAATTCTTTTATACCCTGTTACGTGTGACGAAAGTATACTTGTTGATAACTACCATCTAGAACCTAGTGTCATCTAAATATAATGACGAATTACACTGGTTTACCACAGAACGGGACATACCGAAAAGCATGGTAGTCACTATAACCGCTGGGGTATTTACAAAATATCTTTCAAACACTGCCTCGGTGGAGCAGTTGTGATGCGTACGCGTTACGACTGACGCTGACCTGAGGTCTCGGGTTCGATCTCCGGGTCGGTTAAAGTGATATTGTGTTTTTCTATTACTATGCTCAATATCAGCCCGGGGTCTGGAATTGTGCCTGGTATGGTGATAGGCTCGCCAGCTATCACATCATGGCACGAAGATACTCTCGGTGTAATGTGGGGGATTGGTTACACCTCTGCCTACCCCTTCAGGGATTACAGGCTTCATTCAAGGGATGATGGGAGGGTCCCAACACCTTCCATAGTTCCTTAACTTTTCACAATTATTGTTGCTTGGTTTGTCGATGGACCATTTGCAGTAGAAGTTAGCTTGGACCCCGGAGATGTTGTCCTGTCAGACATACAACAATTTATGATCATGATATTAACAGATGAACAACTAGTGAAACTAAATTAATAGTTCATGTGTAGAAATCTCTGTTTTCCTGAGATGTTTGTTTATTAGTTACCAGTGACGAATATAATAGGGTAGTTGACTAGATTTTTTTATTATTTAAATCAATAAGTTACGTTACTCAAAATCTATTGCAAAAAGAATTTTATAAATCGGACCAAAAATAAATAAGTTAGAAGCCATTCAAATCCTGTAGAAGAGGTAATTGTCAAATGATAGACGACGCAAACTTTGACGTCACTGTGTAAAATGTTCATTATGGTGCACGCGTGCAAGCGAGATAGTGAGATATCCCTACTACGCACCCACTTTTCCTCATAACAACATTTAAAGACATAACTGCGGGCACATTGCTGAACCAATTTTGATTGTGTTTTAATAAAAGGGTTTCTTTTGCGTATCATTTTCTGTTGCTTATAAAATAATGTCTAAAATTCAATATAGGAAACTACCCTATTATAGGACAGAAAGGATGGTTAACTACAGCTACGAAGAATTAAATGTTTAGTATTTAACATCGTCATTGATTTAGATTTTTCTTACAATGTGGGTGGGAATAAACACATTTAACTTTATATGTTTATATAGAGTGCATTTTAAATAGTTTATAGCACAGGATGTTACATTCTGAACCACTTAATACGTAACAACGTAAAGCCCACGCTCCTAACACATTTCTTGTATTCGTACTGTACTTATTATCTATTTTCAATCGTGATTTATATACGTGTGCCGATTTGCGAAGTTTCGACCTGTTTAGACAACTTAAATACCGCTCACACGTAATTGAAAAATTGATTTTGTTCGTGGTTTCGTTTCTCTGGTGCATTGAAGTCAGATTTATCGTGACTTTTTGTGTGTTTATATTATGGAGGCGAACGAACAATTGGGTCAATTGTTTTTTTTATTAGCTTGAATGACGAAACGAGCTGGTCGCTAATCAGGTAGTACAGGTATACTCCATAAGAATTTCGAGGGTATATGAAGTCCTAACCCGCCTTAGGTTATCGTGGTGGACTAAGGCCTAACTCCTTACATTAGTAGAGAAGGCCCAAACCGTGCAGAGGGACGTATATAATACAGGACTAGTATTATTAAATTGACTAACCAGTCTCAAAATGTCAGTATTAGCAAATTTTTTAATGGAACTTCCGACAAATGTACCATGAACTGCTACGTCTAGTTGTCACGAACGCATTAACCCGACATGGTTCAAAATGATTGGTTGACTGGTTATCTACTAACTGACAGTGCAACATGACCTCTGAGTTACTCAACTTGGATAGTCTTCCAACCAGTGTTGCTAGATCTCATGTCCAATATATCTACTGATTTTGCTAAGAACTACCGATTCTGTAATAAGATCTGTTTTTTTTATTATAAGTTTTGTCAGTGTGGTTTTCAGAGCTCGTTAGCATTGTGTGGTTACAAATCCTATTTTTTTTTATTAACTTGAGTAACGAAACGAGCAGGTCGCTAATGGTAAGCGCCATGCCTGCCTATAAACAGAAGCAACACTACACAGAACTTTGAATTACAAAGTACTGCATAATACTGGACTGCGCTTGTCACCTTAAGACGTAAAATGTTAAGTTTCATAATGCCCAGCAATTTCAATAGCTTTAATGCTCTTTAAACCAATACTCAACAGTGCTTTTACACTGCTGCTTGGTGGTAGAAATAGACAAACTCGTAGTACGGACCCAGACAATCTCGCATACGAGAAACCTACCACATGTATCATTTTAGATGCTGCCTATGATTACTGGTTGATTGTTTAATTACGAGTGCATTTGCATTGCTTATTTATGTTTACACGAACTAATTGAATGTGTGAAGAAGCAAGGAAATGAGGGTGATTGCTGAGATCAAATTTGTCTAGGCGGTGATGGAACAACTTATTTTAAGAAATTACTATTGTCGGAAAATAGGTACGCACTTCGGCCTATCCTGGGCAGTCTGCTCGGCTGCATTCGTAGGCCAAAAAAAACCTGGGACACGGTTTTATGTATTTTGTGTGTCGCAAGGTCGGCAAACAAGCAAGTGGGTCACCTTATGGCGATGGATAACCACCGCTCACGAAAACCCACAAAACAAGTAAAATCATGGATGGTGTTCTCGATCTTGAGAGAAAACGGGTAAATGATTTTTTTGTAAATCTCAGTCACGACATAAAACGCAAGAGCAAGTTATAACTTCACGTCAGTGTTTTAGTAAGAGTGTTACCACCCCGGTTGAGCTGTATCTTTCATGTTGTAGACAAAACTGTGGCTCTACCACTTATTATCTCTTCTTCCACCTACCCTTACCCCAGTCGCAGTGGAGTAGGCTCAACATGTTTTTTAATACATGTTACAGATTTGGCTTGTAGTTTTTATGACTGACCGCCTGCCTGACGTCAACCCCTATGGGGAAAAAACTCGCAGACCCGAAACAAATATTTTTGGATCACTCAAACATTTTGTCTCGATGCGGGAATCGAACCCGTGGGCTCTCGGTTCACAGCCGGCTATTTGCCCAATGCATCACGGAGGTTATGTGCCAGTTATGTACATATAGTATGTATATGTATTGTCTTTCCGTTGGGTCACATCTTATTCCATGTTTAGTATATTTTTTTAAATTGACTCGTGTATTTTTCATTTGCCGATCAAATATTATTTCAGGTGATTTTTAATAGACTGCGTATGTTATTTGTGTATTAAATATAATATTTTAGCAAGTAGTTCATATACAATGAAACTAAATATTAATAAAGCTTTATTTTTTTTCGAATTTCGATGTCACTGTGCGTAGGCAGGTGACTGAGAACTATGGGGTTACGGATTCTATTACCTTAAGTAAATATCTGGGTAATCTTTATGCTTCAATGTGTTGTGTTGAACTAAGTTCTCTGATAACTAACTTTTTGTTATTTACGCAAATCTTAGCCCATGTTTCCATACTGATATTGTGTGATAGTAAATATACTTACATATCGAATTGAGAACTTCTTCCGTTTTTCGTCAGTTAAAAACGCTGTTGTTTTATAAAAACGAATGATTACCATCATTACGTATACTACCTTACTTTGAACAGATAGAACAAACTGCCCAACGTCAATAGTGTATGCAGTGTTTATTGCTAAACGTAGACAAATGAACCTACAATACGCCTCAATACAGAATACCCCTGCTTACCAAGCTTGGTACAGTCTGGTACCTAAAGACACTATTGCATACAAAGCGGACGCATCTCTAACGTCGCGCGGCGCGGTCTCTTCGATCTCTTAAGACGCGATTTGTCGCACGTCCATTGGTAGATTAACTCTGTTGTCCAATTAAAACGCTTGTCTCGCCTTTAGATTCTATTGTTGTCTGGTAGATATCGTTTTTAGCAATATGTAGTACCATGTATTGGAATATATTACATTTTTATTTTTTTACTATCCCTGCATTATATATATGTCTCACTGCTGGACACGGACCTCCTCTACTGAATAAGAGGGGTCAGGCCTTAGTCCACCACGCTGGCCTAATGCGGGTTGGCAGACTTCACATACCTTCAAAATTCTTATGAAGAACTTCTCAGGCATGCAGGTTTCCTTACGATATTTCCTTCAACGTTAACGCAATTACATGGTTATAAGGTTCTATTTTTATTGTTTTAATAGTTTACAATAAAGACGTATCTGTCTATCTACGATTGGATTCATTTTAATTTACACTTTTATTCACAAACCTTAGTATAAAGTCTCATAGTGCGTAGAGTGCATAATAAGTGGTTTTTGGCACCAACCAAAAATGGCCCAATCATTTATAAAGAAATTTACGCATAAGTAGTAAAGAGCTCAATAAGCGTGAGTCGCACCATCGCGTTGGTTAAAGTTATTATTTAACATGGTCGATGTCATATACAGATCTTGTTTTTTGATAGTACTTGGGCCACCAACATCTTAGGCACAAGCCCAACCTCACCTGCACACTCTGTTGATTAACGGAATTGTGAGGGTGAGGTGGCGCGGCGGGTCGCCCCATACAATAACACCAAACACTGTAAAATCTATGGAACGTGAAGGCGGGCCTTGGCGTAAATCTGGTATAGCGACAGTTAGAAAGAAAGTTGTTACAAAAACTTTAATCGACAGTCGGTGCACTGAATACGGGCGTTAGATGATGTGGCGTATCTATGCTTACTAGTCTGTGCTAGGCCATGCGTTTACCAGGTCTTGCATTAAGCTATCTACATTAGTAAGTGGTCCTTTCATGTAATGCACACCAAGCCCGCTTCCTACTCGATCAAACAACCCTTTGTACTGTAATGGACGATATATACTTCCACATTCCTTTCATTTACTATAGGATTCATCAGAACGTTAGCAAGGCAAATATTTGTTTCGGATATGGGAAAGTTTATATTAGTTCCTGATGGTACCCACGCTAGATGTTGTAAGTGGTAGAGCCACGATGTAGACAGTTTTGTCTACAGCATGAATAAATAAATAAATACACCCAACAGTCACACACATAGTCCTGACCCCACACTAGGTAAACCTGTATCGTGGGTATCAAGAACTACGAAGGACTTGCGGTCCCACAACACGCAGACCCGAAACAAATTTTTGTGGATCACAAACATGTCTCTCAGTGCGGGAATCGAACCCACGGCCTCTCGCTTCGCAGTCGGCTACTCACCGCTATGAATTGGCCGGCTTGATAGGGTTTTTACCGCTGTCTCACAAAAAATCGACGTGAAGTAACATCTTGCTATTGCGTTTCTTACGGTGAGTGAGATATACCTTTCCAATCCCATAGTTATCCCTTCCTTTAAGGTCGGCAACGTGTTCATGATTCTTCTGGTAATGTTGATGTTGAACACCGCTGGAGATTATATACCACCAGGTGTACTTGCTCGTGTACTTAATGCTATAAAAAAGGTGATATAGGGCCTGATAAGAGCGTATAGATAAATCAAGTAATTATTCAAGTCGCTCACGAGAGCCTTTCAGGCGTGATGTTAATACGTTGACTGCGGTCCTATATCAACGTGTTATGCAGGACACCACACCGGGCTGGTGGACTGAGCTGGTGGTGGGGAGCTTAAGGATATTTTACGTAATTATTCCACATGTTATGGCCATGCTACGAATATGGTATCTGATGAACATTATCATACTAATAATATAAATGTGAATGTAAGTTTGTTTGTCACGCTTTCACTCGAAAACTACTTAACCGATCATCATGAAACTGTACACATATTCTTGGAGGTGTAAGAAGTAACATAGGATACTTTTATGAAAAAAAAATATTGTCTGTTTGATACACTTTCATGCCTAAATTTTGATGAATTTTGATGTAGAGATAGTTGAGACCCTGAAGACGGTTATAGGTCTATTCACGCGGGCGGAGCCGCGAGCAAAAGCTAGTTAAAAATAAAGTTACCCGTGTAGGTACACTAAGATCAGCACAGATCAGATCAGAACAGTCACGGCACTCCTCCACGGCTCCTCTATGGATCCTTCTCCGTTTAGTATTATTGAGATTAATTATAAAAATATCACAAAAGAAAGATGCTAGGTAGAACTCAAAGCACTTCTACGGGGTTGATTTTGTCGTCACCGGGAGAATTTAAAAATAAACATAGTATGCGTTCAATAATAAAATGAACAATCCATAGTATGGACACTAAGCGCTAGGCGCTTTGGTGAAATAAGTTTTTGTTCAATGATGAGAATTTGTCGCCTGGAGCAAAGCCTTGTTTGACCTTCTACATCCGGAACTGATTTACCTAAGAATTGAGTTTTAGCAATGACTAGTCCGAATTCGACACGTGAGCATATTTCCAGTAATCAATAGCAAAGTAAGAATTCATAGTGAATCCCTACAAATGAAGCGTATTGAATCAATCGGTGCCGGCGACTGACCGACTGACTGACTGACTAATCTTCGACACTGGCTACCGCTCGTGCAGCGCAACCTTTAGCCTCCCCAATCGGATTACTCAACTGATATTAATCATTGTGTATTTTTGGGATTTCTTTGCGTTTGTGTAACCTAGTTTGTAGTTACGCTGTAGATAGTTTTGTCTACTGGGCCAGGCCGACCACTGCAAGCGAGCCGTGGCGAGCTACTGTCTCACAGAAAACTGACGTGAAGTAACAGCTTGCAGCTTGCAGTATTATATTTCGCAGGGTAGTGAGATATTCTGAGGCCCAAATCTACCTCCTTTTTCCCAATCCCTTAATTTTCCCTTTCCTTTAAGATCAGCAACGCATCCATGATGTCTCAGCTATTGTGGATGTTCATGGGCGGTGAAGATCACTTACCATCAGGTGACCCACTCACTCGTCTTTCGGCCTCTACTATAAAAAAGTGCCGTTGTACTACACAGACTGAATGCTTTTTCACTATAGTTTAAACTTCGTAATTATTATTGTTCAGGTTGAACTTAGCGATCCTTTGGAATAAGACGAATGGACCTATTTTACACAACATTTATTTTAGGACGTTTTAGTTGCTTCATTGTATTTTCCGTTGACATGCAATTGTGAATTTCATATTTAGTTTATGGATGCCAAAGCTATTGTAAAGTGAATATCTTTTCTAATAAAAGGAATAAATGTACTTGAGGTATATGCGACCGAGACAGGAGAACGCGACGTGCGGCCGTATCCAGACAATTTCATACAAAGGTTGTGTTGCTATAACCTGTCACGCATTGCGATTTCCCTGTCTTGATGGCGTATCTCAAAACAGGTCTTTAGGATTAGAGAGGATTTATAATTTTATCCTTTTTCGACTATGAGTCATTACACATTATGAGTTATTGTTATCCTTTTTCGACTATGAGTCAGCAGTTTCAGGGTGCTACATATTATTTATAACGTTGTAATAACAAATGATGTTAAAAAGTGAAATCTCGTATTCCAGTGTTTTTGTAATAAAATAGTAGCCCGTTGTAGTATGATGAGTATGCAGGAAGTAATATACAAGTAGGTAGGTGTTTATAATAAAATCACTGACTCTTTGTTCAACGCAGCCGCGCCGCGCCGTTCGTGCTGTAAATTAAAATTCATATTGTACGAGTATTTACTATCGCTTGCGACTGAGTTCGTCAGCTCTACATGATCACCGCACGGCGAAAACGCACGTAGTTTTTTTAAACTTGGTCCGGCAAAGTGAATACACGCATACGGCACCTGATGGAAAGAAAGCACAGTGCAGTCGAATGTCCTGTCTGGAGTAACTAGACTAGCTAGCTGTGGCGGGAATTTTAGTTTTACAATGTGTATGATGGTCGTTATTAAGTGAAGACTTAAAGACTAAGTGATATCTCTTGCCCATCACCAGCTCGTTTATGACCGTTAGCTGCATGGGTCTAGTGGCAGCGTACTTAGGCTGCAAACCGTGAGGCCTTAAGTTTGAATCCCAATAGAGCATAAGAGCAATCGTAAGGGTGAATATCAACACACGTGGTCTGCCCGGTTGGTATACTTATTTCCGAATCGGCGATATAGGTCTATAAAACACTATGTGATGGAAATACCGTTCGCAATATGTGATAGCATTATTTATATTTACAACTCCATTTTATCTTTTTGCTTAATTTCGTTGCTTGATGAAACAGCTTAGTGTCTTCAGAGAATCCCTGATCTTCAGTACTTGTGTCAACGAAACACTTCACACTATTACTCTTGGCGAACAGAAGTTATGGTAGGCGAATGTGGGTGAGATTAATTAGACAAATCAAAATGTTTATTTAGTAATTAGGCCATCAGTGGCGTTTTTATATTTGAATTCACCCGTAGCTTTGGAAGAAGCACCAAGTATCCCAAGGTCTTTTGTTTTTTTCTCTAGTGAATAAAAAAGTATATTATTCGAGTGTAAATGGGCCACCAACATCTTAGGTCCAAAGCCAACCTCCACGTGGTAAAGTCTGCTGATTAACGGACGAGGCAATAGCAAAATTTGGTTCCCGTTGCATGTTGTCGGGTCAGATGGCGGCTCGCCCCACAAAATACCAAACCCACCTTCAAGTCATGATGGGTACTATCACAATAAACGCAGACCCTGGCATTAGACCGAGATAACGCCAGGTAGAAAGAAAGAAGAACGGCATATTATGTTTTAGGTACGTTATTGAACCAATTGACTGCCTCGGTGGCCCAGTTGTAATGCGCACGCGTTACGACTGAGGCTGACGTTGGGGTATCGGGTTCAATCCCCAGGTCGGATAAAAATAATATTGGGTTTTTCTATTACGAATTGCTCAGTATCAGCGCGGAGTCTGGAATTGTGGCTGGTATGGCGATAGGCTTGCCCCCTATAACATCATGGGACGGAGATACGCTGGGCGAAATGTGGGTGTACTGGTTACACCTCTGCCTACAGTCGCGAATGCGTATTGAACTAATAATCATTTCTGAGTTTCCATCAGGGGTTTGTATGTCAAATTGAAGCGTAATGGCCTTGACCCAATAATACATGCTCGATTGAGATACGGTTAATTTCGTCATATCCACATATTTATATACCGAGAGATAATGCCGCCTTTATCTTCTTAAAAACCACGACCCCGGTCGGACCTCACATTTAGTTTAAAAATGTCGATTTACTGTGGTTATACATATACTACACAGTACATAATATATGTAAAATGTTATCATTATTATGAATGAATTTATTTAATGAATTAGGACCGGTGGTTACGAAGTTATGCCTCTGTTTTGTTTAACATATGATTATAAATAGGAATACTGACATTTTTATCTGCGGAAAATGTAATGATCATAAATGTTGTTCGATGATAGATTTTATGGTGGAAATATTATACTGAAACGACTTCATGTTACGTACTTTCGATGCCTGATTTGGATTTTTTTAAACAGGTTATAGGCCTTGGTTATTTTTACGTTTTTAGGTCGTAGAACTCATCTTGGACAGCTCCGTGGCGCAGCGGGCGAGTAGTCGGCTGCGAAGCGAGAGGCCGTGGGTTCGATTCCCACACCGAGACAAATGTTTGTGTGAACCACAAATATTGGTCTCGGGTCTGGGTGTTGTGGGTTGGCAAGTCCCTCGTAGTTCCTGATACCCACGACACAGGTTTACCTAGTGTGGGGTCAGGACTATGTGTGTGACTGTTGGGTGTATTATTATATATTATATTTATGGTCGAAGGTAGAATTAGAGTGGTGCTGATTTCCTGTTCATTGGTTCCAAGTACAGTTCTTGACACAGGAACCGGGTATAAGAACCGGGTGCATGCTTTTAGGATATTTATCTCAACTATACCTGATTTTGATTACCAATCCAGTTTCAAGTTACATTTAATGATGAATTTTGACCAATTGCCAATTTAACAGCTTCCGTGACGCAGCGGACGAGTGACTTCTTGTAGGACGAAAGACAGTGACATCGATTCCTGCACCGACACACATGTTGGTATGATCCACAATTTTTTTTTCGGGTCTGTGTTTTGTGTCATCGAAAGTCCCTCGTGGTTTAGGATGGCTACGATACAAGAATCCTATCTTAGTGTGAGCACGCTGTTGACACTTTTGTCTATAGCATGTTAGGGCCGGCTTGAAATAACCCGGTATTAACACAATCTCACAGATATCCGACGTGGCAGGTCGCTGTTGCGTTTCGTACTGTTAGATTACCGGAGGCTCAAATTCCCCTCCCCTTCTTAATCCCATTCCTTTCCTTTAAGGTTGACAACGCATATACTATTGTTTTTAGCAAGTGAAGCGAAGCAAGCAAGCTAGCAAGTGGGTCACTTGATGGTAAGTGATATCCACCGCCCACTAACGTCCACAATATCAGAAGAATCATCATAGATGCGTTGCCGACTTTAAAGGAAAGGGATACTTAAGGGATTGGAAATAGGAGGAGGTTTTAGGCTTCCGGATATCTCACTCACCGTACGAAACGTAGCAGCAAGCCGCTACTTAATGTCGATTTTCTGTGAGACCCGGTCGAAATGGCCCATTCGTGCTTTAAACTATTTACAGCGTGGCTCTACCACTTAATTCTTCTGGTACCTATTGTATTGTGGGTGTTTAAGGGCGATGGAGATCACATACCATCAGGCTAACTACTTTGCTCGTTTGCTGGCATTTGGTAACAGAAGTCACGACTGTGTGTTTGACTGTTGGGTATATAAAAAAAATACTGGTCCTGAGAATCGAACCTAGTTCAAGTTGACTTACAAGAGCAATAAAAGCAGCTGAGTAAGCGCCAAGCACGTGTTACCTTAAACTAATTACAAGCGGAGCTCGACACTCCGGTCTCCGGCAGTCACACACGCGCCGCGCCGCGCTCCATCAATCATATTCACGACTCACGATCATGCGGGGTTGACAGCCTTATTGTAATTAGGTCGCGTTTGTTTTACTTATCTGTAACCTGTGCTGTGTGTGTGCGTGTGAGGACATGCAGGTATTTTTTTTCGTTTTATATTGTGATTTTTTCGCCTCATTACCCCATTGGCCTCGTCCAATGGCAGCCTATTTATTAGGCTGTAAAGCCATAATAAGGTTCAAATTCAAGGCCGAATTCATAATTTATGTTTGAGTTTTCGAATCGAAATATCACGTATGAGTTGCCCGTCATTGGAATTTGTGCCCAGTATGGCGGTAGATTCGCCACCTCATTCGCCAATTGTATTTGGACTGCATTTATCTTATAATTAAGTACAGTGTAGTTACTTTGCCCATCGAAATAAGATGACAAGAAATGTAACTCAAACAAAAAATGACACCATCAAAACTCTGTGCAAGGGGGTAGGGCTATAAAAGTCTGTGCAGCTCGTTCATTCATCAATTCATAAAAAATGATTCATTCAAATTTTTTGCGCGGTGCAGAACGTCGTATCTCGATTTAGAAATTTAATATTTAGACATTAACTTTTATGAAATAAAGTTGGTTTTGAACGTTCATTATTTTTTTTTGCGTGTATGAGTGTAACGTGTGATTTTACCTTTGCATGTGTAAGTAAGTGGAGCCGTATTTTTGGCAGATTCATATGAGATTTATCGTTCTAGTTATCTTATTTCGATGGTTGCTATATAAAAACTCCTAAAGATTATTTACTTTTTTTTAATAGTATAGGTCGGCAAACGAGCATGTGGGTCAACTGATGGTAAGTGATCTCCACCGCCCATGTACGCCCACGATACTAAAATAATCATGGGCGCGTTGCCGACCTTAAAGGAAAGGGATAATTTAGGGATTGGGAAGGGGAGGGGACTTTGGGCCTCCGGATATCTCACTCATCGTTCGAAACGCAGCAGCAAGCTGCTATTTTACGTCGGTTTTCTGTGAGACAGTGGTAACGACCCGGACGAGCCGGCCCATTCATGCTGTAGACAGAACTGTCTACAGCGTGGCTCTACCACTCAACGTCTTACTGACGCCTTCTTTTTATATAGTAAGCATTCTACGAGAAAATGAATGTCGAAATAACTTTTTTGACATTCCATCATGGTGTGTGCAGCTCGCGCCTGCCAAGGAATGTTATTGTATGCGGATTCCACACTTCTGCTAGTTGACAGGGCTTAACGTGCGGAGGATTATTAAGTATAGAGAATTATCTATAGATATTTAAGTGTTGATGAAAAACAGTTATAAAGAACGCTGACTCGCATAATCCACGTATGAAAGTTGGATCAATCACGCTTCGCTGTCTGTACGGGGTTCGTCGACACCATGCAACTCTACCATGGGTTTTTGACAATTAAATACGTGTAGTAAACGAGGAAATTATGTATGAGAGCGATCAGTTTCATTATTAAATATGGGCAGTACGTTTCTTTATACTTTTCGTTAATTTAACGTCATGGAAAACTTGGGTAAATTGACACGGACCGCGGTATAAGATTGAGGGATACACAGGATTTGTATAAAATGGCATAGAGAATATTTGGTGGGGTTTGGTTTGTCTTTGGAGTGACAAGCGACCAATATGCGTAGTGCGAGTTTTATCGATATCTATCACGTCATCCATATTCAGGTAAGTAATATTATGTTTGCCAGCTTATGTGGTGCACTGGGCGAGTAGCCGGCTGTGAAACGACAGGCTCGATTCGATTCCCTCACGATTCAAATGTTTGTGTGATCCATATATATCTGTTTCGGGTTTATGTATTGTGCGACCGTCACTCGTTCGCACAGTCACTCGTTCCTGATACCCACGATACAGATTGGTTAGCCTAGCTATAAACTATTTGTGTGACGGTTGGGTATATTTATTTATTAACTAGCTATCGCGCGCTGTTTCACCTGCAACATATAATATATGTTGCAGGTGATATAATATACCGGGTTATAATATAGTGCGGAATGTCACTGACGCTCGTGGTCATCTTTATTTGTCGCGCACGGAAACTACTTTTAAATTATCCTGTCAAAGTGATTACACTGCACATGTTAGTATGGTGCAGTCCAAATATAATGGTGCAGTATAGTCAACTATATAGTGACTGCCTCGGTGGCGCAGTTGTAATGCGTACGCGTTACGATTGAAGCTAACGCTGAGGTCTCAGGTTCGATCCCCGGGTCGGGTAAAGTGGTATTGGGTTTTTTTATTATGAAATGCTCAGTATCAGCTCGGAGTCTGGAATTTGTGCCCGGTATGGCGATAGGCTCGCCCCCTATCACATCGTGGGACGGGGATACGCTCGGCGAAATGTGGGTGTGCTGGTTATACCTCTGCCTACCCCTTCGGGGATTACAGGCGTGAGTGCGTATGTATATGTATAGTCAAACAACAGGAGGCTTTGCTTTTCTCAATGGTTGACAGTATTATGCCAGCCTTTTTAACTCAATATACACCTGCTGACGCGTAACGTGTCATTAAATGGTGGCTTTCAAAAGTTCTGGTGCTATATGCCACGGTTTATTGCCAGTCTGCGGCCGATTTTTGATTACGGTTAACATTAGGTGCGGTTATTTAATGCGTGTGTTTACATTGTATTTTATGGTAGTGTAGGATTCTCACTCGTTATGGTATAGTTATGGCGTTTTGTTGATTCTAATCTGATGTTTACGTTTTTTAGTATTACTGTTTGGCATCTTTGCTCGTTTTTATTTTTGGCGTTGTTGACTGTATTATTACAACTGACTTTTGCTGGTGGCCCCGCCTGCATAATTGTTAAAAAGTAGCCAATATCCTAATCCATCATGGTCTACATGTGGGCCAAATTTCATCGAAATCCGTTCAGTTGCTAAGGTAATCATAATTTTGTTTATGTTAATAAATCATTATTAACATACACAAAATTACATACGTCTAAATTCTCACATGTATAATATTAGTAGGATCCCACAACTTACGTGGCGCAGTCTAGTAGCCGGCTGTGAAGCGAGAGGCCGCGGGCTTGATTCCCGTACCGAGACAAATGTGTGATCCACTAATATTTGTTTCGGGTCTGGGTGTTTTCTCCCGAGAGACGCTGAGGTCAGGCAGGCGGCCGTAAAAACTACAAACGTAATCTTTCTGTAACATGTGTTTTTATTTCTGTTACACAAATAATAAATAATACATCGTACAGTATATTAAAACCTAAGAAAGGTTTTAAAACCTAGATACAGTTTCTCACATTAAATAAACAACTTTAAAAGCATGTTGCACCGATCCCACTGTGAGTGAGATAAGGGCACGTGGAAATAGGATAGTAGGATCCTTAACCATTTCTTCACCTCAAAAGTATTTTAGCGTATGTCATATACATGTAACTTAAACTAACTATGAAGAGAACTACTATAAGAATATTTTATAAAGCGGATATCTGGCTCACAATTCAACACACATGTATACATGTGTCAAGTATACATTAGTCCTAGACCTCATTTAAAAATTCAATACAATGTGTTCGATATTTCCTCGGCATATAAAAGAAAGTAATAATTTTGTAAACATGTAAAACGCGTGGGTGTTTAGATATTTTGTCCCAATTTCACGTGCTGAATATGTGAACATAAATATTTGAGTTTGTAGAGCTGTAGAGCGCGTATTTTTGATACTTGTTTAGGAATTATTCTCAACTAGCATTTGTATGTCATAAGGGAGGTTATTTTTTTAATTTTTTTTTATTAGCTGAATGACGAGACGAGCAGGTCGCTCCCCTGATGGTAAGCGCCACGCCTGGTCATAAACAGAAGCAACGCCACCGGACCGCTCTTGTCACCCCAAGACATAAGGTGTTAAGTCTCGTAATGCCCAGTAATTTCACTGGCTTCAATGTCCTTCAAACCGTAACACAACAGTGCTTACACACTGTTGCTCGGCGGTAAAAATAGACAAAGCGGTGGTACCAACACAGCCGGCATCTCGCATACGAAGGACCTACCACCTTGTAAAATAAAGTTATGAGGAAAATAAAGTGGTATGAATCATGGACGTACCCATGGTGGGGAGAGGAGGGGTGCTTGTTCTGAGTACACGAATAATCTGCCTCGGTGGCGTATTTGTAATGTATATGTCACATTATTTCGATGATATTGCCATACTCGGTGAAATAGACATAAGAAATAATACACACTATACGCATATATAAACATAATATTCGCCTAAGAAGCCTCTATTGTAACAAGCAAACATGACCTTAAACATTTTTCCGCAGCATAATATGCTTTATTATGCTGCGGAAAAATGCATATATTATATCAAATTTTTTATAGCTTAGTCTCTCGAATTACTTGGTAGGTACATTATACAGGAATAGGCCGTTCCAAAACAAATTAATTACATTATCAATTTATTTATCGGACGCCGCCCACGTAAGTTAATAATTAAAAACCCTTAATCAACTCTACTGTGTAATTAATTGGGCCCAGTTCGGGATCGTGATGCTTCTATTTTCTTTTATAGATAATACGGGACCACCTGTATAGCCAGAATTGTTTCAAAAAGTTTCTATGAGTTACTTGCTATAAAGCTAATTTTATATTTAAGTAAGCAGTGATAGCTCAGTGGGGACTGGTATGGACTATCGAGACGAAAGTCGCAGGTTCGAAACCAGCCCCAAGAGCATACACCTCTGACTTTTCTAAGTTACGTGTATATTAATTGTTAATTATCACTTTCTTTAACGGTGAAGGAAACATCATGAGGAAACCTACATACCTAAGAAGTTCTTCATAAGAATTTCGAAGGTATGTGAAGTCTGCCAACCCGCATTAGGCCAGCGTGGTGGACTAAGGCCTAACCCCTCTCATTCAGTAGAGGAGGCCCGTGCCCAGCAGTGGGATGTGTACAATACAGGGCTAGTATCATTAATTTTTAACCATTTACTGCGTACATTGACGTTGTCACTGCGGTGAGCATAGATTTTATAGTGCGCATTGGAGCGTTGTGCTGAATTTTGCGCTTAATCGCGGCACGGAAGGCACATACGAAGTCAATAGGTATATTATTTGTGGTTGGAGAATTGATCAGTCAAAACTCTGAACATGTATTAACTCCAATTGAATTGAAATAAACTCCATAAGAGCCATAATAATTTCGTCAGAAGTCACATTGGGATTTCCTTATAGTGATAAGTTTTTTGTTAACCTACAATATCCTACGCCAAGTATTATTTATCGTTTTTTTATTTGAAATAAGCATTTTAATACCAATATTACTGTACCTCCTAATTTTCAAAGATTTTCTACATTTTTGTATGGTATTTATCTAAACGTAAGGGCTATCGATCAATGATGTGTATTGTGTGTTTGTATATTACATATGTATGTGTGTAGATTGATCGTAAGAAGTTAGCGGCGCGGGCGCATCGGCGTGCGTTAATAATCGCTCAATTGGGGGCACTCGACCGATCGCTTGCTTAGCGCACATACCATGCGCGGGCGGTTTTATATAAATAAAAAGAACTGCTTATTGGTCTTGTGGCAGTCAATTTAGACTATAATGCCGGTAGGGGCTTGGATTGGATCCCCAGCTTTGGCAAATGTTTTCGGTTCGAAAATTGCCTGTTAAGTGTACCATACGGCGAAAGCATAGAAAACTGTCGAATAAAAAATATTATATGTGTTAGGTATAATAATAAATATAATTACTCAATATAAGTATTATATGCAGGAATTCAATTCAACACTAGGACATCGCAATATCAAGATATAGAACACATTGAAAATTATGTTGAGTAGGTATCCTAGTTTATTTTATCTTCTTCTTCCGCCTGCCCTAACTGAGTGGGAACTCACAGTGGGGTCGGCGCAACATGCTTTTTAAACATTTTTACAGAAAAATATCCGGATATCTCACTCACCGTGCGAAACGCAGCAGCAAGCTGCTACTTTACGCCGGTTTAATGTGAGACAGTGGTAACGACCCGGACGAGCCGGCCTATTCACTGCCCTTCCCTTTATACTATTTTTTTATTTTATTTCATTATTATTTTTTTACTCTGTATGTTTTAGTATTGTGTATTCTTGTTATTATCTGTCTATGCTGTGTATGCTTGCTGAATAACTGTTTTCTTTCTTTCTTTATTCATGCTGTAGACAAAAGTGTCTACAGCGTGGCTCTATTACAAAAAAAGTGTGGTGGTTTGAAGCTCTTAAACAAATGGACCAATCTAAATGAGTTTCCTTTTTTTAGTCCAGTCCGCTCTAGTTCTTTGGGACGTTTTGTCTTAGAATTTTTAGTCTAGTCTTTTGTAGTTATATGAAATAGTTTTCCTTGTAATCCCGCTCGCTTATGGTATGTAGCCTTTCCTGTTCGCATCGATAGGAGCGCGTGCTCGAGGAAGTTTGATGCATCATCCATCACAGCGTTTGTTGACCGCATCGTCGACATCATCAGTTCGCACGGTAGACACATTATTTCTGTGCTTCTTGGATAGATCGATTGTGGTGTGCAGAGAGTTGTAATTATATAAATAATAATACTAGCCCTGTATTATATACGTCCCACTGCTAGGCACGGGCCTCCTCTACTGAATGAGAGGGGTTAGGCCTTGGTCCACCACGCTGGCCTAATGCGGGTTGGTAGACTTCACATACCTTCAAAATTCTTATGAAGAACTTCTCAGGTATGCAGGTTTCCTCACGATGTTTCCTTCACCGTTAAAGCAACTGATACTTAACAATTAATACAGTTGTAATTAGTGGACAATTATTATTTCCAACTCCTCCCTAATTGTCTATTTAAAAAGACAGGATAAAGGCAGATTTGCGTTATCAGAGACTCGCCGAGCTTCATTGCTCGATGTCGAAATATGCATGCCACTGTCGATCCTGGCTTAGAGGAGTTACAGTGGTGGGTGGGTGTGTGGGCGGGATAGTCTCGTAATTAATCTTAGAATACTTGTAATCAGCCTTCAGTAACGCTTTCTGTTTTAAAAATATTTATTGTTCTGGAGAATACGAGGAAATGCTACTAGTTTCAGTTTACTATTAATTATGATAAAGTTTGTATGCATTTTATCCACTTCTTGTTTCATACTCATTATTCTATTTATCTTAGAGATCGAAACTACGATATTAAAGCATGTTTTGAGGCATGCGACCGAGACAGGAGTGTGTGACGCGCGATCGTTTCCGTACAATGTCATACAAAGCGGACGGCTCGCTATCAACTGACTCGCGTCACGCGTTGCGGTCTCGTCTTAGTCGCGTACCTAAAAACGAGCCTTAATAAATATTTGTGGTTCACACAAATATGACATATTCTACTCTGGGACTGGTATAATTTCTGATCTTTAGTCAAAACAATATCGTCACTATTATTTAACTGGAGCAGGTAACAACAACTATTTGTGGGACGCCCACCTGGGCTGTGACCTTGTGGCACTGTCAACATTGATTGAATTATATAAGGGTAACATTTACTGTCGACACGAGATTTTGTCACTCCCACACTGGTGACTGTGAATGCTTTTGTATTTAAATGTACAGATTCATTGTATTTGAAACATCTCGTAGGAAACTGCGATTAGATGAGATTATATGACTATATTAGAATCACGATTAGTGTAAAAAAAAATACTTTATAATTGTAAGATCTTAATTAAAATTAAATGATCATATTGCTCGAGGAGATATATAACTAGGCATGGCATAATGAAATAAAATGATTATCGTCAAATATAATCATTCTAAAGAAAGATAATAATAAAATTATTTCCAATAAGAATTATAATAATAATAATAATAATACACCCAACAGTCACACACATAGTCCTGACCCCACACTAGGTAAACCTGTGTCGTGGGTATCAGGAACTACGAGGGACTTGCGGTCCCACAACACCCAGACCCGAGACCAATATTTGTGGTTCACACAAACATTTGTCTCGGTGTGGGAATCGAACCCACGGCCTCTCGCTTCGCAGCCGACTACTCGCCCGCTGCGCCACGGAGCTGTCAATGAAACTATATTATGTTTCGGGGCGTTGAGCGCAGTCCAGTGCCATGCAGTGCTTTGCAATTCAAGGTGATGTGTGGTGTAGTTTTTATGGGCAGGCGTTACTGTCAGGCGAGCGATCTGCATGCCGTGGCATTCAAGCTTATAAAAAAGCAATATTAAAATAACATTGGTATAGGCAATAAGCTTATTAATTCACTGCACATTGTATCTAACATAAAATAAATAAACCCAAAAATGTAGAGCAGTTTTCGTAAGCCGAGGTGTATAGTGTAGTAACATTCTGATAAGTTAACTTTAACCCTCAAAGAAATTAAACAAATAAGAGAATTTGGGAACGATCAATTGTCCTTTTAGAAAGGTTTTATTGTTTGTGTGACCGCTTTCTTGTGAACTGAGTCTGAGTTCATCTGCCGTATTGATTGAATCGCATGCCGCCGCTTCCTCTAACTTGATCGGCGTCATTGATCGCGTCCGTGCCCGTCACTTCTACTTATGGTTGATCATTACCATCTACAAACCGCCCTTATACCTAATGCACTTATGATATTGTGATCCTTCGAGCCGGATTATATTTCCATGCGCAGCTCTACTAACAAGCCTTATGTTATATGGCAAGGTTTTTGGGTGTACATAATTATAATATGTATAATAAAATAATTATCATCATATCATAATGAATAAAAAAAACAAAACACGAGAGGCAGTACAAAATGCCTTTGAAGAGTTTGTTGCCTCCTCGATTCTTCAGTCGATTTCTTCAAGAGGTGCATCGATAATTGTCACTGTGCTGGCAAAGATGCATCGATAGCGTGGCTGGATACTTTGATTAATAGAAATAAACAAGATGAAAAATTACTTTAACTATTTTGTTAAAAAACACAAACTTCATAGGTAAGATACCTATTATTATATTATGGTAAAATCGACTTTTCATATCTTTAAAATAGAAAACTGCAACAACAAAACCTAGTTGATCTATTATGAGTTTAAGAGCTAGGATAGTAACACTGGTGTGGGGTTACTAATTGATACTTATTTGTGCCTAACTGTATAGGGACCACCGTACACATCGTGAAATCCCACCATAGTGGGGTTTCGGCAAGTGGCGTTTCGGCGTCAGTCGGTATATTTGTAGTTACTTCAGGCCGACATAATTTAGTTGACTGTCGAGGGACACGACGCTACGTCTCTTGACCGTCGGACATTGTATTTAGACTGTACTGTATTTACCACCAGATTCAGTGAGAGAATAAAAAAATAGTGGTTTACATCAAAATCTTTATTTATTTAACAACCATATACTTTCGACTGATAGAGTAACGTATTGGATTTAGTAAAAGTTCATCAGGGACTATTCAACGCAATCTATTTATTTATTTAAGACGATGACTTAGTCGAAGGATTACAAAGTCAACTATTGCTCGGTGTCCCGGCGCGGCGCGGCGTGGCGCGGCGTGGCGCGGCGGTGGGTGAATGATGAATGCGTTATAAATTCATTTCTTTATGATGTTCTCGTAGGATAGAGATATAAACACAATAGACATTATGGCGGCTACATGTTAAGTCAAATATCGTTCAATCACAATTTTAAGCACCTACCTAAGCGTTTTAATAATAAATATAATTGAACTTTATAAAGCTGACAATAAAAAGTCGGCAGTATATTTTTATTTCAGTGCGAGTTTTCAGATAGCAGTCACGTCATCTGTATACAAAAAACATATTATATGCAGATCCGTACAGCGCCCGTAGCGGTTGTACTAGGAACTTATTAATTTCATAAACATATATTTCTCGTATACGGGTGCCGTGACAAATATCGAAAAATCTCGTACTGGGTACGTAAAAGTACATTTTCAATATTAAACTAAATATCATTTTTACTGTCAGCAGTTAGTAATCATTAACTGCCATAAGCTTTAAAAATGGTTTATAAATTGTACTTCAAGCTAGTCTGCTAAGATTAGTGTACCCGCATTGGGGCATCTTATATGTAAATGAAATACAATAAGAATGTCGAAGTGTACACAATTACTCACTGTTGACATCATCGTCACCTGAAGCTCTAAACGTGACCTTGGCATGTTAATCAATATTTATGTTTATAATGCAAGTTAAAACACGTATTTGTAGTGCACCAGGATTTTACAAGGAAATGAGATCTGTTGCATATTCGATAATATTTATTGAATCCATAAAACGGATCATTCAGTGAAACACACTCTACCCGTGCCAGTTCGGGACGTAGGTAGTTTTGTTACAGAAGAATGTGGAAAATCTCTTGCATTGCAATAAGGTAGTTGACTAGATTTCTTTTATTATTTAAATCAGTAATTTATGTTACTCAAAATCTATTGGAGAAAGAATTTTATAAATCGGACTTAAAATAAATAAGTTAGAAGCCATTCAAATCCTGTAGAAGTGGTAATTGTCAAATGACAGACGACGCAAACTTTGACGTCACTGTGTAAAATTTTCATTATGGTGCACGCGTGCAAGCGAGGTAGTGAGATATCCCTACTACGCACCCACTTTTAGAACCAATTTTGATTGTCTTTTAATAAAAGGGTTTCTTTTGCGTATCATTTTCTGTTGCTTATAAAATATTGTATAAAATTCAATATAGGTAACTACCCTATTAAGAGGAGAATATACTTATTAAATTTGTTTTGGTATTACTATCTTGTATGATTAAAATCAGGGCTAGGTAGAGACGTATGAAGTAAATATTTCGAAACATGACCTGCTAGTGGGGAAGCCTATTGCTTACACACAATGAATACCTAGTTTTGGGATTAAATAATTATGAATCTTTAAAGTAAATTATCCAGTGTATCCCGTGTTCTAATCTTGATATTACCTACGATGTACTTGCCATAGCTCATTTGATTTTTTTAGTTTATTAAAAACTTCAATAACTATAGTTAAAGATTAGTATACGTGAGCAAAAGCATACTTACTTTACTTTATATCCATTCAACAGTCTCACACTTTCTCCCGACCTTACCGTAAGATACCGTATCATGTGTCATTGGTATCAGGATCTATGAGACTTTTGGTCTCACAACAGCCAGATCCAAAACAAATATTTGTGGATCACAAACATCTCGATGCGTGTATCAAACCGGCAGCTTCTAACTTCAAAGTCGGCTACTGATAGGGATGCTGATTGTATTACCAATGATTTTAAGTGCGTAAACATTTCTACGTATTCAAGGCACTAGGTAAGGTTAATAGATGGTTATTCCCTCATATGCTAAAAGCCATTTGGGTTGGTTCCACCGCTTTGCAGAAATAGTCTGCGGCCAAAAAGCAGTCTGTAGGCATTATTGTGTTTTGCTTTAAAGGACATTCAAACTAATAAAATTGCTGGTCATTATGAGACTTGACAACTTATGTCTTATAACAAACGACATTCACGACGCAGTCCAATACCATGTGGTACTCTGTGTGGTATTGCTTATGTTTATGGGCAGGCGTGGCGCTTACCATCTGGCGAGTGACATGCTAGTTTCATCATTCAAGCTAATAACAAAAATGGTCCTGGGGCGGTACCAGTTAATTCGCCGAGCTTCATCATCTATGCCGGCGTTCAAGTCCATTCAGATTATTTGCCCGCGGGTGGCATTAATTAATTCAAATAAATCGGTTTTATTGAAGTTCGTGTGACGTCATAAATCGTTGTTCATCGTTTTGGTCATTAGACGGTCGTTCGGCGATACAACAGAATCATTAGTTCTCTAATCGAACATGGATTTGCATAAATCCGAAGTTCGGAGAATTAGCCGGTACCGCCCCTGATAGTGCTTGTATTAGTTGATTTCTACGGTTAGGTAGTCAGTGTACAAGTTGCAAGGAGCACGGCTCCGTGGGCGGCGGCATTCGACCGCGCTGACTCACGCGTACAATGGGCGAATGGAATGGATCCTGTGACTTCCCGACACCCATATTATAACTATTACATTCATACACTAATACGTAACAGTTGTCTCCGTACAATCACTACATCATTCTGCGAGATGTGCGTGGTAACTGGGTGTGCGAAACGTTACGTATAGTTTGATACGGCTACACGAATAAAAACTTTTTTAATACAATTAATTCGTTTAACAAAACTTAGAAACCGACTTCAAGCAATAGCATGTAAATTCCAATACAATAACACAATCGCGACGAGTGTACTGTTGTCCGTTGAGGAGTTTTATTTTTTTACTCCATACTCCGTCATCAGATCTTAACCAAATTTATATGGGACCACATCGCAGCTAAACTCTATAGAGTGAAAAAATTTCCAACAAAATCGGTCAACAATTGGCGGAGAAATCGATGTACATACCTACTCCTTTTTGGAAGTCGGTTAAAAATATAAGATCAACTCAAACGAATTTAAAACCCAAAAATAAACTGAACAGTTGATAAATATATGGGACCACCACCGTAGTAAATCCTATCGAATACAAAAATAATCATTAAAATGGGTCCACATTTAGCGGAGATATACATTTAAAAAAAAATATTCAGACAAATTGAGAACGTCTTTGTTTTTTATTGCGTCGTCGGTTAAAGAGGACATATTCATTATAATTTTGAACTACTGATATTTAACTATTTATGTTTTTTTTCAATAATCTTAGGACTCTGGACCCCCGGATTTTTAGAAGACATGAGTGGAGCCGAAGCGCATAAATAATAAGAGATGTTTTTATAGCATAAGCTGGTAAACGATCAGGTGGGCCACCTGACGATAAGAGATCTCCACCGCCCACGCTCACAATCATGGATGCGTTGCCGACCTTAAAGAATCGGAATAATTAAGGGATTGGGAAAGTGAGGGGATTTGGGCCTCCGGATATCTCACTCAGCGTACAAAACGCAGCAATTAGCCGCTACTTTACGTCGATTTTCTGTGAGACAGTGGTATTGAATCGATTGAGCCGGCCCATTCATGCTGTAGACAAAACTGTGCTCTAGGCGCTAGGTTCGAAACTGGGAAAGTTGTATTCGGTGACCTACTCCGGGCGGTGAAGAAGAGAGATATGTAAACCTAGGTGATAGAGGTACTACGACACATCGCTTGTCGATCCTCATGTTTTTAGGTTTAATATTTCCATTTTAATCGGGGTCAGCCCGTCTTGCAATTTCTTCATGAAATCTTAGTCCCATATCTTAGATATAAATCTACAATATGTGCTTATTATGCACTGTGGACTAGTCGAGAGTACGTTAGTGCATATCTGGAGGCCAATTCTCGTAATTTTAAACGTCAAATGTGAACATAGATCCTAGTGAGATTGAATGTAGAATAAAAGTTGACTGAAGCCAAAACGGTATAACGCTACTGCTAATGCTAGGTGCATTTGACGTTGATTATTGGTTTAAGAGAATGCCATTTGCAACTTTCTTGACGCTGAGACTAGATCGGAATGATATTTTGAACATTTAAAATTACGAGAATTGACCTCCTGGGTTTACGCACTTGGTTGCCACTGAGTGGCTGAGTCGCTGGGCAACCCAGTGCTGTGGTGACTAGTGAGTCGGCGAAACCAATAAACGCAAGCATTTGGTATTTATATGGCAGCCGTCGGACTAATACACGGTGTGCGATTGTGCACATACAAGAAAAACTTTGCTGCGTTTATTCTCCTGCCAAGTTACGGTCGCCGGCGGCTTATTCGTCCCGCTATCGTCCACAATGTCGATAGTGTGTAATAGGGCTTATACTTCCTTTTTAGTATTTCTATCATAATTTAAGTTAATTCTGACATCGATACGTAATTTTGGTCCTCACGAGACGTAATTTTGACAGCCTCCGTGGCACAGCGGGCGAGTAGCCGGCAGCGAAGCGAGAGGCCGTGGGTTCGATTCCCGCACCGAGACAAATGTTTGTACGATCCATAAATATTTTTTCGAGTCTGGGTGTTGTGGGACCGCAAGTCCCTCGTTCCTCGTTCCGCAAGTTCCTGATACCCACAACACAGGTTAACCAAGTGTGAAGTCAGGACGATGTGACTGTTGGGTGTATTTATTTTTAGCAATGTCTGCATGCATTTCTAAAGCTCTAAGTGCACTGAGCTTAAAGCTTACTCGGTGCCATATTGATAAGGACGACATTTCTAACCACCAGCGTACACACTAAATATAGAAACTATTGTATAGTGCATCGGTGCGGGTCGATGGCCCTCGTTATCATTTCGGCACAGATTCCTTGACCCCCGCCCCCTTTTCCCGCTGCCCCGCGATCCCCTCGTGCCCTTCTCTCACTGCATTATCTCGAAGTACTGAACATCTTCAATAGTAGTGGATGTTACTTTCTTTATTGTTTTTGATGGAAATACTAAGGTTTATGATTCAATACTTAATTGGACTTTGTACGGTGGCTCTACTGTCCATGTATTATGTATGTCCGATAAACTATACCACAAAAAATGAATGTTACCAACATCGCTGAACCACCAACTATAGCTTGACAATAACCGTCATTTACCAAGCAACTAAAGCTTTGTTAATTACCACCGGAATGACAAATTAATCTAACGGACTTATTGCCAAATGTATTCTCTACCAGTCAACCTTAGGGTGATGCAGAGATGAACAAAGTAGGTGCAAAAAAGGAAATACATAATATAAAAATATTACCTGATTATTATTATTAAATATTATATCACCTCATAGCTTTTTATATCGTGACAACTATTCCGTAGATATTAATTAATTTAAATATGAAAATAAACAAATTCTAATCATAATGTCAAATGTTATCACGGATGCACCAGTTATTGATAATATGTGAGTATTATATAAAAACATAAGATTCGTGCCAAAATGTATTCTTCCGTACTGCATAACTTGAATGTATGATTGATAATATTATCCGTTTATTGTTGAATTAAACATCTTTTTATTGATTTCATTCTTAATTTGCACAGTTTTCAATCAATTTACGATTTAATTTAGATGTTGGCAAGTTTTTGCTATATTTTTTAAGTATTTTCTCCCATTTATTTTATTATTGTTAGTGTTTGCATAGGGTCTTTACAAATGAATAATGTGTTAAGTATGGATTGATGAAAACATTGCGTATGAGACAAGGAAAGGACATGCGTGTCTATATGACGTTTTTAATATACCAGTAAATTAGAAATTAAGGACAAAACTACGACTGTCCATATGTTTTATTGTTATACCATTTACACATCAATATATTACTTCGATAGTTTCCAAAGAATTGTGAATCCAAAATTCGAGTGATATTGTTTTATCGAGATTTTATCCAGGTAGTATTTATGTCCAATGATTGTAAATTATTTGCCTCAGTATTAAAGTGGATGTTCTGCATGCGACAGGGTGATGGTGCCAACATGATATCGTGGCGGATCGTGGCAGCGCTGGCGTTGCTGGCGGTGGCCGGCGGCGAGCCGCGCTATCCGCAGAGCACGTTACGCCCGCGCCACTGGCAGCGCGGCCCGAGGACTCTTGATGATCGCACAACCAAACAGTTTGTAGGGTGAGTCTCACATCATCATCATCATCATGCCATCCGTGGCGCAGTGGGCGAGTAGCCGACTATGAAACGTGAGGCCGCGGGTTCGATCCCCGCATCGAGGCAAATATTTGTCTGATCCACAAATATGTTTTTCAGGTCTGGGTAATGTCGGACCGAAAGTCTCTCGTAGTTCCTGATACCCAAGACACAAGACTCGTATCTTACTGTGGGGTCAGGACTATGTGTGTGACTGTTGGGTGTTATTTATTTATCATACTCATTATTTGCGTTTCACTTACAATACGTGCAAAATAACTTGGCCCGGTTGAAGATAATCATTTTACCCACCCCTACGCCTTCCGCAGCCGTCACCTTTTAGTTTATAAAAAAACAATGGTTGCGATGACACTCGTATCTAATTTCAGTTTGGCCCATTTTCTTTGCGTGTATTGTAACACATTATTTAACCATACTCCTATTAATGCTTTACCATTGCGTCTTTAGGATATAAGGCCAATAATGATCCAAATTATATAAGTGTTTAGTGATAGGCACTCGCGTTATGTTCAAATCTGCATAATATTATGCTACATGGGGAGAAATCGTAATAAGTGAAACTCAAGGAATGTATACAACAAATGCTCAAGCGGATAGCAGAACGTGTACGCTCTTTGGATTAACATTAAAAACGGCATGCGACCACAGTGTCGCGCCGCTTGACAGATAAAAATCTATTTATTCCCTGCGCGTCTAGTTCCGAGGATCCACGGCGCGGCGCGACACCCGCTGGTTTACATGTCTCACTCCTTTACATGCCTTTAACTATATTTTTATTGGATTTGATTTACTTTGTTTTAGTTATTTGTTACTATTATTGAACACATGGTTGGAAATTGGTATAAGCGATTAGTAGTCTTCCTCTTTGGGTTTCTATAGAGAGAAGGAGAGCAGAGAAGAAGTTGCTCTTTGGTGGAACACATCAGAATTATGCAATATAATTGCAAAAGGATATAAAGTTAAATAAAAGTAAAATCTACTTTTTCCGGATCTAAAAAGAAGCGCACTAGGGTTGAGGACCGCCAGGTCTTGAGTTCTACTCCCAGATCGGGCAGGGTACTAAGGCTGAGAACTGTGAGGTCCTGGGTCCAGTTTCCAGGTTTGATGACAATTTGTGTTTGAGTTTTAAATTCGAAAAATCACTCATGAATTGCCCGGGATTTGAATTAGTGCCTGGTGGGACGATAGGCGCGCACCCCATCAAATAAGCTCGGCGAAACGTGTGTGCAGAACTAGTTAGTAGTTAGACCTTGGCTTACGCCTTCGGGGATAAAGGTGTGAGCTTATGTATGGTCATTCCGATCTTGAAGGAAAGTAAAACATTTCTACTACTCGTATATTCATCAGGGTAGCGCCTGGTTTATTTAAATCTCCGTGATTCATTGTGCGACATTGCTATGTAGTTAGCATTAAATACTAGGCACTTACAAATACAACAGATGCGTCAGCTCGAGGTAACTGACTGAATGCGAATTATATTATTCTTATTAAGGGATAAAAGACAGCCTCAAATTCAACTCAACTAGAAGTGAAGGTGGAGAATATCGACGATACAGTATTAGAGTAATTTAATCCTGTTGATTCTGCTAGTCAGGTCTAGAGGTTGTCGCAGTTTCTGACTTACACCATCTGAATTATATCCTAAGCGATACCTACAGGTCTTGTACGAAAGTACTCACAAACGCTATTGTAATGTGGAACAGCACAACCCAACCATAACACACCATCCGAAACTCCACCCAAAAACAACAAAGGATTTTTTTTAAATTCCACAACAATCAGCCCATAACGTAACACAATATCGCGTGGGTGGTTCCACGTTGTCGAATGTCACGCTCGTGCGCCAAGGGAGCGCGGTCCCGGGTTCAGTGGGACAGGCAGTGACACTGCACGTCTGCAAGGTCGATGTGTCAGTACTGTTGGGCTTCATTGAGTGTAGCCAATCAGAAAATTGATGTTCACACGGTGTTTGTGTCATACCGGATATAATGCAATATGTATTGTCTTTGTGATAAAGCGTCTTTTAAGCAGTGGTAGCTCAGTGGCGAGTGGTACGGACTGTCGAGACTAAAGTCGCAGGTTCGAAACCAGCATCAAGAGCATACACCTCTGACTTTTCTAAGTTATGTGTGTATTAATTGTTAATTATCGCTTGCTTTAACGGTGAAAGTAACACCGTGAGGAAACCTGCATAACTGAGAAATTCTTCATAAGAATTGAAAAAGAGTGAAGTCTGCCAAACCGCATTATCATTCAGTAGAGGAGGCCCGTGCCCAGCAGTGGGACGTGTATAATATACAGGGCTAGTATTATTATTGTTATGTATTGTTTTTACGCTTGATGTGATGGCCACATAATGTGTTTTTCACAGTTCTGCAGGTCAGGTTGAAAGGGTGGAGAAATTATGAGGTTTCATCTTCAAAGTTGGCAAACGAATAAGTGGTTCACCTGGTGTTCATTGACGACCATTGCTCATGTACATATAACGCATGGACCAATGGGGATTTCTTATTTTTTTGGGTTTGCATTTTCCATTAAACGGAGGTATTTGTAGTAGCATTTGTCATGCTTTTCATGGCGATGACCTAATTTATTTTACGTGTTTTTGTAATCACAACAATAAAATGCGAAATCAACCGAAATATTATCACAGGTTTCAATATAGGTCATTTTTTACAGTGATACCTTATCGTGGTTATTTATATCAAAGTTTAATTGTATAATTATACAACTTCGGTGACTTTCGTCAATGTTACCCGCTTTGACAATGTGACCGACTGACCTGTATTCTTACCGAATATCTGTTTATATCAACAGCCTCCGTGGCGCAGCGGGCTAGTAGCCGGCTGCGAAGCGTGAGGTTGTGGGTTCGATTCCCGCACCTAGACAAATGTTTGTCTGATTCACAAATATTTGTCTCGGGTCTGGGTGTTGTGGGACCGCAAGTCCCTCGTAGTTCCTGATACCCATGATACAGGTTTACCTAGTGTGGGGTCAGGACTATGTGTGTGACTGTTGGGTGTATTTATTTATCTCACTAAAAACTTAAATGTGAGAAAAACTACAAAACTTAGTACCTGTTTAGATATTAACGTTTTTTGTAATATGGCAAAGGATGGCAAATGAGCAAGTGAGTCACCTGATGTTAAGTGATCTCCAGTGCCCATCCACAATACCTCAAGAATAATAGACACGTTGCCGACCTTAAAGGAATGGGATGATTAAAGGATTGGGAAGAGGAAGGGGATTTGGAACTCCGGATATCTCACCGTACGAAACGCAAAAGAACATTTGTGGGGACTGAACTTGCGCCCTTTCACAATCGCTTGCTTACCTACTGCGCCATTAAGACTGTTAAGAAAATGTAATCACTATGCAAAATGCATCTACTAGACGAGCGTTGATATTAATTTCGGTCCAAGGTTCCGGCCGTATCGTAAGGACGCGCCAGATACTCTCTGACCTGTTGTTGGTCTAGTTTTGAGCGTCGTTGATTTATTTCTCTTCCATGCATCTGTAGATCTTTAGTTGATAAATGTAGAGTTACCTTGAGTTGCATTTGTAGATGCTGATTAGTTTATTTGTTTCCGATTTTATAAGAGGCTTGCCCTATTTCTATTTCAACAAGGTGGTATATGTCTAGTATGCGAGAGTCCATCTGTAACCTTAATCGCTTAATCTGTTTCTGCCGCCAAGCTGCAGTGTGTAAGCACTGTTGTGTTCCAGTTTGAAAGACATTGAAGCGAGTGCCATTAATAGGTATTATGAGACACAATTTCTTTCTCAGGATGATGAACACAGTGCAGTGCTATGTAGTACTTTGTAATCGAAGGTTCAAAGTAGTGATGCTATTATAGGCAGGTGTGGCGCTTACTACCGGACGAGTGACATGTTCATTTCGTAGTTCAGTTGTATAAATGAAATCGAATAAACCGATATTCCCTGCAATCCGAAATCGATCGAAGGTGATCGATAAAAGCTCTCATTGCGTCAGTTGCAAATGATACGCCAGCCAAAAAGTAAACGGAATATTGTATAGCTGATTCTGAAGCTTTATTTACAGAATAAATACTTTTTATTATGTATATTATAATAGTCAAGGCTCGTGCATGCATGCACATCATCACGGGCAGACTGAGCTAATTAGGTAGCCCCATATTTCGATTCTTTTTGGAATCAAATAGCGGCATTTGGTCAGTGTTTTTAGACAAGCATTCTGATGTCAAATTCGTAGACTTTGACGTTATAAAGCGAATTGCGGCATCATCAGCTAAAGTAACTAACACTAGGATTGTAATTATTTTTAAACATCACCTTGAAATTAACATTCGGATTTGTTAATCGGTCGTACAATAGAATCACTTAAATTATTTATCTTTCGCAAATCTATAATGTTTGTGTTCACTTTGCTAATGCAATCCGCGGCATGTTTTCCGATAACTGTATGTTAGGTGTCAATTTTATCATCTCGTCCATGATCTCACCCCTCAAGGCTGCGAAGTCCATTAGTTATTTTTCACGTTTGTTTTGATTTCAAATTCTTGTTTTGACGAAATCTAAGATATATTTGCTTCTTTGTTTGGAATTGTATCAGTTAACTTTAACCTACTTAATTTAGCTAGTCCTTTACCCATCCATCTACCTATCTTTCAATCGATTTTTTGTCTAACTACAATGTCAAGACCACGCTTTGTGTTGTAATTTTATTGTCGTCAGATTATTTTTTTAAGCGGCTATGAACTAGGGAGGTGATTTGAACTGTCGAGACGGAAATTGCGGGTTCAAAACCAGCCCTAGTGCACACATCTCTAACTTTTCGAAATTACGTGTAAAGGAATATTGTGAGGAAACCTGAGATACCTGAGAATTCTCCATAAGAATCATAGTGTGTTAAATAATCTGTACATCTATATAAATGAGAAAGATACCACTGACTAATGAAGTTATTTTGTTGCAGACCTAATGTATGCCGGAGCCGCAACAGCACGCATTGCTGTCCGGGCTGGACCTCCAGACCAAACTCTTTATTATGTCTTGTCCGTAAGTATTTGTTCAATATTAACATGGATTTTCTTTTATGAACTTCTAATTTGGGTTAAGAAAATAATACAAGAACTAATGTTTTCAATTCGATAACTAACGAAATCTCTTTTTGTCTTTATTCCACCGTTACTTAGCATTTTTTGGAAGTTAGGTATCTTTGAATGTGATACATCGAATGTGAAGTTTTTTAAATATATTTTTTTTAGATAAACTACTTAAATGAGTTTCATACACTTAGTTGTTTGTTAATTTATAAAGTATCAACCGTGCTGTAGCCATTTTTTTACAAAGCAAATGGGCTGAAGGCCAAGTTGAAGTAACTGTTGCGGTCCCATAGCCCTTAAAGACCACTAGAATCCACGACTCTTCTACTATCGTGGATGTTATAGACTGTGATGATTACCTATCATTAAGTGACCTGACTGCTCATTTGCCCTTTTTACTATAGTGAAGGTTTTGGTATTGTGACACGGTTGTTTGTTCCAGCAATATGCCGGCCGGACTGCGGGTCTCCCGGCGCTTGTATAGCGCCCAACATGTGCCGGTGTCCCGGAGGAATGGAGGCACCTTCCTGTGGAGTGGGAGGAGTTTATCCTTACCCTGGTATAATTATAGTCTGTTTTTTACAATAAGTGAAGTCATGTTTTTATCACTTCTTCATGGTAAGGATGGTGATGCTTTAGATTCTTTGTCAAAAGGTATAATCTCCTGCTTACTTAGGTGCTATAAACAAGAATATATTTTAGTAGACGTACTAAAATTGTAACGTGATTTTGAAATATACAGCCAAAAGAGCTTATTAAAAATATTTATCTCGTTGGGGTCAGATTTTGACCTATTACATCCGTTTACGATTGTATATAAAGACTTACGTGAGGAGGCTCAGCCCTTTTTGCCTCTAATGTTAGTGTTTATGTTCAGCGCGTACGCAGGGCGGCTGCAGACGTATCTGCATGAACGGTGGCACGTGTACAAACGGCACCTGCACATGCGCGCCCGGCTGGAGTGGAGAGTTCTGTACAGAGCGTGAGTACACACTTATCCAGTTCAATGTTATCATTATTATTATTTGTATCTTCATTATCTTAATTAGTCATTTCAACATAATTATAATCCTTGTCAGCGTCCATTTCAATCTCATTATTATGATTAATGATATTGATTAGTATATCCACTTTAATTTCATTATTAGTTCTTATTTCATATTATCATCACTATTATTATCATCATAAAAAATAAGGTATTCCTTTATTGTTCAAGAGTGATCTGTGATACTTTCTTGATTAGGCAAGGCAAAGTCGGAATCATGTGAAACTGTAAACCTGTTACCATAATGTTTGGTTTTCAGCTATTTGCCGTGAGCCATGTCTGCACGGTGGGAGATGCATAGCTCCTGACAGATGTGTGTGTTTCCATGGACTTTCGGGCACGAGATGTGAGATCGATAGAAGGACAGGTGAGTGAAGGACAATATAATAGTTATAAGAGCTAATCTATCTCATCACAGATTATCATTAAAGACGAAGCGATAAGAACTGGAGTTCTGTATAAAAATTACAAATTATGACTACCAGGAAGGGTGACGCGACATTGGTAAGGCCTGTGTTGTAGTTGCCAATGGCCCGTTTTAATCGTTGATAAGTAGGCAATACTCCAGTGGGATTATGAACTACCTCAACCTACGAAGTGGCAGCAAAATGAAATCTATCGTAGCCCAGTTCTTGCTCGATAATTTCCTTCAGCGAATTTTATGGGATAATATAGAGGGGCTTGTGGTACACAGGTCCGTGCTACACGGAACAGCGCGGAGCTTTATGTACGGGCGCGTTGGAGGGCGTGGTGTGTACCAAGCAACTGTGCTGCGCCACCGTGGGACTCGCGTGGGGACACCCATGTGAACACTGCGGAGACCTCGACTGTCCACAGGGACATCTGCGCAACCTCGCCACCAAGGAGTGTCAGGTAACGCAACCCGGAGTACATGTTTACATACATTACCCAGGTCAAGGTTATTTAGTATTTTCTTAGCAGTTTTAACAGCCGATTGATAGGCACCCTTATTTGAACATGTAGCAATAAATAAACATATCCAAGTAACACAATATGTGTTTTGAAAATAATGTCTGGATTTTGAGTAGCGCGATAGCGACAAGAGTCGAGGACGTGCGGCAGTTTCCATTCAATGACCATACAAAGTGAACATATCGCTGTGGCCTAAATTGAGTCGCGCGTTGCGGCCTTCTGTCTCATGAGCGCATCTTAAAACCAATTTGAAGGTATATTGACGTGTCGTGGCAACCAAGCACTATGAAAGTTAGTAGTTAGTAGTAGTTAGTAGTAGTTAGTAGTAGTTAGTAGTAGTTAGTAGTAGTTAGTAGTAGTTAGTAGCAGTAGTAGTATGAAGGACAATCCCAACATTTGGACCGGAAAAATATTCAAAGATTTCATAAACTTTTCTCTTGGTTTGGAGATCCATCCAGGAACCTCTTTTTTTAGCCACGACAAAAACGAGTGCTGTTATAAGTTTCACCCTTTGTCTGTGAATGTGTGTGTATCTGTTTGTAATAATATCACGTAAACTTGTGTACCGATTTGATGTGGAGTTTTTATATTTGAAAGATGTTTTAGTCGGGAGTTCTTAACTATGTTTGAAGAAAATATAGTCACCTTCTAAAAGTAACATATATATTTTTAATTAACGTCATAATGGTTAAGTTAGTGAGCAGGCTACTTGGCTTCGGTCGGTGGTAATGTATGAGTTTGATTTGAATGTAATGTGAATGTATCGTTGTCAGGATATAGACGAGTGCGCGGCTGTGCCTGGCCTGTGTCAGGGCGGTCGGTGCGTGAACAGCGTCGGCTCGTTCTCATGCGAGTGTCCGCCGGGACAGCGCCGGCATCGAACCACCAACAACTGCGAGGATATCGACGAGTGCGAGGACCCGGATATCTGCCCGGTACTGTATTTATTTACTAACTTTATCGGACACCGAATAATCGAGTGGATCACTCGCTATGTACTTCTTTTTTATCCTTGCTCGGCAAAGTGACTACGCTACACCTGATGGTCAGTGTAGCGCAATCCAAAAAAACTGTCGACCAACGACAGACGATGTGTCTATTGTAGGTCGGCAAAATTAGGCCGGCCTGCCTAATTGCTTCTTCACACTCCGTTTAAAGGACCCCATACTATAAGAAGAATACTTCTACTTCCAGTAGAATGAGCTTCTAAAGATTTCTTTATTTCATTTCTCCTTCATATGCAAACACTGTTGTGTTGTTTAGAAGGCATTGAAACCAGTAAATTTAAGGGGCGTTATGAGATAACATCTTATGTCTCGGCGTGACGAGTACAGTCCAATGCCATCCAGTACTTTATACTTCAAAGCTCTGTGTGGTGTTGCTTCTGTTTAAGGGCAGGCTTGGCGCTTGCCATCAGGCGAGGGACCTGTTTGTTTCGTCATTCATGCTAATAATAAAAATAAACTTGCAAACTTGACTGAATTCATCCTCATTGTTTCCTTAGCGCTATGACATGTCATTTTTGAAACAGACATACAAAGTAAGTTATCCATAGGCGACGGTAACCACTTATCATCAGGTGGCCCATCAGCTCGTTTGCCTTCGAAGACTTTGAATACCTTGACTCTCACATTTAAGTATTAAACATGTTTTCGAAGGTCAGTTTATCGCCAAATTAAACTGACGTATTCGTTTACAGAACGGCAAGTGTGTGAACACTGAAGGCGACTACTACTGTCTTTGTAACCCCCACTTCATCCCCACCCCGGATAAGAAGTATTGTATGGGTAAGTGTTTATAGATCAGTAAATACGTTATGTTTTGAAGTTTGTTTTGTATAAATAAAATAAATACGCACTCATGCCTGTAATTCCCGAACGGGTAAGCAGAGCTGTATGAAATATGACCACACCCTTCTACTCTGAGCCTACTCTTTCCTCAAAGGCCAGCAACGCACCGACAAATCCCCTGGTATTGACGGTGTCCATGGGCGGCGGTGATCACTTACCATCAGGTGACCCGCTTGCTCCGTTGCCACCTCTTTCATAAAAAAAAAAAAAAAATGTGTTTAGCATATTTGTTTGGTTGCAGACGGTCGTGTGGGTAGCTGCTTCGCTTACCTGAGCGAGACCGGCGATTGTGCAGAACGACTGCCGATGGCGCTCTCCAATAGGGACTGTTGCTGTGGACGAAACATGGGCCGCGCCTGGGGAGAACTGTGCGCACCTTGCCCACCGCGTGGCTCCAGTGAGTACTGACTGTCTACTGTATCTGTGCTGCTGCTGCTGAACATGGGCCGCATCTAGGGAGAACTTTACCCGCTCATAAACACCTGCCAGTCTTTAAGAAAATAAATGAGTGTTTCGCAAGATTTCTTGGTTAGTAGGTCCCTCGTAGGTCGTCTAGATCTGGTACAAAGTTTGTCTCTTTCTGCTGCCAAACAGCAGTATTTGAGTACTGTTGTGTTTCGGTTTGAAGGTCATTGAAGTCCGTGAAATTATTAGGCATTATGAGACATAACGCTAGGTAGAGGCTTGGCTGTGCTCTGGCATTGCTGAGGTCCGGCGGCGGTAACCACTTACCATAAGGTGGGCCGTCTGCTCGTCTGCCTATCTAGGCAGATGATTGGTTTAAGATAATGCCATTTGCAACTTTCTTGACGCTGAGACTAGATCGGAATGATATTTTGAACATTTAAAATTACGAGAATTGGCCTTCTGCTGGTTTCGTCATTCGAGCTAAAAAATACCTCGCGTGACTACCATTTTTTTTTTACTTGCCCTGCATTATATATCTCCCTGAATGAGGGGGAGGGGGGGTCAGGCCTTACTACCATTTACAATTAGTATATGAATTTGTGTGTTGTACAGCGGAGTGGTCGCACCTGTGCGTGAGCGGGTCGGTGCCTCCGAACTGGCGGCGGAACGTGACCGATGATGACGATGGATTCGAAGAACCACCCAAGGAGATCGCGCTCATCAACGAGTGCATGCTGCGGAGTGGCATCTGTGGACTTGGCGACTGCGTGGATAAAGATGTCGGGTAATACCAACTCTATTTTACAGTGGACCCCCGCTAATCCGGCCCCAGTCTAATCCGGCGCCCCCTGTAATCCGACATACATACATACATACGCACTCACGCCATATAAGGCTACTAGCATTTACCCGCGGCTCCGCCCGCGTAAAAGTCTTTTCCTGGGTTAAAAGTTATCTATACTCTAATTCATGTCAGACCAAGGTCTACGTGTATGCTAAATTTTACCCAAATCCATTCAGCCGTTAAGGCGTGTTTGATCTACAAACATACAAACTTTCACATTAATCTATATAAAAGCGAAATAATGTATAAAATTTAACACACCCCCCTCTCCTTTCGCTAGTGGAATTTTACAAACATGTGAAACACGTGTCTCATTATTTTTAATAGGTAATATTTGTACTCAATTTTACAGACGTTCTTCGTTCTATAGAAAATTCAACCCCCCTCCCAAATTTAATCCCTTAAAATTACACAAACTATCTGACCAAACAGCTTTAGTAGTTTTTTAAATATTTATCTTTGATATATATAGATTACTGCCCCGCTCCCATAGGTCGCAGCGTGATGATATATAGTTATAAGCCACTGACTCCACAAAACAAATGTACGGTGTGAATATGACCCCAATCGGTCAAAAATAAATACTTTCATACTAAGTTCAACCCCCCTTCCCCCCATTTGCAAGTGGAATTTTATAAAAATGTGAGTCACATATTTCATTATTTATGATAAGCAATATTTGTGCTTAATTTCACAGTCGTATTCCGTTCAATAAAAAAGTTTCATGCAATATACAAACCCCCCTTTTACCCCCTTAAAATTTGAATTTCCAAAAATCCGTTCTTAGCTACAGTTCTACATTACACAAACTATCATCTGACCAAATTTTATTATCCCAAGTACAGTAGTTTTTGAGAAATCGTGATTAATCAGTGAGTGAGTGAGTAAGTTCAACCCCCCTTCCCCCCTTAGCAAGTGGAATTTTGGAAAAATGTGAATCACATATTTCATTATTTACATACATACATACACACTCACGCCTATGTCCCATAGGGGTAGGCAGAGACTATTGAGTACCACAAGCTACGATCCTGACACACCTCTTTCGCCTCTTCCACATTCATACATCTTCTCATGTTCATTATTTGTGATAAGCAATATTCGTGCATAGATTCACAGTCGTAATCCATTCCATAAAAAAAGTTCCATACAAAGTTCAACCCCCAAAATTTCCAAAAATCCGTTCTTAGCTGACGTCTACATTACACAAACTGTCATCTGACCAAATTTCTTGATGTGTCAGTGAGTTAGTGGTATTTCGCTTATATATATATATAGATATGGATGCGTGTTATAAAGTATAACGTTTTCAGTAGAAGTTTAACTCTGAGAACCAAAGTTATATCTTGGACAGCTCCGTGGCGCAGCGGGCGAGTAGACGGCTGCGAAGCGAGAGGCCGTGGGTTCGATTCTCACACCGGGACAAATGTTTGTGTGAACTACAAATATTGGTCTCGGGTCTGGGTGTTGTGGGTTGGCAAGTCCCTCGTAGTTCTTGATACCCACGACACAGGTTTACCTAGTGTGGGGTCAGGACTATGTGTGTGACTGTTGGGTATATTTATTTATTATTATTATATTAAAAAAAAAAAAAAAAAAAATATGCGACATTGAAGTAAAGCTAGTTCATACGGATTTTATCGCGGTTTCGAAAGCCTCAGCCTTCAGCCTTCAGCCTTCGTGGTCACGAGAGAGACTGAGGTATATCGTCTCGAAAAGTTAATGTTACATTGCCTACCTTCATTTATACATATATTATATAAATTATAAAAAAGAATATCCCGCGATAAAATTTGTATTAACTATAATAATAATAAATAAATACACCCAACAGTCACACACATAGTCCTGACCCCACACTAGGTAAACCTGTGTCGTGAGTATCAAAAACTACGAAGGACTTCCCACAACACCCAGACCTGAAACAAATATTTGTGGATCAGACAAACATTTGCCAAGGTGCGGGAATCGAACCCACGGCCTCACGTTTCGCAACTGGCTACTCGCCCGCTGCGCCACGGAGGCTGTCTAACTAGTTTTATTTCAGTCTGAGAACCAAGTTATTATATATCGTAGATACCAATGTAAATGCTACGACGGCGCGGAAGAGGCGGAGGTGGATGGCAACCCCACGTGTATAGACATCGACGAGTGCGCTCTCGAGTACTGCAAGGGTGGTACATGCACCAACAAGCCAGGCGGGTTTGAATGCAGGTATAGTACGCCTTATTTATTTCCAGTGACACTAGGGGCGTTGCCCATGTTTTACCACAAAACATATAGTAAAAAAAACTTTAAGTCCGACGAATATGAGACATATCTTACTTTCTTCCCACATTATTCTGCATTGATTGGTATCGGTCTCGACCCCATACCCCCAGCGGTTTCGGAGGAGATAGCGTGACATGCTTTTGTCAGCGGCAGCGGCGGCGGCGGCGGCGCCAGTTACTTTTTTTAGAATAGAGAGAATATCCAAACCCCTAAATTATCTGGATTCTTCCAAAGACTTTAATGTATACTACTAGACGGGCTGTTTAGAAGTAAACTTGCGTCATATAACGCGCGAGTTTGACAGCTCACTGACAGGGAGCGCGATAGGGGTTCTAGTTGAGAGTAAGCGAGATGGTAATATTGAGTTACGGTCAATTGACCGCAACTTAGTGGATCAATTTCTATGTACCGTGCAGCTTGTCTAGTATACATTAAAGTCTTTGGATTCCTCTGGTGTTATCGGCGTTCAGGAGCGGTGGAGATTATTTAATATCAGATGACCCGTCTGCTCGTTTGCCAGCCTATGCTATTGAAAAACTTGTTAAATAAATATCGATATTAGAAATATAATAATCAAAATTGAGTGTTGCTTTTAAACAATTTTTATTTTTGTTGTCAGTTTAGAGGTTATTTTATACAACTAAATTACAAGACGAGCAAGTCGCTCGCCTGACGCAACACTACCCATAACTTTGGACTACAAAGTGTTTCATGCGATCGCCAACCTGAGATTTAAGATATTAAGTTTCATTATGCCCAGTAATTTTACTGAGTTTATATCCTTCAAATCAATACCACAGTGTATACACTACTTATGGTATAGGCCAGCAAACGAGCAAGTAAGCCACCTGATGAAGTGATCTCCACCGCCCATGTACGCCCACAATACCAAAAGAATCATGGGTGCGTTGCCGACCTTAAAGGAAAGGGATAATTAAGGGATTGGGAAGGGGGTGGGGTTTGTCCCTCCGGATATCTAACTCACCGTACAAAACGCAGCATCAAGCTGCTACTTTACGCCGGTTTTCTGTGAGACAGTGGTAATGACCCGGACGAGCCGGCCCATACATGCTGTAGACAAGTGTCTACAGCGTGGCTCAACCACTCAAAAACAGCTTGGCGGCAGAAACGTTAATTACTTCTCGTCGATCATACGAGTATTAATTTGTTTACCGTGTCCATAATGTTAATGTATCATTACAGATGTCCGCCCGGATTCGATCCCGTGGAAAACGGTCTGCGTTGTAGTGATAAGAACGAATGCGAAATGACTAACGGACGCATGTGTACCAACGGTGTGTGTAAACACGACGGAGGAGGGTGAGTTACTTTTTTTATTACATTTAGGTTATTTTTGAAAAAAAAAGTTTTGGTCTGAAAGTGAACCCTGCTAAAACTCAAGCCATAGTTGTGGGAAGCTCTCGGCAAATTGCCAAAATACATTGGTCAGTGCTTTCTCCGATAGTTTTTAGCGGGGTTACAGTTCCGTTCAGTGAGTCTGTTAGGAATCTTGGGAGTGATAATGGACCGTAAAATGTCCTGGGACCCACAGCTTGCAGCTACGAGCCGCAAGTTGTTTGCGTCAGCTGTTTCATTAAAGAGACTACGTAACTTCTTGCCCACTGCCACTAAAATTACGCTTGCACAATCCTTACTTCTTCCCGTGCTTGACTATGCGGACGTCTGCTATCTTGACCTTACCCAAGTTCAACTTGATAAACTTGAGCGTCTTCAAAATTTCTGCATACGATTCATATTTGGCTTGCGTAAATATGATCATATATCTCATTTTCGCTCTAAGCTCAAGTGGCTCGTCTTCGTCGGAATACTCATATTCTATCCCTACTCTATAATATTCTCTTTAATCCTGCGTCTCCCCAGTATCTGAAGGAAAGTTTCAATTTCCTTCACAGCGGTCTACCGCGATCGTATGTTTAAGATCGTCAGAGAATCTGGCTCTGAAGACTCCGGCACACAGCAGTGTTTTCTTTGATGGTTCCTTTGCCGTTCAAGCTGTCCGGCTGTGGGACGCTTTGCCGGTGTCTATTCGACAAGCTCCATCACTAAGTAGCTTCAAGAGACAGCTGAAACTTTTTTTACCTCTTATCGCAACAATAGTTTGTTTGATTTATTGCATTCACATATATTGTATATACACATTATTATTATATATGTATTATAGGTTAAATATTGTTATTTATTATTTCAAAAGTTGTTATATATATATATATAAGTATGTACACCCCCACTTATTACTTTCTTTTGCCATTATTCCATCCTAAGGTTGTCTGGCAGAGATCGCTATTAGCTATAAGACCGCCTATTGTAACACACTTTTTAAATTACTTTCCTTTGTAATTATCCGTGCAAATGGTGTACAATAAAGAGTTAAATAAATAAATAAAAAAACACGCTTGTAACACCCGAAGGGGTAGGCAGAGGTGTAGTACACCCGCATTTCGCCATACCACTTTACCCGACCCGGGGATCGAACCCGAGACCTCAGCGTTGGCCCCAATCGTAACGCGTACCTACGCATTACAACTGCGCCACTGATATAAAATTTGTCTAAACCTCATATATATGTTTCGGGTCTGGGTGTTGTGGGACCGCAAGTCCCTCGCAGTTCCCGATACCCACCCATGTGTGTGACTGTTGGGTGTATTGATTATTATTATTGTATGTACATTGCGTGTATGTGTGTATGTGGTGTATGTGTGTGTGTGTGTAGTTGGTCGTGCATATGCAACGGCGGGTACGAGTCGACGGAGACGGGTCACGCGTGCCGCGACGTGGACGAGTGCGGCGCCAACCCGCGCGTGTGCCGCCGCGGCCGCTGCCGCAACACGCCGGGCGGCTACACGTGCGCGTGCGAGCGCGGCTTCGCTGCGGGCGCGGCCGGCTACTGCGCCGACCTCGACGAGTGCGCGGAGCCGCGAGCTTGCGCCGGCGGACGATGTGTCAACGGGGAGGGGTCCTTCCAGGTTACTTTATTCATATTTTATATACAGTATGTAACAAAAACCCTGTTGTCCCTTTTTGTGTCGTGAAGGTAGATATAGCTTAATAAAAATATTGACATAAAACTAGTTTATACGGATTTTATCGCGGTTTAATTTTTATTTTAGTCCCGGAGTTAACTTTTACAGCCTTCGTGGTCAGGGGGAAGACATAAAATAAAAAAAATCGTAATGATACTCGGGCTGATACCGAGCATTTCATAATAGGAAAACCCAATACCACTTAACCCGACCCAGGGATAGAACCCGAGACCTTAGCGTTAGCCTCAATCATAAAGCGTTGCATTACAACTGCGCAACCGAGGCAGTCACGAGGCATACCACACGTTGACGTTTCACAGGGTGGTAGGTCCCTCGTTTGCGAGAGACCGGCTGGGTTGGTACCACCGCTTTGTCTATTTCTGCCGCCAAGCAACAATGTGTAAGCACTGTTGTGTTCCGGTGTGAAGGACATTGAAGCCAGTGTAATTACTGGGCATTATGAGACTTAACACCTTATGTCTCGGGGTGACGAGCGCAGTCCAGTGTCATGCAGTGCTTTATTTAAAGTTCTGTGTCGCGTTGCTTCTGTTTATGGGCAGGCGTGGCGCTTACCATCAGGCGAGCGACCTGCTCGTCTTGTCATTCAATCTAATAAAAAAAAAAAAAAGAAAAAAAAGTTGACTTCGAGGATACAGTTGCGAGCATAAGTTCACTCATTAATAAATGTATCCAATATCGACAGCCTCCGTGGCGCAGTGCGTCAGTAGTCGGCTGCGAAGCGATAAGGCCGTGGGTTCGATTCTCACACCGAGACAAATGTTTGTGTGATCCACAGATATTTGTTTCGGGTCTGGGTGCTGTGGGACCGCAAGTCCCTCGTAGTTCCTAACACTCACGATACAGGTTAACCTAGTATGAGGTCAGTACTATGAGTGTGACTGTTGGGTGTATTATTTATTTATCTCATCATTTTTTTTTCAGTGTGTATGCGACCCAGGCTACCGTCCATCACCAGCTCGCACCGCCTGTATCGATGTAGACGAGTGCGTCGAGCAACGCGTGTGTCGCAACGGACGGTGTCACAACACGCCCGGCTCCTTCCGCTGCGACTGTCTGCCTGGATTCACGCTGGCTAGTGACGGCCGCGCCTGTCTCGATGATGTCCAGGACCTCTGCTACGACCACTACGAAGACGGACACTGCACTGGACATGGAGAGAGCCCTGTTACAAGGAGTCAGTGCTGCTGCAACTCTATCAAAGGTGATTGTTTTGAGTCGATTACGCTGTAATTAATGTATTACTATCAAAAAAAGTTTTGCAATAAAAAATGGATGGAAATTGAGGATGCATTTTAAAAGTGGGCGGATAGTGGGCAAATCTCACTATCTTCCTCACACGCGTGCACTACACTTGATATATCTTATATACCCGTCACAAGACAAATGGCACATTATTTTCTCGTAATTTGACACGTTTATTTAAATTATTTTTGAATTGATTAATACTTTTTAATAACTTGTATAATAATTAACTTGTGGTTTTTTTATTAATAGATGTTAGGTAACGCAATTTAAAATAAATATAAATAATAAAAGTTATTTTAATATTCTACGTCTGAGCAGTTTTGGTCCGGGCCGTAGTCCGAACAATATACCCTGAAAATACAATTTAATTATCTACATTAAACTATATAGTGTCGCATGGTTTATTCAGTTTGATGGCAAACCGGTTGATTATTATTATTTATGGGCTCCACAGGTAAACGCGGTTGGGGCGTGAGTTGCAAGGCGTGTCCTTCCCCGGGCAGCGAAGAGTTCTCCGTGCTCTGTCCGGATGGCGTCGGCAAGGACAACGTAGGGACCGACATCAACGAGTGCACGCTCATCCCGGGCGCCTGTCCGCACGGCAGCTGCGAGAACCTCGAACCTGGATACCGGTGCATATGTGATCCCGGATACCATCACGATGCAGACGGCACGTGTCGCGACATCGACGAGTGTGACATGCATCAGTCGGTGAGTCTATCTTCTGTTTATAAATCCCCATTATATGGAGATAATTTCTCATATTATAAAGAGAAGAATATAACAGGAATCCGAAATTAACATGGCCGCGTTATACGATTCCTAGCTTTTGCTCGCGGCTCCGCCCGCGTGAATAGACTTTTCCGAAATAAAACGTAGCCTATAACCGTCTCCAGGATCCCATCTATTTTTAAATAAAAATTCATCAAAACCGGTTCATTGATTTAGGCGTGAAAGCGTAACAAACAAATAGTTTTTTTTTTATAAAAAGTATCCTATGTTACTTCTTATACCTTCAAGAATATGTGTACAAAGTTTCATGATGATTACTGACTTACATTCACATTTATAATATTAGTATGATAACTGTACGATGCCGCCTAGTAAATATGTTTTTGATATATTATGCTCGCATGTGTCATGCGATGACTCCTCCCCATTTTAATGAGGCTTAAAGCAAGCGTGGTACTTCTGAGCGTGGCGGTTCTTAGTCTTAAACTGCGTTAGATTTTATTAGAATTAGCTTCGGCTGAACGAGCTTATTTCGATATGGTACTTCAATATATGAGTGAGCTCAATTTACTTCAAGTCTAGGTTACCTTCTTTGGTACAGCGTGTTAAATATAGATTTTCGCTGAACTCGGTTTGGAAAAAAAAATCCCTAATAACATGAAAAATATATTTTTATCGATATCGATAATAGCCACATGTTGCGGCCAAATATGTAACTCTACATTATCTTTAAATGATAATAATTTAATGTAGTGTGCACCTGCTTGATTTTTTTTCAGTAAATTTGTAATAAAAATATTTTATCTAATATCCACACCATGAGCTGTTATAAGTATAGTATGTATTTAACCTGAAATTTAAAAATATCGAATAAGTCGGTTAGCCGTGTGGTAGTTGTATTGGTTGTATTGGTTGCATTGGTTGTATTGGTTGCATTGGTTGTATTGTTGCAGTACTGCACCGGCGGCACGTGTCGCAACACTCCAGGCAGCTTCACTTGCGTGTGCCCGACCGGTACAAGATACGAACCCGACGATCAGATCTGTCGCGACATTGACGAGTGCGAGGGTGAGCTCACTTACACGGACTATGACCGCGGCGACATACCGCCCATGTTCCCGGCCACAGGTTACCTACCTTTCAACCACGCACGATTTCTCACCACGCACGCCCATCATCGGAAGACATTGGATCACTATCGGCTGACATTTGATCACTGGTCCGACATTGAGTCACTATCGACCGACATTGATCCACTATCGAGACATTTGATCATTATTATTGGACATTGTTCGCTATCAGTTGACATTGTCATCAATGACATTTGATTATGCTGTCCGACATTTAGTCACTTTAATCTGACATTTGATCATTTTGTCCTTTGATATCTATCGACCTAAAATTTAAGGCTGTTGGCGGATATTTGATCACTATCGGCCGAAATTTGACTTTTGATCTCCGTCGACCGACATTCGATCACTAATGTCTGAAATTTGATCACTAATGTCCGACATTTCACCACTGTTGGCCGACATTGAATCACTTTCGGCCGTTATTGGCTCTGGGCATTTTCGAACTGGTTCATGTAATACACGCAGCCGATACCATCGCACCGCTTATGGTTAACAATATTTATGGGTAATAATATTTGTGTGAGTAGATTTCGCATCTTCTTTTCTGTGTTAGTAAGATGTAATTCAAGCGGCCGTTTTTTTTTCAATTTGAACCCTATAAAAAAATGAAATACTGTGAACAGAAATTTAAGATAGACAAACAATTGGTTGGAATAATAATTTAATCAGGAATTAAGAGGGTTTTCTATGTCAATATTGATAAAAATTATGTCCAAACACGTTGCCAAACTGGGATATTAAATACCGCTTTATTGCGAAATCTACCATTTGAGATGCGTTGTGAGTGTGACGAAATCTTGTGACGTCATGATAACCAGAGTCGCAAATCATTTTGGTGTTCAAACACATATTTATTGTTGATTGTTTTAAATTGATAAGAAAAACTGTTATTCTAGGTAAAATGATAGCGAAGAAATCGAAATAAATTAAATTGAGTGAGACCAAGCATGATAGAAATAAATTACACTAGATTGTGACCCTAATGTTGCTTTAGTAATAAATACAACAAGAATTTTTATTTTTAAATATAATATTCTCTATAACAACTTTGAATGTGTCGAAATAGTTTATCGAATAAAGTTAGTGTTTTAAAGTGATTAAAACGAAATAAAAACTACGACACGAGTGTTGAATACAAATAGTACCTATATTTTGATCAATTTGTATGACTAAATGCTATATACTAATGACTAAATACTACATTATGATGCGACAACTTCAGAATGGTCTGCGGTTAGTTACAGTCTAGTTGTGAATATAGTGTTGAAATTTTTACGGGCTATGTATATTGATCATTAAATTTTTACGGGCTATGTATATTGACCATTAAATTTTTACGGGCTATGTATATTGACCATTAAATTTTTACGGGCTATGTATATTGACCATTAAATTTTTACGGGCTATGTATATTGACCATAAAATTTTTACGGGCTATGTATATTGACCATTAAATTTTTACGGGCTATGTATATTGACCATTAAATTTTTACGGGCTATGTATATTGACCATTAAATCTTTACAGGCTATGTATATTGATCATTAAATTTTTACGGGCTATGTATATTGACCATTAAATTTTTACGGGCTATGTATATTGACCATTAAATTTTTACGGGCTATGTATATTGACTATTAAATTCGACGTTATATTTCAACTTGCATGTTATTATTGTTTTTTCCTATCGATACCTCATGGCCGTGATATGACGTTGCAGAGCAAGCGAACCCGTGCGACAACGGGCGATGTATCAACACGCGCGGCAGCTACGAGTGCGAGTGTGAACTTGGATTTGTACTCGATGCGACGGCGCAGCACTGTGTCGGTGAGTGTTTTTTTTTATTGTATAGGCCGGCAAACGAGCAAGTGAGTCACCTGATGGTAAGTGATCTCCACCGCTTATGTACGCCCACAATACTAAAATAATCATGGGCGCGTTGCCGACCTTAAAAGAAAGGGATAAGTTAGGGATTGAGAAGGGGAGGGGATTTTGGGCCTCCGGATATCTCACTCACCGTACGAAACGCAGCAGCAAGCTGCTACTTTACGCTGGTTTTCTGTGAGACAGTGGTAGCGATCCGGACGAGCCGGCCCATTCATGCTGTAGACAGAACTGTCTATTGCGTGGCTCTACCACTCAAAAAAGGACGTGTGGACGAAGATTTATGTTTATACAGGGAATCGTATGTGTAATGTAATGATCTTTAGGTCCTGGGTTTAGAGCCCAAGGTGGGCGATCGATTCGAAAAATCACACGTGAAATGCCTAGGATTGCAATCTGTACCCGATATGGAGATAGGTAATGCCCGTATTCGCAACGCTGGGCGAGCGAGTTGGCGACCGCAGAGCGTAGTCTCACACATCAGTGTTATGTCTAGTAGTGGAAAATTAAGTTTCAGTTAGTTCCAGACTCCAGGCTGATATTGAGATTTTTGTAATATACAAAACCCAATATCACTTTTACCCGACCCGGCGATCGAACCCGAAGTCTCAGAACAGCAGTCGTACGGCATCAGCATTACAATTGCACCACAGATGCAGAGTTTTTAACGGTTGTGCTATCAATATTGTTTCAGTAAATTGAATAACGTATGTTACAGACAACCGGCGCGGGTCATGCTGGCGTCGTGTAGTAGACGGATCATGTGAAGGCGCAGCTCCTGGCCCACTCCTGCGTCAGGAGTGTTGCTGCAGTGTGGGCCTCGCGTGGGGGTCACCCTGCGCTCCGTGTGAGCCACAACACTGCCCCTGCAACAAAGGGTTCGCACGACTCGACGGCACATCCTGCCGGGACATCGACGAGTGTACACTCGACCCGGATCTATGCATCGGAGGCACATGTGTCAATACAGATGGATCATATCGATGCGAATGTCCGCCCGGACTGACGCTGGACACGTCCGGCAACCGCTGTGTGGATACTCGTAGAGAGTACTGTTACACGGAGTATGTGGGCGGGCGATGTGCCAACCCTATGAAGGTGGAGGTGCACCGCGCGGTGTGCTGCTGCTCGTCGCTCGGACGCGCGTGGGGCGACGCGCGGTGTGAACCGTGCCCTAAGAAAGGTACGACTTATTAGATACTATCATTATGGCTGAATCGCAGCTTTGGTCAAATGTAGCCGAAAAACCTTTTGGATTTAAGATTGCTCCTAAGATTGATACTATAAATAAACCATTTATAAATAATTAACGATATTTTTTTTCAAATATCGCAGTTAAATTTCTTGTTTAAAGGATATTATTTTTAGAACATCAACCAAAGATAGTCGATATATCGATGTATTTAAATCGATATCGTTCCGTCTGAGTTTCACAAAAGTCTAGTCTTAGGTACGATTTTCACTTTCAATATATCTTTATGGGACTTTATCAAATTTCATATTGTTCCCAGACTTTTGTGCCTATTAGGCGATAAACTAACATAATGAAATTAATCTTTTCGCCATCGAACTAGGAGTACTTGCTGTGACTCTGCCTATCTCTAGGAATGTGATCGTGGAGTTTAGTGCTGCAATAAATTAATTACAAATATGTTCATAGGTACCGATGCATACCGAAGCCTGTGCATATCAGACGTAACTGGAATGCCACCAACCATCCGCGAGTGGCCGATGGGCAACGAAACCGGCATCGGCATCCGACCGGACATCGGCATCGGCATCGAGCCCGGCATCGGCATCGGCATCGGCGGCGGCGGCATGAGCATGGGCGGCGGCATTGGAGGAGGGATCGGAGTGGGAGACCAGCAGGTCGAGGTCAACGAGTGCGCAGCGTTCCCAGGACTTTGTGGACATGGACGATGCCGCGACATCCTCGGATCATTCACTTGTGACTGTTTCCCTGGGTATGAGAAGGTGGGTCTGCGATGAACCATACATATACACCACTGGTACATTATTCTACTGAATGACGTGACGAAAAAGCTGCTCGCCTGATGGTTAGCGCCACGTCTGCGGATAAGCAGTAGCAATACCATACAAAACTATGAATTGCGTTCATAATCCAGAGATATAAGATTGTTCAGTAATTTCAATGCCTTTTAACCTGTGTGTGTGTGTGTGCTTATACTCATCTACTTTGCTGTCGAAGGCCTGAATCAGGGAGGTCCCATACATAATACATGTATAACAGTACGACTGAAGCTGTCGCTGAGGTCTCGGGTTCGATCCCCGGGTCGGGTAATAGTGATATTGCGTTTTTCTATTACGAAATGCTCAGTATCAGCCCGGAGTCTGGAATTGTGCCCGGCATGGCGATAGGGTCGCCGCCTATCATGGCATGATAGTGGGTGTACTGTTTATACCTTCGCCTACCCCCTCTGGTATTACAGGCTTGAGTGAGTATGTTTATGTATGTGTCTATACATTTGCGTGCAGGACTCTAAGAACCACACGTGTGTGGATGTGAACGAGTGCGAGATCGTGGACGGCGTGTGTCGCGATGGCGAGTGTCGCAACACAGAGGGTGGGTTCACGTGCCACTGTCACGCTGGATTCAGAGCTGATGATCTCTCCAAAGTTTGTGTCGGTGAGTAACGAATCGGCATATCTTATATATATTTTATTTTATTTATTTAAAGCTTTATATACTTAACTTGTATAAAGGCGAATTTAATGCTATTAGGCATTATCTACTAGTCTACCTTTGAGTGATGCAGAGACGAGATGATGTGGGCGTATAAGAAAAATGATAGAAAGAAGTAGACAAGACACTAAAACTACATAAATTTACTTACATATATATCTTGTGGTATAAAGGTTTTATAGCAGTGATAGCTCAGCGGGGAGTGGTATGGAATGTCAAGGCAGTTGTAGGTTCGAAACCAACCCCAAAAGCAGCATACACCTCTGAGTTTCTTAAGTTACGTGTGTATTAATTGTTAATTATCACTTGCTTTAACGGTGAAGGAAACATCGTGAGGAAACCTGCATACCTGAGAATTTCTCTATAAGAATTTCGAAGGTATGTAAAGTCTGCCAACCCGCACTAGGCCAGCGTGGTGGACTAAGGCCTAACCCCTCTCATTCAGTAGAGGAGGCCCGTGCCCAGCAGTGGGACGTGTATAATACAGGGCTAGTAGAAAAAAAACATTACTCCTAGTTACATACAAGTTATTGTGCACAGACATCAACGAGTGCACAGACGAGCCGTCGCTCTGTCGCGGGGGTCGGTGCGTGAACACTCCGGGTTCATTCCGCTGCGAGTGCGGCGCGGGAATGGAACTCGCACCCGACAGACTCTCGTGCAAGGATGTCGACGAGTGCTCCATCACGTCCGGCATCTGCAGTAACGGAGCCTGTGAGAACCTCATGGGCACGTACCAGTGCGTGTGTGATGATGGTTACGCACAGACGTCAGTCAAGTCTCATTGTGATGATATCGACGAGTGTACTGAGGATCCCACGCGCTGTCAACATGATTGTGTTAATACGCCCGGATCCTACCATTGTACTTGCAAGTGAGTGGATATACTTGTTTTCGATGGTCACTTATGTAGATTGAAATAATATTTTAGATAAGCTTAGTATATCTGAAAGGAAAGGCAGAGATGTAGTTGGTCACACAGATTATTTCCGTACCGTAATGGGCGGTCTATTGTCATATAGAGTATGAATTTTAAATCCAGGCAATTCGCATGTGAATACAAATTCATTATACGATCTAAACTTTGAACCCAGTTACCTCACCGGTTTCTTATACATAGTACGTTACCACTACGTCAATCAGGCGACAAAAAATTGTTTAAAATAGCAACAAAATTAGTTGTAAAATAAGACGACGTAGTTAAAATATCGATACGAGGAAAATTAAGATCGTAGTGGGCAGTAGTTCTGTCTCTCTCGCACGTTCACACAGTATACGATAACGTCACGACTTGTTTCGTGCATACTTTTTTGGTTATTTCGATTTTCTTCCATACAGTCCGGAGGCCCAGGTCGGCAACACATCCATGGGTCTTCTAATATTGTGCATGTTCATGGGTTACTGGCTCAATAGACGGTCTCTGTTAAAATCATTGTTTTTTATGAATGTTAGAGCCACGCTGTAGACACTTTTGTCTACAGCAAGAATGGGCCGGCTCGTTACCACTGTCTCACACAAAATCGGCGTAAAGTAGCAGCTTGCTGCTACGTTTCGTACGGTGAGTGAGATATCCGGAGGGCCAAATCCCCCTCCCCTTCCCAATCCCTTAATTATCTCTTTCCTTTAAGGTCGGCAACGCGCCCATAATTATTTTGGTATTGTGACGTCCATGGGCGGGGAGATCACTTTCCATCAGGTGACCCACTTGCTCGTTTGTCGGCCTATGCAATAAAAAAAAGTGACCTGGAGTTTCGTTCAGTTCCACCATAGTATGATTGAAGAAGTTTTAGTACAATAACAATGAATGAGGTGCGAGTTGTGTACTCGTATCACGTATCACGTATCACGTATCACGTATCACGTATGTGTATGTGTATGTGTATATGTAGAGAGGGCTGGCACCTGCGCGCGGACGGGCGCACGTGCCGCGACATCGACGAGTGCGGGCGCGGCGCGCGGCCGTGCGGCGGCGGCGCGTGCCGCAACACGCCCGGCTCCTACCGCTGCACGTGCGCGGACGGACTGCTGCCCGCGCCCGACGGAGCCAAGCCCACCTGCCAGGACATCGACGAGTGCGCTGACGTGAGTATATGTTAATACTGCTCATATTGAATACTAGCTTTTGCTCGCGTGAACGGCCTATTTCGGGAAAAAGTCTTATATATTTTCAAATCGAACCAGTAGTTCTTGAGATTAGCGCGTTCAACCAAACAAACAAACTCTTCAGCTTTATAATATTACTATAGATGTTAATGTTCCGACGTTTGGGAATTTGCGAATTACAAAAATAAAATTAAATTTAGCTAAAATATAATTTAACTCGTCTAGTGAATATTAATCTTCACTAATATTATAAAGAGCAAAAGATTTGTATTTTTGTATGTAACGAATAAACTTAAAAACTATTGGACCGATTTCAAAAATTCTTTTTCCGTTAGAAAGCTACATTATCACTGAGTAACATAGGCTACTTTTTATCCCGGAAAAGTCCGTTCACGCGGGCAGAGTCGCGTACAAAAGCTAGTATTTTAACATTAGTACTATGTCAGCTTAAACAAACAATTTAGCTGGCTCTTATTTGGTATTGGGTTGACGTTTCGATAGTCAAGGATAAACTTGTATCTCAGGTGCCGGAGCTTTGTGGTGCCGGCGAGTGCCGCAACACGATCGGCAGCTTTGTCTGCCGCTGCCCCGACGGGTACAGCGTGAAGCCCGAGCAGGGCCCCGCCTGTACTGATGACGACGAGTGTGAACTCGGCACGTGCGACTGCCATCCTGCGGCCGACTGCATCAACCTACCCGTGCGTAATACTATGTCTTATGATTATTCAATGTGGAGTCGTTGCACCATAGAAAAAACAGTTTATTTTTATTGTACAGGCCGGCAAGCGAGCAAGTAGTAGTAGTAGCGTAGTCACTTTGCCGAGCCAGGATAAAAAAAAAAAAAAAAAGTGGGTCACCTGATGGTAAGTGATCTCCACCGCCCATGTACGCCTACAATACTAAAATAATCATGGGCGCGTTGCCGACCTTAAAGGAAACGGACAGTGGTAACGGACGAGCCGGCCCATTTATGCTGTAGACAAAATTGTCTACAGCGTGGCTCTACCACTCTAAAAAGTGTCAAGTTAAATGATATTCCTAATTATATGTCTTTTAATGCTTCTTCGCGTACTTATATGATGTTTAAATGGACTTTAACTTAAGCTGTGTTGCGCCGCAGCAATACTGAATCCATGCTTAGTTGTGGTCCTTCGAGCCGGATATTTATGTATTGCAATGCAGGGTTCGTTCCAATGCCGTTGCCGCGACGGATGGCGAGGTGATGGCACCGAGTGTGAGGATGTGGACGAGTGTCTCACCAACAATGGAGGATGTCATCCGCGCGCATCCTGCAGGAACACCGACGGATCCTTCCAGTGTCTCTGTGATACTGGATACAAGGGAGACGGGTTAGTAGATTACTAAACATAATTTTGACACCCTCCGTGGCGCGGTGGGCGAGTAGCCGACTGTGAAACGTGAAGCTGCGGGTTCGATCCCCACACCGAGACAAATATTTGTCTGATCCACGTATATTTTACGTACGACTTTAAGTCTCTCGTAGTTCCTGATACCCACGACACAAGACTCATATCTTACTGTGGGGTTAGGACTATGTGTGTGACTGTTGGGTGTTATTTATTTATTTATAATAAACTGACCCAGCGGTCATCGTCGAGAGTTTATCGAGTATCATGAATGTCAATATAAGCTCATCGCTCGCCTGGTGGAAAGCCATCACTGCCAATAAACTGAATCTCTCCCCTCAGAATATTAAATAATATGGCATTCCACTGAGGTCAATTTCAATTTCAATTTCAATTTATTTTATTCTGCAATCCACAATTAACATAGGTGGTAGGTATAACAGTTTGTAACTATTGTGGACCCAATTGGGCACAGCAAGAATGTCACTATACTGAGACATAAAACAAATATTATTGCCCAGTAATATAATAGCAGTCGAACAATATTATAACACAGGGCTGTTATTTACTAAGAACTAAACTAATGCGAAATGACGATACTGAAAATAAATAATAAATTGAAGATGTAACATACATACGCACTCACGCCTGTAATCCCCGAAGGGGTAGGCAGAGGTGAAACCAGTACACCCACATTTCGCCGAGCGTATCTCCGTCCCACGATGTGATAGGGGGCGAGCCTATCGCCATACCGGGCACAAATTCCAGAGTCCAGGCTGATACTGAGCATTTTGTAATAGAAAAACCCAATATCACTTTACCCAAACCGGGTATCGAAATCTCTCAGCGTTAGCCTCAATCGTTACGAGTACGCATTACAACTGCGCCACCTAGGCAGGAATTGAAGATGTAAATTAGTTACATATGTATTTAGATAGATAGATAGATAAAAACGTTTATTTTGGCTACAAATAATACACTGTATATACATAGACAATAGACAAGTATACATCCATTTGTGAAATATTGTAGCCGCAATCAGGCCCCAGCTCAGCAATATGCAATGCCCCAAGGAGCAAAGCGCTGGTAATTCTGCTGGTACCTGGTATACATTTCTTAACAAATATTTTTTTCAGTTTACTGTTTGTGCTTGTTCCAGATATTCGTGTGTGGACATCGACGAGTGCGCGAACGATCCGACTCTATGTGAGAACGGCCATTGCACCAACACGCCCGGCGGGTACGAGTGCGACTGCGATGTTGGATTCACCAAGTCACCGGACGGGAAGTCTTGTCTCGGTCTGTACTTACTAGTTACTACTCTCCTTGTTACATCTGTAACTGTACGTAACGTTAACTAAAGTGTAATCACGGCCTGGCCACGTAAAAAAAAAAACTTTTTTTTTTAAGTATAGGCCGGCAAACGAGCGAGTGGGTCACCTGATGGTAAGTGATCTCCACCGCCCATGTACGCCCAAAACACCAAAAGAATTATGGGTGCGATGCCGACCTTAAAGGAAAGGGATAATTAAGGGATTGGGAAGGGGAGGTGGCTCTACCACTCACAAGAGCTTAATTTTTAACACAAACGAGGGTATATGAGGACCGTTCCGTCTGTTTCATTCAATAGGCTTCGTAATTTCGCAACCGCATAGCCGCTGTTGGAAAAAAGGCCGCAGGTTCGATACCCGCACCATAAACAACTATTTGGGTGATTCGTAAATAAAGGTTTGAGTATGGGGGTAATGGGACCGTAGCGACCTCATAATTCTTGATATCATACAAAACCATCACATTATTATAGCCAGAATATTTTTTGTGGTTACTGTTTTAATTTTTTACTATCGTTTTAATATTTTTTTGGTTGCCAATATCACAAAACTATCGCAGGGTCAGAACTTTCTTTGTGACTACTGTTATAATTTTTAACCGACTTCAAAAAAGGAGGAGGTTCTCAATTCGGCGCGTTTTTTTAAAATGTATGTACATCGATTTCTCCGCCAATTGTGGACCGATTTTGTTGGAAAAAATTACACTCGATAGAGTTTAGCTGCGATGTGGTCCCATATAAATTTGGTTAAGATCTGATGACGGAGTACGGAGTAAAAAAATAAAACTCCTCAACCGACAACAGTAGACTCGCCGCGATTGTGTTATTGTATTGGAATTTACATGCTACTGCTGTACATTGAAGTCGGGTTTTTTTTTTTTTTTTTTTACTAGCCCTTTATTATATACATCCCACTGCTGGGCACGGGCCTCCTCTACTGAATGAGAGGGGTTAGGCCTTAGTCTACCACACTGGCCTAATGTGGGTTGGCAGACTTCACATACCTACGAAATTCTATTATATGAAGAACTCCTCAGTTATGCAGGTTTCCTCACGATGTTTTTCCTTCACCGTTAAAGCAAGTGATAATTAACAATTAATATACACATAACTTAGAAAAGTCAGAGGTGTATGCACTTGGGGCTGGTTTCGAACCTGCGACTTTCGTCTCGACAGTCCATACCACTCCCCGCTGAGCTATCACTGCTGAAGTCGGTTTTGTTAAACGTTATTTATTGTCGTAGTGATTTCTTAGGTTTATGCGAATATTACACATTGAGACCTGAGACCTCAAGACACCGTGAGCTCTTTCTGCGTAGATCGGACTAGTGTCAACTAACTTTTTTAAATAATTAAAAAATAAATGTATAATTTTAAAATGAAGGTAGCCAATGTAACATTAACTTATCGAGACGACCTACACCTCAGTCTCTGCCGTGACCACGAAGGCTGAAAAGCTATCGAAACGTCGGAACTAAAATAAAAATTAAACCGCGATAAAATCCGTATAAACTAGTTTTATCAATGTTATTTATTGTCGTTTTAATATTTGGGTATATTTTCAGACATGGACGAGTGCGCGACGTTCGACAACGTGTGCGTTTTCGGTCGTTGTGTCAATACATACGGCATGTTCAAATGCATCTGCGACAAGGGATACCAGTCGGATAGCGTCGATGACCGTAAGTCTCTCATCTCTCATGTCATGGAAAACTTCGGATATATTCGGACACATGGATGATTGTCATTTATGATTTCAAATAAAGTTTTATTTGTAATTTTAAGCCAGATTTATATTCGAAAATAATTGATCGCACAATAATTGATTTCATCGTCATACGTCTTGGTTGTGAAATTGAAAAAAAAATACTTCATAGCAAAGACTTTAATGTATACTACTAGACAAGCTGTGTGGTACAAAGAAATTGCGCACTTAGTTATGGTCAATTGACCGCAACTCATTTAGTCAAGGGCAGTTGTTGTTTGAATAGCTGCGAACGTTAAATTTGATAAACTAACACGAAATTGTTTATTGTGACCCATCAAACATTATCATTATTTACGTGCATATATTATTCATTCAATTTGAAGTTATTTTACGGTTAATATAGTTACTTAACTATATTATTTCTTGGTTTTGATCGAAAAAGTCATTTACTGTGAATGAAAACTAATAAACAAAACAGCCGTTTGAATATTGCCATCTCACTTACTCTCAACTTCTCCCGCTCCCACGCCTTAGACGTCATTCCCGCCTCGCCGGCCGCGTATGCAACACAATTTTACTTCTGAAAAGCTCGTCTATGGTATTAAAGTCTTTGCTTCATAGTAATAATTATAATCCATATTTCGCCTGGCGCGAGTTTTGTGCGAGTTCCACCTGTGATGTGACCTTGGTTTAAGGTTTACTCCTTATCTCGTTAGGGTCAGGGTATATGATATGATTTTTACTGTAAAATCTTGTGGATTGGTGATACACCGTCTCTGTGGACGTTAAGTTCGATACATTCAAATTTACTGTAAATTTGTCAAATTAGTTTTTTATTCGTATTTGCTAGGCCCCATATTTTGTTTTGTGTTATTATATTATATAAACATTTGTGTTGTATGTTCTCAGTGATGCCCGGGTTCAACTGCACGGACGTGGACGAGTGCAAGTCACCGCAGTCCTGTCAGTACGGCGAGTGTATCAACACGCAAGGATCCTACATCTGTCGCTGTCCGCCCAACTACGAACTAGTGTCCGACGGCACCGCTTGCTTTGGTAATTATACACCACTAGCCTTTGCTAGCGGCTCCGCCCGCGTGAACGGCCTTTTCCGGGATAAAAAGTAGCCTATGTTACTCAGTGATAATGTAGCTTTTTAACGGCAATAGAATTTTTGAAATCGGTCCTGTGGTTTTTAAGTTTATTCGTTACATACAAAGATACAAATCTTTCCTCTTTATAATATTAGTGAAGATAACTAGCCCATAACCCACTGTTAGATAAAAACCCTTATTTCATCAAAGGAAGGTATTAGATCAGTGGCACGTATTTTTCGATACCGAGCACTGAAGCTCGGTGAATTTCTTTGAATGCAAAGCTGTCTTTATCCTGCAACGAAATTATTCAAACAGAAAGATAAAGGGGAGTTGGAAAAGTACCTAAATTATTCACTACCATTCATAGGAAATATTTAAGATTTAAAGTTGATTATTAATAAAAAAAAAATATCAATATATTTTACGAGTAGCAGTGATACCAGCGGGGAGCCCGAAATTCGCAGGTTCGAAACCAGCCGCAAGTGCATACACCTCTGACTTTTCTAAGTTATGTGTATATTAATTGTAAATTATCACTTGCTTTAACGGTGAAGGAAACATCGTGAGGAAACCTGCGTATCTGACAAGTTCTTCATAAGAATCGAAGAATTTCAAAGGTATGTGAAGACTGCCAACCCGCATTAGGCCAGCGTGGTGGACTAAGGCCTAACCCCTCTCATTCAGTAGAGGAGGCCCGTGCCCAGCAGTGGGCACGTGTATAAACAGGGCTAGTATTATTATTATATATATTTTACTATTAATCAATGTTTCTACATAATTTTATTGTGTTTATATATTGTTGTGCTGTTTCTTTTTTTTTTTACCGTTTGTCTATGGTGAACACAAATTGTGACGATATCAAATAATATGTATTACATGTATTACAGACGGTAGGAAGGCGCGTTGTTACGGCAAGGTGGACCTGCGCTCCGGCACTGAGACCTGCTCGGATAGCGATGAACTGTCTGAGGATGGCACCATGGCTGCCTGCTGCTGCTCCGTCGGTCTGTATCTATTTTTATATCTCTAACAATATCATATTATACCTGAGTGGTAGAGCCACGCTGTAGACTATTTTGTCTACAGCATGAATGGGCCGGCTCGTCCGGGTCGTTACCACTGTCTCACAGACAACCGGCGTAAAGTAGCAGCTTGCTGCTGCGTTTCGTACGGTGAGTGAGATATCCGGAGGCCCAAATTCCCCAATTGTGGGCGTACATGGGTGGTGGAGATCACTTACCATCAGGTGACCCACTTGCTCGTTTGTCGGCCTATACTATAAAAAAAAGAAGATCTTCGGCCACAAATCATGTATAATATATAAATTGTGTATGTGTTGACTGCCTCAGTGGCGCAGTTGTCATGCGTACGCGTTACGACTGAGGCTGACGCTGAGGTCTCGGGTTCGGTCCCCGGTTCGGGTAAAGTGGTATTGGGTTTTTCTATTACGAAATGCTCAGTATCAGCCCGGAGTCTGGAATTTGTGCCCGGTATGGCGATAGGCTCGCTCCCTATCACATAGTGGGATCTATGTATGTATGTACTAAACTAATATCGTTTATAGAAATCGGTCATTAGTGAGTCTAATAACTTATCCACAAGTGCTGTATATTGTCATGATTTAAATGGCGCAGACACATGCACGTACTTCAATGAAAGTAGTAGAAAGTATGAAAATATTTAACATTCTAGACTTGACCCAAAACATATATTATTTACAAATACAAGACAATGATTGGAATTTCTTTAGGCATTATTTTAGTATGCCTTCTCCCTGACATTTTATTCCTTTTTTATTTATTAAGTATCGACTTGTAGGTGAATTAGCTTTATCGTAATGATCATGATAACATGTACACTCCAGGTGCCGCATGGGGCAACTACTGCGACCTGTGCCCGGAGCCCGGCTCCGAGGCGTACAGACAACTCTGTCCCGGTGGTGTTGGGTACCAACCTGTGCTCGAACCTGTGAGTACCAATTAATTCATTTGGATTTTTGCTATTGTTTGCCTATTTTGTGATACGGTCCTACATATACAACATGATATAATTTTACCGACTTGTTTTGTCAAAACTATTATTTGGTTACCTCTTTATGCCTATCGAAGTTAACATGGTTGATTAGAATACTCAACTCTAATGAACTATGTTAGATTCGATACACATGTAGAGATAACTCAACTCTAATGAAGTATGTTAGATTCGATACACATATAGAGATAACTCAACTCTAATGAACTATGTTAGATTCGATACACATATAGAGATAACTCAACTCTAATGAACTATGTTAGATTCGATACACATATAGAGATAACTCAACTCTAATGAACTATGTTAGATTCGATACACATATAGAGATAACTCAACTCTAATGAACTATGTTAGATTCGATACACATATAGAGATAACTCAACTCTAATGAACTATGTTAGATTCGATTCACATATAGAGATAATTGTCATATATCAAGATAGAGATATGTCAAAAGTGGATATAAAGTACAAATAACGTAGAGAAAATAGTACTTTCAACCACTCTGTGGCATTTTTAAGAATATTAAATAAATGTAACATTCTCTCTTCCACCGGCCCTTACCCCACTCTTAATGGGATCGACGGCGCATTCTTTTAGCACATGTAACAGAAAGATTTGGCTTGTAGTTTTTACGACCAGTTGCTTGTCTGACCTCAACTCTTCTATTAAACAAATGTAATATTACTTTATAATTTGTGATGTCGTTGTTTATGTTGTTTCACAAGGTGGTAGGTCCCTCGTATGGGAGAGGCCGGCTGGGTTGGTACAACCGCTTTGTCTATTTCTGCCGCCAAGCAACAGTGTGTAAGCACTGCTGTGTTCCGGTTTGAAGGACATTGAAGCCAGTGTAATTACTGGGTATTATGAGACTTAACACCTTATGTTTCGGGTAACGAGCGCAGTCCATTGTCATATGGTGCTTTGTTATTTAAAGTTGTGTGTGGCGTTGCTTCTGTTTATGAGCAGGCGTGGCGCTTACGTGGCGTTATCAGGCGACCGACTTGCTCGTCTCGTCATTCAAGCTAATAAAAAATATATGTTGTGCTTGCAGCCGTCGTACGTAGTAACGTTAGCGGACATCGACGAGTGCTCGCAGCACCCGGCGCTGTGCGCGGGCGGCACGTGCACGAACACGTTCGGTTCGTTCGTGTGCTCGTGCGGCGCGGGCTGGGCGCTGGCGGCGGACGGGCGGCGCTGCGACGACCGCGACGAGTGCGTGTCCGGCCCGTGCGGGCCCGGCCTGTGCCGCAACCTGCCCGGCTCATACGTCTGTCTGTGTCCCGAGGGATATGTCGCCATGCCCGATGGGAGTAAGTACTGTGGGCTCTCTGTGTTGCCACATCGAAAATCTCTTGTACTTTCTGATATCGTGATTTCATATAGACTGCCTCGGTGGCGCAGTTGTAATGCGTACGCGTTATTAATGACGCTGAGGTCTCGGATTCGAACCCCGGGTTGGGTAAAAGTGATATTGGGTTTTTCTATTACGAAAAGCTCAGTATCAGCCCGGAGTCTGGAAATTGTGCCCGGTATGGCGATAGGCTCGCCTCCTATCACATCATGGGACGGAGATACGCTCGGGGAAATGTGAATGTACTGATTGTACCTCTGCCTACCCCTTCGGGGATTACAGGCGTGAGTGCGTATGTATGTGATTTCTTATATTTACGCAAATATTACACATTGAAATAAAACTAGTTTATACGGATTTTATCGCGGCTTAATTTTGATTTTGGTCTCTCCCGTGACCACGAAGGCTGAAAAGCTTTCGTAACGTCGGGACTAAAATAAAAAATAAACCGCGATAAAATCCGTACAAACTTTCTGATATCCACAAAACAAGATTTTGTATTTGTTTTTCTATTTAATATTGTATTTGCATGTGGGACAAGACTATCTGTGGGACTGTTGAGTGTATTAAAAATACATTTAAACTCATATTTGCATACTCTGGCATTACATATTATACAACATACTATACCTATATGACGACTACGGGTCGAGTATGTTGTAGGAACGCTAAACGCTACGGCGTGTGTCTATATATATTTTTTTTAATATATAATAGGCTCGCGTTTGGCTATTATCACGCCCGATGGTAAGCGATCATGTGGCCTAAGATGAAGCACGCTTGTCTAGCAAAAAACGATTCACTCGCGACTTGAAGACACCAAAGGGGCTAGCACGGAAAACTATCGAAATCGTAATGTAAAGGTATCGAGAGCTCGATAGATAATTCCTTAAATATCATTGATCTATATTAGTTTCTTTTACGTACGATAGAGGCGCTGTACCAAAATCTCATAAAAATAGTTGTCGATGACAGCTCGAATAACTTTTCGCAAGTTTCCGTGCTAGCTCCTCAGATTATATTTATCGGGGAACAAAGACTAGCACAATTTGTATCATACAAGTGAAAAAGCATTTGGAAGACTGTCAAGACACAATGTCTCTTGATGGTTGGTATTATATTTGAACAACACTGTATTTACCACAAGGTGGTAGGTCTCTCATATGCGAGAGGCCGTCTGGGTTGATACCACCTCGCCGTCTATTTCTGCCGCCAATAAACAATTTGAAAGCACTGTAGTGTTTCGGTTTGAAGGACAATTAAGTCAGTGAAATTACTATGCATTATACTGGGAACATTCTCTATACATCATTCTTTTTACAGAGGAATGCGTGGACGTTCGCCAACGACAATGCTACCTCAACATTGAAGACTCGGGTCGATGCTCAGAAGCAGTAGGAGTACCTCAACTGAAGTACCTGTGCTGCTGCTCCGTGGGCCGGGCGTGGGGTGAAGACTGCGAGCCGTGTCCGGAGAAGGGATCCAGGGAACACGTGGCTCTGTGTGGGTCAGAGCCGAGCACGTACATCGACCCGGAGACGAACAAGACTCGTCCTATAGACGAGTGTGAGATCATGCCACAGCTGTGCAAGCCTGGCGCCTGTCATGATACAGCTACTGGGTTCCAGTGTTCGTGTGATCACGGGTACGTAACTGTGTTATTTCATTTCCTAATGAAAAAGTATGATGACCTTTTGGTTAATCGATGTTAAAGTGAAATAGGAGATGAAAGTTTATATGTAGAACTATTTATTGCTTAACTTAGGGAAATGAATATTTAGCTTTTTGGTAGCAAAAAAAGAAATACGTGTTACAGTTCTTTTTTGCAAAATGCTCCCTCAAGGGGTTGGCATTTCGTAATTTCAAAGATATTTGACCAGGCTTTTACTGGAATTTGGCTGAAAATTAAACCGGGCTTTGTTTGGAATTTGACTGGTATATGGGTGGAATTTGACTAGAATTCGACTGGTGTTTGGGTGGGTATTGATCGGATTTTGACTGGAATTTGGGTGGATATTGGCCGACGTTTGACTGGATTTTGGCTGGAATTTAACTGAAATATGGTGAATAGTGACTGGATTTATGCTTACTATTTAAGGTTTGACAGTCGGTAACATTATCTGCTGAGCTATCCTTGCTTGCTTAATATATGTAATACATACCCAGAATGATCAAAGGCCCATTACAGGCTCTGAAATGACCATAATATTGTGACTTTTGTCCATGTATATGAGCAGTTTGGGAATTTTGGTTTTCGAGATATCAGATACCGTCCCGGCAAACCATGCACAGTATTTATCGGTGGCAGTAATCACTTACCATCAGATGACTCACCATGTTTGTCTATATTTCCGATTTTAAAGTGTGATTTATATTGTAGATACGAGCACGACAACACATCCCATCAGTGTCGCGACATCGACGAGTGTCTCGACGGCGACGTGTGTCGCGGTCTCGCGCAGTGCGTGAACGTGCCCGGAGCGTACGAGTGCAAGTGTCCGCTCGGCTACGCGCTGGCGCCGTCGCTCGACACGTGCGAGGACGTCGACGAGTGCGCTGAGAGCAGGCTCTGCGACCACGGAGACTGTCGGAACACTGTCGGATCATACAGGTGATATTACTACGCTACTTGTTACAATGGCAGCTCCGTGGCGTAGCCGGCTGCGAAGCGAGAGGCCGTGGGTTCGATTCCCACACTGAAACAAATGTTTGTGTGATCCATAAATATTGGTGTCGGATCTGGGTGTTGTGGGAACTCAAGTCCCTCGTAGTTCCTGTTACCCACGACACAGTTTTACCTAGTGTGGGGTCAGGGCTACGTGTGTGACTGTTGGGTGTATTTATTTATTTATTTTATTTTATGGCTTATTGCCATTATATCTCACTCACCGTTCGAAACGCAACAGCTAACTGTTACTTTTATTTACAACTCCTCCCTAATTTTCTATTTGATTCATTTCGTTGTGGGATAAAGACAGATTTGCATTCCCAGAGACTCGCTGAGTTTCATTGCTCGGTGTCGAAATACTGTCGATCCTGGCTTACAGGAGTTACAGTGGTGGGTGTGTGGGCGGGATAGGCTCGTGTTACTTTACGTCGGTTTTATGTGTGATAGTGGTAACAACCCAGATGAGCCGACCTATTCATGCTATAGACAAAATTGCCTAGAGCGTGCCTCTACCACTTATAAAAGCTTTGAAAAGGCTCCGAATCACTTCTTAATCGCTGTTCGCGAGTCTGGTCTGATCCTAAAAACCATATCAAACAACATTCTTCAAATTTGACAATCGGCAATTTTGTGTTTGCATCGATGCTACATCATGATTTGATGACTTGTTCGATCGCTGTATGGAAATAGCAACTATTTTGCAATCGATTCAATGCTGCCTTATTTGGGAATTAAATCACATATTCGCTTTGATAGTGTTAATTCAACGATATGAAGGGGAGCCTATGAGTTTTGTACCGGTGTTGCAGATGCGAATGTGCCCCGGGCTACATGTTGCGCGACAACGTGTGTCGCGACGTGGACGAGTGCGCGCGACCGCGACCGATGTGTCGCAACGGAACGTGTGAGAACCTTCCCGGGTCCTACACGTGCCACTGCAACGAAGGGTTCAAACTGGGACCCAACAACGACTGCGTCGGTAAGTCGATAAATACGACTCAGCTGTACGATTACCTAATAATAATAATAATACTAGTCCTGTGTTATATACGTCCCACTGCTGGGCACGGGCCTCCTCTACTGAATGAGAGGGGTTAGCCCTTGGTCCACCACGCTGGCTTAATGCGGGTTGGCAGACTACACATACCTTCGAAATTCTTATGAAGAACTTCTCAGGTATGCAGGTTTCCTCACAATGTTTCCTTCACCGTTAAAGCAAGTGATAATTAACAATTAATACTCACGATTACCTAGAATTCTAAAAATTATACAGTCAGCGTCCAAATGCAGCATATGAGAGGGTTAGGAGATGACAATTAAGAATGCAGATGATCTTATCCACCAATGTAGTTGGTTGAATGATGAAACTCATTTTTAGTAAAAAGAAAGAATGCAAAGGCGATAGTTGTACAATTTATGTAGAAACATGTTTATAAGTAGTAGGTGGAGAGTATCTAGATATCCATCCACACCAAACGGTATATGTTCTACCATGATCGCGCTAAAAGTCTCCAAATCAGCATGTGCCAAACACTAAATTGTTGGTGCTGTTTTTCATCTGGATCCTTGATGTTGATGTTCGACGGATGCCCACTAGAAGTAGTAATGTGCGTGTGCGTGTGCGTGTGCGTGTGCATGGGCGTGTGTGTGTACATAAATTAAGTATAATATTCATAACTATACTATATCATATCAATACTATACTATATCAATATTTTTTCATATTATATTATACGATATACTTATTTAATTATTATAAATTTCATAAAAATAATTCTGACAGTACGCTTATTTGAATCATTATCAAATATTTATCATCTGAACGTTACCTATATTCAGCGGGTTGTATTTGAGCAGTAGTTGTGTATTGTGTATTGTGTATTGTGTTGTATGTTTGTGCAGACATCAACGAGTGTCGCGAGGGCAGCATGGTGTGTCGCAACGGGCGGTGTCGCAACACCGCGGGCTCGTTCCGCTGCGAGTGCGCGAGCGGGTACACGCTCACTGCGGACGCGCGCCACTGCCGCGACGTCGACGAGTGTACTGAACTGCCGCTGCCGTGCGGACGGGACGGCGACCCGGCTTGTACTAATACTAATGGAGGGTACTTACTCTACTTACTTACTTCATCCTCTTTGAAAATAATAACTGCGTCGCCGGATTTTATTTGACGTGACAGCATGACTAATCCTATCGTCATGTTTTTTTATCACCTTGAATGACGAAAGGAGCAGGTCACTCGTATGATTGTAATCGCCGCAATATAGAAGCATCACCATACAGAACTTTGAATTACAAACCACTGCAATGGACTGCGCCCGTCATCCTGAGGCATAAGATATAAAATCTCATAATATCCAGTAGTTTGACTGGCTTTAAAGTCCTTCAAACCAAAACATTACAGTGTTTACACACGTCGTAATCGCATAGCATCGTCTCGCATACATGCGACTTGTCACCTTGGAGCCTTTGACGTTTTGACGCATCAACTTATTCGACGTCATGATTCACCAGCTTCGGACGTCGGTACTAAAGTTAATCCAGGATAAAATTTTGAATGGTTTATGTTTTAATAAAATTTTAAGACCTCTCGCCTTTTATAAACCCATTCTTGTTTGCGACGTTTTCCTCGATCAATTCAATATGACTTTAGTAAAGCCTATATTGTATACGATGGATGAAATATAATAATATTGTATGATTGTGCGTTATAGATACGAGTGTTCATGCGGCGCGGGTTGGCGACTCGTCGGTCGTCGCTGCGTCGATCGTGACGAGTGTAAGGAACTGCCGTACGTCTGCGCTGGAGGGGAATGTCGCAACTTCAACGGAGGATACATGTGCGACTGTCCAACTGGATGGCGCTTCGACAAGCAAGCCGCCATCTGCGTCGATGAACGGAAAGAGTTGTGCTACCAGCAGTGGGACGCGGGACGATGCCATCAGGCTCGCTCGTTACTGCTCAGCCGGCCGGAGTGTTGCTGCTCAGAAGGTATCTATAATATAAGAAAACCAGCGTAGGGTTGGGAATGCAAACTTTTTAATTCGACGTGACGTCGAAGTCTAACAGAAAATCATTTTTTAAATGTCATCAATTTCTAAAAACATTTATTCAGAGCAACTAAGTTCCTGTTAAAACACACATCCTGTATACTCATATTATGGTACTACACTAAAATCTTTGATACTTTAATTAGTCCAGACAATTCTTTTGCAGTGATTGCAAAATTTTGACAAAACGAAATCTTTTTTATCCAGTTTTATAAGACCTCTTTGAACCAATTTTTGGGTTGCAGTCTTTTAGACTTCTTATATAATTATCATCATGTATATCGTAAGGGTCATTTTATTTTTGTAAAGGCCATCAATACTGTTTTAACAAAACCTAAAATTATCGAACACCAATATCCTGATTTTCTATTTTTAAGCCACCAGAGAGAACTAAAAATCACGTCGTATATTTGTTACTAAATAGGTGCCGCGTGGGGCAGGTATTGCGAGCGATGTCCTTCACCGGATTCACAAGAGTTCCTTCGGATATGTCTAGAAATGGGACGGCTTAACACTACTCAGGTAATACTTGGTAGATATGTATAGACATAAATTAACAAATTGATTTGCGATGCCAGTAGTTAATATTGCTTTCATAACTTTGTAATTTTTGAATTGATTTTGAAAAGTTTGTACTATATATTTAAATAAGAAAACATTCTGAATATCTGTAACATGGTAGGATGTGGACGAGTGCGTGGTCCGTCCGGACGTGTGCGTGGGCGGTAGATGCGTGAACACGGACGGTTCGTTCCGCTGCGAGTGTCCGGCCGGGTATGTGTTGGATGACACGCGGTTGGTGTGTGTGGACGCGGACGAGTGCGCGGCCGACCCGCGCGTGTGCGGTAACGGCACGTGCACAAACACGCCCGGCGGGTACGAGTGCAGGTGCAACTACGGGTTCACGCAGGGACCAGATCAGGTACATATCGCTGATATACTGTGTATGTATTTTAGAAATCTATCTATGTATAATCCTTCATGCAATATAAACTTTTTAGTTTTATTATAGATATTTTTTTTCGATTCAGTCGAACATTTACAGTGTCGTTTCACATTTTTGATCAATAATTATTATTGGCCATCAAATTACCTTATAATAATAAATAAATCATCAATTTTTAAACAGTAGAAAGTCTAAATCTCACTACAAATTAGCGTCCCAATGATTCCTTTTAATTTGTCTGTATTTAGACGTGCATAGACGTGGACGAGTGCGCGGAAGGTCGTGCGATGTGCACATTCCGATGCCACAACACGGTGGGTTCGTTCCGCTGCACGTGTCCGTACGGGTACGCCGTGGCGGCGGACGGCGTGCACTGCCGCGACATCGACGAGTGCGCCGCCGACACCAAGCCGTGTCCTCACGCCTGCGAGAATGTTGTCGGATCCTACATCTGCAAGTGTCCTGAAGGTCAGTATATACGCACGTGTTAAGCAATAAGCCACGCTGTAGACACTTTTGTTAAGAGCGTGAATGGGCCAGCTCGACCGGGTCATTACTGTCTACAGAAAATCGACGTATTGCTGCTGCATTTCGTATGGTGAGTGAAATATTCGGAGACCCAGATCGTTCCCCTCTCCCCAATCCTTTAATTATCCCTTTCCTTTAATGTCGGCAACGCGTCCATGATTTTTCTAGAATCGTGGGCGTTCATGGGCGGTGATCACTTACTATCAGGTGACCCACTTGCTCGTTTGTCGGCCTATACTATAAAAAAAAACAAAATAATACATAAAATTACATCTGTACTAATTTCACTCAACTTCTCAGCTTATTCATCGACGAAATCGAATGGCAACAAAAAAGTACAGTTCATTAATGAAGTTATTTTTAAATATACACTACAGCTCATATATAATGAACATATATATATATATATATATATATATGGTCACTTACCGGCCTATGCTATAAAAAGTTACATTATCTATAAGGAAATGAATTACAGAAAGTCATGAGACACTATAACAGTATAGATGTGAAGTGTATAATCAGGTTACCGTCGAACGTCCGCTCCGCACGACGCGGCCAACGCGTGCGAGGACATCGACGAGTGCGCCGACCAGCCCGACCGCTGTGTGCCCGGGGTCTGCATCAACAACGACGGAGGGTTCCAGTGCGACTGTGACGTCGGATATGAATCCAGTCCCGACGGCACTGAGTGTCTCGGTACGTACATGCTGACAAACAATACAACGTAACCGTGCAGTAACGTCACTGTCCAAATAATAGTTCAATTAAAAAACAAGGGTATCAGGCTCTAAGTATTCTATCTAAGTAAGTTAACTTGAAAAACAGGAAAAATATCAAGAATAAAAATAGCCATAAAAATTTAAGCATCTATAATGTCAACTGTAAATATATATTCTTCTCTAGACATTATATCATTGTATGTTATGGTATATTATTATGACACATTTTTTTTATTTTATGATTTACGATAGTTGAGTTTCTTAGTAGTTAGAGGGTACCAAGCAAGTAGTAGAGAGGTAGGCCAACCAGTACGGTGGTACTACTATCCATCCTAAGGTTGTCTGGAGGAAATCGCTGTTTGCAATAAGACCGCCCATTGTATCACCCTTACTGTATGATCCTCGTTTATAAGCTACCTACTTTATTTAGTGTGCAATAAAGAATATTCTATCTATCTATCTATCTAGACTTTGTATATATTTTATGATTATTATATTATTATTGACGTATAAAAGTTCCCTTAGTAGCATATTTGCTTAAAAATCCTTTTCAGTAGGTTCGGCGCTCCGTAGCGTTATTACTAAGTAACCATTAAGCATTTAAGCATGCTGAAAAACTTCGGTATTTTTTATCAAATATCGAAATTCTATCAAAAACTGTATTCTTTGTAAGATGCCAAAAAATATTCGTTTATATGTCAAGCTGACGTATAATTATTTTTTTGCAATATCGATACTTTCAAATACATCGATACATTGCTTGCTAGTGCTTACCTAGAAGGTTATACAGTATGATATGTATCACCTAGTATGAAAGTGTTCGTAATGAGATGTTTGTATGTGTTGTGAACAGACCGTCGCACAGGCATGTGCTACAGATCGCTGGTGGCCGGGCGTTGCGTTCCCGAGCCGTGGCCGCGCGCCGTCGCGTCAACCCCCGCGCCACCGGCGCATGTCACCAAGTAAGTGCCGCGTCGTACAGCTTCAAGTCATCTATATATGCTGTATATACAACGTGTTATAGAAAGGGGCGGGCAAATTTAAGCAATGTATAGTGTAGTGTATAAGTATTTTATCTCCCATAGTACCAAATCCGATTGCATTGCTAGGAGAATAATTATAGGATTTTCTTTTTTATCGAATGAGTAACATGTCCATATCGACTTTCAACTTTGGACAACACTAAATGATAAGCAATGGTACTATAGACCTCCTTTCATTTAATTATTTTATAATTATAAAGCATTAAACGGTTGTCAAATATGAATATTTATTTGACACAGTCGTAATGCGTACGCATTACGACTGAGGCTAACGTTGAGGTCTCTGGTTCGATCCCCGGGTTGGGTAAAAGTGTTATGGGGCTTTTCTATTGCGAAAAAGCTCAGTATCAGCCCGGAGTCTGGAATTTGTGCCCGATATGGATAATACTGTGAAATGCTAATAATGAGTATTTGTTCCATAGGGCGCAGTGCTGCTGCACACTAGGCGCAGCTTGGGGTCCGGAATGCGAGCTGTGCCCACTACCCGGCACCACGGAGCGCCGCGACCTGTGCAGCGCGGCGTCCGGCATCAGCACCGGCATCGGCATCGGCATCGGCGGCGGCGGCATCGGCGGCGGCTCGCTCGATGTGTTCGGCGACGTGGACGAGTGCGCCGCGATGCCTACTCTATGCGCACCTGGACGCTGCATCAATACCATCGGCAGGTAAAATAAACTTTTTTTTACCAAGTTCGGGCAAAAGCCCAAAGCCTTCAAATCTTAAATTGCATAGTGTGGAGATGAATATGTCTCAGGTAATTAATTGGATAAATGTCTCTTATTACTTATTGTGGTCCCATTTTTAATTATGAAACGATATGTACCGAAGTAATACAAGTGACTTGTGGCAGTGGGTCGTGCGATCTTTAAAGTTCTTTTATATACTAGATACAAAATGAAAATAAAATGCATTTATGGTATACTAGCTGTTGCCCGCGGCTCCGCCCGCGTGAATAGACTTTTCCGAAATAAAACGGAGCCTATAACCGTCTCCAGGGACCCATCTTTATCTACATCAAAATTTATCAAAATCGGTTCAGTGATTTAGGCGTAAAAGCGTAACAAACAAATAGATATATATTTTTTTCATAGGAAGTACCCTATGTTACTTTTTATACCTCCAAGAATATGTGTACAAAGTTTCATGATGATCGGTTAAGTAGTTTTCGCGTGAAAGGGTAACAAACAAACTTACATTCACATTTATAATATTAGTATGATTTAAGATGCACTGGCTGGTTTCGTTGGGGATAACTGTATCCATGCGTACGATAATCAGTGGGCTTGGTCGGTACTGTACGTTTTTACATTTCCAGTTTCCGTTGCGTGTGCGGTCGCGGATACAAGCCTGCGGGTGAAATATGCGCAGACGTGGACGAGTGCAGTGTACGAACACCGCCTTGTGAACAGTTGTGTCGCAACACCGAGGGATCATACGAGTGTCTGTGTCGTGCAGGGTACGTAGCAACCATATACATACAGTTTTGTTTATCTTTTCCATGTGACTACACCGCAACTAATGGTTATTACAGTGTAGTAAAAAAGAACCTAGCGCCTCGGTGGCGCAGTTGTAATGCGTACGCGTTACGATTAAAGCTAACGCTAAGGTCTCGGGGTCGATCCCCGGGTCTGGTAAAGTGGTATTAGGTTTTTCTATTATTAGCCCGGAGTCTGGATTTGTGCCCGGTATGGCGATAGGCTCGCCCCCTAACACATTATGGGACGGAGATTCGCTCGGCGAAATGTGGGTGTACTGGTTAAACCTCTGCCTACCCCTTCGGGGATTACAGGCGTGATTGCGAATGTAGTAAAAAAGAATGTCGAGGGATGTTACATTTTATAACGAATGCACAAAAAGAGCTACAAGTTATAAGGGTTTTAGATTGATCATCTATCTGTGGAAACTTTTAAATGACCTTCTAATATTCATGTTAATGTAACAATGCATGTATGCTAGCTGTAAGTTTTTCGAATATATTAAAATAAAATTATTAAACAAAGATGACATTATCGACCCGTGACTTTACATGCGGAACATTTAAAATTATTTGTTTTGGCGATACGCTATCTATCACAATAAGGAAATCGATTCGATGAGCCGAGAGAAGCTTTAGTTGCACTCCCTCAGGGATATGTATAGGTACCCCTAATGAAAATATCGATATCGAGTAATTATCGATTGGATAGAATATAAATTAATATAATAGAAACCTAAACTCTGAGGTTTTCTACCACTTGTACAAACAGTATCGAGTGATGACCTAATATATTGTTATTTATCCAACATTTTTAACAAATTTATCGAGTACCAACGATCGATTCGAGATGTCGATATCGATTTATAGAATATCAACAGCTAAAGTTGTCGAAACAAAAGTTTCGGGTCAGGGCGTTGTGGAACCGTAAGCCCCTCATACTTCCTGTTACCTACGACATTCATATACCTGTATGTTAATGTGAAGGTAAGACATTATGTGACGGTTGGGTGTGCTCATTCTGTAGATATGAATTGGACGAGGACGGCGCTAACTGTCGTGACGTGGACGAGTGTACCCGCGGCACGCACACATGTCAGCAGACCTGCTCCAACACTGACGGCTCGTTCGAGTGCTCCTGTCATGAAGGGTATGAGAAGCGCGGCGATGCTTGTGTCGGTATGTTTATTTCTTTCATATTTAAACTTTTTTACTTTAGTATTAACTTCATAAAAAAAGTGTTTCATTTTCATTCCGTAATTAAAGCGTAAATAGCCGTCAATTTAAGAGCTCTGTATTCGAGATTTCCTGATGGAGTTATATATAATGGACATATCCTAATTTCTTTGTTTGAAATTGTGTGCTTTGAATTGAGTTCCATGTGCATTCCAAGGTTAAATATGCAAACTGAAATATGCGTACCTTAATATGTTGTAGTCGATATGGCGGCAGGTATTAGTTTGACATCACATATTAGTTTAGTAACATCTGGATGCATTCGTTAGATCCTTTCCCTACCCCTTGAGGGATACAGCTGTTTGCATATGAGACGTTTGATGTAATATGTCGGTTGCATCGGTTGCATCGGTTGCATCGGTTGCATCGGTTGCAGACATCAACGAGTGTCACGAGGAGGGTGTGTGTCCGACGCCGGGCAAGTGCGTGAACCTGCTCGGCTCGTACCGCTGCGTGTGTCCGCGCGGGTTCCGCCTCGACGTCGGCGGCACGCGCTGCCTCGACCGCGACGAGTGCGCCGACGGACGCTGCCAGTCCCCCTGCCGCAACTATGCAGGAGGATACCGATGCGACTGTCCTGCAGGTCACTACTACACACTACACACTACACACTACACACTACACACTACACACTACACACTACACACTACACACTACACACTACACACTACACACTACACACTACACACTACACACTACACACAACTCAAACTTCTTTACAGTACATTTTCAGTCTAATGATCAAATTTGAATGTAACGGAAACGATACATTTTGCTACTAGCCATTTTTATTAAGTTTCAAAAAACGATAATTAAAAAAATATCATAAAAATGTATTTAATAAATATGACTTCATATTCTTCTTATATTTTAAATTTTGACTGACAAACAAGAAATGGGTCACGTAATGATAATAATCTTTTTCATGTGTAAACACCAACGATATCGAATATTATAGGTATATTGCTAAAAAAAAGAAATAGAACTTGAGGAGGCAATAGACCACAGGAAATTAAATAGGTCGGATTTGTGTCAGCTCTATCGAACCGGCCTATTTGTGAGTGAGATTTCCGGAGACCCAAATGACCCCGTTCACATCCTCATTCTTTTCTCTAAAAGTTGACAAAGCATCAATGGTTCTTTAGTAGTGTGATCCAGTCTTGTTCACGCCGATTTCTGATCTCGAATCTTACAGTAATTTTTATTTCTCTTACAGCTAGTATTTTGCTAGATTCCTTACATGATGTGTATGTGAGTACACATACACAAATGTAGGAAAACTGAAGAAAAACTGAAACAAAACCAACTTCTCCAATCTAAACAACTCGTTCCATGAAATAGCTTGGTCGACATAACCACTAAATCGAACCACTACTAACTCTTCAACCTAGCTTATACTTAAATTAAGGAATCCAATAAGGTCTGGAGCCGTCCAATCCAGGATACACGACGAGTCCCAAGCAACACAAAGCGAAGAGGAAATCTTGCACATTGTCTCGTGGACATTAGCCCACAAATCCACGTGTCCCAAAGTCAATCGACTCGAAGCATAAGGTAGCAAAACACCGCAACGAAGTAAAAGAAGATGTAAAAATGAATTTATCTTAGTTTGTCATTTCCGCACTGTTATTCTATTAGGGCAGATGTTTAGGAAGTCGATCTAGTACATAATATTATAACATTTAAGTTATATTACTTATATGATTGTATTCTGTGTTATGCCTTTTATTGCTAATAAAAATAGAAAAAAAATGTGTATGAGTGTATGTGAGTGTATGTACGCAGGTTGGATCCGCGGCGCGAGCGGTGCGTGCGTGGCGCAGGATGCGTGCGCGGCGAGTCCGTGCGGCGGCGCGCCGTGCTTCGCCGTCGCCGACAACTACCGCTGCGGCTGCCCCGCCGGCTATGGCTGGGACGCCGCACACGCGGTCTGCTTGCAGGTCATTTACAACTATATTGTTACTTATACCTATTACATACATTAATTTACACGTGTACTCATAGAAATAAGCGGAAATGCAATTTATACATTCCGAACTTATTTCTGTTTTATGATATTATAAATAGTCAATCTATCGCCATATCGATATCGGCCTATTGTAACTATTATTGACTATAAATTCATCAACAGAAGTATTAGCTTGGTGGATTATTTACATACATACATACATAGACTCACGCCTGTTTCCCATAGGCATAGGCAGAGACAACGGATTTACACTTGCTACGATCCTTGCATACCTCTTAGATTATTTCATGACACAAAAAGCTGAACATAATCCTGCAGATATTATAGGATCATAAAAAATCAGATATATACATAATCTGTCTCAAAGGACCAAATATATCCCTTTTTACTAGCAAGATAATTGTTTATGAAACTAAATATAATAACAACTGACCAATAAAATAACAAGTACTAGACGTACTTCAATAACTTAATGAAAAATTATTTTAATGTTTTTTTTTTTTTATAGTATAATGTGAATTAAATTACACACATATTACATACATATTTGGCCATCCGAAATAAAAAAATATAGACCTACTTCTAGTGATTGGTAACTTACTAACGCTTCAGTAGGATGTTGACAGACACGCGTATTTGACACTTTTAAATGTATAATGACGTTATTTGTTTTGGTCAGTTGGCGGGCGGATGCGCCACAGCATCATGCCTGTACGGCTGCACGCCGCTGGGCGCGTCGTTCCAGTGCGGATGTCCGGCCGGGTACCGCGCCGTGTCCGGACACTGTCTCACCGCGCTGGACGGAGCGCTGGCGCCGGACGACATCGGCGACGCGCCCGTGTTCCCGCTGCGGGACCAGTACAAGATCGGCGGCGACAACGAGCTCATATCCAACGAGGGCTGCTTCTCTTGCAAGGTATTTTTTTTTATTAGCTTGAATGACAAGACGAGCAGGTCGCTCGCCTGATGGTAAGCGCCACGCCTGCTCATAAACAGAAGCAACGCCACACACAACTTTAAATAACAAAACACTGCATGACACTGGACTGCGCTCGTCACCCCGAGACATAAAGTGTTAAGTCTCATAATCCCAGTAATTTCGCTTGCTTCAATGTCCTTCAAACCGGAACACAACAGTGCTTACACACTGGTGCTTGGCGGCAGAAATAGACAAAGCGGTGGTAATAACCCAGCCGGCCTCTCGCTACGAGGGCCCTACCACCTTGTATTATACTCTCTTCTCAAAGCCGAAGAGATGATCTTTAGTCTCCATGGATAAGCTTGCAGGTGGCAGTTGCACAGATCAGTCTACCCACATATATGTATGTACACGTGCATCTTTGTCTGAGGGGTCGATTCCTGAGACCGTGATTGGCTCTATATAAGGGCCGAATCCCGCGGAGTATACGGCTACATAGCATTTGCTACTTTCCCTTTAACATAAGGTAGAGAACATCACGGGTTTAGACGGTAGGGCGTAGACCGGAGAGTACGACATATCTTCAAGCTCGGGTTCGGAAAATTCCGTAAATAGCACCTCTCGTAAAAAAGCAGTGAAATACATGGGAGGCGATAATCATTTATCATTAAGTGTCCCACTTGCTCTTTTGCCTGTAGTATTCGACTGTATTTCGACAGCCTCCGTGGGGCAGTGGGCGAGCGAAGCGAGAGGCCGTGGGTTCGATTCCCACACCGAGACAAATGTTTGTCTAATCCACAAATAATTGTTTCAGGTCTGGGTGTTGTGGGTTGGCAAGTCCCTCGTAGTTCCTGATACCCACGATACAGGTTAACCTAGTATGGGGTCAGGACTATGTGTGTGACTGTTGGGTGTATTTATTTATTTATTTAATCGTATTATTTGACTTGCACTTTTTTTGTTGCCATTCGATTTAGTCGATAAAGAAGCTGTACGAAATCGAAATTGGTACAGATGTAATTTTCTGTATAAGTTTGATATTATACATTGAGTGTGTTGTTTGTAGGTGAACGGACGTCGGCGCAGAGCTCCAGATGAAGCCATCATATACGCGAACGGAACTACCGTCATGAGGAAACGGAAGAGACGTAGTCGACGTAAGTGTTTTAGTTATTATATAATTTTACATAAATTAAATAAATGCGGGTAATTCGCCTCGTCAATGTTTATTACAATTTTTGGAGTCAGTCTTGATAGGCGTAGTAGTTATTGTCGTCAAGAGACCAGAGTAAATATGACGAGTGACGTAGGGATAGGTCGACATGAAATAAATATGTTTTTTAACCACTTTATAAGAGAAAAAAATGAGAATTGAATTCGGCTGTTTTTATGAAGTTAGATGTAGACATAGGGCTTTACCACATTGCATCTCTTTAAATTTGAGATTTAAATCAGTAATAAATATGTAATTGCAGGTCGTCGCTCGCTCCTGGAACCAGAAGCGGAGCTGATCGTGGTGAAGGCTCGTCCTCGGCAGACGTGGGGTCGAGCGCCTCTGCTGCGTCTGCTGCCTGCGGCGGGAGGAGCTCGAGCACATTACCGCGTCGCATACGGAGATGACGACAGAATGTTCTCACTGTCCAAACGAGACGGCGCGTGGGCGTTACGACTACGCAAACATCTGAAACCGGACGCGGTACTGTCGCGTCAGTTGGAGATCGAGGCCCGGTTCGTGGCCGTGCCGGAGCCGGGTCGTCGCCGGAGCCGGAGCCGGAGCCGCCGTGCCGCGGCCGTGCCGGCGCCGCTGCGACTCTACGTGTCCGTCGCCGTGGCGCCTGATGAACGCTGACCGACCATATACCAACTATAACGCTTGTACATATCGGTATTATGTCGCCAATTATTCTAGTGATCTACTTCGCTCTAAATTTCATACTTCGGCTAACAAAAGCAATCCTCTGTCCCTTTCTCGCAAAATGTGTAATTCAATCGTCTTGAATGGCACAACTGAATCGTGATGTCACGGGAGGATCTTGCCATCTCTGTTTAAAAATCGATATGTAAGAAATGTTTGTGAGATATATCGAATTTTTAAATGTCAAAATATCTGTTTAAATTATAGTGATACATACACTACGAAATCTATTTAGGAATCTAAATCTATTAGAAATCTAATCATTCATATTTCAATAAAACTATTTCAACATAGTAAATAAAGTTACCATATAATATTTTTTTCACTAGATTAATTGGTGATTCGTGAAATAATTAAAATTCGGAGATCACTGCCACTAAAGAACCACGTGTTACGTTGTTCCACTGCCATTTTGTGTACTTTTTTTTCAAATAATTTTGTATCGATTAAAATTTTAAAGAAGTGGAACATATTTTTTTTTCTGTAGTTTTTAATAATATAATTTTGTTTACTTTCATATATTTTTTTTTGTACAATAGGGATGTGACTCAAAAATATCGAGTCTCATTATAATGATGCAACATCGAAAATATAGACTGGTTCTTTTTGTGTGTCAAAATATTATGTGTCGACGAGAATATTTTATTATGTATGACAGTGTTGTCAAGAGTATGCGAATTGTTGTGCCAAATATTTAGTGCCAATTTAGTCTAATCGATAAAATTTATAAAAAGTCGAATTTGTTTTGGCGATCTGCTGGAATCTCGATGTTTTGAATATCACTTCTCAATATATTATATAACTTATTACAATTATAATATTCCGTAAAGCAAAAGACGATGGCATGAAGAATTTGAAAATTCTATTTTTCTATAATATAAATTGTCTATGAAATATAAACTAGTAGTTAAGTAAATCTATGCTACCAAAATTGTGGAAAGTTTTTTAGACGAATATAAAATAGGATTGGCCGTCGCCACAAAATATTTGCCGCACACCAATCACATGAAAGGGAATTCGTCGGCAGTATTAAAATATGTGAGAATGATATGGCGATAATTAGTTGATAGTCGATACGTTTAATTTGTCGATAACCATGTAACACTAACGGTACATCACTAGTTTACCAAACTATGGGCCAGTGAGTAGATATTATCAATTTATTTATTTTTATCTTGAACTAAGTTTAAGTCTACTTACATATTTGTACGTGATCACTCCGGCTGTACACACAAGCACAGCACTTCTGTTGTTATCGATATTCATTGAGTACATCAAAGCACTTCACTATGTATTTTCAACGCCAATTACCAATTAGTCTGACAATCTCCAAGGCATCTTAAAATCCCTTTAAATAATTAGTGTGTACAGCTGGCGTTAACGTGTTTTTTTTTATTTTTCTTGTACAAGAAGTAATGCAATAGAGTTTTTGTAAATATGTGTATACATGAAATTTATTACGTTAGTTATACTGTTAGTTGATATATTTTAACATTAGTCTAAGTGACGAGGAGAAAGATAATAAATGTTTAATACGAACCGTTTTATTATTTACCCATACGAAAGACGGGCACACATTTTATAACCTATGTGTAAAAAAGACTGCCTCGGTGGCGCAGTTGTAATGCGTACGCGTTACGATTGAGGCCAACGCTGAGGTCTCGGGTTCGATCCCCGGGTCGGGTAAAGTGGTATTGGGTTTTTCTATTACGAAATGCTCAGCTCGGAGTCTGGAATTTGTGCCCGGTATGGCGATAGGTTCGCCCCCTATCACATCGTGGGACGGAGATACGCTCGGCGAAATGTGAGTGTACTGGTTACACCTCTGCCTACCCCTTCGGGGATTACAGGCGTGAGTGCGTAGGTACGGATGAGTGCGTACCTGTAAAAAAAACTCCGACTTCACTTAGAAAAACATCTGTTAGTTTTAAATGGCTGAACAGGATTTCTTCAAACATAACAAAGAACCATTACAATCAAGCCAGATTTAAAATAAAACTCATTATCAGTTGATTCAGGCGATATCACAGAAAGACGCATGTACCTACGCACGCACACACACACGAACAAGTTTGCCAAACAAATTCTTTTATATACGTGGTACTACGCGATAATCCTACGACAGAAGGGAGCAGAAATTCATTTTGGAGCCCACTTTAAATAGATCACTCTCCGTGAGGTATTATATATTCTCTGTGACGAGTGGCGAACTTCTTACAGCGTACCGCGCAGATGTCACGTGAAAATTAAAGCTTCTGTCACGTCAACATGTCACGGAAAAGAAACAGCGACCGTAAAGTTATATTTTCATAAAATCGACCCGAAATCCGCGCTAAATCCATTAGAGTATTTAGTGCAGATCAAGGTGATAACATCAAAATAATTTAACAGTGATTGGATTACCAATCCAACAGAATGTCAAAGAAACCAAACGATGAGTTCTCGTGCACGATGTACAGCGATAAGTTTTTCATGCTGTGTGCTGCCGGCGGCGCATGCGCTTGCGGCACAACCCACACCTTCGTCACGCCGTTGGACCTGGTCAAGTGCCGCTTGCAAGTCGACCCCGGCAAGTATAAGTCCATCTTCAAAGGGTTCGGCATCTCCTTCACTGAGGGCGGTGTCAAAAACCTCGTCAAGGGCTGGGCGCCAACCCTCATAGGCTACTCGTTGCAGGGATCCGCGAAATTCGCCGGTTACGAGTACTTCAAATACAAATTCGCCAAAATGGTTGACGAGGAGAGCGCATACTTATACAGAACTTACTTGTATTTAGCTGCAGCGGCGTCGGCCGAGTTCATTGCTGATTTTTTTCTTTCCCCATTCGAAGCTACTAAAGTCAGAATGCAGACGACACCAGGGTATACGTCGCAGATGATGAAAGCGATGCCACACATGCTCGCCACTGAAGGATTTGGAGTATTCTTCAGGGGTCTGGTGCCTCTATGGGGCCGGCAAGTACCATACACTATGATGAAGTTCTCATCTTTTGAGAAAACGCTGGAGTATCTGTACGACAACGTGGTGCCGAAGCCGAGAGAGCAGTGTACGAAGACAGAGCAACTAGTTGTGACGTTCACGGCAGGGTATATCGCCGGGGTGTTGTGCGCTATAGTGTCACATCCATCTGATACCATTGTATCGAAGCTAAACAAAGATCCTGGAGCGTCTATTGGAGGGATCCTGGCGGAGGTGGGTCCAATGGGTATCTGGCGCGGTTTGGTGGCGCGTATTGTGATGATAGGCACCCTGACAGGACTGCAATGGTTCGTGTACGACGCGTTCAAGGTATACACAGGCATGCCGCGCCCGCCGCCGGCGCCCATGCCAGAGTCGCTGAGAAAGAAGCTCGCTGCCAAGAAATAACATGTGTTTTATATTTTTGTAGCCACATTTGTAAGTTTTTCAGTATTTGAAATATCAAGTATTATGCTTGTTCGTTTTTATTTCTTTTAAATTTATTCACGTTTATCCTGCAATTACGGCAAGTAGGTGCAGTGCATACTAAATATTGTAATGGTGACTGTTGAGAAACGTTACATATCTAATGTACAAACGCCAAAATATGCCCGCCAATCTTTACTGGACGCACATCTACTGACTCTGGAAGCTTCAAATACGACTCGCTGGAACGAGCTACTAATGCTGAAAATCAGGCCTTACCATAAATATTTAAAACGGAAAGTTTGTAAACTGTTATTGTATAGAGGGTTGTCTCTAGAGTCTGTAACTAATGGTTCAAGTCTGAATATTCTTTCACCAATAGTACCTAAATAATAACATTGTCTCGTGAGTATTCATGAAGAATCATAGTGAGGCAAGTGAGCTTATGAAATAAAACAAACTACGTAACATTAAAATATAAAACCATAGAAATGGTTATCGTAATAAATGGTTCAAAACGAATATATTGTACAAATTTACGTAAGCTATGAGAAATATAAGGGTCTTAATGTCGCGCCTGGTCGTATAGAGGAGTATGGGCGCGACCGGAGGCAATAACAATAATATGGGAATTTATTCGAACATCGTGCGGCCCTCAAGTACTCGGACCGAATCTAACTCGCTGTGTGAACACCAGACTTTATTCTTACACTGAAGGATATTGTGTCAATATGAGCAATATATTATCAGTGAATTATGAATAAATAGTCGACTCAAGACTAATTTTGGTGTGGAGCGGGTTCAAAATATTTGTTCCTGCCATGGCTTGGTATATCAAGTTTGAACTCAGAAAATGGACATACGCAGACGCCTCTAGCCCCTTCTAGAGCGGCCATTTGCCATATTATAGTAGGGCCTAGCCTGGACAAATGCTTCCTTATTATTACGTTTCTTCTTTTGTTAGTCTAATTAGAATACAGCCTCGTATGAAAGTATAGTGCTATTTTTGCATCTGAATCTTGATTATATTACTCCTTTCTTAAGTCCATAAAAAAAATATTAATAAGATAGATATTATACATACACATTCGCGAGTGGTAGAGCCACGCTGTAGACAATTTTGTCTACAGCATGAATGGGCCGGCTCGTCCGGGTCGTTACCACTGTCTCACAGAAAACCGGCGTAAAGTAGCAGCTTGCTGCTGCGTTTCGTACGGTGAGTGAGATATCCGGAGGTCCAAATCCCCCTCCCCTTCCCAATCCCTTATTATCCCTTTCCTTTAAGGTCGGCAACGCGCCCATAATTCTTTTGTATTGTGGGCGTACATGGGCGGTGGAGATCGCTTACCATCAGGTGACCCACTTGCTCGTTTGCCGGCCTATACTAAAAAAAAAAAAAAAAAAAAAAAAATATACACGCACTCAGGCCTGTAATCCCCGAAGGGGTAGGCAGAAGTGTAACCAGTAGACACACATTTCGCCAAGCTTATCTTATGTGATAAGAGGGTCTATCGCCAAACCGGGACTAATTCCAGACTCCGGGGGGCTGATACTGAGCATTTCGTAATAGAAAAACCCAATACCACTTTACCCGACCCGGGGATCGAACCCGAGACCTCAGCGTCAGCCTCAATCGTAACGCATACATTACAACTGCGCTACCGAGACAGAGTTTAAAAAATTATAATATCTAAGGCAATCTGTTGTATCTTGAACTTGTGCTATTAGATTTGGTATTTTGAGACATGACTATTTGGTCAATTAGCCAAAAGTCAAACCAAAATATATCAGTTACTCCAGAAGTCACCGACTTTAGAACCCTTTAGAACTGATGAAAAAGAAGACGATTTTTAAAAAGCTTGCCAGTAGCATGGCCACTATACATCTAGTATGGGCTCCGAATCATTTTATAAGAGACCAGATCACCTCTCCGGCCGTTTAACATAATCCCACAAGTATCCGCTGTTCACGCGCCCTATTTGTTTTATTATTACTTATGAACCTTCCCATTCGAATATTTCTGTGGATTTCAGATTTGAGATATCCATTTAATATCATTTTATTAAGGTTCGAAAATGATGTTTCGTTTTTTTATAACAGAGGATGGTAAACGAGCAAGTGAGTCACCTGATGGTAAGTGATCTCTACTGGGCATTATGAGACTTAACCTTATGTCTCAGGGTGACGAGCGCAGTCCAGTGTCATGCAGTGCTTTGTTATTTAAAGTTCTGTGTGGCGTTGCTTCTGTATATGAGCAGGCGTGGCGCTTACCATCAGGCGAGCGACCTGCTCATCTCGTCATTCAAGCTAATAAAAAAAAACCTGAAGGATCATGATGCATTGCCGTCTGCCGACCTTAAATATTTCGGCATCCGGATAACTCATTCACCATAGAAACACAACAGCAAGCAACTACCTCAGGTCGGTTTTATGTGAGACAGACAACAAACGAGTCGAGCCGGTGCTTACATGCTGTAAACAAAACTGTCTAAAACGTGACTTTACCTACTCTAACTACAGGAGAAGTTTTCCAAGTAAATAAATTTTCACTTCGAGAAGTCAAGCGGGCTTTCCATAAAGATTACAGCTTGGAAATTAATATTGCATAACTCATTGAGGAAACTCTATTTTTAGTAAATAGTAATAGTCGCTTTACAATTAATGGCATGCAGTTAAGATAACATTTGTCTTAACATACTAAGCTGCACACAATTTATATATTATATAATATTTTAATTTTGATTTCTATTGATATGGAATTTATTCTGGAATAAATAAATAATTTTGTCTACAATATTGATCGGCCGGCTCGACTGGATTAGTAGCACTACCTGCCCACCTAAACCTACGTGAAGTGACGGCTTTATGTTGTGTTTCATACGGTGAGTGCTAATCTGGAGGCCTAAACTCCCACCCAAAGAGTAGGCCTGGCACTTACCATCAGGCGAGCAATCTGCTCATCTCGTCATTGAGTTGTACAAAAAAGGCACATAATTTATTGTTGGCTTCACACTACCTACTTATTTATATAAAATCCGGATATTCGTTTCAAAGTCAACAAAACGACATATTGTCAGATTCCTGGATATAAAACGAGTAAATCTTATGTAGAATATACGATTCTAAAGGCACGCCAATTTAAACGCTGGAAATCTTCGACTAAATATTTACACAGATGTTCATAACATGGTTTCTAATAAATCTGTAACTTATGACGTATTTGATGATCCAAAACGCACTCTAGCTTAACTGAATAAGACTGATATTGAAGATGAGAATCAGTTAAATGTATTCCGACCACGACATTCAACGAGTTAGCAACTTGGGCAAAGTTGGGCGCGTTTCGTAAAAGTTATCAAATCGAATTTTTACTGTGGCTTCGTTCTGGATACAGTCGCTTCTGATATCGAGTTGTAATTTTATATCTAAAGGCACATCAGCGGAATTGGCGTCGATGTGGGAATCTTTAATGGTTCAATAGGAACTGAAAGAAATTTTGACTAACTTAAGGAAATTGGCCTTTTATTTGGACTGTTTTATCTGTAGAAAGTTGGTTCAATGTTTTGTGCTCGGTTTGCTTTTTCCTGTTCAAATTTGAAATGTTTTGAACATGGTGTTTGGGTGCTGGCGCTAGATTAGTTATCATCGTTTACCGACACATTCTAACTTTAAAGAGGTGTGTCCATTCCAATCTTGTTCTCTCAGGACAGCTCAGTTACCTTTATTGTCAGAAAGTGCATCTTTAGAAGGCTATCTAGTTTTATAATGTATCTTAGCGTCTTCTAAGCTACCGCTTCTACTAAATTTATGACTTCATAATCAATTAATCAGTTCTGCTGGTGAAATGAAATAAAGGCCTCATAAATAAATTGCCTCAGGACTATTAGTACTGATGCTATTTTTACTAGGAAACAGGTGTCCGGTTTTGCTAACAGTTACTGTGTCTACTTGTACAAATAGAATTCATTAATTCCATATCATCAATACCCAACATAACGGACCACCGTCCAAAAAATTATCAACTTTTTATATCCCCAGGTGTCGCGTCGTGGAAAGTATTTTTGAACAAAAATCTAATATTGACAGTGCCATCAAATTTTCACGCTCTAAATCATGAAAATGAGTTAAAGAATCAATAATGACTACTCTGTCATTCCACTTATACTACGAGAGCCGACAACTTCGAACAGCTAAACAAAGTTCTACATTTTAATCTTTAGAATCGTACAATCTCGCCAGTAACTTGGGTAATTTTCAGTGCATTATCAACAACTTGGGAATCAAATAGCGAGCTCAATTCAAATTCAATAAACTACAACAGGGTGGATAATTGAAAAACTTCGCATTTTAAACGTCCCCTTCTCTCTCCAGCCACCCTGGTCGACGGCAGAACAGTTTAACGCTAGTTTATCGGCGGCAAATCGCCGCGACGCCCCTGCGGTCGGCAGATACACTAGAACTGAATTAAGACTGGTGGATTGTACCGAGTTTGTAAACTTGTTACCATGACCTTATAGTGCAATGGAAACGACTTTTTTCTAATTTATACCTAATCTGAACTTATTGCCGCACTGAGAAACGTCAATTTGTTTGTTTTTTCTTAGAATTCGATTATATCCACACTCAGAGCTAGATAATGATCTGAATGAACAGTAGTTTAAGTTGTGTTTATTTTATATATATTTAAAGAATGTCGTCTCCTATCGAATTTCGAGGTACTTATGTGAACCCATAATAAGTTAAATAGATTTTATAGTATATAGAAATATGAAGTTCGTGTTTATAAAATGATGCTCAGGATTGACGCAAAAACACAGAAACTGGAGATAAAGCCAAAAACCACTCACGCAATGATTCATAACGGTTCATGTAGATTTTTTATGTGCTGTCTTTTTTATTTTTAGAACTTCTGAATACGTAAAGAGCAAATATATATTTTGTCGATATAACAAATTAGATTGCAAATATATATATCCTATATTAAAGCGGACAATATTTGACTGCCTCGGCGGCGCCGTTGTAATTCGTACGCGTTACGATTGAGGCCAAAGCTGAGGTCTCGGGTTCGATCCCGGGTCGGGTAAAGTGGTATTGGGTTTTTCTATTACGAAATGCTCAGTATCAGCTCAGAGTCTGGAATTTGTGCCCGGTATGGCGATAGGCTCGCCCCCTATCACATAAGGGACGGAGATACGCTCGGCGAAATGTGGGTGTACAGGTTACACCTCTGCCTACCCCTTCGGGGATAACAGGCGTGAGTGCGTATGTATGTAATATTTAACACATTTAATATTTCAAGACGTTTAAAGATGTATCTATTTCACTATATATCATGGTTCTACAACTTGGACGGAGTAGCGCGGAATAAGTTTCCTTTGTGACTTGCTTTCAACGCTACGTGAAGGTAAACGGTATGTGCTAGGCGGTTAGTCATTCTGGGCTTGTTTCCATAGTAGCTTATCATATCGTGTTTACAAATGATATTGGTAGCTACTCTGTTGCTACCTGACTAAACTAAAACCAATATTTTATATTACCGTAAATGGCGAGACGAGCAGGTCGTTCGTCTGATGTTAATCGTCACGCCTGCTTATAAACAGAAGTAGCACTAATCAGAGATGTGCTGCATGGCACTGAACTGAGTTCGTCATCCAAGATGTTAACCCCCGGTTTCTGAAAGGCTGATAAAATCAACATTCATCAAAGAGAATTTTGATTTCGACATCGCTGTCCAATCAATTCGAGTTGCTGAAACGTTATTTAGTGAAAAAATTTATAATATTTTATGTGTTTTTAGTAGCGTTTGACATACGATTAGATGTTGACCACGCTTCTAGCAACTCAATTTTGACTTGACATGAGAATTAACAGTTGATTAGTTAATTTTACATTGATCAACCTTTCAGAAACCGGGCGTAAGTCTAATGCCCAGTAATTTCACAGGTTTGCGCGATCAAAAACTAGTACAGATATAATTTTAATCAAGGTCTCTGGGTGCGGCATGTGGCATACAGTCACAATAATTTGATATTGAACACCACTTGCAGTGCCTGCCTGACGTCAACCCCTCTGGGGAGGATATTGAACACCCTATTTATGTTAAATATTACATACATACGCCCTCACGCCTGTAACCGCGAAGGCATAGGCAGAGGTGTAACCAGTATACCCATACTTCAACTAGCATATTTCCGTTTCATGATGTGATAGGGGGCGAGCGTAACACCATAACCGACCCGGAATGAAACGGATCGAACCAGAGACCTCGGCACAGCAATTGTACCGCGTACGCATTACAACTACTCCACCGAGGATGTCAGGAGGCACCGAGGCAGGAATATTCAATAATGTTTTCTATGAAATATTTTCAATTGAATAAATAAATAAAATTACGGTTTTATGTCTCGCCGACGAAACAAGAGTTTACAAATAAATAACAACAAAACTATCAGTTATTATCAAGCCAGTATAATAACAATTAATTATTCATCATTTTAATGTCCCTAGTCCTTAGTACCAACTGCCAACTCACCTCCATTATATTAAAGTAACATAATTAATAGATGAAATATTAATGTTACAGGGGCTACTTGATAAAAATCTCATTTGGTAATTACATCCAGCGCTTTGAGTGCACGCTTTTAGTTTATTGAGATACCTCGGCGGATAAGTTTGCGACACAACTCCAAAAGTTACCGTCCATTTATAATTGTTATATGTATTTTTACCGCCAGCAAAAAAGAGGGTGTTATATTTTTGATCCCTTGTTATAAGTGTGTGCGTGTGCCAATGCAGTGCCGAAACGAATTTACAGATTTGAATGTGTTTTTTTATTTGTAAGTTGAATCAAAATGATTTAGATATGTTTAAAGAAAATCCGTCAGTATTAAAATTTACAGATGTTTTTATAAATGACGTCGGGGGGTTTAGGGGACTTCAGTATAAGTAGGCCATCATGGATGCGACCTAAAATGAGTGCGAAAAATCTTCCTAACAGGTACCATAATCTGTAAGTTAATTTCATTGCTGTGTCGTTCCTTTGTTATAATAATAAAGTGATAAGAAACGAAGCCAAGAAAAAAACAATCTAATTTCACACACCGATTCTTCCCGCCAAAGGCTCCAATCTTTTCAGTGATTCGTTAAAATTTACCCTGCCCTGCCGCGCCGCCTCCTCTTGCTTTACTCCATTACAGACAATTCAACTTACAGAACTCTCACATCTAGTATCTAACATTGTATCCAACAGGTTGGGACAGAAAAAAATCTCATTATCTAAGTCTATTTTCATATCTGACAAAAAAGAGGGGTATAAACGGCACAGTAACATCTAAGCGAATGGAACAAAGAATGCGTTTTTTATTTTAAAGCTGGTTTTAGTTTTTAGCTGCGTTTGAAGAACATATTTTTCTAATTGATATTGGGTTATCGGGTGGTTATTCTATGAACTACGGTAGGTATATATTGTCTCAGCGTCGTTTGCTGTCGTAGATTACATATGAATAAATTAATCTATGATTCGAGAAGGAGGACCAAGGAATTAAGCCGGGATAACACCAGACCGAAAGATAATAAATAAATACAGTCAACAGTCACCCATAGTCCTAACCCCACACTTGGTTAACCTGTATTGTGGATATCTGGAACTACTTACTTGCGGTCCCACAATACCCAGACTCGAAACAAATATTTGTGGATTACACAAACTTTTATCTCGGTGTGGCAATCGAACCCACTGCCTCTCGCTTCGCAGGCGACTACTCGCATACTGCGCCACGGAGGCGTAGACAAACATTTATCAGCAAGCGGTACTAAAAATGTCCTTGTACTAATGTTACATGTTAATCAGTAAAACAGCTTCCTTCGACTTCATAAAACATGTTTAGTGAGTTAAAGATACCATGGCTTCTGTAACAATGGATTGGTTCAATAAAAACAAAAAGGCTAATAAACCAATTTTAGGTGAGAATGTGATATAAAATGTACTTTCAGTGATTTCCACGATACAAAAATGCGTTATCTTAAATTAATCTAACATGTCTAACCCCTCTCATTAGTAAAGTGGGCCCATGCCGCCCGTGCCCAGCAAAGAGACAGAAAACAAATTGAAATTATACAGATCTTGTAAAAAATAAAATAATTTGTTACACTTCTGTGTTGTAATATATATTGCGGCGCCGGCAAAAGCATAAAACACAGCATAATTCCCGGTCATTATTCACAGTTTTCCCAAGGATTTCGGGCGTGGGTAATGACTTTATTTGAGATGGAATTTTCTAAGACACCGGTGGGAAGTTCTGGGGCGGCTGGTTCATGCCTTTGAATTAAACACGCGCTCAATTCTGGATTGTTGCGCTGTGCCGTTTTATGTGGACAGTACTTGGAGATTTTAACCAACTTCAAAAAAGGAAAAGGTTCTCAACTCGTCTGTACACGTGTTTTTTATGTTCAGTTAACGCATAACTCTACTAATATGCATCGATTTGGATGGTTCTTTTTTGTTTAAAAGATTTTTTAAGTAGTGTCGTAGTGGTCCAATATTTAATTAATTTATTTAATTCAAGACGGAGTACGATGAACTGATGATGAAAATGGGAAACTACTTAACGAAAAACATCGCGATTAGGATTTTGAAGTCAGTTTCTGAAGGTTTAATTTATAATTGTTACTAGTAAATTATATTATGCAGTTGTAATGTGTACGCGTTACGATTGAGGCCAACGCTGAGGTCTCGGGTTCGATCCCCGGGTCGGGTAGTGGTGTTGGGGTTTTCTATTACGAAATACCCCAGTATCAGCCCGGAGTCTGGAATTTGTGCCCGGTATGGCGATAGGCTCGCCCCCTATCACATTATGGGACGGAGATGCGCTCGGCGAAATGTGGGTGTACTGATTACACCTCTGCCTACCCCTTCGCGGATTACAGGCGTGAGTGCGTATGTGATTGCGTATAAATTATATTAATAGTATATATGTACTTATGTTACCATTGTAAATGATCATGAATTGCAACGTAACAGCTAAGCAGCAAAATCACACCATTTTTTTTATAACCCAGTTGGCTGGTTAGCAACTGCTAAGCATATTTTTCCATTGAATTTCATGAAAATGAATAAATAAGGCGCTTTATCAAATCATTCCTTATTTAAAAACCTCATTAAGCAATTCAATTATATGGCAGGAACGATAAAGAAATGGAGAGTGAACCTTATTATAACTAACTAGCTTTTGCTCGCGGCTCGGCTCGCGTAACACCCCTCTTTTTGATCGGGTTAAAATGCTTACTGCGAGGAGTTAAGTAATATAAAGTGGCATCGCGGCCTTTCTGTGGGCCTTTTTACTACCTATAATAGAATTCTTTATTTTGGTGTATCGAGCGTAAGCCTTGTAAGCGCTCCATTTTTTTTATTTTTAACGGCTTGATTACTAACCATCGACTTTCCTCTACCTACTATCTATAAATTCCATTAGAATGTATTATGCATACCTTCCAAAACATCTTTTTGTTCTTATCAAATTATAATTCGCATCAATGTTGTATCAAAATCCGTTGCGTAGTTTAGAATAACTATTGGCCGTTCCCTATATTATATTTGAAGATATATTTGCTTACTATCAATAGTGTTTTGAAAGATCTGCGATACCAATATGTGTCAACATTTTACTGTCAGTAAGTAAATCTGTCGATAGACAGAATATTAGGAACAACCATAAGTGAACAAACAGACATACAGACGCGGGTAGCGACTTTATTTGTAATATAAAGATTACCAATTACTTTTGAAATTTGGATTTTATTCTCAAAGGCAAATGTAAATGAAAACTCTGAAGAAACGCAATCGTGTACATCTCGGATACAGTTTACCACGTCAATCAAATTCTTGAGTAGCTTTGTCGAGAGTAAAACCCTTAGAGCTCCTAAAACAGCGGATGGGTCCGCGCCTCATTTAATATTATCATACTAATATTATAAATGTGAATGTAAGTTTGTTTGTTACGCTTTCACTCGAAAACTACTTAACCGATCATCATGAAACTTTGTACACATATTCTTGGAGGTATAAGAAGTAATATAGGATACATTTTATGAAAAAATTTAAATATATATTTTTTGAAAAAAATATCTATTTGTTTGTTACGCTTTCACGCCTAAATCACTGAACCGATTTTGATGAAGATTTTGTAGGTGGGACCCTGGAGACGGTTATAGGTTACGTTTTATTTCGGAAAAGTCTATTCACGCGGGTGGAGCTGCGAGCAAAAGCTAGTATTAAATAAACTAATACTCCCTAAACACTAAAGGCTAATCCCTCTCATTCGTAGAGGAGGTTTGTGCTGAGTAGGATATTATACATAATAATACAGAGCTGATTAAAACAAAGTATATAAACTGGGTATGAACTGGACTCCAGCGAATGGTCATAGAAAACGCGGACGAACGAAAAAGAGATGGAGAGACGAGTTGGACGCAAACAACAAGTGGAATGCAGAAGCAGTCAGCTTTTCTTCTGGTACGCCGCGAAGGCTGTCCAAACTGATTTGGTATGTCTGATAAAAATGCTGGCTGGTTTTAGTAATGGAAATAATAGAAAAAAACTATAAACCATCAATGCTGGGTATGCTAAAGGCTGAAATAGGTAAATAACCGCCACTTCGTCGTATTGCAACTAAGTAAATATTTTCAAATAAAGATAAGTATATGAGTGGAAGAGCCACGCTGTAGATACTTTTGTCTACAAGATGTATGGGTCGGCTCGTCCGGGTCATTACCATTGTCTCTCAGAAAAAGTAGCAGAGTGCTGCTGCGTTTCGTACGGTGATTGAGATATCCGGAGGCCCAAACCCCTCCCCTTCCCAATCCCTTAATTATGAATCATGTTATATTACTTTACTTATTATTTGTGGATGTTAAGTAAATCGCTGTTTTCTTGGGTGTTTGTGAAATTTAAGCAAATGTTTCGATCCGGCTCGCTTCCTGTCGTCGTAAAGATTCAGGCGCAGCATCAGTCTCACAGCCCTCCGTGCTAACGTACTTACACTCTTGTTTTTATATAGTGTACAGTACTACGATTAAAGTTATGCGTTTCGACTATCTTTTTAACGAATTATTACTAATGCAATTAATTTGCTGCCCCCCACGCCTGGCCAGTTACTCCAGAAAATAAAAGAACCGTTACAAAACCATCATATCATTTATAATTTTAAATAATACTCCTGTATTATATACGTCCACTGTTGGGCACGGGTGTCCTCTACTGAATGAGAGGGGTTATCCCATAGTCTACCACGCTGGCCTAATGCGTGTTGGCAGACTTCACATATATAATATACTCATAATATTATAATATTAAAGCTCAATAATGTTAGAGCGGAGCACCTGTGGTCTCCTTACTCCATCATCAGACTTTGAGCACTATGTTCAAATATTACTCACTTAAATGAAACCAATTAAATGAATGCGATATATCTGCTATTAATTATTATTGCTGTCTCACAGAAAACCAGCGTAAAGTAACAGCTTGCTGCTGCGTTTCGTACGGTGAGTGAGATATCCGGAGGCCCAAATCCCCCTCCCCTTCCCAACCCCTTAATTATCCCTTTCTTTGAAGGTCGGCAACGAGCCCATATTTATTTGTATTGTGGGCGTACATGGGCGGTGATATCGCTTACCCACTTGCTCGTTTGCCGGGCTATGCTATAAAAAAATTGTCAAGTAGTTTGAAGGTACATACGGCTTGGTGGCACCAGGGTGGACATCAAGGCAATGTTATCTAGATAAAATACGATTGTCTCTCGATAATCTAATATTGCAACTGGCCTATATTAGTTCTTCATCATTATCACATGTCGTATTGTTTTTAATAGAAAAAGATTGGCGAAGCGCATTCGTTTAACTGTAGTCTTCTTGTTCCACCTGCCCTTTCCCACTTGCAGTGAGGTTGGCATAACATGCTTTTTAATACATGTTATAGACTTGTAGTTTTTACGACCGGCCGCCTGCTCGACGTCAACCCTTCTGGGAAGAAAACACCTAGATCCGAAACAAATATTTTTGAGTCACACATTTTTTTTTGTCTCGCTGCGGTAATTGAACCCACGATCTCTGGCTTTACCTATAGCCGACTACTCGGCCACTGCGCCACGGAGGCTGTTATAAGCTTTTAAATAATAATGTATAAAAAATATGTATAACTTACGTATTATGTGTGTGTCCCGCGCCTTACTTCAAGATTTGCATAAAAAATTTACAAACTTAAAACGGCATTCTACACGAATTCAACGAGAAACGACATTTTCAATCGGTAGTTTTTCATAGCCATCGACAATGAAGTTGTCTTTTGAGAGGCGATGAATGCATTCGTTCATTCATTCGTTCAGATGGTGAATAGAGAGAAACAATGAGAATTGTTCGCTCCAACGGTTGTCAAAGGATTCAAGTAATGTGTTACTGATATTTTTTGCTTAGTGCTACGAACGAAGCCAGGATAAATCTTTTATTTTATTAATCACGCCTTTATATTCTAAGGGGTAGGTAGGTAGGCAATAACAACACGTGTCACGCTATACTCAGTTTTGTCAACAGCGTGAATGGTCGACCGATCGGGTCGTTACCAATGTCTCAGAGAAAACCGATCTGAAGTAGCCGCTTACTGTTGCGTTCCGTACAGTGAGTGAGTGAGATTTGGGCCTTTGGGAAATTAGGTCCCAAAGGCCCAAAGGTAGGGGATGACTTTCGCCCTCCAATGTGATTATGTAGGTCATATAGAAAACTGCTAGTGCGTACAATATACAAAATCAAACATACAAAAATACCCTATTTCCGATGAATCAGTATGATCCGCGTGTTCATATTACATATACATTTCTTGAGGCACTAAACATGTTAAAATATAGGAATTGGTGGCGAATTTTTGTCGAGCGCGTACACACTTCTGGCGAACATTAAACCCTTTAGAGCCCTTGGGGAAACCACGTAAGGTGGTATAGGAAATAAAATATCAGCTCAAACTTGCCGCCACTCACATATACAAAGTGTGCAGTAGCACATATTTACGGTTATGGTTTTATTTCTTAATTTTTTTTTGAGTTTAGACGCGACGGTACGAGCCGTTCGCTTCAAAATACATCAAACCAAACAAATCCACTTCAAAATACCTATACGTGTACGATCAGTATCGGTCTACCACAAATGTTATTAAACAAGACTAGGGAAAGTAGAAGTGGTTAAAACCGATCTTGGCATTTAGGCGACATGCGCAAAAAATTGATCTACAACAAAAAAAACCTATTTTAAGAGTATTTAAACCCAAATTATAAATTCAAAGTTGTTGGTTTGTTACTTTCTCTTTCTATCGCATTGGAGAATCAGATTGACATGATTTTACACAGAGATAGTATATTGGCTGGAGAGTGACGTAGGCTAATTTTATCCCGGAAATATGACAGGAAAACACGCGAGCATAAGCTAGTTCAAACTATTTTATTTGAGTGTATTTAGAAAACTCAGCTAGCATACATGCAATGTTACAGGAATATAAGAAGGTCATTTAAAAGTTTAGACAGATAGAAATGTAAACTAAAAAGGGGCTAATACACACGTGTGACCTATTAACTATCTGCCTTACTAAGCATCTTGATGTGGTGTAATAGCAATATCATACGTAATACGGGCACATGACAAGGGTCCGTTATATTCGGCCCTCGTCTCCACTGACCTATTGATTCGCGCCGAAACGTTTGATTATATTGTTGTACCGAGTGCTAGTTTATCTTACCAACTGGGTCACTTGTTTTGTCTTAATATCACTTAATGTGGTAGAGTCACGCTGTAGACAATTTTTTCTACAGCATGAATGGGCCGGCTAGTCCGGGTCGTTACCACTGTCTCACAGAAAACCAACGTAAGGTAGCAGCTTGCTGCTGTGTTTCGTACGGTGAGTGAGATATCCGGAGGCCCAAATCCCCTCACCTTCCCAATCCCTTAATTATCCCTTTCCTTTAAGGTCGGCAACGCGCCCATGACTCTTTTGGTATTGTGGGCGTACATGGGCAGAGGTGATCACTTACCATGAGGTGACTCACTTGCTCGTTTGTCGGCCTATGCAATAAAAACTTGGTGGTAAGCAGTGGAGTCTGTAGGAGTTAAAAACAAACCAAGTTTAATTTTGTTTCTAGATTTTTATATAGTAGATGGCGGTTTAACGAGTAAGTAGCCATTTTAATTCGTGACGAGCGGATCACTCACCTGATGATAAGGGCACGCCTGCCCACAAGCAGAAGCAATAAGAGCTTTGAATTACAAACTGCAAAGATAATGGTGCTAACCCCGGTGGAATCAGTCCATTCATGGTGTAGATGAAACTGTCTACAACTCGGCTTTACGTACAAAATAATAATACTAGCCCTGTTTTATTTACGTCCCACTGCTGGGCATGGGCCACTGAATGAGAGGGGTTAGGCCTTAATCCACCACGCTGGCCTAATACGGGTTGGCAGACTTCACATACCTTCGAAATTCTTATAGAGAACTTCTCAGGTATGCAGGTTTCTTCACGATGTTTCCTTCGCCGTTAAAGCAAAAGATAATTAACAATTAATACACACATAACTTAGAAAAGTCAGAGGTGTATGTACTTGTGGCTGGTTTCGAACCTGCGACTTTCGTCTCGACAGTCCATACCACTCCCCGCTGAGTTATCACTGCTTACAAAAACAAAATATAAATAAATTATAATATCTACTGACAAGCATATTTAATAAAACGTAAAATTTTCATACTTTTGTAACAATTTCATTCAAGAAATTATGAAAGGATTTAATAATACCATCTTTGGTTCTTACTTTTCACATTCATTTCTTATTTCGTGGAATAGGAATTGGAAAGTTTTAATTTCCTTTCAAGAGAGAGTCGGGAAGTTCGCGTACCTGGCAATCTGTACAAATGCAGTTTATATAAGGCCATTTAACGTCCTTTAAGCGGTCTTTAATGCGCGGTTTTACTAAGGTTTTCCTTACACACGCATTACTCTTCTGTTTTTTAAAGTGTATGTAATGTATAAATACTTATTTAAATATATTTTTTCAAAAGGTTGCGCTTAAGTAAAATCAACAAAAAAAATCAGTTCGTAGGACCGCAATACGCGTGTATCTGGAGAAGCATGTACGCCCACAATACCAAATGACATGGGCACGCTGCTGACTTTAAAGGAAAGGGATAATTTAGGGATTGGGAAGGGCAGGGGAATTTGTGTCTCCGGATGTCTCACTCACCGTACGAAACGCAGCAGTAAGCTGATACATTACGTTGGTTTTCTGTGGTAACGACCCGGACGAGCCGGCCTATTAGAGTCAGCACTCAGCTCATGGTAAGTGATCTCTACCGCCCATGAACGCCCACAATTAACAATATCAGAAAAATCTTTGAATTTGAGTGGTAGAGCCACGCTGTAGACAGGTTTTGTCTATTGATATTGTTAATTGTGGGCGTTCATGGGCGGTAGAGATCACTTACCATGAGCTGAGTGCTGACTCTCTAGCTAGTTTGCAATGATTTAATTGCAAAAAATATTTTTATCTATTACCTGCATAAAATTCAAGCAAAACATTACACGAGTGATACTTAATTAGTTTTCGACCATGAGTAATATTAAGATTGTCATGTTTAGACTACAATATATTGTCCAGTCTCGGATTATCCAGCAACAGGTCATATTTTTGCCTCTTCATTCCGCAAAAGAAATATAAACTACTGAATTCAGGTTTCTATTTTTTCAACAATTTCACTAAATCTGCCTCGGTCCATCAATACTGTCAATAATATTGATAGCAAGCGGGCGGCCTTAAGCCGTTGCCGGGTTCGTATGCTTTTAACTGATTGCTAACGTCGGGCACTGCGTCCCGATAGCTTAGTGGCCGACCTCTGCGAATACATTCAACCATCTGTAAACTAACGGAGCCTTAAAGTACTCACTTACAATTATTACTGACTACTAGAAATGCTTCTGTGAAACCGACTTCATTTTTTGGAGTTACAAAAGTTTGGGTCCGTTTTTGAGATGATCAAAACGGCTTCAATTGATCAATATGTAGCTAGCAGCTGTTGTCAGTTCAGGCATGAAAGGATAAAAATCCGACATTTATCCACCAATATTGATGATTCCTTTTTAAACATAGCAAAATAAAAACTTTTTAACATAAATTGAAACCAAACTCAAAAAAGCTAAAAATAATATTAAACTATTCTGATTCGGTGGTATTAATCATTGGATATTAAACTACAGTAACACCAACGACAAATTGGTTAGTTTTATTTTGAGCCCTTTATTTTGGTAAAGTTGATTGTTGGATTTTAGTTAAAAATGTTTTTATTATACAATTTTTTGTGCTAGGTATGGATAATACGATCACGGATACAATAATCTGTCGCAATGCGTGTACTGATATCCGTGAGGAAGTACATATTGTCCTTCTTTCTTCATCATTAAGGCCTTATCGTATAAAAAGAATCAGAAAAATCGACCCACAATTTACGAAGATCGAGCGTAAAATTGTTTTGAAACAATTGAGGCTGACGCTGAGGTCTCGGGTTCGATCCCCGGGTCGGATAAAAGTGATATTGGGTTTTTCTATTACGAAAGGTTCAGTATCAGCGCGCAGTCCGGAATTTGTACCCGGTATGGCGATAGGCTCGCCCCCTATCACATCATGGGACGGCGATACGCTCGGCGAAATTTGGGTGTACTGGTCACAGCTCTGCCTACCCCTTCGGGGATTACAGGCGTGATGTATGTATATATATGTTATCATTATTTTACCGCGGCAAGTGAAACAAAAACAATCTATTACAACATAGGATGCGGTGAGAGCCGCGATTGACCATCCATCATGTCAGCAACTCGCGTAATTATTGTTCAACGTTTCTAAATTAAATAATAGCCATTGATCGATGGCTGATTACTGTTTAGAAAGTTTGTTCGTATTTTTGGTTTGGCGGGGATTTGTTTATATTTTACATATGACAGTGTAGAGGGCCACGCAGAAACTACAAACAATGAGCGCGTCCCTTCTAAGTACTTTTATACATTAACAACCGGCGAAGACGTCTTTAGAAAAGCAAAATAATATGTAACTTTTAAATCACAGAACCGATTTCCTTTAAACATAGCTAAGAACAATCTCTATTAAATCAGCCTTCAAGTAAGCAAAAACACATTTAAAAACGGGTATTTCTATTTGTTTAGGCGCTATCTACGATGCCACAGACAATCGTGTATCGAAGTACAATCCGCCACACACACACACCCGTCCGCCCGCACATGCACACGCACGCACGCACGCCCGCATTTACCCACACACGTTTGGGTCCGTTAACCCACCTGAATTAATTAGGCCTCTGTGACAGACTACATCCTCAACCCTCTCATAGTTGAGGTTCAAGAGACCCGTGTCCAGTAGTAAGACAAAGAGCTAACATTTTTTTTGAATACACCGTTGAGTCACACACATAGTTCTGATCCCACACTATGTAAACCTGTATCGTGGGTATCATAAACTACGAGAGACTTGGACCCACAACAACCAGGCCCGAAACAGACACTTATGGATCACCCAACCATTTGTCTCGGTCCGGGAATCGAACCCACGGCCTCTCGCTTCACAGGCGGCTCACCCACTGCACCACGGAGGCTGTCCTTCCGTATTAAACGTTATGTTTATCGGCAGCTATAATATTTAATTTTATTAAGTTAAAAAGATGATAGCTGTTTCGTTTTAACGAGCGTTGTACATTTATAACGATCGGTTTCGAAGTTTAACAGAAACTATCGAGAAGTTTGACTGAAAATTTTACATGATTGTGAATTTTAATAAAATTATCAAAGTGAAAGGAAAGTGAAAGGAAAAGTGATACTCCAATCCCGGATAATTATTCATGTGTAGACTACATACATAGACTCTCGCCTGTTTCCCATAGGGGTAGGCAGAGACAACTGATTTCCACTTGCTACGATCCTTGCATACCTCTTTGGCCTCATTCACTCTCATATCATACTCTCAATTCATGTGTAATATTTCGAAAATTCAAATACAAATTGTGAATGCCCTGGGAATTGAACCCAGGACCTTACGTTTCATCGGCCGGCTATCTATACAGATCCACGTGCCATATCTCCTATGTTATACATGCTTTGTGTTACAAGATATCAGATTATGATTTGACTATCAATAACCTCCTTTTTAAGTAGGTTAGTAAAACTGGACATTTCTCAAAATGTCCACGTATATCTCCTAGATCAAAACCCGTTCATTAAAAATAACACAATGAAACTTTGAACAAATCAAAAATTCAAATCATACAAATGAATTGGGAATAAATCAAAAAGTTTACGCGAATGTAAAATGTTAACGAACGCCCAAACTTGCGCCTTGTTTGATGCCAATCAAATTTTCAACAGTTTTTCAACTAAATTACATCGTTATTATAACACTTGGGTTTACTTGCGACGGTACTTGCAAGGTTTTGAGTATGTATAATATTGACGCACCAGGCAATTAGGTAGCGAAAGTTAATATACGTAATATATACAATGTGTAACAGAAATCCTGTTGTGCGTTTTAATAGCGATATCAGAATCGATATTCAAACGTAATGAAATAAACTCGCATACGAAAAAAGGACTATAAAAATAATCATATTTATTTTTTTACAATCATTTTATTGTTTATAACCGTACCGTAATATACCGTATTTCGATTGATTACCTCTGCAAGAGCGATGTCTCGGACCCAGAGCAAGTTGCGGCGTCTACGTGCATCAAACGCGCCGCGCCGCGTGTGCACTCGGTTTCGTCAATACGTAACATCAGTCAGCTGTTCATCAGTTTTCAGATGTTTTTTTTTTCTAGTATGTTCATTTTTCTAAGCTACCTGTGTAAGGATAATATCTCGCTTCTGTTTTTTTATTTTTATTAAGATGTCTATATGACTATCTTCACGACCTAGAAAGACCCAACAGGGTTTTTGTTACAACTGTATAATGACGTTAATAGGTATTAACGTCAATAAGTGCAGCAGTTTGCAGATTGCAGTCGCCGTCGTAATGGGCGGAGGTAAAACTGCATTAGCATGCAATTACAGTAAGGATGAGATAGCTTTCATCCTAGCATTTTGCGGCGTAATTCGTCGTAATCTAGCGCCGAAAAATAGACTTAGGATTGGTGTTTTCATGAAAAATACACCGAAGGTATCGATTCGAAATAAAGTCATTTAATTTGTTGAATAACTGTCTGTTGTCGCTGGCTCGACTGTTATATGGTGTGAGTGTCTCTTCGGGACAGGAAACTAAAAGTACGAGTACCATAAAAACAAAACTTTAATGTACGGAACTACACTAGGTACATGGTACATAAGCACTACACATGCTACACGCACGACACCAAGTAGGATCAAGCGGCGGGCCGCGCCCGCGCACGCATCCACCCCGGAAGGAAGCCAATTAGGCACTGCGGAAGTGCGGGGTGTTGGGCGCAGGCGCAGCTCGTAGGCTTGCGAGCGGGGCGCTAAGGGTGGCGGCACGGGACGCGTCCGCGTGGTAAGGTTGCGCGCTACACTGTTTATATTTAGGTTTAGAGATTTTGCACTTTTTATTTTAATTATTTGCGTGCAAATTTGTGCTAAAATATGCATCTTTCTAGGCTCCCTAGACTTTTAACTTTTTATTTTACAATTTTATTTTCTAATTGATACAGGCATTGATAATGATAAGGTAAATCATTATCATGATTAACCTTTGACGTACGATGTTAAATAGTAGAGTGATCAATAATACACTTCAAAATGTAATCTTCTTCCACCTGCCCTCACATTTGTTTTCATTTTACATTTGTTCACAAAATTTAATGGAAAAATAAACAAACTAACCCACAATACTTTGAAATATAAAGGTTTGATAAACGCAATACATTGTTATACAAAATAAATGAATGTGCAAACACAAAGGGTTTGAGCTGTTTGTTCGACACAGAATACTATTATTTATTTTTCAAATTTGTAATCCATCTCACTACTATATTAACAATTGTGTATTAATGTTATAGTTAATAACTGCAACTCTTATGGCGCTAGTTACCCATTGTAAGTTGTGGTTGCCTGTTTATGGGAGAACACTATATTTTTTGTTTGTTTGCGTATGTTTTATATTAGTGTAGTGTATCGTCTTCTGGTAATCCTAAAATAAATAAATAAAATAAAAAAAAATAGTAGCATCGCCCAGTCGACCTATTGTGTTTGTAAAGTAGCGAAATTTGGTTTGTTTCTTTTTATTATCCTTTGCAACCGTAAATGAAGAATGCGTTAATTAGATGAATATCAGTTTTTGAGTGTTGGTTTTTGAGTGGTAGAGCCACGCTGTAGACACTCGTCTACAGCATGTATGGGCCGGCGGCATGAAAACCGGCGTAAAGTAGCAGCTTGCTGCTGCGTTTCGTACGGTGAGTGAGATATCCGCAGGTCCAAACCTCCCTCCACTTCCCAATCCCTTAATTATCCCTTTCCTTTAAGGTCGGCAACGTGCCCATGATTATTTTATGATTGTGGGCGTACATGGGCGGTGGCGATTACTTACCATCAGGTGACCCAATTGTTCGTTTGGCGGCCTATCCTATATAAAAAAAAATTAAGAACCAACGTTCAAGAAGTCGGGACCACAGTAGCGTAACTTAAATACATTTGGGTAGGACACATGGCCAAGCAAAGTGCTACTAGGTGGAATAAGACAATAATGGAATGGTGGCCGAAGCAAGGTTATGCTATATCGCCTTAGGGTGTCGCTTCGGTCGCCCGGCGGCAAAATACTTCGCCGATATTGTCACCAGGATGTTAGATTAGATGGGCACAATACCGAGGCGAATGGCATATAAAAGAGAGGTTTTTGCCCAGCAGTGAGATGAAAGGTGCTGTGAATGATGATGATTAACTGAAGAAAAAATTAAGAAACCAGTATAATAACAATACAACAAACTCCAATAGCTAAAAATAACTAATTTTAAATCGGTGCTATTGCAATTCAATGGTCAGTTATTGGTAGAAAACACTGACACAACAACACAACATTTTTTTTAAGTTTGTTGTCGGATTTATTTTTAGTATAAGTTTTTATTTAATTATTTATAGTAAGTGATATATATATAGCAGTGATAGCTCAGCGGGGAGTGGTATGGACTGTCGAGACGAAAGTCGCAGGTTCGAAACCAGCCTCAAGTGCATACACCTCTGAGTTTTCTAAGTTATGTGTGGTTATGTGTGTATTAATTGTTAATTATCACTTGCTTTAACGGTGAAGGAAACATCGTGAGGAAACCTGCATACCTGAGAAGTTCTTCATAAGAATTTCATGAGAAGTTATGCCTGTCCATACAGAAAAAGAAAAACATATACTCATGGAACGAAGCACCTCTTCCGTTTTTTAGTCGGTTAAAAATAGCACAGCACTATTGGTTCTTAACATTTATACCATGGGAAGTCATCAATTTACACGGTGTTCATGAAACGGCGTTTGAATCAACTATTGTTGCAAGTTCCTTCGCAAATTAATTAAAACATTGCTTGCATTAAAATTTGTACGGCTTCGGTTGGCATAATTAACTGCACCGTAAGATCTTTCGCTTCTATAAATTGATAGAGGCTTTCGTTGCCTTCTTTTGTTGTATTAATATTGGTTTACACTAATTAATTACTTTACAATAGCTTTAAAACTTAATAATTTTAAATTTGTTCGTTGTTTGTTTGTATTATCCTATGAAGTTTTAGTTAAAAATAAAGTTTTGGTTTATAGTTATTTTATGTATAAAAATTTTGATGAGAGTGAAGGAGACCAAAGAGGTATGCAAGGATCGTAGCAAGTGGAAATCCGTTGTCTCTGCCTACTCCTATAGGAAACAGGCGAGAGTCTATGTATGTAAGTTTTAGTTGGTATGTTGGCTCGTGATACTGCCAGTCCTGTCAGTGCGCCAGAGAGTGCAACATACCGTCCTGTTTCCCAGGGTTGAAAAGGTTTTACCGTGTGGTTCCCTACGTAAAAAAGGCACAATTTACCGTCCAGTAGCGCGGTTTGCCGCTATAAAATTCCTTAGATATAAAGAAAATTAAACTCAATTATCACATAAATAATTAAATCTGAATAAAAGGAACTGATGTTTATCCTTGCCATGCTTAGTTATAATTGTGCTGCACCAAAAACAATCTAAACAAAATACATTCAAAAACGTATAAAAAAATATCAATAACCAATAACATACAGGTAACAGTTAATATATCGAACGCGACAAATGTCAGCAATCATATCGTCTCAAACTCCGGTATTTATTAGGTCGTAGGTAGGAAGATACACACCAGACCTATCATCTACATCCGCTCCTATAAATCCCCCATAGGCGGCATTACGAGCGAGATAAGGCCCAAAACACAGATAACACAGGCCCGATTGATCGTCAATGACTAAGAATTCATTTATCTCAACAGAAACCTTGAGTTAAAACTTTAATTTAATCTAATTTATACTTTAATACGTCGGATCAAAGTTTAACTTGGCGTGTGTGTGTTACATGTGGGGAAAGTTAAGCCGCGGTTTCAACGTCGCGTTTGCGGTCGCTGGTTCTGTGACGAATAATTAATTAGCAATGATCTGATAACGGGTGTTGTAAATAATTATGCCACTGATTATGCAAATTAATTTGGGTGTTTATACAATATTGGCACAATAATGGCCCCGTAGGTCGCCAGAAATATATTCCATATATTTGTGGCAAAGCATAAGTAACTAAATAACCGAAGCCGATATATTCTAGAAGATATACCCCCAGAAGATTATTACGTATTAAATATATGTCCTTAGTAACCTCATAATCTATCTGTATTTTACTCAGCGAATAGAATAATTTTAATTAAAGGTTGTAAATACGAACAACAACGATGCCTCGGTGGCGCAGTTGTAATGCGTACGCGTTACAATTGAGGCTAACTCTGAGGTCTCGGGTTCGATCCCCAGGTCGGGTAAAGTGGTATTGGGTTTTTCTATTTCGAAATTCTCAGTATCAGCTCGGAGTCTGGAATTTGTGCCCGGTATGGCGATAGGCTCGCCCCCTATCACATCGTGGGACGGAGATACGCTTGGCGAAATGTGGGTGTACTAGTTACACCTCTGCCTACCCCTTCGGGAATTACAGGCGTGAGTGCGTATGTATGTAAATACGAATATTCTCGTAAACGTTTAATTTTATAATTTGTTGAAAAAACGTCAGATATTTAAATAAAAGCCATAATAAATTGAAATTATTTACCGGGAATTAACCATACCAAGCACTGTGATACAGTATACATATTAGCAAATAAAAAAATATAATTAATTCTTTTAAACAATGTACAAAGCAACGTTTACAGTTAACATCATTATTTATAGAACAATGCTTCATAAAGTTTGAAACAAGAATTACTAAGAATTTCTTAGAATTCAGAAACGTTTAAGTGAATCTATTTAAAATAGCATTGTTCACTTTCCTCATTCTATGTTACTTGAATCAATAATTCCAAGGAATCAAGAATTCTCATTATTAAATAGTTTTGAGGCGTAATCATATTTGATTTTAAGTTTTCGGTATTTTATTTCATTTCAAAGGAGATTGGTAATCTAATATTACCTAATTACTGATAGAAACATTTTCATTTCGACATGAGTATATAATGTGTAAGCTGGTACTGAATATTTCTATTTATGTTAATAAGTTTTTTTTAAAATCATACTACTATTATAAATTGGAAAGTTTGGATGTTTGCGAGTTTGTGAATTTGGATGTTTGTCAATCACGCCTTAGCGGCTGAATGGTTTTGAATTAAATTTGGCACACAGGTGGACTGTAACCTGGACTAGGACATAGGCTTTATATCCCGAAAAAGGTCGTACACGCGGGCGGAGCCGGGATCAAAAGCTAGTAATAAATAAATATACCCAGCAGTCAAATATATAATCCTGAACTCACACTAGGTTAACTTGTATCGTAGGTATCAGGATCTATAAGGGACTTATGGTCCCACAAAACTAAGACCTGAAAAAACATTTGATATATCCTTTAAACGGAGTGTGAATAAGCAACTAAGCAGGCTGGCATAATTATGCCGATCTGCGATAGATTCAGTGTCTATCGTTGATCGACAGTGTTCATGGATTGCGCTACACTTACCATCAGGTGTAGCGTAGACACTTTGCCGAGCCAGGAAAAAAAGAAATAATAAACATTTGTCTCGATGTGCCATTGGAACCTGCAGTCTCTCGTTTCACAAACGGCTGTTCATCGGCAACGCTGAGAAGGCTGTCAAACAACGATTTTCGCTCTTGGCTCTGTCCGAATTACAATCATTACTACCCCCTTTCGGGAGAAACCTAATAGGAGTTAGGGTTGAATTTTGATAAAACGCCCAAATAAGTGTTTTGTTAATTATGCTGAAGAGCAGTAATACCAGGGCAGGTAGGCAGGCAGCGGCTTGGCTGTGCTCTGGCATTGCTGAGGTACATGCGCGGCGGTAATCACTTACCAACTGGTGGGCCGCCTGCTCGTCCGTCTATCTGGGTAATAAAAAAACAAGTTTCCAATAATAACTAAAAAATGTATGTCGCTTAAGAACTTTGCAAACCCATTTCACTGTTTATGGTGTATAAAATAACATTTCTTATGTCATTATTATGGTTGCTTATGTCATTATATAGTAACCAGTGAATTATACTTTTTTTTAATTATACGTAAATAAATAAAAAATATGCTGTAGACAGTTTTGTCTACAGCATGGACAGGCCCGCTCGGTTGTTACCATTGTTTCACAAAAAGCTGACATGAAGCTTGCTGTTACGTTTCGTATGATGAGTGAGATATAATGTAAATGTGTAGCTTTAGTTAAATAGTATAAGTTACTTTATTATGTATTACCACTTTGTTTTCCTAAGAAAATAAAATAAAATAAAATATCCGGAGGCCCAATTCCCCTTTAAGGTCGGCAACGCGTCCATGATTCTTCTGATATTGTGAGTGTACATGGCGATGGAAATCACTTAGTTTCAGGTGACCTAGTTGTTTGTTTGCCGGATTAAGCTATAATTAATACTGATTTACCTTGAGTGGCAATGACGGAAAAACTTTTGCTCCAAGCTTCGAGTCGGTTTACTTTTAGAATTATTTATGAGAATGTTAGATTTGGGTAATTATGTTAAAAGCGTCCCTAAAGTGAAATTAAATAATTTTATAACCTCATTATTAATGGCTGACTTGATGTTTAAGTGCTTGTTAAATTGTACTAATTGCTTTGAAATAGTCAACTTAAGATGTAAGATTTCTGATTCAAATGCTTATTAAATTCATTTCAAAAATGGAAACCTTTAAAGTATAATTTTGAGTCGCTAACCTGTAATACTTACTGCGATTATGAGTTTGATAAGGATCCAAAATGTGGATAGCCTTCGTGGTACGGTACTCCAGATGTGAAATTAGCGTCTGCGGGTTCGATCCCTGCACCGAATTAGGTATTATTGTTTGCGTGATCCATAAATATTTGTTTCGGATCTGGTTGTTGTGAGACCGAATGTTTTATCTACTTTTTGATAACTATGATACAAAACTCATATCTTAGTACGGATTCCGGACTGTCTGTGTGTGACTGTTGGGTGTTATTTCTTTATTTTATTTTTATGGTACAATACAGCAATACACAAGTGTGGTACCTGATGGTAATATCGCCGCCTATGGGCATCAAAAATATCAAACGGATCGGATGGATTCTTTAACAGTATCACAGACTACACAAAACGTAGCACCAAGTTTCTATTTCGGGATAGATAATGTTAGATAGTGGTAGCACCCCGCTCAAGCCATTCATTCTGTAGACAATACGGTTTACAGCGTGACTTTTTTATTATTGAGGGACGAAACGATGTTGCTACTAAATGCTTTGTTTAAACAAATAAATAAATCAATAATATATCATATCAGGAATTTGACACCAAACCTAAATAGACCATTTATACAAAAAGGACTAAAAACGTAAAAGAAATATGTGTGAGTCACAGAACAATGAACATTGATCAAGTTGTATACATATTTTCAATATATTGCTGAGTGAATTGGAACACTAAATGTACTTAACATCTATAGAAAACATAGATTTACAGAAAACCGGCGTGAGCTGCCACGCTTGCAGTTGCATTTTGTACAGTGAGTGAGTATCCGGAGGCCCAAAACCACGTCCCTTCCCAGTTCTCATTCCTTTCCTTTATGGTCAACAACGCATCCATGATTATTCTGGTATCGTGGGTGATGGAGATCATTTAACATTAGAAGATACACTTTCTCATTTACCTGCCTTTGCTATAAAAGAGGACTAATATAAATTACGTCGTAACAAGTCGCCGCAGTGAAAACAAACCTTAACTCAAGGAAGCACATAATTTGTGTCCGCTATCGACACATAGATAAAACCTTTCGATTCGGCGCGACTTTAATTTCTTCCCCGACGATAAATGCTCTGTATCTCACGTTCCTTTCTAATGAGTGGGGAAGGAGAGAGACAGACGATCGCTGTAGACAAAGAAGTTTAGTTATTGCGTCGAAAAGCGAACGGAGCCAAGTTAAATTGTGTTTATTCGTGGTGAACGTAAATGGTTTTAAGATGTTTTGTCTTGTTCGAAGATGTAAGAGGATTTCGTGGTGAAAGATTTTGAATTCTGTCCAATTTTGAAAGAGGTTGCTTTTAAACTAAACTCAAAGGAATTGCAGCGTCTATTGCGGTTGTAAATATTGCCGCTTTGTTTAAACTTAAGTGATTGTTTTAAAGCAAAATAGCTCAGTTGAGGTCGCTCAAAATCGGGCGAAATAGAACCGATTAAGAAGGACCCTGGACCCTGAAATTAAGCCAGGATAACGCCAGGCAGAATGAAATAAAAAGGTCGGTAATGTAACTGAGAACAAACAACAAAAAACTGGGTAACCTGATGGGAAAATCGTGGCGCATTGCCGGCTTTAAGGAAAGGAATGGAGATAGAAGGAATATTCTTTATTGCACACAAAAAAATATGAACAAGGACATTAATGGAGATTGTTGGGCCTTCGGAAATGTCACCAACTATAAAAAGCACAACAGCAACTACTACTTTAAGTTAGATTTATGTAAGACTGTGGAGACAACCCATTCTTTAAATGATTATTTTTTATAGAATAGCCCAGCAAAGGAGTAAGTGGGTCACCTTAATAAATTAATAATAAATACACCCAACAGTCACACACATAGTCGTGACCCCACCCTAGGTTATTCTGTATTGTGGGTATCAAGAACTACGAGGGAGTTGCGGTCCCGCAACACCCAGACCCGAAACAAATATTTGTGGATCATAGAAAAATTTGCCTCGGTGAGGGAATCGAACCCACGACCTCTCGCTTCGCAGGCCGGCTACTAAGATGTGTCCACCGTTAATGAAATCTCACAATACCAGAAGAATCATGAAGGCGTTACCGATCTTAAAGAAAAGGAATAATTAAGGGATTGAAAAGAGGAGGGGGATTTAAGGCCTCCGAATATGTCACTCGTCTTACGAAGCGCAACAGCAAGCTACTATTTTACATCGGTTTTGGGTGAGACAATGGTAACAACCCAATTGAGCCAGCCCATGCTTTAGTCATAACTGTCTACAGCGTGGCTCTACCACACACAAATTTAATTCATGCTCTACTGCTGCATATATGTTGTACATTTGTACTAATGATAAAAACTATTACGCGCTACGACAATCTTCTTTTATTTCAGAAATATGAAAGCGTCATGGTTGTAGTGTATAAGTAGTCGTGTAAGTTACATTATATGGACAGTCTTGATAAAGAGTCGTAACTGAGCCTTCGATCTTTCAACACGTCTCCTCGAACCAATAACATTCATTAATAATATAATAATACCAGCCCTGTATTATACATGTCCCACTGCTGGCCACGGGCCTCCTCTACTGAATGAGAGGGGTTAGGCCTTAGTCCACCACGCTGGCCTAATGCGGGTTGGCAGACTTCACATACCTTCGAAATTCTTATGGAGAACTTCTCAGGTATGTAGGTTTCCTCACGATGTTTCCTTCACCGTTAAAGCAAGTGATAATTAACAATTAATATACACGTAAATTAGAAAAGTTAGAGGTGTATGCTCTTGGGGCTGGTTTCGAACCTGCGACTTTCGTCTCGACAGTCCCCACCACTCCCAGCTGAGCTATCACTGCTTAACATTCATTACATGGTGATTAATTAAGAAATACCTATCACAAATGTATATTATTATTTATTCTCCCGAGTGGCCAACGCACCCCACACGTTGATGACTGGATACACTGCACTCACACACACGCACACACATCTATAATCCCTGAAGGGGTAGGCAGAGGTGTAACTACTACACCCACATTTCGCCGAGCTTAATTCCGCCCCATTATGTTATACGGGACAAGCCTATCGCCATACCGGGCACACCGGGCTTATACTAAGCACTTCCGGGATTGAACCCGAGACTTCAGTACAACAGTGGTACCGCTTACGTATTAATACTGCGCCACTGAAGCAGGCTGGTATGACTAGATACTGCTTGCATATTTGTCCTAATAATAAAAATTCGCATAGTATAACTTTAATTCTAATACTGTATTTATTTCTTATATGTACTTGAAATGTTTTTTATAAGCTGAAACGAGCAAGTCACTGGCCTGTAGGCCAATTCTCGTAATTTTAAACGTTCAAAATATTGATTATTGGTTTAAGAGATTGCCATTTGCAACTTCCTTGACGCTGAGACTAGATCGGAATGATTTTTTGAACGTTTAAAATTACGAGAATTGGCCTACTGATGCATGCCTGTCCATAAACAGAAACAACATTACAGAGAACTTGGAATTACTCGTACGATGCACTGCATGGTACTGGATTGCACTCGTCACGCCAAGACATAAGATGTTATAATATTTCATAATACCCAACTTAATTTCACTGGCTTCAATCGATAGCCTCCGTGGCGCAGTGGGCCAGTAGCCGGCTGCGAAGCGCGAGGCCGTGGGTTCCACTCGAATGTTTTTGTGATCCACAAATATTCGTTTCCGGTTTAGGTTTTGTGGGACCACATGTTATTGCAACCAAAACAACAATGCTTACACACTGCTGCTTGGCGGTAGAAATATACCTATGTATTTTAGAAAGTTACGTAGGATAATGTTATTTCTTCCTCTGTGTCGAATTACTTCTGCTTACTGCTGGTTTTGTGAACAAACAAAGACATAAAAAGAGCCGAAATTGAGCGCCTTTTCTACACTTTTTGTAACAAATTGTTCTTATTATGGTTTTGTACGATTGGTATTCGAATGTATTTTATGTATGGAAGTTTTTATTATGTACTAGCTTTTGCCCGCAGCTCCGCTTTAGTGAGCAAGTTTAATGGTACACTAACGTGTTTGATAGGTCACTCGGATGCGAGAAGCCGTCTGGGTAGGTACCACCACCTTGTCTATTTCTGCCACCAAACAGCACTCTTATATTGTTTATAATACCTTTTGGGTAGTTAAAAGACGGAGTGAGCTTTAATTCAATTTTTGAGTGGTAGAGCCACGCTGTAGACAGTTGTGTCTACGGCATGAATGGGCCGGCTCGTTCGGGTCAGTAACACTGTCTCACAGAAAACCGACGTAAAGTAGCAGCTTGCTGCTGCGTTTCATACGGTTAGAGAGATATCCGGAGGTGCAAATCGCCCTTCCCTTCCCGATCCCTTAATTATTCTTTTCCTTTAAGGTTGGCAACGCGCCCATGATTATTTTGGTACTGTGGGCGTACATGTGCGGTGGAGATCGCTTACCATCAGGTGACACACTTGCTCGTTTGCCGGGCTATGCAATAAAAAAAACATAATTAAAGTATGTATGTATAATGTTTTTTTATTAGCCTGAAAGTCGAAACGAGCAGTTCGCTTGCCTGATGGTAAGCGCTAAAACGGTCCATAAACAAAATAAACACCGCACAGAACCGTGAATACAAAGCACTGCATGGCACTGGACTGCGCTCGTTACCCCAAAACATAGGAGGATAGGCTTCAATGTTCTACAAACCGAAACAAAACAGTCTTTCCACACTACTACATGCATACGAGGGACCCAACACCACTAGGTGTGAGGTGCCTACTTCTATAAGAAGTTCTACACTAAGTTTCTTTGCCTTTATCCACCTAAATGTATGTGGCTTCAACAACACGTTAGAAGTATCTCAAGAATCAATGAAGATACCGTAACAAATAAACCTAAGTGAACACTAAACAAAGCGGCCACTCTGGGGCTCGATTAGATCTGGAGTGACGCGGAGGAATGACCGGGGCTTGCTGTGAAAGCCCTGGGCTTAGCCAGCGGTATCTCACACCGCACTGTAACAGCTGGCAACATTGTTGAAGTAGTCTAGTATTTTTTATAGCATAGGCCGGTGAAGAAGCAAGTGGGTCATCTGATGGTAAGTGATCTCAACCGCCCATCTACGCCATGTAGAAGGGCGCGCTGCCAATCTTAAATTTAAGGGGTGATTAGGGGTTTGGGAAGGGGAGGGGGATTTGGGCCTCCAGATATCTTACTCATCGTATGAACGCAGCAGCAAGCTACTACTTTACGCCGGTTTTCTGTGAAAATATGATGATAACTCATAAAGTAAGGACATATTAAAACTGATTTCAAAAAAGAAGTTTGTCAATTCGGTGCGTATTTTTTATTTATTATGTATGTACTTTAATGTGATGACACCGTCAAATATAGGCTGATTTTACTGGTATTATAAATACTCGACTGACTGCCTCGGTAGCGCAGTTGTAATGCGTACGCGTTACGATTGAGGCCAACGCTGAGGTCTCGGGTTCGATCGCCGGGTCGGGTAAAGTGGTATTGGGTTTTCTATTACGAAATGCTCAGTATCAGCCCGTAGTCTGGAATTTGTACCCGGTATGGCTATAGGCTCGCCCCCTATCACATAAGGGACGGAGATACGCTCGGCGAAATGTGGGTGTACTGGTTACACCTCTGCCTACCCCTTCGGGGATTACAGGTGTGAGTGCGTAGTTAAGTATATAAATATTCGATAGATTTTAGCTGCGATGTGGAGTACAGAGTTAAAAAAAATGTATAATACAGGGCTAGTAGTAGTCCCGAAAACAAGAAATAAAACAAACTATTTCTTTGGTGTAATTGAGGTCCGTATGGAAGTTTAATCCAGTGAGTCCGGTACCTGCCCCGTGAGGCTTAAAACGGCCTCGCCTCCTTGCCTCGCCTCGGCGCCGTAGAGCCACCTCAGCGTCTTGACTTGCATTTTAGCTAAATAAATACAAAGGCGAAGTGATTTTTTAACTACTTAGAATTTATTTGTGAAATTAAATTGATAGAAAGACAGTATTTTAAGAACTTACAACTAAAACTGAAGAATAAGTAAATCATAAGGTAATTCCCCAATCGGTCGTGCTTATCTAAAGATCTGTTTTCAGGTATGCGTCCGAGACAAAGAGACTGCGATGTATACGAGACCAAAGACTTTAATGTATACTACTAGGCAAGCTGCGCGGTACAAAGAAATTGTACCACTAAGTTGTGGTCAATTGACCGTAACTCAATATTACCATCTCGCTTACTCTCAACTAGAACTCCTATAGCGCTCCCTGTTTGTGAGCTGTCAAACTCCCGCGTTACGTGACGCAATTTTACTTCTAAACAGTCCGTCTAGTAGTATACATTAACGTCTTTGTACGAGACCGGTGATATCGACACCTACTTTGTATGGAATTCAAATTGTATGTAAATGGTCACGCGTTGAGCTCTTCTACCTAGACTGTATGCCTCAAATGTACTTATTCAATTGTATACAAATCGGACATGTAGTTGTCGTCACATATAATAAAAATAAAATAAACCCAACAGTCACACACATAGTCCCGAACCACACACTAGGTTAACCTGTATCGTAGGTATCAGGAACTACGAGGGACTTGCGGTCCCACAACACCTAAACCCGAAACTAATATTTGTGGATCACACAAACATTTGTCTCGGTGTGGGAACCAAACCTCTCGCTTCGCAGCCGGCTACTGACCCACTGCGCCACGTAGGCTGTATTGCGGTCTCTTATCTCCTTCATGTACCTCAAAACAGGATATTTATTCTGATGCCATACTTTATTACGTGATTTAGTGCATATGTCAAAATTATGGAATTATAGGACAGAGGGGCTAGCACGGAAACTTGCGAAAAGTTATTCGAGCTATCATCGACAAAAATTTCTATGAGATTTTAGTACAGCGCCTCTATCGTACGTAAAAGAAACTAATATATATGGAATATAGACTAATGATATTTAAGGAATTATCTATCGAGTCCTCGATACCTTTTTACGATTTCGATAGTTTTCCGTGCTAGCCCCTCTGTTCACAGCGCGGCGGCGTAGGTACAATACATTCTCATTCATCTGAGAATAACATTTTATGGATTCAGTACAGTCATGGCTTTATGTTTTTTTGTCATGACACACCTGTGTTTGATGGTTTTCAAAATCACGAGTTACGACTATTATCACTTAGTTAAATTAATGGACTCCCGTAAAATAATACTGTTCCGTGCTTTAACAATACAAACTAACGCCCAGTTTCTGAAAGGCTGATCAAAGTAAAATTAACTAATCAAATGTCAAATCTCATGTTTTTTTTTTTTTTTTATCCTGGCTCGGCAAAGTGACTACGCTACACCTGATGGTAAGTATAGCGCAATCCATGAATACTGTCGACCAACGATAGACACTGAATCTATCGCAGATCGGCAGAATTATGCCGGCCTGCTTAGTTGCTTCTTCACACTCCGTTTAAAGGATCCCAAGTTATAGGAAGGAGGAAACACGTGCGCCGGCAAGCTATTTCACAGCTTTATGGTCCGACAGAAATACGATTTTGAGAACCTCTTGGTCCGAGCCGAGATGAAAGAGACCACGAAGCTATGGTTTCGCAAGCCAGCACGCGTGGTTCTGTTAAGGAAAGGTGAGGAAGGAATAAGGAATAATGTCAAGTCGAAATTGGATTGCTAGAAGCGTGATTAACACCTTTGATTTGACACACATGTTAGTTAACATAACTTTCAAATGAATATGAAAAATCGTATGTCTAATGCTAGATACTAAAGAGACATCAAATATTATTATTTATTTCACTAAATATCGTTTCAGCAACTCTAATTGATTTGACAGCGGAGTCAAAATCAAAGTTCTGTTAGTTGAATGTTGATTTGACCAGCTTTTCAGAAACCGGGTGTGAATCTTATAAATTTAATTCAAACTACTTTTGTTTATAAACCATCGTGATATATACAAAATGCAATATTGAATAAACACTAATAAATGTAAAACAACGTTTCAAATACAGTAAATCTACTGTAGGAAAGCTGAGGGTTGGTCTAACCTATCTTACTTTACGCATTTCACTAAATTTTTCATTTTATATTATACTTGATAAGGTTTAAAATACAATGTCTGAACCTAACTGGGGTAAGTTGTTAAATGGATTTTAAATAAATTAGTTTCTTCCCGATATACAAACGATGTGAATGATAATTGACCAAAATAGAAGTAACATTAATCAGAGAGGATTTCTCGTATATTTTATTAATAATAATTACCTATTATTGTTGTTATTAAGGTAAAAGCTCGGATGGATGGAGTTTGGAGCTTAAAATTGACATCTATCGGAAAATTCTTGACGCTATCTTTTTACACTGAATATTTGTAATTTCGAAGATTTTATTTTTATTTTCATAGGCCGGCAAACGAGCAAGTGGGTCACCTGATGGTAAGTGATCTCCACCCATGAAGACCCATAATACCAGAAAAATCATGGGCGCTTTGCCGACTTTAAAGGAAAGGTATAATTAAGGGTTAGGGAAGGGGAAGGGAATTTGGGCCTCCGGATATCTCACTCACTGTACAAAACGCAGCAGCAAGCCGCTACTTTACGTCGGTTTTTTTGTAAGACAATGCTAACGATCCGGTCGAGCCGGCCTATAGACAGAACTGTCTACAGCGTGGCTCTACCACTCACAAAAGTACTTGTTTCAGTTTTATTATGCCCTGACAAAAAAGAGGGGTGTTATGAGTTTGAGCCCTTTAACCTATCTGTGTATCTATCTATGGTAGCGCCTAAGTTAATAGACTAATTACGATTCCTTTTTTTTAAAGCTAAATTAACTGAGCGCTTTTAGCTACTGATGCTGAAAATGGTAAAAACGTTAATATCATAAGATAATGCAAATTATAGTGAACTTCGTTATCAACTTAGGTATCCAATTATTTAGTTTATAAGTACATACTATTATATTTATAAATATGAAAGTCTAGATGTATGCGAGTTTTGCGTATCGGCTGAACGGTTTTGGATGAAATTTGCCAGACAGCTAGTAGGTAACTAGGACATATGGCCGAAACATTCAACCCGAAAAAGACCGTTCACGCGGACGGAGCCGTGAGCAAAAGCTATTACACACTCACGCCTGTAATCCCCGAAGGGGTAGGCAGAGGTATAACCAGTACACCCACATTTCGCCGAGCGTATTTCCGTCCCTTATGTGATAGGGGGCGAGCCTATCGGCATACCGGGCACAAATTCCAGACTCCGGGCTGATACTGAGCACTTCGTAATAGAAAAACCCAATACAACTCTACCCGACCCGGGGATCGAACCCGAGACCTCAGCGCTGACCTCAATGGTAACGCGTACACATTAAAACTGCGCCACCGAGGCAGTCAAAAGCTAGTAGGTAAATAATATTCGAAAAAAGATCAAACGGGGTAGACATCACAAGTATTCCGAAATTTCACAAGGTATCAGCCATAGCTATATATCAAATATAAACTTTAATAAGAAATAAAAATAATAAATGCATTCTGCATCCGTTTGAATGGAACGCATCTACTCGGCCTGTGATTTAGTTCGTGGTACATTTTCTTCCGCTTACCCTGCACTCTGCGCTTTGTTTGAAACATTGCTGTTGGGAATTATGCGGGAATTTTTATGATTTTTGCATTTTTATTAGTTCTCAAGGGAAATTTATGTTATTTTTTCAATAATGAACTGAAATATCCTTGTTGTTAAATTTTGTGAAGTTGTAGCCATACTGCTTTATGTTCAGAATGAATGGGCCGGCTAGATGAATCTTGCTATTGTGGTTGATACGTAATTTACGATACGATTTTTGGAGGACCGAATCCCCCAATCTCTTTCCAATCCCTATTCTTTCCCTTAAATGCGACAACGCATATTTCTTCTATTATCGTGGGTGATTGTGGGCGTAGCACAAGATCACTTACAATCAACTTGCTCATATGCCGATCTCTGCTATAAAAAATAACACGGATAAAGATTTATAATATAAACAATCCATGGTGTCATTAAATAAAATAATGGCAGTTTTGGCGGGAATATTGACAGTGCTTCAGCCACTTGTAGTATAAGTTTGTGCAGTAAACATCGAAGGTATCTTATTTCGATGGCAATAAAAATAACCGAAGATAAAAAATGCATGGAAACATTAAAAAAGTGAACTTGAGGGATTTATCCGAGCGGGTTGATCGACGTTGTTTGTTCGATCCGCTTGGGGAAAATCGCCTATGAAGCATCGTACAGGAGGCCAATTCTTTTTTGACGCTGAGACTAGATCGGAATGATATTTTGAACATTTAAAATTACGAGAATTGGCCTCCTGAAAGGCGTTGGCACCAAAACTTCAACAAGACATATAAATAATTTTAAGCTAGTTGCTTATTTCTAGTTTTTATGGAATTCCGATCTGCGCAAAGGTTGTCTGAAAGGCATCGCCGATCAATAAAGTCTCTTGTACCTTTTCCACGTATTTTTAAATGTTTTATTTATTTTAATAAACCTTATAGTCTACATTTTTGGGGTTTTTACGCTATAAGCGGCATATTTATTGTACCCAATACTATATGGCACGTTGTGAGAGTGATTGTTGACATTGGAGATTGCCCACTTCGATACATTCAACAAATTTGCTTTAAAATGAATACCCCCAATAATCATATACATAGTCCTGAACTCAATGAATTGTTTGAGGTATTATTGATATTTCACCAACAACAAGTGGAAGTAGTTGCGTTTAAGTACATGTTTTATTTAAAAAAAACTTGGTGCAGGGACCATTCCGGAATCTTTGCTTCACAGCTAATACTCGTAAGGGCCACGCAACATCACGGCGGAACTGACGTCAACGAAAAACCATATTTAAATTTTTGTAGGTAACTCGACGTATCCTTACGCCTGGTTTCTGAAAGGCTGATCAAAGTAATATTAACTAATCAAATGTCAAATCTTATGTCAAGTTGAAATTGAGTTGCTAGAAGGGTGGTCAACATCTTTGATTTGACACACATGTTAGTTAACCTAACTTTCAAATTAATATGAAAAATCGTATGTCAAACGGTACTAAAGAGACATCAAATATTAATAAATGTTACACTAATCAGTTGTGTTACAGCAACTCGAGTTGATTTGACAGCGATGCCAAATCAAAGTTCTGTTAGTTGAATGTTTATTTGATCAGCCTTTCAGAAACCGGGCGCTGGTCAGCTATATGTAGTAAAAGCACGTTGTATTAAATTGTGTGATCGACCATGACAGATAAGAGCTCCTTCATTACATTATGATGGGAAAAGTAGCAGGTAAAAGAAAAGCTGGTCGAAGGAAAAAATCATGGCTGCGGAATATCTGAGAGTGGACAGGGATAACGAGCGCTGCTGAACTATTTCGTCTCGCAAAGGATAAAAGACTGAGCTGCTGAGGTGACTGCCAACCTTCACTAGTTAGAGAGGCACTACAAGAAGAAGATCGACCAATGATCGGCGGCGTCTATTTCATCGTAATATTGCATCGATATTTCTACATTTTCTTAGTAACATTTTAAAATTCCGTACGGGGTAAAGTTCAACGACGTGTGCAAGGCCAAATGTCTAAAGACTTTAGACTAGGATCCTAATAAAACTCATCTAATTAGAGAAGCTAACTCAGTCACAGTTCTTAACTGTAGTTAAATACGACCAAATGAAAATTGCGCTGTTTTTAAAGTTTTATCATTATTGGGGTACCTTATAACTCATGACGATGAACAATTACAAAGAAAGTACTAAAGTAATTAAATTTAATATTTAATAGTATAAAATATGCCTATTCTAAGCTATAACTAAATTTTAAAATATATCAAATTAATGGCCAAACTAATTGGTCACCTCATTGGTCTAGTGGCAGCGTACTAGGCTGAGAACCGTGAGGTCCTGGGTTCAGTTCCCAAGTCAGGCGATCACATTTTTTGTTTGAGTTTTGGATCCGAAAATCACACATGGATTACCCGGGATTGAAATGCCCGGTATGGCCATAAGCTCGTCTTCTATCATATCCTGGGACGGAAATAAGCTCGGAAAAATATAGGTGCAGCACTAGTTGCTTCTCTGCCTACCCCCTCGGGGATAAAGGCGTGAGCTTTTGTATGTATGTAATGGCTTGTTTCGCAATGTCTTAGTAAATTTTATTTAAAACATGAAATATTTGACACGTTCGAAAATTTACTGCCAGTACTGTCAGTACTGGATTTTCTTTTTAAAATACTTTCCAAAACGACAGGGCTGTTGGTGCTACGGAATTACTAACTTAAATTTTTAGGGCTCCGTAGTCAAATGGAAAAACGGAACCTAATTTTATGGTATCTCTATTTCCCGTAATATTTTCATAATCCATTTTTGGGAACATAACCTCTGTTTTCAATTCCATAGTACCTAGCTAATCATACACTTCACATTATAATATTTTACAACACTACCAAAGCCATATGTCATTACGAGTAAAAAATTGTGTAACTGGAGCGAAAACTTACTTTTCCAGTTCAAATGTATATTTAAATTAATACAAAAAAACACATTTTACACTGAGAACGAACTAAAAAGGACAGTTCGTCCTGGACAATTTTAATTAAGTTCCGAGTGCTCATTATCTCCCCGTGACGTCACACTGCGAAGCGGAAGGTACTGGGAGTTCTCGAGACTTTCTCATGGGGGGTTCACCTCCCAAAATGTATAAACATAAGCTAATAATGAAATAAAACTAGTTTATACGGATTTTATCGCGGTTTAATTTTTGTTTAAGTCCCGACGTTTTAAAATGAAAGTAGCTAATGTAACATTAACTTTTCGAGACGACCTACACCTCAGTCTCTCCCGTGACCACGAAGGCTGAAAAGTTTTCGAAACGTCGGGAATAAAACAAAAATTAAACCGCGATAAAATCTGTATAACCTAGTTTTATTTCAATGTGTAACATTCGCGTAAACCTAAGAAATCAATAAGCTAATAATCTTTAGTAAAAGTTTACCTCGGTGACGCAGTTGTAATGCGTACGCGTTACGACTGAGGCTGATGCTGAGGTCTCGGGTTCGATCTCCGGGTTGGGTAAAACTTAATTTGGGGTTTTCTATTACGAAATGCTCAGTATCAACCCGGAGTCTGTAATTGTGCCCGGTATGGCGATATGCTCCCCCCTATCACATCATGGGACGGAGATATGCTCGGTAAAATGTGGGTGTACTGGTTACACCTCTGCCTACCCCTTCGGGGACTACAGGCGTGAGTGTATATGTAATGTATATATGTATCTTTAATAAAACGTTGAAGTGAATTTTCTGAACAGTGGGACGTTTTAGTCGTTTCAATCTTATTAATAGTTTTTGAAATAGTTTTTAAATTACTTTCAGGAACTTACTTGCAATAGATAATAATAAATACACCCAACAGTCACACACATAATCCTGACCCCACACTAGATTAACCTTTATTGTGGGTATCAGGACGTTGGAACGAAGGACTTGCAGTCTTAATACCCAGGCCCGAATATTTGTGGATCGCACAAACATGTGTCTCAGTGCGGTAATCGAACCCACTGCCTCTCGCTTCGCAGCCGGCTACTCGCCCGCTGCGCCACGGAGGCTGTCAACACACAAAGTGATAAATCATAGAATGATTTACTGATTGATATCTTTGTAAATAGTATCTTTATCAAAATTGGTTATAATCACTGTAAAGCATTAAATTAATGAGTATTGACAATATTAAATGACATCACAAATTCTTAGAATCTTAACAACAACATTTTCTTCGTCGCAATGTTCATTACTGAAGGTCGTGCCCGTCCCGAAAAGCTCGAATGGAGCTGTTGACCAGCTGTTTCCATACCATTCTGTCTTCGGCCTGTCTCAGGGCAGTGGTAATAGAAAGTTCTGTAATGCTCCTGATCTGATCAGACAAGCGGGTAGGTAATCACTCGCGTGGTCTTCTACAATCTACTTTCCCTATTACAACCAGTTTTCAAGATTATCTGGTCGTCTTCGGGCAATATGACCAAAATAACTCAGGACTCTTGGGTAGAACGACATATTAAGAAAATAAGACACCGTGAAATTTCCAAATGCGTCTCCCTGAGGCGAGAGAGTCGGTACAAAAAATATTTTTTGTCGAGACACCGCTATCTGAGCCACGAAATGTATCCGACTTGTAATATCAACTGTTATAAGTTTTTCGATTTTAATTTTCTTAGAAGGCCACTTTCGGGTGTGAATATCTTCCGCGAAATTCCAGGAACGTTGGATTTGAAATTCTCTGAGTTCATTGGACTTGATAAGACCTTGACAATGTTTTGTATAGAATATTTAGAAAAACTAGATGAAATTGTAGTTGAAATTTTTGTTCGCCTTTGTCATCTAATAGCTGTCATGGCTGTAAAACTGTAATGTTCCAGGTTCAATCACAGCTCGGGCAGACAGCTTTTTTTTACAACATGACCCAGTTTGGCCTGGGTAGTATCACAGTCTCATAGAAAACCGAAGTGTTGTAACAGCTTGCTGTTGCGTTTCGTACATGAATTACATTTCCGGAGGCCCAAATAAATGACCATTACTTTCATTTGAGATCGATAAAGCATCCATAATTTTTCGGGTATTGTAGATGAAGATCGCTTACTATCAGGTGACACACTTGCTTGTTTGTCGAGCTATGCTATAAAAATGGCAATAGGCTGGCCTCCATAGCTCGCCTTCTATTATATCGTAGATCGGAAATCGCTGACGAAGTGGATTCGATGTTAATTCTCATATTGTCCATTAATTTCACTACAATTAAAACAAAATATTTAATAAGGACATTTAATATTATACATTATTTAGATTCAGTCAAATATTAACCCTACCGAACGGGCAAGAATTTCATTTATAATGAACATTATAAGGTAAAATAATGAAGTTATAATGACTTTTGTGCGTAAGCCTTACTAGCTTTAATGTCCTTCAAAAAACTTAGTGTTTAAACTCAAAACAGTACATAATTTAAGTCCCTCAATACTTTAACCGTATTGATCAGAATTCATTAAACGTTGTTTGTTTCTATAGAAAATTGTTTTCAAACCGTTTTCTACATTGAGCTATCGTTTAATTAATTTACGAAGTTCAATTAACTTTTTTATCGCGAGTTCGCCATTGTTTCTACATAACATGTATCAAGTTGGTTTTTATACTGAATACTTACAAACTGCGTCTCCTATCAAATGTTTAATTCTAATTTTCCAACAAAGGATTCAGTTGATGAGTCAGTTGTAAAAGTGTTTATGTATTGCATCCGATCCAAACCCGAGAAATATCGATCCGAATTAGCAGTACGGTTAATAAGAAGTAGTATTTATTTAAGGGGTTTGCGCACTACATCTGAAATCCGTATTATGAAGAGCAGAGGGGCTGGCACGATTGACTTGCGAGAACGAACGTATAGGGCGGCAAACGAGCAAGTGCATGTACGCCCACAACCCGGTAATGACCCGGACGAGCCGGCCCATACATGCTGTAGACAAAAGTGGTTACAGCGTGGCTCTACCACTCCTAAAATCGTATCGAAATGTCAAAAAATTGTTTGAACCTTCATACAAATGCTAGCGTTCTCGATTCGAATACTTATTCGTAAGTTGTTCGTGCTCGCCCCTCAGGTCGCTCGCCTGATGGTATACGCTTGCACTTATAAAGAAGTAGGCATTGTACTGCGTTCGTCACCTCGAGACATGCGATGTTAAGTCTCATAATGCCCAGTAATTTCACAAAACAAAAACTTCATATTTGGTGGAGAAATCGATGTACATAAACATGATTCTAACATCAACACACACACACACCCCCACTCAATATAATAACTCATAAAAAGGACTACTCAGGAACGTAATAACTCAATTAAAAGACAAAATTAATAACAATGAACTTGTTTATCAACGATGTTTGTATTACTACAGCGTACAATGACCCTATTAGCTTGTCTTAATCTCCCGTCTCGATTGTCTATTATAAATATTTTATTAGAGGGTCCACATTAATTGGTAAAAGGTTTAAGGGTTGAAGACTCCATCCTGAGTTTCAGAGCTTGATAGTTTCTAAAATACATTACTAATGGTACTCGATGTCTGTTCTGGGAGAATCATTTTAAGATTTCTTTATTAATTTTGGCGAAGAAGTTAGAAAACATAACGTCATTTCTATAGAAGTTTTTTTTTTATTAATGATCTTGTAACTTGTATTTATTTTTAATTATGCTTTAATTGTCCGGATACCTGCATACCTGAGAAGTTATCCATAGGAATCTCCAAGGTATGTGAAGTCTGTCAACCCACATTAGGCCAACGTGGTGGACTAGGGCCTAACCCCTCTCATTGAGAAGGGCCGTGCCCAGCAGTGGGACGTGTATAATACATAATACATACATACATACATACACACTCACACCTATGTCCCATAGGGGTAGGCAGAGACTATTGAGTACCACAATCTACGATCCTGACACACCTCTTTCGCCTCTTCCACATTCATACATCTTCTCATACATTTTCGTCGGTTGCGGGTACTCGTGTGTGTATAATACAGGGCTAGCATTATTATATTACTAGCTGTTACCCGCGGCTCCGCCCACTTAAATTTCTGTTTCTGGGATAAATGGAACTCTGTTTTAAATTCATGTTTTGGTCTACAGACTTGTATGACAAGTTTTATACAAAATTCAACACTAAATAACCCCTCCCTCCCCTTTCGCGCGTGGAATTATTTTTCTAATTTAAAATATGTGCGTATATGAGTATTACGTTGTGTCATAATTTCAATATGATCAGTAAAGAAATTTAGGAGATTTGCGATTTGAATGATTTTTTTGTATGCGTTTGGGTGGCGCCCTGGATGGTTTAGATTCACAGTTGGACCCAGTAGGTGGCGCTGCTGTATTTGCGGGTGAAACCGCGTGGGAAAGCTAGTATAAAAAAGAAGGCTGGTAAGCTAGCAAATGGGTTACCTGGTGATAAGAGATCTCCTCCGCCCGCTAATAACGATTATACCCGTAGAATTATTGGTGCGTTGTCTATCTTTAAAGAAAAGGTCGTCAGTAGTCGTTGTACGAAATACCGTATTAATGTGTTTCAAACATCGACATCGCGGAGCAACATCGGATTCCAAGATCTAAAGATTAAAAAGATCTTGTTAGTAACAAAAGTAAGCACCTAGACGTATTCAACGATACATTTACGTATACATACATATGCACTCACGCCTGTTATCCCCGCAGGGATAGGCAGAGGTGTAACCAATATACCCACATTTCGCCGAGCGTATAGCAATCCCACAATGTGATATCGGGCGAGCTTATCGCCATACCGGGAACAATTCCAGACTTCGGGCTGATATTGAGCATTTCGTAAAAGAAAAACCCAATATCACTTTTATCCGACCCGGGGATTGAACCCGAGACCTCAGCGTCAGCCTCAGTCGTAACGCGTACGCATTATAACTGCGCCACCGAGGCAGTCAACGATACAGTAATAAAATTCAAAATTAAAATGTTTACGTCAAATAATCGCTTTTTTCATTTAACTCGATTATAACTTGCATTATCGATAAACCCGTTAGTAAGGGATAATCAGTAAGGCATCCCGTCCCTTTTCCGCACGAAGTGTCACAATTACGGGCTCACGTACCCGACGTGGCTCAGGCGCCGTAACTAGCGTCCACTGTCCACCCCTGATACATGTGTTACTTGAATTTGCGGCTCAACCCGTGTAAAAGATATAATTAAGTCTCGTTTGTGAGTAGGAAATTAAACCTCTGTTTAAATCTTTTGCTCGGGGACCTCGTAACTTGTCTGATGTGTTTAAACGATGTAGTGCCTTAAACATAGTATATTATGATTAGAAGTTGAATGTATTAGTAATGAGAACGTTGATTTTAAGTTGTACATATACAAACACAAGTTCAAGTGTATCCCTTAAGGGGTTGGTAGAGGTGCAACTAGTGCACTCACGCTTTACTGAAGTTATTTCTGTTCCATGATGTGATAATAATAATATGTGTGATGTGATAATACCGATATTCTGAAATGCAAACGAGACTTCAATTTGAGTGGTAGAGCCATGCTATAGACAGTTTTATCTACAGCATGAATGGGCCGTCTCCACCGCCGTTACCACTGTCTCACAGAAAACCGACGTAAAGTAGCAGCTTGCTGCTGCGTTTTTATTGAGACACTTGTAAAGACCCGGTCATTCTAGCTGTAGATAAAACTGGCTAAAGCGCGGCGTGGTTCTACCACTCAAAATGTGTGATTAAACAAATCAAGTCAAGTAATTTATTCATTAATAGGGCTGCCAAGGGCATTTTTACACGTCGAATTAAGAATCTACCGGAGCTTCGGAAATGCCGACTGGTCTCAGAAGAAGCACCAAGAAACTCAGCCGTTGGTCTTTTGCATTTTTTTTATATATTACCATTTGGTTTATAAACTGAACTTACCATTAGATGTAGTGTACACACTTGTGCCGGAATAAAAAAACGATTGATAAGAAGTGTGAAATGTGAAGAATTAATACAGTTCATTATAATGATTATATGAATGAATACCTTGCTCATTTTTCAGTGGTTTATTTAAAATTGATTGTGCGTATATCGTATATACAACGTGTTATAGAAAGGGGCGGGCAAATTTAAGCAATGTATAGTGTAGGGTATTGGTATTTTATCCCCCATAGTAGCAAAGCCGATTGCATTTCTACGACATAATTATAGAATATTCTTTTTTATCGAATGAGTAACATGTCGATATCGACTTTCAACTTTGAACAACACTAAATGATAAACAGTGATACTTCAGACCTCCTTTCATTAAATTATTTTATAATTAAAAAACATTAAACAGTTGTCAAATGTCAAAATTTATTTGACGCAGTCAGTTCGGCTATTTCTGATTTTATGAAGTATGATTACGAGTTCAAAAAATATGTTGTGTTTGACTAAAAACAAGTATTATGTATTGGTATTTTGTGTTGGTGTAATTGATATAACAGCTTATAAGACGCTCGTCGACTGTAGTAAGCCATATTCATAGATGGATGACCCGACAATGAAATCTTTAAAATACTTCAGAGGATGGTACCTATTACGTCTTCAGCAAACAGTCTCTTTCAGGTATTTTGTGTTTAAATTACGTACGTATGCCCGTAGAATTAAGTAAATCTTTTTCAAGTTTATTAAAAAGTGAGTGTCATTCATTATAATTAATAGTGATGTCATCAATGTTATCGATCTTAATAAACGAGTGATTAAAATTAACGTGAAATTTTAGGATGTCTTGGTTTGAAATGATCCGGTACATAGGTACTTACTATAAGGAGTGTGTAATGACCCTAAAATATGACCACACCTTTCTGTAACACGTAGTATATATTGGTCCGAATTTCGGGTTTCTTTCTGTTTTTGATTCTAAAGGGCAGTGTTCTTGAGTTAATTGAGTTTTAGATTTTGCGACTACTAAATCTGATACTAACCTAAGGTGTAAGAGTATCGAGTAGTATGTGATAAACCGTCCGTAATGATTCATATATCAAATTGGACATTGTAATATCATAATATTCTCGTTTTAAAGCGTTCTTTTAGCTCAAAGCCAGCTTCAAATGCCCCTTTATACTATTGTTGGAATGTATAGTATTTTATACATACATACGCACTCACGCCTGTAATCCCCGAAGGGGTAGGCAGAGGTGTAACCAGTACACCCACATTTCGCCGAGCGTATTTCCGTCCCTTATGTGATAGGGGGCGAGCCTATCGCCATACCGGGCACAAATTCCAGACTCCGGGCTGATAATTTCGTAATAGAAAAACCCAATACCACTTTACCCGACCCGGGGATCGAACCCGAGACCTTAGAGTTGACCTCAATCGTAACGCGTACGCGTTACAATTGCGCCATTGAGGCAGTCATAGTATTTTATATATTGAAAATTATCCAGTAAATAACTTTCCATTTCAATTCATACATTTCCACTGAAGACTCCGAAATTATTTCCCACAAACGACAAAACACAAATTCGCCGACAGTCAATTAGTCGTGTGGAAACGCGGAAGTGGAATTTCAGAGGAATTCACAAAAGTGGTTCGGTGAAAAGTTTTTTTTTTACTAAAGAAATGGAAAAACTTCCGCCGTTATAACAGAATTAGGGGCGGCCCTGAAACCCCAGCAATGGGAGCATTTGTTAGAAATCCGAGATGATATTTTCGCTTTATGAACCTGGTAAATATGACGGAATTATCGCTCGGAATTTATTTATGGGTTTTGAAATTAAATGGGCTTAATTCCATCCGCCTGCTTAGAAGTTACTTTACATTGAGAATTTTCATGGATTTATTTGGCTCCATATATTATTCATTGTTAGTGGTATGATTTAAGTAGTTAAGACAGCATCTGTGGTACAATGGGTTCAATCCCCGCACCGACACAAATGTTTGTGTGATCCATAAATATGTTTCGGGTCTGGGTGTCGTGGGACCTTAAGTAGGTCCTTTATAGTTTCTGATACCCACGATAGAGAGTCACCTAGTCTAGGACTATGCGTGTGACTGATGGGCGTATTTAGTTGATATTTTCATTATATATACCTACTTCAATTAATTTGACATGCTTTTATATGTGTTAGCATTCAACAATTTTATGAGTGGTAGAGCCACGCTGTAGATAATTTTGTCTACAGCATGTATGGGTCGGCACGTCCGGTTCATTACCACTGTTTCACAGAAAACCGGCGTAAAGTAGCATCTTGCTGCTGCGTTTCGTATGATGAGTGAGATATCCGGAGGCCCAAACCTCCTCCCCTTCCCAATGCCTTAATTATCCCTTTCCTTTAAGGTCGGCAACGCACCCATGATTATTTTGCTATTATGGGCGTACATGGACGGTGGAGATCACTTACCATCAAGTGACCCACTGGCTTGTTTGCCGGCCTATGCAATAAAAAAATAACCGAATAAAAAATGTGATAGTGCATGAAAATGCTTCTTTCATGTAAGTAACATGTAGTTATAACAAAAACTGCCAACGAGCTGAGCTCTCTCGAAGCTTAAAGCTTATTAATAAAGACTTAACTGTTACGTATATTGCAATTTATTATGTCCCGTTGTACATTAGTCACAGATACTTAGTGCTCCGGTATCAAAGCCACTGAAAAAATATAACTTAAAGAAGTTGATTAAAGTGCTACATTCATCTCGCTCGCAACCGGAGACAAGTCAACAGTTAAATGCTTGAAAACGAGATAGAAAATACAGTATGAGAACTTGGTTGTCGAAGAGTTTTTTGGTTGTCCAGCATATAGCTATTTGGAGGGTATTTGACCCTTGTATTACTTTTTTACCCGTTTGATCATTGTTATATAGATAGCGACCGCCATATAAATGGTGAAAAAGCCTCCATAGTGGTTCGATCAGGTGAGACGCGTTCTGCGGCCATCCAGTATATTTATATTAAATAGTTAGTTATGAGCTCTTTTGTTCATAAACATTAATGCTAGCCATCGAAATAAGATAACTAGAACGATAATACTCTCATATGAATCTGCCAAAAATACGTCTCCACTTACTTACACATGCAAAGGTAATCACACGCAACACTCATACATGCAACGAAAATTAATGAACGTTCAAAATCAACTTTATTTCATAAAAGTTAATGACTAAATATAAAACATTTCTAAATCGAGATACGACGTTCTGCACCGTGAAAAAACTAGACGTATTAAGTGTCAACTAGAGATCATGAATATTTTTTTATGAATTAATAAATGAACGAGTTGCACAGACTTTTATAGCCCCGCCCACTTGCACAAAGTTTAGGTGGGGTCATTTTCTTGCTTGAGTTACGTTTCTTGTCATCTTATTTCGATGATGCTAGCAAACTTCCATACTGAAAAATGTCACACATTTCAAATTTGTCTTATCGTTCTCTCTACTCAACATTAGAGAGTGGAATACCATACGAAGGCAATAAATTTGCGGATTCAAGTACTGCGTCTGTTGAACTCCTAATACGTTATCTTTAGGGGGTGGATCTGAGTTCCCTACTTATAGCGTAACTAAGGATGCCTGCGTAATCCTTGAGTTTCATTTCAAGTTTTTGATTAGGTTTGAGTTAGGATTGCAGAATATTATCGTTGGATATTTACACACACAATAATTTGCCTCGTTGCGGGAATCGAACTGTACCACTGACTGCCTCGGTGGGGCAGTTGTAATGCTTACGTGCTACGACTGAGGCTGACGCTGAGGTCTCGGGTTCGATTCCCGGGTCGGGTTAAGTGATATTGGGATTTTCTATTACGAAATGCTCAGTATCAGCCCGGAGTCTGGAATTTGTGCCCGGTATGGCGATAGGCTCGCCCCCTATCACATCATGGGATGGAGATACGCTCGGCGGACTTTGGGTGTACTGGTTACACCTCTGCCTACCCCTTCGGGGATTACAGGCGTGAGTGCGTATGTATGTTTGTATGTAAACTGTATCAAGGAGGTTAATATGTAGGTATATAATTTTTATATCATAACCCGGTAAACAAGCAAGTGGGTCATCTGATCATCATATCCAGAATTTGACTATCTGTTTCGATGTACTGTGTATTATTAGCTTTCTAATATCCTAGTCCGCACTTTATTGAATATATATATATATATAAGGGCGCATGTTTTGGAATACAATCTGGTTTTAATGATTGTATAGTTATAAAGTTGTACTAATGTATTGATTGTACTCTGTTTTGCGTCTTAAATAAATAAATAAATAAATAAAATCATACTGTCTACAGTGTGGCTCTACCACTCAAAAAATAATATTCATTATCATTATCTAACCCTGTTGCCGTTCACTGTTGGACGAAAGCATTCCCAAGTGAGCGTCAAAAATCTATAATAATATTATAGATATTTATTTAAGTTTAATATACATACATACAAACGCACTCTAGCCTGTACTCCCCGAAGGGGTAAGCCGAGGTGTAACTAGTACACCCACATTTAGCCGAGCTTATTGCCGTCCCATGATGTCATAGGGGGCGAGGCTATCACCATACTGGGCACAAGTCCAGACTTCGGGCTGATACTGAGCATTCGAAATAGAAAAAAGTTTAAAGAACCCATATGGAAGGAATCAATATACCACCTTAAGGTGCTAAATATGGTAATTTAATTAACCCTACTGCACAAAAGGGTAGGCGGTTTCAGGTTTTAACTCCCCCATCATCCACCTACCGGAGAAGCCCTATAAAAGGGCCGGCACCGTCGGGGTCGCGGAAGAGTACAATATCGTCCCCGCAGCCCCGACCGAACAAGCGCACCCGGAGGAACACCGTTGAGTTTTAGTCCGTGGGAGTGGTACCCATAAAGGGTTTTTTTTTATTTTATTTTATAAGCTTGAATGTTGAGATGATGGTAAGCGCCACGTCTGCTCATAAACAGAAGCCACACACGCCTTTAAATAACAAAGCACTGCGTGACACTAGACTGCGCTCGTCACCCCGAGACATAAGGTGTTAAGACTCATAATGCCTTGTGATTTCACTGGCTTCAATGCCCTTCAAACCAGAACATAACAATGCTTACACACTGTTGCTGGGCGGCAGAAATAGACAAAGCGGTGGTACCAACTCAGCCAGCCTCTCGCATACGTGGGACCTTCCACCTTGTTTCCCAACGTTAAAAAAAGGCGGTTTCAGGTTTAACAATGCACTATTAGTAATTTGTATATTCCTAGCTGGGATCCTTTCAATCCTACAGTATAAATTTACAATATAACAATAAATACAAACCAAAATATAAGAAATTACGACAAATAAAGCAAAAAGGACCCTTTCAGGGGAGATATGAAAGTAAATGATAGTTAAACACAGAGCATATATGTTATTCAATGCTATCTCACTGCAAGAACGTACACTTGTTTATTGTTACGTTAGTACAATGTAATTAGCGATTCGGCCGAGGTCCAACTCTCTACTGATTTATCTACACTACAGCTAACAGTGTCGTTCAGTGCTGGCAAACACTAAGCGATAACATTCTACTGTTTAAACTTATGTTTGCAGTTATGGGATTGAAATGGGGTTGCTTAATAATAAGTGAAACGTTTAGCTATTAAGTGGTAGGTCCCTCGTATGCGAGAGGCCGTCTGGGTCACCTGATGGTCAGCGTAACGCCCACACACAAAAGCAACACCACACAGAATTTTGAATTACAAAGAACTGCATGGCATTGGACTGAGCTCGTCTGACTCGATGTTAAGGCTCATAATGACCAGTAATTTCACTGACATCAAACTTCAAACTGAAACAAAACAGAGCTTACACAATACTGCTTGGCGGTATAAATAGAAAAAGCGGTGGTACTACCCAGGTGATCTCTCGCATACGAAGGACCTATCACCTAGTCTATCTTACGTTTAAAACATATTTACTGAGCTATGATAGGTAGCGGGCTGTAATTTTTACAGACTATGTTCTATGACTGCCTCGGTGGCGCAGTTGTAATGCGTAAGCGTTACGATTGAGGTCAACGCTGAGGTCTCGAGTTCGATCCCCGGGTCGGGTAAAGTGGTATTGGGTTTTTCTATTACGATATGCTCAGTACCAGCCCGGAGTCTGGAATTTGTGCCCGGTATGGCGATAGGCTTGCCCCCTATCACATAAGGGACGGAGATACGCTCGGCGGACTTTGGGTGTACTGGTTACACCTCTGCCTACCCCTTCGGGGATTACAGACGTGAGTGCGTATGTAAAAAACAGCAAGTAGGTCACCTGATGGTGATTGCTCATGAACATCCACAATACTTGAAGAATCATTAACATGCCGACCGAAGGGGATTCTCTTGATATATCGCTCACCGTACGAAACGCAACAGCAAGCTGCTACTTTACGTCAGTTTGCTGTGAGATAGTGGTAACGACCCGGTCGAGTTGGCCCATTCGGGCTGTAGACAAAACTGTCTACAGATCACATCAAAACCAGCTGGTTATAGTCTATAGCTAGAGCAAGTTATAGCTATCTAGTCTCAATAGTACTTCGACAATCGTGATTGATTGTTAGGATGTTCTTCGAGCGTAAGTTTGACGTGTAAGGCTTCTATTCCACTATTATATAAAAATTACCCTACTTCTAGAGCTCATAGATATATGAGAAATGTATGACAGTGTAATAGCAACATTAACTTCATATTTTCTATGATCATATTTCTATGGTCCTATTTCACAGCATGCTGTTACATAGGGTCATATATGACGTCATATATCTATGAAGCAAATATGATGGTAGAATAGCGGCCTAAATTACTAAAAAGTTCCTTTTTAACCGACATAATTAGTGTTCAAATTAAGAGCTTGTAAACGTTTAAACTTGTAGTATCGACTTTGAAGACACTGTTTGTGTTTGGTCTATAATTTTATTCTCCAATAAACGTATTATTCTCATGTTACAGTACACCCATCATAGGCATTTCTCCGTATTTTATTTATTTTTGTTTGACAAGCCGCAACGCGTCTGGAAAATGGTATACCTACGTAGCAGTACGACTACAGAATCAGTTGTTTAATAAAATATACTGTTTTAAAGTTTTATTATAACTAGGGGCTTTGCCCATGTTTTTCCACAAAACATAAAAAAACTTAAAGTCCGACGAATATGAGACATATCTTATTTTCTTCCCCACATTATTCTGCATCGACTGGTATCGGTCTCGACCCCATACCCCCAGCGGTTTCGGAGGAGATAGCGTGACAAGCTTTTGGCAGCGGCGGCGCCAGTTACTTTTTTTTTAGAATAGAGAGATACGAAGATATGCTTTTATGAATACCATTATATATTATGTATATCATATTACTATGACTGCCTCGGTGGCGCAGTTGTAATGCGTACGCGTTACGATTGAGGCTAACGCTGAGGTCTCGGGTTCGATCCCCGGGTCGGGTAAACTGGTATTGGGTTTTTCTATTACGAAATGCTCAGTATCAGCCCGGAGTCTGGAATTTGTGCCCGGTATGGCGATAGGCTCGCCCCCTATCACATTGTGGGACGGAGATACGCTCGGCGAAATGTAGGTGTACTGGTTACACCTCTGCCTACCCCTTCGGGGATTACAGGCGTGAGTGCATATGTATGTATATTACTATATAATAAAATTTATTGGCCGCTAACTTACAGACAATATTATTTTACCATTTAGATATTAGACCCTAATTTTCCTTGCGCCTAAGATCTTGGTAACCCACCATAGTCTTCTCTTCCGATTACATCTTAGTCTTCTCTTCCACCTGACCTTATCCCACTCGCAGTGGGGTCGGCGCAATATCCGATTACACCATAGTCTTCTCCTCCACCTACTCTTATCCCACTCGCAGTGGGGTTGGCGCAAAATGCTTTTTTTTGTTACTTATGCAACAGAAAGATTTGGTTTGTAGTTATTACGACCAGCCACCTGCCTAACGCCAACCCCTCGGGGAGATCTTTACACCATAGTATTTATTTATTCGCCATGCACATGGAAGTCATGCAGGTTAATCCAATGCGTAGATATCATTTCTGTAATTGCTTGATTGAGCTGCTCTAAATCCAATTCAATATTGTAATATGTTTTTAATAAAGAGCAACGCCGGAGTTTCTTGTTCGTTCTTCTCGAGCGAAACAGCATTCCGAACTAGCGGTACAATTTTGACGGATTCTAAATAATGTACCTATAACATTTTATGGATTCAATAAATATATTGAATTTTGTATTTTAGTAATTGAACTAAATTAGACATTTCTCAAAACTCCTAATTTCAGTATCCACAACGTATACACGGGTGCTCATATAGCAGAAAATTGATTTCGGCAGCTACACAGGTGGGTGCCGCCAAATTGTTCGCGTGGGATCTGCCTGTCCCTTTTTCTATCTACCGCTTATAGCACAAAACCGGCTCGTTAGTCTATATGTCTGCTTTGGAGAAAATTATGTCAATCATTATATTGATATGTAAAAAATAATAATTATATACCAGATTTTTAGTAGAGGAATAAGAGTTTAAGAGTAGTAGATTCACGCTGTAGACAATTGTATCTACAGCATGGATGGCCCGCTCGACTATAGATGGACAAGTTCGTGCGCGATCGTCCTGCGGTTGCATTTATTTCCCTTCCCCGCTGCACAAACCGCCCCCGCTAACATCTAGAGAACCTTGTCCCCTCCAACGTCTTGTACCCTGCAGGACGGTCGCGCACGAACTTGTCCATCTATAGGTTGTTATAACTGTTTTACAGAAAACAGATCGCTTACCACTAGTTGACTGTTTTAAATGTGGAACTAGGACAACGAATAAACATCTTATTTACACCAGTATTCTTCTTCCACCTGCCCTTATCCCACTCACAGTGGGGTCGGCCAAAACATGATTTTAACACGTTACAGAAAAATTATGCTTGTAGGTTTTACGTCCGACCGCCTGCCTAACGTCAATCCTTCTGAGGAGACTTGTTTACACCAGTATTTATAAAATATTTTTATTCCCAAGTTAAATTTACATAATTCCAAAAGAGTCTCATAAAAATCTAATTTTATGAAAGAACTGGTCCAAATATTTGCCGGTCGTATGTCCACAGCTTAAAGTCCACCCAGTACATAGCTTCGCTCGAAACTCGTGGAAATTGCGTCAGAAAATTTGTCCAGTTATGAGGGCACACAATTGGAATAGTTGTTTTAATTATACGCCACTGTTTTTACTGGATTACGTTATGATATACTTTATATATTTTTTTACAAGTTGAGATTGTTCATTTTTTTCTATAACTGAACCTGGCAAATGGACAAGTGTCACTTGATGGCTTACCATCAGGTGGCACTTGCTGATTGCCCAACTTAACGGAAAGGCACGGAGATTGGGAAGGGTATTTGGATTTGGGCCTCCGGTAATCTCTGTTGCAACAGTAACTTTCTACTTACGTCGGTTTTCTATGAGGTAGTAGTACACTCTGCCCATTCCCTTAGGGATACAGGCGTAAGCTTAAAATATACTTACTAAATTATACCAGTCTTTAAAGAAGTAACTTGTGGATAGGAGTAGAAAGCCTGAGAAATATTATATAACTTAAGCTCACGCCTTTATACCGGAAAGAGTAGGCAGAGATGAAACTATTACTACACCCTTATTTAGCCAAAGTTATTGCCGTCCTATGATGGGGGGCGAGCGTATGGCCATACTGAGCCCAAATTCCAATCTAAGATAATTCATGAATGATTTATCGAAAGCTCAAACATAATTTGTTATTGTCCGATCTGGGACTTGAACTCAGGACCTCGGGGTTATCAGTCTTAGCAAGCTGCCACTAGACCAATGCAGCAATGAGGTTTCGCCACAAAAATAGATAACAATTCGTGTATATAGAATTACAATTCATGAGTGGTAGAGCCACGCTGTAGACACTTGTGTACAGCATGTATGGGCCGGCTCGTCCGGGTCATTACCACTGTCTCACAGAAAACCGGCGTAAAGTAGCAGCTTGCTGCTGCGTTTCGTACGGCGAGTGAGATATCCGGAGGCCCAAACCCCCTCCCCTTCCCAATCCCTTAATTATCCCTTTCCTTAAAGGTCGGCAACGCAGTCATGATTCTTTTGGTATTGTGGGTGTACATGGGCGGTGGCGATCGCTTACCATCAGGTGACCCACTTGCTCGTTTGCCGGCCTATGCCATAAAAAATATATATAGCTGAAACTGTCATATTGTTATATTTGTTTAAAACTCGTAACAGAAAGTTGCGTGCCCATCAAAACCTAACATTGTATATGATTTTTCTACACGAGTGAGTTGGGGATCGATGTCTGCCCCCGCCTGTGTTTCATTGCTTCATGGTTTTACGATATCTCATAAATTCTAGTTTATACCGATCGATTGTAAAGCATTTGGTACGATTTGTTTTGTTTAAATATTACTTCTGTTGTCGTGATAAAGTATTGTACGTTAGTAGGATAAATGCATGTCCATTGTGTGTCATTTTTATCGTTTTAAGAAGAACGTTTTTAATTCTTTTATATATATTTATATATGATTACGCATTATAAGTGTGTAAGCACTGTTGTGTTTTGAAGGACATTGAAGTCAGTGGAATTACTGGGCATTATGAGATTTAAAACACATGTCTCGGGCGACGAACGCAGTTCAGAACTTTGTAATTCTAAAAATTCAAAGAATTCAAAACTCGAATCGTGGTCCATAGCAACATTTGCTCTCGTAATCATATTGGACTACCATCAAAGTACCTAAGCTCTATCGAATGCAAAAAACGATCCACAATAGCGGAGTTTTTTAGTTGGCTTGAATTACGAAACGAACAGGTCGCCTGATGGTAAGCGCCACGCCTGTCCATAAACAGAAGTAACACCACACAAACTGGTACTGAAATGCGCTCTTCAGCCCGAGATATAAGATGTTAAGTCTCATAATGCCCAGTAATTGACTTCAATGTCCTTCAAACTGGAACACAGCAGTGCTTACACACTGTTGCTTGGTGGCAGACGGTACCAAGCTAGACGGCCTCTCGAGGGGCCTACCACCTTGTACAATTTGTTACGGACATTACGTCTAACAGCAAACCACTCCACGACGTCTACCCCAGTCGAACTCCCTATAACCTGGTTCTACCATAAAGCCAGATTTACACGGAGAGGTTTTCGTTGAGTGGTAGAACCACGCTGTAGACATGTTATCACTGTCTCAGAGAAATCCGACGTAAAGAAGCAGCTTGCTGCTGCGTTTCGTACGGTGAGTGAGATATTCGGAGGCCCAAATTCCCTTTCCAATCCCTTAATTATACCTTTCTTTAACGTCGGCAACGCGCTCATGATTCTTTGGGTGTAAATGGGCGGTGAAGATCACTAACCATCAGGTGATCCACTTACTCGTTTCCGACCTAAGCTATACAAAAACTCTGGTTTACGATACTGCATCATACAATTCTCAATTTAATAAAACGTGGCTTTGTCAAAGAAATTTATCTTTTTTTTCTATCTGTTATATTGTCGGCTTCATCGTGCAATAAGCACTTCATGTAAATAAATAAATAAATAAATACACCCAACAGTCACACACATAGTCCTGACCTCACACTAGGTATCTAAGTTATGTCAAATATGAATGCTGTCTCACACCTATTATTGGTGAGTAGGCTAGTCTAGATCATAGTTTTAATGAACAATATTTTGTTAGTATGCCTACAAACTGTTAGTGTGTGTCATTATAAATAAATAAATAAATAGGTAAACCTGTATCGTCGGTATCAGGAACTACGAGGGACTTGCGGTCCCACAACACCCAGACCCGAAACAAATATTTGTGGATCACACAAACATTTGTCTCTGTGCGGGAATCGAACCCACGGCCTATCGTTTCGCAGCCGGCAGTTACTTACTTAAATGAGCCTTTATACAAGGTAAAGGTAAATTAAATTACATCTACATATATCTGGCTAATTAATACAGAACGTCATTTAATTAATACAGAACGTCATTTAATTAATACAGAACGTCATTTAATTAATACAGAACGTCATTTAATTAATACAGAACGTCATTTAATTGGTGTGAACGTTGTTAAATCAACGAAGCGAGTGTCTGTGAACGGTTTAATAGTAATGTGGCGTAAATGTAAGCCATTCCTCACATAATGGAATGATTTTGATCATGTCATCATATTTAATAAAGCCAAAGTAAGCAACTGCCGGCTGCGAAACGAGAGGCCATGAGTTCAATCCCCACTGAGTCAAATGTTTGTACATACATACATACACACTCACGCCTGTAATCCCCGAAGGGGTATGCAGAGGTGTAACCAGTATCAGTACTAGTAAACACCCGCATTTCGCCGAGCGTATCTCCGTCCCGTGATGTGATAGGGGGCGAGCCTATCGCCATATCGGGCACAATTCCAGACTCCGGGTTGATACTAAGCATTTCGTAATAGAAAAACTCAATAACACTTTTAGCCGACCCGGGGATTGAACCCGAGACCTCAAGTCAACCTCAGTCGCAACGCCTATGCATTACAACTCGGCTACTGAGGCAGTCTTCCTTTTCTTTGTGCAAGATCGCAAAACCCCTGAAGTAACAAAAGATTTTACTAAGCGAAGTATTCCAGAGATCCTGTAATAACTGGTTTTGCTACTGCAGCTGGTATAAATAATAAACTTCTAATTATACGCTTTGTCCATCCATAGATAAAGGTGCGAGATTTAACCCGGAACAAACGGAAAAAACACCTGAGTGTACGGTTTTAATCATCTCCCCGGGGTCTGTATTGACGTCTCAATTTTGGCGTATTCCAGAGACACTGGCGTAGATACTTGTAGGCAGCGATGTTGTAGTCAGGAGAAAGCGGTTTTATATTTTAGAGCATTAATTCCCAAAGTTGTCCAGGGGACCACGGGAGACTCGACGAGGGTTCATAGTTAGATCTAATCTTCACATTATTTGTCTAGTTTTGGGAATATGGTAGAAATGTAGCTGCAGGGGGTCCACCGGAACAAGCTAAATTTTGAAAGTGGTCTATGAGAAAAAAGTTTGGGAACCTCTGTTTTAGAGTGACTCCAGACAGGGAGACTGCGATGCGTGACGCATGCCAGGCGATAGCGAAAAGTCCACTTTGTATAAAATTTTATGTATAGATGTCTCATACCTTAAAAACGTAATTACCTATATACAATTACATACAAAACTGTCATTATTGTCGTGCTTTGCGATCTCTTGTCTCGGTCGCATACCTCAAAACAGGCCTTTACCCTTACTCTAATGTAGATTTATACAGCGATAATCCTTACTGATAGCTAGTTAATTACTTCTCTTAACAATTGCTCCCATTTGGTAGTCTTAGGCTTAATATACTCTATTACGCACGAGTGATTAAATTTTAAATACTCACTCAATAAGATCAATTGTATAACACCATTTACAATTCATACAAAGATGAAGTCTCGCATCACACGTCGCAGTTCTCGTCGCGTACTTCAAAACAAGTCTTTAGTTGTATGTATCCATGGTGGAAAATGACAACGCACTAGTGGGGATTTAGCTATACTAATAAATTTTGTCCGCTTTCTCTCATCACCCAACACTCCGCTCGTAAGAGCCTCATCTTCGCCGGCAGCTGCGAGCCCGTAGATTACTTTGCAATTGAAAACAAATAATAATAAATACGGGAATTGCGAGCACGCCCCGCCGCGCCGTCGGAAAAACGGCAAGTATTGTATGCTGGTAACCATCGTACTGAAGTATTGGATCTCCTCGCCAGATGGTCCGCCACTTGTTTTATATAAAATACTAGCGTTTAAGAAAATATTTGTAGTACATTTTATAGAGATTTTAGTGTTGGTGATTAAGTTGCTTAGACGGAAATTGATGATGAAGTCGTTGAGATAGAGGTAAGGTAGTCAGCAATAATTCACAATTTCTTAAGCATTGTAAATAACGTAAATTAATGTGCAGTGGTGATCTTTACTATCAGGTTGACCAAATTGCTCGTACCAAACCTTCTGCTATAAAAATCACAACATATTATTAAGCTACTGACAAATGTTCCTTAATCCAAACTAAAAAGGTATATAAAATGTACGTCAAGCCACACATTGTCTATACCAGAGCAGCACGCAGGCTGCCGGCCACATGACGTCATTGGATCTAAGTCAATATATAATACACATTATAACGAATGCTATCATAATGTAGCAGATATACAGATCTGGATGTGACAGCGGATTTGTGTGTAAATTAATTGTGTATTAGATATTCTCTGCAAATGAATTTCACGAATAATTACTAAAATATCAAAGCTCCATGCATCAGTGGGAATGAAGCGGTTAGTTTCAGTTGTTGTTTTATCCTGGCACAAAGTGACTACACTGCACCTGGTGGTAAGGACTCTCTCTCTCTCTGGTCAGTTCCTCATGTCGCAGGATCGTAATCATCATTGGATGGTCCACACTTGAATCGAACGATCTGCCTCTATCGGTTTCTGATCATGGCGCTTCTGACCACCGAGCTGATCTTGGATGAATATGAGTCCTTTACCGTACCGATCTTGAGCTCTCTTGCCCTCCATATTCCCAATTACGATCAGGTTTTTGAGGTTCTTATTTCCAGTACCAATCTCGAATGCATCAATTCTCTGCCTTTCTCGAGCTAGTATCGTCCACGTTCGTATTAACCGGACCTTAGTGTTAATGTTTATAGCGTCCTTAGCCATTCCAATAAGCTTCTTTGTCACCGGTGGTAAGTACAAATATAATTATACCAAGAGACATTGTGACCCTCAGAAACCGCTAGAATAATGCTTGCCTCAAGCTACTGTATTTAGCACTGGCTGAAGTTCAAATGCAATCTCCATTCATTTCCTATAAGATCGGCAAGGCTTCGATGATTATTCTGTATCGTAGGTGTTCATGGGTGGAGATCTATTACCACCAGATGATCCATTTGCTCATTTGCCGGCCTGATCTATAAAACAATGAAACATATCGTTCAATTTGAAGACTCAGCCAGTGAAAGTCTTCAATTGGTTGTCTCTTCAATAGAACCTTATGTAGTCCAGTATTCAGGTCACGTCCCTGGGTTCCGCTGACGGATTGGCTGCGCGGCCAGCCGGCATACTGATCCGTGACACAGGATAGTTCACATAAACATATAACCGGGATTACGCTACATTCGCGGAACGGCCGCCATTTGTTTCACCCGTTTTTGTTAGTTAGCGGCCGCTGCGCTGGGCGCTGGCCCATCTATCATGACAATGCCTCGGATTTGAACCAGTGACAACGGACACTGCTTGTTAACAAAAATAAACTAATGTAATCACCTGTATTTCCATAGGAATAGACATTAAATAGAGGTATAACTGGTTCGCTGAGCTTGTTTCCGTCCCAAGATATGATATGCTGCAATTGAAACAATAAGACGATATAACTGAAGTACCACATATATAAACATAATAATATTATGATTTGTAGAAAACTGTTGATGCTGGGCTCTTTTAAAAAAATAATTTGACCTTAGGCTGATGAAGACGAATAGAAGCAATAGCCGTTTAGTTATGGTCAATCTACGTCATAATTTGTACGTCCTGCAGTGGTTACAACTGACTACCATAACCGAAAAACGATATATTCCGAAATCAATCAGCATTTTTTGGGATTAGAACGAAATTCCAAATATACCTTAGCAACCAGTCTTGAAGTAGAAGTCTTTTCAAACTTCTTTATTTTTTTATTGCGTAGGCCGATAGACGTGCAAGTGGGTCACCGGATGGTAAGTGATCACCACCACCCATGTACGCCCAGAATACCAAAAGAGTCATGGGCGCGTTGCCGACCTTAAAGGAAAGGGATAATTAAGGGATTGGGAAGGGAAGTGGATTTGGGCCTTCGGATATCCCACTCACCGTATGAAACGCAGCAGCAAGGTTTCTTAACTTAAACTTAACTTTCGACTAACGATGAAATAATTTGTCTAAAGTAATTCAAAGTTATTTTCTACATTGCCATATTGTTTAGCTCTTATTATGCGGGCCTTGTCGTCCCTTAAACATGGATTATACTAATTGCTGGGTATACATTTACTTCCATAGTTTTCTTCGCTCACTCGCCATGCCACTGCTTGGCATTCCACGTTTGTTTCTTGGATTGTAGCCTACTACGTATGCATTGAACTTGGTAGATTTTTTGAATTTGTTGTACTTTTAATAGGTGGTAATTCCCTAATGAAACAATGTGGTGGGAAATGATTGGATGAGGACTGCCTTGGACAGAACAAAATGGCGTGCGATGCAAGAGGCCTACACTCAGTATTGGGTGGATACAGGCTGAAGAAGAGAGAGAGAAGAGTTCTCTCATGTGCAAGAGGCCGTCTGGGTAGGTACCACCACTTTCTTTATTTCTACCATCAAGCAGCACGTGTAAGCACTATTTTGTTCCAGTATGTAGAATAGAATTTAATTCATTGAAGCTAATAAAACGAATGGACATTAGGAGATTTAACTTCTTATGTCTCGAGGTACCTCTACTTGATCTAAAGTTTTTATTGGTGTTGCTGTTTAAGAACAAGCGTAGCGTTCACCTTCAGGGGAGCGACCAGCTCGTCCCGTCATTTAGACGAATAACAATATTCTACTGGTTCAGAGGGTCTGGTGATAATAATAATCAAAATTAGTTTATACTGCCTCGGTGGCGCAATTTTAATGCGTACGCGTTACGATTGAGGCCAACGCTGAGGTCTCGGGTTCGATCCCGGGTCGGGTAAAGTGGTATTAGGTTTTTCCATTACGAAATGCTCAGTATCAGCCCGGAGTCTGGAATTTGTGCCCAGTATGACAATGGCTCGCCCCCTATCATTTAAGGGACGGAGATACGCTCGGCGAAATGTGGGTGTACTGGTTACACCTCTGCCTACACCTTCGGGGATTACAGGCGTGAGTTCGAATATTAGTTTATAGCAGCGATATCAATACCAAGAGCATGCACCAAAATACAGGGTTGACAAAAAAAACGATTGTAGTCCTTATTTATAGGTTTTTTTTTATTATTTTTTATTGTATAGTCTGACAGACGAGCAAGTGGGTCACCTGATGGTAAGTGAACACCACCGCCCATGTACGCCCACAATACCAAAATAATCATGGGCGCGTTGCCGACCTTAAAAGAAAAGGATAATTAAGGAATTGGGGAGGGGATTTGGGCCTCCGGATATCTCACTCACCGTACGAAACGCAGCAGCAAGCTGCTACTTTACGTCAGTTTTCTGTGAGACAGTGGTAACGACCCGGACGAGCCGGCCCATTCATGCTGTAGACAAAATTGTCTACAGCGTGGCTCTACCACTCGTGAAACCAGAGGTAAAAGAGGTTTCTTCAATCTCTCAATAAACAAATAACTCTACCACAATAAACAAAGTCACAGTACAATAATTGCCCAAAGTCCTTACAATCCTAAGTGTAACTATACCTGTCCGTTCTCATTTCATAAGAATAATGATAAAGATGTGTGATACATTCTGTTCATTTGAGGTTGGCTCGCTGCTCCAGCTGCCACAGCTTTTCCGCACGTATTATTATATTATGCACGTAGTATTATCTATTACTTTGCGTATGTTACTGTGACAAGGTAAATGTTTATTATTAGCTCCGTGGCGCAGCGGGCGAGTAGTCGGCTGCGAAGCGAGAGGCCGTGGGTTCGATTCCCACACCGAGACAAATGTTTGTGTGAACCACAAATATTGGTCTCGGGTCTGGGTGTTGTGGGACCGCAAGTCCCTCGTAGTTCCTGATACCCACGACACAGGTTTACCTAGTGTGGGGTCAGGTCTATGTGTGTGACTGTTGGGTGTATTATTATTATTATCAAGATGACGCCATGACTCCCTATTTTGAAATTTTCATCAAATGTATACGTGGAAATAGTTTTCGTTGGGTTGATAACTAATTAGGTTTTTTTATTAGCTTGAGTGACGAAACGAGCACTTTGCTCGCCTGATTGTAAGCGCCACGCCTGCTCATAAACAGAAGCAACACCACACAGAACTTTAAATAACAAAGCACTGCATGTTACTACTGGCCTGCGCTCATCACCCCGAGACATAAGGTGTTAAGTCTCATAATGCTCAGTAATTTCACTGGCTTCAATGCCCGTCAAAACGGAACACAACAGTGCTTACACACTGTTGCTTGGCGGCAGAAATAGACAAAGCGGTGGTACAAACACAGCCGGCCTTTCGCATACGAGGGACCTACCACCTTGTATCATGTCAGCAGGCAGTGGCGTCAATGGGCGGCGGTTCCACTTCCCATCAGGCGGGCTGCATGCTCCTCTGTCTACCTTAGCAAAAAAAACATGTATCATATCAGTTATCATATCGTATAGATATAGTTACAGAAATAATATCCACACTCGTTTTCCCCAGAAAATACAGATGGGTGTTATGTACATCTATTTTTCAATACAAATAAAAAATGGGGTAAAAAGGAACGTGAAAAATCACGCTTACCCCAAAAATGTAATAGGATAAGGTCGGTCTCGACTGTTTATATTGAATTGTGTGTATTGGGTAATTGTGTTTGTAATAGTTAACAACGGAGCCTGCCCCGCGGCTGTGTCAGTATTGACTACCGGGGAAGCTGGTTCGATTCTCAAGCGACGGAGGGAGCGGGAGCGGTAGCGTTTTTGTATTATACTGTGTGGATGTTTTCTTAATACAAGTATATAGGCTATAGAAACTATTAATCAGTGTGTGTTGTATATTGAATTGGTACAAGATTGGGTGGTTCTGTTACAGAATAGAAAGGAATAAAAAGGTTGTGCGATACTTTGACCAATAGTTAGCAAGACTTATTAAGCCTTGTGCCTGAGGTTAAGACCTCCTTAGTTCATTATTTTGTCTCCCGCTTTGCTATGGAGGGAAGTGGACAATTATTATTTCCAACTCCTCCCTAATTTTCTATTTGATTAATTTCGTTGCGGGATAAAGACACGATTTGCATTCCCAGAGACTCGCCGAGCTTCATTGCTCGGTGTCGAAATATGCGTGCCACTGTCGATCCTGGTTTACAGGAGTTACAGTGGCGGGTGTGTGGGCGGGATAGTCAAAAAAAAAAGAAAAAAAAGACTTATTAAGAATTTAAGATCTCATTTAAAGGTATAACAAAAATCCGAAAAAAATATTTGTTACAGTAAAAAGAGAAGTGTCATAAATTTGTCATCTTTGTCTGTCTGTCATCGTATGGTATCGTAATACCACCTAAACGAATGGACAATTTAGAATACGGTTTTTTTTAATTTGAAAGCTGGTTTAGTCGTTATGTTTGAAGAAAATCTGTTCATTCAATAGAAATTACAGATCTTTATAGCGGAGTTTTTAACTGTTTCATTAGCTTATGACTTTATTCTCATGTCGATCATGGACCCCAAAACAGAGTTTAATGGATACGTTATTAGAAACAGCCGATAGCTTATAACTTGGCCCACGTCAAGATGGTTGGGCGTTATTAGGTTTATTGGAGGGCAATCCGCTTTGTTTAGCCGCGGGTAAATACTGAAATATATATGAGTGTGATTTAGCCCCGCAATTGGCCAGTTACATACCTCCCTTTGAAAATTAATCTCCCATTATACTGACTGCCCGATATTACATATATTAAAAGCGAGGGAACAAAAATAAAAGTGTTCTAGATGGTCATTGAAGACTGAATATTGAACATGTGGATATTGAAGCTAGTGAAATTACTGGGCATTACGAGACTTAACATCTTATGTCTCAGGGTGATGAAACGAAGTCAAGTGCCATACAGTGCTTTGTAATATTTTTTTTGTGAGGTGTTGCTCCGGTATATGAACAAGCATGGCGCTTACCATCTATGAGCGACTTGCTCGTTTCGTAACTTATGCTACTACTACTCATCATGGGTAAAACCGGCAATATTATGTATCATAGGTCGATCACCAGATTAAATCCCCATTCTCCCCTAAGGTAAACAAGTCGATAGAGATTAGAGTCGGGACGAGAAAACGACGAACATCAATGGTGATGGAACATTGGGGCCGCTTTATTTTGACATTTGTCGCAAATAAATCACAATTTGAAAAGAACTATAGCCGGGCCTTGCCAACAAACTGAGACATGAGTGCTTTGCGGAAACGTTTGGGACATACGGGTGTGTGTTGCGGTTGTTTACGTACAGTTTTTTTTTCTTGAGTATATAACTACGACCTAAAGTCGATACTAAGTTCAGTCCCGTTTAATTACAGTGATCAACGAAATGTCACCTTGAATCAGTTGAAGAGACAGTGAACAAAGAGTAGCTGCATAAAATAACGTTTAACTAAACTTAGAAACCGATTTTAAAATAAAATCACCGGAAAAGTCAAAAATATTCCGGTGCCTATGTAGCTGCTGGTCAAATAAAATTGCACCGACTCCAAAGAGTCCTACCTACCTATAATAGAATTTGTTATTTTTGACTTTTCAGTATTTTTATTTTGAAGTCGGTTTGTAAGTTTTGTTCAATATTTTATTTTTCAATTTTTAGTGGAAGCTACAGCAATAGCATGTAAATTCCAGTACAATAACACAATCGCTACGAGTTTACTGTTGTCCGTAATGAAATAAAACTCTTATTTTTTTACTCCGTCATCAGGTCTTAACCAAATTTATATGGAACCACATCGCAGCTAAACTCTATCGAGTGAAATTTTTTCCAACAAAATCCACAATTGGCAGAGAAATGTACATACACTAAAAAAAGGGAATAAAAAAAACGCACCGAATTGATAACCTCCTTTTTTGAAGTCGGTTAATTAACACCGAATACTCTTGAAATATGTTTCACGAAAATAAATCACAGAGCCTCGCACTGTTGCCGCGTGGCTCCCTGCAGCTATTTTGAATGCCTCTTGTATTTTTTTAATCCATCGATACCATTATCCAGAGGAGTGTACTACAATTGGATACAAATTGTACGTATTAAGTACAATCTAGCATTCAATGGAGAAGTTATAACCGTTCAGGGGCAGATCACTTAGTTGGTATATTGACACCGCTCATTGATATCGACAATTAATGTACAACATGCATCGAGTGGGCGTAGGTCCATCCCGAGCATAGTTAGTTTTAAGTACCTATGTATATTATATTTTATGTTTCAATTAATATATATGTATGTAAGTAGGTATATATTTTATTATATGTATGTGCTTAACTGTTTTATGTGTTCATGTGTCCTTACGGTAATTGCCAAATAAAGTTATTTTCTTTCTTTCTGACAACTAAATTATTACCCATCGTGGAGACCTTCATTTTTGATTGTAAACGCGGCGGTCACGCGCGGGATATGTGTCTGTATGTCTTCAACCAACCTGGTGGCACATGCATCGCCAAGACAAGAACATTTTGAATCTACATAACTTATTTTCCGACAATCTTTATCTTGCGGGAGTGCATTTATGTAAATTAAATGTCATTTTTAAAACACGCCATTGTATTGACTGCTTCGGTGGCACAGTTGTAATGCGTTCGCGTTACGACTGAGGCTGACGCTGAGGTCACGGGTTCGATCCCGGGTCGGGTAAAATTGATGTTGGGTTTTTCTATTACGAAAAGCTCAGTATCAACACGGAGTCTGGAATTTGTGCCCGGTATGGCGATAGGCTCGCCCCCTATCATATCATGGGACGGAGATACGCTCGGCGAAATGTGGGTGTACTGGTTACACCTCTGCCTACCCCTAGGGGATTACAGGCGTGAGTGCGTATGTATGTATATGCCATTGTATACAAGCGGCGCGATTACGGATTAATATTTTGTCCATAATAATAACATTTATTGGAGTTATATAATATATGTACTAGCTGAACCAGCGGCAGCTCTTTTCACAGTTGGCTACACACCCACTGCGCCGCGGAGGCTTTCAAAATAATAAAATGCATTTTTTATTAAAATTTAGTTCTAACAAATTAATGCTTCTCAATATATTTCTTTCATTCATCTATAAAGCTTTATCCAAATTCGCCCATGTTCTATTATCTAATATTGAATTCCAAGTGTAGATTTAAACTAAGAAAAGATCTAAAATATTTCGTTCGAAAAGGATATTTCGTTTGATAAAAAGGATGTTACGAAACAACGAAATTAATCAACAAAGCTTGAGTTACGATACTTCCGGCTAAGACGGGAGACGAAAATTGAGTACAAAATGCTTTGCGAGTTTACAGCTTTTTACATTTATAATATAACTCGTTTATTTTATTATATAATGTTTACGAGTGATTTCCTGAATTTCCGCTCCAGGGATGTAATCAAGGTATTTTAGGAGCATAAACATGATGGTGTTGTGATGTTGTGAACGAACTTTGCATGGAATTTAATTAGTTACGAGTTTATACACGAATTTTTATTTTGGTCCATGCTGTTACGAAACGTGTTACTTTTTTTATAATTAGTTTTTTATGTAGGTAGTCAAAAAATGTCGTGCACAAGTTGGAGTTTTGGTTGGTGAACATTTTAGAGTAGCTCAAATCTGAAGTCTTCTCGTATAAAATAACATTCACCTTCGGTCCAAATTTCCTATTTGACAGTTTTATTTACAGCATATATAAGCTGGCTCGACCGCGGTAATACCACTGTCTCACAAAAAAGTGACGTGACGTAGCAACTTCCTGTTGCGTTTTTTGTGCAGTAAGTGAGATTTTAGATGACCCAATTCGTAATTGGCTACCTTCGGCAACACACCCGTTAGAATAGTGGGTGATTATTGTGAGGCTTTGAGGTTAAAGCTGAGGTCTCGGGTTCGATCCCCGGGTCGGGTAAAGTGGTATTGGGGTTTTCTATTATGAAATTCTCAGTATCAGCCTGGAGTCTGGAATTTGTGCCCGGTATGGCGATAGGCTCGCCCCCTATCACATTGTGAGACGGTTATACGCTCGGCGAAATGTGGGTGTACTGGTTACACCTCTGGCTACCCCTTCGGGGATTACAGGAGTGAGTGCGTATGCATGTACCATCTTTTTTATTCGGATTGCTTGGCCCCTACATCCCCCGTGCAGTTCGTTCCCCAACTTTGTATTCTTAATAAAGATAAATTTGGTAAGCTATGATTAATGATCCTAGACAACAGGTGGGACGTTAATTTTCCCCCATTTTCCCGTTTGTAAATCCAACCGTGTTACCTGTTATTTTTTATTACTTTTTTATTTGTGACGGAACTCGTCAGGTAAGCTCTAAGAGTTCATTAATTATTTTGTAAGCGTCGGGTGCTTAATTCTCTCAAGGGAAATAGCAACAGTTTTTATTGAAATGTTATGGTTTATTTAGTATTCAAAATGGAGTTGAAATGTCAAGTCTTCTGTTTTAGTATTTCATCCTTTTACTGTTTATGCATTTGTGGTTTTATCAAAAATATTTTTAATTTTACTTTTATTATCTTTGTGGTTTCAGTTCATCACAAACAGTCTAAGAATATTATTTAAATATAAATTACTCAGATTAATCTATTTGCTTTTTGGAATGGTGGAAGGTAAACAATATGCCGATAGGTCTATTGATCATTAAACGCTGTTTAAAGTAATCAAGCCTCAAAAATGGGTTGAAACTTGTGTTATATTATCTGAGTGATATGACGAACAGTTCAGAGAGTCATACGCACTCACGCCTGTAATCCCCGAAGGGGTAGGCAGAGGTGTAAACAGAACACTCACATTTCGCCGAGCGTATCTCCGTCCCACGATGTGATAGGGGGCGAGCCTATCGCCATATCGGGCACAAATTCCAGACTCCGGGCTGATACTGAGCATTCCGTAATAGAAAAACCCAATTCCACTTTACCCGACCTGGGGATCGAACCAGAGATCTCAGCGTTGTCCCCAATCGTAACGCATACGCATTACAACTGCGCCACCGAGGCAGTTTAGAGTGTCAGGTTTTCCGTAAGCAGTAGCATCACCACCCAGAACTTTCATTACACAGTATCAAATATCACTGCACTGTGCTCAAGACAATACACAATCCTTTATAACTAATTTCAGTATACAATATATTCTCTAAACCTAATTATTTATTGCCAAAATTGACATAATGTAGGAGGTACACCAGCCGGTTTAACATATGCACTTGGACAAAAATTAGTCGATTAGATTAGATGGTGAGACGAGCAGGTCGCTCGCCTGGTGGTAAGCGTTACGCCTGTCCAAAGACAGAAGTATTCCAATCAGATATTCGAAGTATGAAGAACTGCATGGCACTGAACTACATTCGTAACCCTGAGATATAAGGTGTTAAGTCTGATAATGCCTAGTAATTTCACTGCCTTCAAACCGGTACACACTGCTGCTTGGTGGCAGGAAACATGAACCTATGAGATATCTCGAGCACGAGGGAGAAAACTAGCGACGACAAAATTTGACATCTCTGACAAATGTGTTTTTTAATGTATACGTATTACAAAATATGTAGCATATAGTCATGTATATTGACTAATTATTTTATATACACCTACTTTGTTTGTTCTCTGCATCACCCAGGGTTGACTGGTAGAGAATGCCTCTGGCATTAAGTCCGCCTTTATACGTTTGTATATAAAGTTAAATAAATAAACAAATAAAAGTGTTCGATAAAATTACGTCGCGTTGTCTTGTTGTAACACCTGAGGAAAGTAAAATATACTAGGTATTCTATCTACTTTAACTCTTTTCGACGTACCGAGTATAGTCTTGTGTCAAACCATTTAAATTTCAATAGATATAAATAGACGACTAGTTATAACTGGTTATTTCAGGACAAAACGAGTCGACAAAACTTTCCCGATGCGCATAAGTTAAGCCCACTAGAGTCCTCTAAAATATAATACAAGGGCCTTATTCTCTATGACCGTGTGGACTCATAACGCACCCGTGTTACGTTAACGCGAACGCGTTGCATTAACTTCGTCAAATTGAGATTGAGTCATGTTTTCTAAGGGAATGACAATTTTTGTTTCTTTTTTGTTGTCCAGATGGACAGACGAGCAGGCAACCCATTTGATGGTAAGTGGTATTCGCCGCCCATGGACCGCCCAAGCCGCTGCCTACCGTTATTAATACATTAAGGTCCGTTACGTTCTTCTTATGAACATTTTATATTCGGGTTTAAAACATGTAACGCGACAGCGTTACGAGTCCTTTTTTTATTGCTTGAATGACGAGACGAGCACGTCGCTCGCCTAATGTTAAGCGTCAAAATAAACAGAAGCAACGTCACACAGAACTCTAGATTACAGACATAAGCTCTCGCATATAAGGGACCTATTACCTATCTTGAGTTTATTCGCTGAAGGGGAATATGCCCCTCGATTTCACGAAATGAACGTAACCATGTGCGTTACGTGTTTGTGCCGTCATATGGAATAAGGCCCCAGGCCGCCTCTCCCATAACCAAAAGCAGCCCAACATTTATTAAATTTTAACAACACCATCATAATTTGCCCCAGTTTTACCACCCTTCTAATATAAATGTTTAACCAAGGTCTTCAGAGCCAATGAATAAACGATATTCCTCGACGTTTTACGGGATAACCGGGTTATGGTCCCCATGGAGAGAGTGCGCACTAAAGTAATTTTCCCATGGTGAAATTATGTTGAGAGTCTGTCATATTAGATTTAACTAGTTAAACTTGTAAGGTAAATAATCTCTGGTCTGTTATAAAATAAAGTCATTTGTGTATTCGATTAGTACTTTTAAACTACCTACTTGAGTTTTTGTAACCTGTAAAATATATTTATTCTCTGTGTCCGAGAAATCCGAAGTGGTAGATCGCTGTTACGTGTCGTATGGTAACTGAGAAATCCGGTGACCCAAATGCGATTAAAATGGAACAAATGTTGAGCTATATTGTTTCGAATGAAAAAATAATCATCCAAATCAGATCACATTTGGCGAAGTTATACGCACTCATGCCTGTAATCCCCGAAGGGGTAGGCAGCGGTGCAACCAATACATCCACATTTCGCCAAGATTATTTCCGTCCCATGATGTGATAGGGGGCAAATCCATCGCAGTACTGAACACAAGTTCAGACTCCGGACTGTAACTGAGCATTTCGTAATAGAAACACCCAAAATCTCCTTGACCCAACCCAGGGATCGAACCCGAGAACCATAGCAGTCGTACCGCGTAGTTACTAATATTTTTCAAGTTATTTCTAGAGTTAAAAGTTAATGTCCTCATAGACTTACATACATACATACGCACGCCTGTAATTACCCCAAGGGGTAGGCAGAGGTGTAACCAGTACACCCACATTTTGCCGAGCGTATCTCCGTCCCATGATGTGATAGGCGGCGAGCCTATCGCCATACCGGGCACAAATTCCAGACTCCGGGCTGATACTGAGCATTTCGTAACAGAAAAACCCAATACCACTTTACCTCCTACACCTACACCTCAGCGTTAGCCTCAATCGTAACGCGTACGCATTACAACTGCGCCACCGAGGCAGTCCGCAGTGCTAATTTACTAGCCGCAACTAGCTCTACAATAAATACTAACAGAAGTCTAGAATCTAGTTAAAACACTAGCAACAACACGTTAATTTAGGTGGCAAGTGCGGAATCTACAATCGTGCGAATTCCGATGGAGCCAAAGCAAATAGGCAGAGTGAGATATTGCGCGGTACCGGCCGTGCATGTCGCCACTCATTGCGACACGACACGACATGACATGACACAGCAACACATAACACAGTAGAGAAACTTATTGCGATATGGCGGTGAGATATGCCGCTGCAATGGCCGTGCATGTCGCCAATCATTGCGAGTTCTGTGTCGTGTTGCTTCAGTTTACGGGCTGGCGCTTACCATTAGGCGAACGATCTGGAGGCCAATTCTCGTAATTCTAAATGTTCAATATATCATTGCGATCTAGTCTCAGCGTCAAGAAAGTTGCAAATGGCATTCTCATAAACCAATAATCAACGTCAAATGCACCTAGCATTAGCAGTAGCATTATACCGTTTTGGCTTCAGTCAACTTTTATTCTACATTCAATCTCATTACGATCTATGTTCACATTTGACGTTGATTTTTGGTTTAAGAGAATGCCATTTGCAACTTTCTTGCCGCTGAGACTAGATCGGAATGATATTTTGAACATTTAAAATTACGAGAATTGGCCTCGTGTTCCTTTAGTCATTAGAGCTTATAAAAAACATAATGTTATGTATAGTGCAGTCTGAATATATAATATAGACCGTCAAGAGACACTGCGTTCTTAAATGATCGATAGAATTATGCTGGCTTGAAGATAGGTACACAAACACTGGCTGACGCCGGAACGCCAATCCCCTACACGATCTACGATGGCGAGTTTTTCACCATGTATGCGGTCACTATCCAGTCGGGTACAAATTAGGTACGCTCCCGCCACCCATCACCAGCAGCTCTCTTAGAAAAACACACACATTTTGTTCCACCTTGAAAATCACCAGGATCTTTTAATCCATACCTATATAAAATTACAGGGCATTATGAGACTTAACATCTTATGTTTTGGTGTGACGAGCGCAGTCCAATGCCATGCCGAGCTTTGTAAAGTTCTGTGTGGTGTTGCTTCTGTTTATGGGCAGGCACTGACTATCAGGCGAGCGACATGCTCGTTTAGTCATTCAAGCTGATAAAAAAACGCAAAATAAATATAACTATTCTTTTTACGACCACACGTTCGCGCATTTTTAGTTAATTAATTCATAATTTCCTCGGTGCCTCGGTGGCGCAGTTGTAATGCGTACGTGTTACGATTGAGGCCGACGCTGAGGTCTCGGGTTCGATCCCCGGGTCCGGTAAAGTGGTATTGGGTTTTTCTATTACGAAATGCTCAGTATCAGCCCGGAGTCTGGAATTTGTGCCCGGTATGGCGATAGGCTCGCCCCCTATCACATAAGGGACGGAGATACGCTCGCCGAAATGTGGGTGTACTGATTACACCTCTGCCCACCCCTTCGGGGATTACAGGTGTGAGTGCGTATGTTTACTGAAACTCCTTAGAGTGAACTACTACGTCTACACCAACTGTGATAAAGCTGTATTATACCATAGATATAGCATGTTTAATAAATGCATACTGCGCCGCACCGGAGGCAAACATCTCAACGTAATACTTGCCGATCTGATAATGGATAATGCGAGTGTTTGAGTGCTATGCACGACTGTAGCGAGGCGCGTCAGCTGTTTCATAGCTTTGACGTTGACACGTAGTATTTGATATTAGTTTACGTCACAGATGGAAATGAGCTGGATGTGAGTGAGATTTTGAAGGTGTTTTATTAAGGTGACGCAAAAAGTAGAACGACGCTGTAGACAGTGTCTAGGCCATTCATGTCTACAGCATGAATGGCCTGGCTCGACCCTATCTTACGTTTGCTGAAACACGATTATCATTTTTTTATACACCCAACAGACACACACATAGTCCTGACCTCACACTAGGTTAACTGTATCGTGGATATCACGAGCTACGAGGGACTTGCGGTCCCACAACACCCAGACCCGAGACAAATATTTGTGCGTTACTCAAACATTTGTTTTGGTGCGGGAATCGAACCCACGGCCTCACGATTCTTAGACGGCTACTCGCCCACTGCGCCAAGAAGGCTGTCATTAGATGTTAAGTCTTATAATGGCCAGTAGTTTTACTGGCTACAATGTTCAAACTAAAACAACAGCGCTTACACATTTCTGCTTAGTAACAGAAATAGACAAAGCGGTGGGACCAAGCCAGGTGATCTCTCGTATACGAAGGACCTACCTACCACCTTGTAATTATTTTAACAACATGCCTGGGGCAACGTGTTGTCTGTAAAATAAAATTACACCGTGTAACTTTAAAAAGAAACTTCGTAACAACGTCAGAATTAATTTGAAAATAGTACTTATTATGATAAAAAATTGGAGTTTTTGTAGACTCCACCATTTTAAGCTTCAAATTTAATAAGTTGTACGAGAGTTGATCTAATGCAGCGTGCTCATTTATAGATGTGACAACAGGTAAGTTGAAAGCAGAGTTTAAAAAAGGTTTAATGAATAATTAAAAAATATTTTTACGAGAGTTGATCTATGCAGCGTGATGATTTATAGATGTAACAACAGGTAAGTTAAAAGCAGAGTTTATAAAATGGTTTATGAATAATGAAAAAATATTTTTAAAATAGTATTTTGCTAGTTATTGATATTGCTTAATTGGATAACTTATTTTTGTGAAAGGGAAAATAATATTCAATTTTAGATTAAATCGCATCGCACATAATTCAGTCTTCTCTTCTTCCACATGGCCTTATCCCACCCGCAGTGGGGTCGGCGCAACATGCTTTTTAACACCCTTTTTATCCCATATATTTCAGCATTTAATTTAATTTAAGTAATAACAATTATCTTTGGCGTGATTTTAAATCGCCAGAAAAGAAACCTTAGACGGAGAAATTTAGAGAATTCGACAATTGTTACAAAAATAAATATTTTTCCCCTATATCCTTTCGACGATGTTTTTTGGCAAATTAATATCCTAAATGTCAGTATGTTATCATCTGTCTAATCGGATTTCAAGTTTTTGCAATCTGAACGGTAACTTGTAATTTGAGTACCTACCTACAATATGTAACATTAGATTAGGTTAGCCCTGTATTATATACATCCCACTACTGGGCCTCCTCTACTGAATCTGGAGGCATTAGTCCACCACGGTGGCCTAATACGGGTTGGCAGACTTCACATACCTTCGAAATTCTTTTGGATAGGTACATACCTATGACCTCGTGAGGAAACCTACATAGGTTTCCTCACGATGTTTCCTTCACCGTTAAAGCAAGTGATAATTCATAATTAATACACACGTAACTTAGAAAAGTCAGATGTATGCTCTTGAGGGTCTGGTTTTGAACCTGCGACCTTCGTCTCCACAGTCCATACCATTCCACGATAAGCTATCACTGCTATATATAATATTTCAATAGGTCTATAATATTTCAGGTAAACGTTATGTTAGATTGTATATTTGTAATGGATATGACCATAAACTAGTCTTCTTTATGGGCCAAATATGAGGGCATTTGTTGCACTGTTCACAGTAGTCAACGTCCGCCAATTATTATTAACCACGCATTTTTTCATAAAGTGACTCGATTTTGATGATTACTTCACTCAAAACAGTAAATAAATCGAAAACGAATAAGTTAAAACTAATACTAACTAATTTTGAGTTGGTACTATCAAACATTGACCAGTAACCTGCAACAGTACCGACTCAAAATTGGTTAGTATTATTTTCCGCTTTTTATGTTTAATCGGTTTTATTTTTGTGTTAATGACGGTGTCATTATAAATTTTACAATTAAAATGTGCACTCAATCCCACAAATGCCTTCGTTAGCATCATTGTCATCGCTCAAGCGATCACATAAAGATACGATGATTGTGCATTGTGGATCGCTTGATTGGTAATCGTCCGAGTGTTGTACCATCGTGCATCATCCAATCAGCGCTCATTGTGATATGAACGCTTTGAACGCAGAAATATTGGAAGTTGCATGGGTTATTGGTACTGCAGTGGCTTTTTGGCATGTTAGTTTTTGATGTATTGAATCAAATTGTGACAGGAGTATTCTTTCTGACCTATGTGAAGGAACTATCATCACTTTTCTAATCTAAAAGATAAATCACTTCATCACAATGTTCAACAGGTTTATTAGCCTTTTACACATCAAATACAAAACTAGATATCACTGTTCACAAATCAGGTTTAATATACTTGTTAAGACTACTCACGATTACAACCGCCCTTGTCCAGCGTTTCCACATTGAAGTTCCAAGCTCGACTGAGTTCCCACAATAACGCACCCTCTTATATACCTCACCAAACACCACCACGCCTCACAATCTTTTATCTACCCACTTAATACAGTTATTCTCCAGAGTACCTTCAAAAACAATAAATGGTACTATTACTCTTATGAAGCTAACATTTGGCACATTAGTTGTTAAGAAGTGCTAGGCCTCAAATGCACACGGTCCAGTTGCGCTACGGAAAAGTGTGAATCCAACATTAATCAAAATGTGTCCATGGGCGGCGGTGATCACTCATCATCAGGTGACACGCTTGCTCCGTTGCCCCCTCTTTCATAAAATAAATAAATAAATAATAATAAATAAATGAATAGCCTTGTTTTTAGGTTACCATAATAAGAGATGAAGGAGTAAGGTGATTCGCTTGAGTAACTAGTAGGATTATAGATAATCACTTGGTCATGTTAACAACGACTCCAAATTAAAAACGCGTTGTAACGGAATGTTTTAATTAAAGCTCCTTAATATATGTTTTTGGTAAAAATAATACGCGCGTGTTATGTCATAACTGGTATTCCGTGCTTTTATAAAAAAGCTGTGTAATATATTAGTGGGTAATATGTGATGTATATATAATATGTAATATGTATAATGTGTAATATGTGATGTATATATAATATGTAATATGTATAATGTGTAATATGTGATGTATATGTATATATAATATAGCAGTGATAGCTCAGGTGGGAGTGGTATGGACTGTCGAGACGAAAGTCGCAGGTTCGAAACCAGCCCCAAGAGCATACACCTCTGACTTTTCTAAGTTACGTGTATATTAATTGTTAATTATCACTTGCTTTAACGGTGAAGGAAACAGCGTGACGAAACCTACATACCTGAGAAGTTCAAATTAAACTGACTCGAAAATCTATACGTTCTAGACGCAAAAAGCAGTACAATTATTAGCATGATGTTTGACTAATTTTAAGCTGTTATTTTAATCTGTTATTAATTAAAACGAACACCTATAGTGATGATATTAAAATTATAAAAACCTGAGACCCTAAACTTGAAGAAGCATCATTAGGCATTGTGTTATTTTTCGTCAAATTCGAAACGACTTAAATCGCGAACAGCTTCACATTTTTCCACTTACAAAATCCAACACCATAAAAATATTTTTCAAGTAAATACAACCATTCGATGCAATAATTTTCGATACAACCTTTCCATGACGGCGACACAAGCCAGATACAAGCCGCATCGTGCCGGCTAAGCCGAGACGTCCCCGAATGGGACTGCATACATTCTCATTCAGAACGAGCACGCGATACCGTGTCTTGGGATGTAGCTGCATTGCACGTGAGTTCTGAAGGCCAATTCTCGTAATTTTAAATGTTCAAAATATCATTCCGATCTAGTCTCAGCGTCAAGAAAGTTGCAAATGTGCAAATGCAATTCTCTTAAACCAATAATCAACGTCAAATGTGAACATAGAGCGTAATGAGATTGAATGTAGAATAAAAGTTGACTGAAGCCAAAACGGTATAATGCTACTGCTAATGCTAGGTGCATTTGACGATGATTATTGGTTTAAGAGAATGCCATTTGCAACTTTCTTGACGTTGAGACTAGATCGGAATGATATTTTGAACATTTAAAATTACGAGAATTGGCCTTCTGGCTTTTATGCAATGTATGTGGCTTTATATGCATTCCCTATTTCACATAAAATGTTAAGGCTTATCATACACGCACAATAACTTGGTCGTTTTTTTTTACTAGCGATATTGATGAGGTACGCAGGATGCTCGCTTGATGGTAAGTGTCGCACTATCCATAAACAGAAGCAAGACGTACTGCAGGGCACTGGATTACGCTAGTCACCCCGAGACATTATAGAGTCACGCCTTTTTCTCCGAAGGGGTAGGCAGTGGTGCAACTAGTGCATTCACATTTCCCGAGCTTATCTTCGTCTCCAGGGAGGAAATAAGCTCGGTGAAATATGGGTGTAAATACTGACTACGACACCTCTGCCTTCCCTTTCGGGGAATACAGACGTGAGTACGTATGTATGTATGTAAGTAAGAAATCCGACGATGAAATATTCCTAGAATCCCAGATACGGTAAGAACATGTTAATTATGCGTAAAGTTAATTATGCGTTAAAATTATAGTAGTAATTAGATTTTGACGTCGAATTTGAGAATGCTTTAAGAAACTTGATAGTATTGTACAAGGTCCCAGGGTATGTACTACATCTGATATCCTCTCTTGCTACCTAAATATTCTAAGATGTGATGACTGACTTCGTGGCGCAGTCGGTGACTAGCCGGCCGCGAGGCGAGAGGCCATGGTTCGATTCCCACACCGAGAAAAATGTTTGTGTGATCCACAAATATTTGTCTCGGGTCTGGGTGTTGTGGGACCGCAAGTCCCTCGAAGTTCTTGATACCCACGATACAGGTTATTCTAGTGTGGGGTCAGGACCAGGTGTGTGACTGTTGGGTGTATTTATTTAGTTTTATTCATAGTCCATATACGCACACACGCCTGTTATCCCCGAAGGGGTAGGCAGAGGTGTAACCAGTACACCCACATTTCGCCGAACGGATCTCCGTCCCACGATATGATAGGGGGCGAGCCTATCGCCATACCGGGCACAAATTCCAGACTCCGGGCTGATACTGAGCATTTCGTAATAGAAAAACCCAATACCCGACCCGGGGATCGAACCCGCGACCTCAGCGTTAGCCTCAATAATTACGCGTTCGTATTACAACTGCGCCACCGAGGCAGTCAATATTCATAGTCGATAATATAACAAGAACGTAATTGAAATACTGCGCTTTTTATAGAAAATAAAATTCTTAGCTTCGAGTTTATTAAACAACATTGTCAATAAGTCTGATAAAATTCCTGAACTCGTATCCACCGCAATACGGAACAGCATGACAAAATCCCCGAGCAAGATGTCGAGGTGTGTCGTACCCCGGTATTTATTGCACCCCGGATTCATTCCGGTTTAAAATAACGCTACGGTCAACTCCATTTTGTTTACACTTTAGACGAGCGAGCTGTGCTGATTCTTTTGTTTATAGATGGACAAGTTCGTGCGCGACCGCCCTGCGGGGTACAAGACGTTGGGGGGGGGGGGGCAAGGTTCTCTAGATTTTAGAGAACCTTGACATCATCATCTAGAGAAACTCGTCCCCCCCAACGTCTTGTACCCCGCAGGACGGTCGCGCACTAACTTGTCCATCTATAGTACGAGATTTTTATTTATTGTTAAGGCCTAACCTGACACGAATCCGGCGATAGTGACACATCTGATTCATCATCATCATAATCAGCCTGAATTCGTCCACTGCTGGACATAGGCATTTCTAAGTTGGCGTCGCCCTTGACGGTCCTCCGCCTTCCTCATTCAGCCGCTTCCCGCCACGTCTATAAAGTTGTCAATCCAGCGGTCTCGAGGTCGGCCCACACTTCGCTTGGATAGACGTGGTCTCCTATCTAGTACCTTTCGATCCCAACGGCCATCGTTGCAGCGAGAAATATGACCAGCCCACTGCCACTTTAACTTGCTAATTCGGTGGGCTATGTCGGTTACTTTAGTTCCCTGATGGATCTCCGTATTCCGGATTTTATCCGTCAGAGAGATACCAAGCATAACCCGCTCCATAGCTCGTTGAGCGACCTTAAAGTGGTGGATTAAGCCCTTTGTTAGAGTCCACGTCTCGGCGCCTTACGACAGGACGCTGATTTGTATAAAATAATAATTATAGAAACGGTTGCGCGTCGCGGTGTCCTAACTCGGTTACATACTCCAAAACGTACGCCCCGGCTCCCCGGTCTTAGGGAGTTCCCATTTTCGGCCTGTGGATTGGGGGCGATGGAGAATTCCACCACGGTATCCCCTGTCTGTCGTCTTACGAGAGGCGACTAATAGGAGCAATCGGGGTCGTGGGCGCGTAGCGAAGGGATGTCGTAGCCATCGAAATATTCGATGGTCGTAGCGCCCTTTGTACGTAACATTCTTGTACGTGCGACCCCGGGATTGACGGCAGCACGGGTTCCATCACTCCGAGGCGGTTTAACGCTGGTTCGTTAGGCTGGTCGAGCCCAACATAACCGTCCCATCTCCCCCCGGGGTGGGGCGGTAGTGGTAAATAGATTTTTCCCGCGACAACAAAAAATAGGGGTTTCCATTTCTCAATCTCGAATTTGCCGCCCCGGGCCTCCGACGAGCTTTCACCGCCGTCCGCCACTAGTTCACACCAAATATAAACAAATAGGACGGCATAAGGTAAATTATCTTTTAACTGCTGTATACTGGATCATCACTATCGTCCTTCGTATAATAATATTCAAGAGAAACCAAGATGATCGAAAATAACTTAAATCGTAGTACTTCATTCATTATCGCAAATATGAAACTACGTCATCTTCATTACCATTTTAGGAAGTAAATATGAGATAATTAGAATTTAAATACATCGTTATAAAATGTAAGTAGGTAATCAAAATTGTTAACAAAGCGCCAGTGGCACGTAATTATTAAATACACATCGTAATTTGTGTCACCTTACCTTGTACAGTATCCGCCACAGGCGTGGTACGGTGGCCATGGAGTAGGACAATACTGGGATAAATCGGGATATATTTATGTGATACAGGATACTGACATAGTTTACTCTTCTTCTACCTACCCTTATCCCATTCGCAGTGGGGCCCAGAGTGATTTCCTCAGACTGCGTTTGATCCTGGTAACTCCCGCAAGAGGCTACGGGTGCCTACATACCCCATGTCTTTCGACATAAAGAAGAGAGCGGAACACCACGGTGTTTAGACGGTAGGTCTAGGTCGATGAGATCGACATACCTTCGAGCTCCGGCACGTAAAGATTCGTAAACGGATTCCCCTTTTAAACATTGTGTGTAATGTGGCAGACCACCAGCCCGATGGACTGATAATATAGAGAGATACGTCTCGCACAAGACCGGAAGATTTGGCGTGGATTGGAGGAGGCCTATACCCAGCAGTGGGTAGATACAGGCTGAATAGTAGAATAGTAGTGTAAGAAGTAAAACAGACCGTAGATGTGAGCTATCTTCAGCGGAGTTAAGCTGTATGTGCGCGTGAATAACTCAAGCGGCGCTAGAGTATGACTGGTAGGGACTAGTTTCTTCGGTGTATTCGCCAGACATCACTCACATCTCCACTCATCTCCGTTATGTTCGGCCTAAAAAAGAATATTAGACTCCACTTTCTTGCTTGAACTGTTAAGCTGAGAGATGTGGGAATAGCAATAACAATATTTACAAAATATCTCTTCTCTCCTCCCATCTCTACTTTGGTGGATACCGACCCTTAGCACTTGATGTTTGAGCGATTATGCGGTTGTTTACGTTTGTACTTTAAACAAAAAGGTTTTATAATTAAAAAAGTTTATTAGTCTTTGGAAAGTTTAATGAAAAAAGTTCACAATTTATTTGCGAAAAATATGTACTCGTTTTTTATTAATTAATAAGCAGTATCTTTTAGTTTCATATTTAAAGTACTAACAATGTGCTGTTTATTCGACGAAAATGTTTTATTTATCGAAATCGAAGCATATTTTCTCTGTTTTTATTAGTTTTTGTGTAACTGTTGTAAAGCTTTTAACTGATACTTAACTGAGGATTAATATAATATAAGTAAAAAAATATATTTAACTCATAATATTTTTCTTCAGAAAACCGACAATACAGTAGCGGTACATTTGGGATGTGACTCTTATATAATTGCGTAAAAATTGTCAATTCAGCATTGTCGTAGTTCAGCGGTAGTAACTACCATAATGACGTATTTTTTTTTTCGAATGGTTCGATTCGATTTGTTTCGATTTGTGCTGTTAGCCTGTGTTGCTTTTACAGCTTCACCTGAAAATAAAGCCGGCGCTTAAGGCGCTCTAGCCAGAAATATGTATAGTGTATTTAGTAGCGATTAAGCACAGAGGCGCCTTTCAGAAGGCTCAGACCTCAGCTTGAGCAATCGCTGGGGAGTAAAGTTTAGGGCCGCCTCTGCATATCATTATGCCGAGGGCTAGTTGTGGGAGCTCTTCGGACTCGCAGGCGTGCGCTATGTCGGGGTCGCGTATTATAGGGTAGTTTCCTATATTGAATTTTATACATTATTTTATAAGCAACACAAAATGATACGCAAAAAAGCCCTTTTATTAAAACACAATCAAAATAGGTTTAGAAATGTGCCCGCAGTTATGACTTTAAATGTTGGTAAGAGGAAAAGTGGGTGCGTAGTAGGGATATCTCACTATCTCGCTTGCACCCGTGCACCATAATGAACATTTTACACAGTGACATCAAAAGTTGCGTCGTATGTCATTTGACAATTTCCCCTTCTACAGGATTTGAATGGCTTCTAACTTATTTATTTTTGGTCCGATTTATAAAATTATTTCTGCAACAGATTTTGACTAACGTAACTAATTGATTTAAATAATTATAAAAATCTAGTCAACTATCCTATTGTTGCGATTCGGGTTGGGCAAGGAAAGTGCTGCTTCGAAAGCGACTGTGATGGAGTCGTTGGCATCTGCCAAAACATGTTTGGGACGTCGACGGAGGAATAATGACGTATTGCTGTACCTATAATGTATTGAAACTATAATGTGCCATAACACTATTGTAAGTTGTCCCAACTCCCATCGTTCTGAGCCGCTACTATAACTCCTTTGTAGTTGTTTCGTCAGATCAATGAGATTACCGGAGGAGATTTTCTTTTCTCAAAGGTCTGCCATCCATCGAAGATTTCTCTGGTATTGAAGTGTTTTAAGCTGTAGCATTACATTTTTTACGAGTCAGTGTAAATCGAAATAAGATGACAAAAAACGTAATTCAAGCACAAAAATTACCCCACCAATGCTCTATGCAAGGGGGCGGGGCTATACAAGTCTGTGCAGCTCGTTCTTTCATCAATTCATAAAAAATCATTAATGACCTCTAGTTGACAGTTAATACGTCAAATTAATTAAGGGATTGGGAAGGGGAGGGGGATTTGTGCCTCCGGATATCTCACTCACCGTACGAAACGCAGCAGCAAGCCGCTATTTAACTTAATTGACAATTTTCTGTGAGACAGTGGTAACGGCTTGGTTGAGACAGCCCATTCGTTCTGTAGACAACACTGTCTACTGCGTGGCTCTACTACAAAATTTCCTGTTTTAAAAAGTCCTAAATATTTACTAAATCATATACGCATTGTACCCCTAGGCATACGTACGTAATCCTATCGCGAGGAGACACATGTGCGCTGTATCAGGCGACATAAATCACAGAACCCACCGTTGGGATGCCAGTGTTTGTACTTATTGTGTACCTTCTTATAAACCATCACCTTTTCATACAGTGACGTGGGTGGGCTTAACTTTCTATTGGTAGAATTGAGGTAAAAATTATTATGGCTAAATAACAATTTACTGAGTGATATTGGGTTTTTCTGTTACGAAATGCTCAGTATCAGCCCGGAGTCTGGAATTGTGCCCGGTATGGCGATAGACTCGCCCCCTATCATGGGACGGAGATACGCTCGGCGAAATGCGGGTGTACTGGTTACACCTCTGCCTACACCTTCGGGATTTACAGGCGTGAATGCGTATGTATGTAAGTGTGGTATAATTATACCTATCCGATGGGATAGGTTCTTAAAAATTATATAGAGGTTTATTTTTTTTATAAGTAATTAGTTTGTGAGATATTCGTGTTCAAAGTGGTGAAAATGTCCTCCCTTCCCCCGGCCCCCTCTAACTTTTATACTACGGGATAGATAATTCCGAAAAACTTCAAGGCTATATAACTTAAAAGGTACTTGTATAGTTTTTGAGATATGGAATATTTTAGGTTACACTACGGATCCCTTCACTAACCAAGGTCCGACTCGCACTTGGCCGATTTTTAGCAATTACTTTTTATTTTTACAGGATAGGTTTGGTTAGATACACAAAAAATCTGGTCCAAAAGATACCATCCATATATAAGGCGTATTCATTATTTATTCTGTGGATTTGTCAAAATAATCTAATATAGGTTTTGTTCGCGGCTCCACCCGCGTGAACGGCCTTAAAAAGGGGATAAAAAGTTACGTATGTTACTCAGTGATAATGTAGCTTTCTAACGGCAAAAGAATTTTTAAAATCGGTCCAGTAGTTTTTAAGTTTATTCGTTACATACAAAAATACAAAAAAATCTTTCCCCTTATAATATTAATGTAGATTAACATGTCTAACACATCGGAAGGCCATACTAGAGGGGTCATACAATATTTCGGTAATACCTAATCCGTGAAGCCGGCTGTCGCTAAATGAAAACTGCGGCCGTGGCAATATGCCGACGTAATTACATCGACCCTTCGATCTCGTACGTGTTTGGGGTTATGGGTTAGTGCGCGTGATGGTTGCGGTTTGATACTTGTGTGAGAGACAGCAGTGATCGTATAAATTACACGAATTTTTACTAAAAAGGTGTCCTCGTGTGTGAGTGTCTATTTCTGATGCTAAGCATCAAAGTGTAAGCATTTAGGTTTTTTAGAACATTGAAGCCAGTGAAATTACTGCATCTAATGTCTCGGGGTGACAAGTGCTGTTAGACTAAGCAGATAGACAGATTCTAAAAATAATAATAATATATGTTTAGACATCGCGTTGTTTTAGAATACAGATTTTTTGTATAATTGAAGTAGAGACGAGAAGGTTGATATCCTACTAGCTTTTGCTCGCGGATCTGCCCATGTGAATAGCTTGGATAAAAAGTGGCATATGTCCTAACACAGGTGAAAGGCTTTTAAAAAATAAAAAGTCACATATGTCCTAACACAGGTCATGGTCTACCTCTGTGTCCAATTTTATCTAAAACCGTTTACGTGTTAAGTCGTGATTGACTAACAAACATCCAAATTTACAAACTCACAAACAACCATGTTCATGTTTGATTTATAAACCAAATGGTAATAAAAAAATATGCAAAAGACCTCCGGCAGAGTTTCTTGGTGCTTCTTCTCAGACCAGTGGGCATTTCCGAAGCACTGGTTGATTCTTCATTTGACGTGTAAAAGTGTCCTTGGTGGACTAATTACTGAATAAATTATTTGATTTGACCAAACTTTCACATTCATAACAGTTGTAAAACTATAATAATATCACAATTTATGCATTCTTTTGGAAATTTATAGAGAATTTGAATTATAGGAACTCATTCTCAGAACATCGCCATTCTATTGGGATTACGCTGTACTTACCATTAGCTGCAGTCTAAAGTCACTTTGCTGTGCTAGGTTAAAAAGGACAATAAAAAAATCAGGTCAAGGCTGTTTACGTGACCTGTTTATCATAATTTCAAGACAACATTATCGAAGACTCTCAACAAGAATGTATGCTCGATACAGCATTATCCAAGGGTTGTGTAAATAAATTTATTATTATTAAACAAAAAAGGGTTGCTACAAATCTGTGCCGGGCCGCGTCGTAAAACCGTTAAATCCATCGTGTGTACGGAACGGTAAATATTTACATGGTAACAAGCGTTCGGAGAACTACTAGAGATGTGGCACGGACGAGGTTCATCCTCGGATCGTTCATCGATACGATATAGATAAATAAATACACCCAACAGTCACACTTAGTCCTGACCCCCTGTATCGTGGGTATCAAGACCGAGGGAGTTGCGGTTCCACAACACCCAGACCCGAAACAAATATTTGTGGATCACACAAACATTTATCTAGGTGCGGGAATCCAATCCACGGCCTCACGCTTGGCAGCCAGCTACTCGCCCACTGCGCTACGGAGGCTGTTTGTGGTTTTATTCTGACTAAGGTAGGTTTAAGATCTGATGCATTTTTGTACCCGACTGGATAGCTATCACCTTACAAATAGGGAAAAACCGGCATAGTGGATCGTTCAGGTCAGTCGCATTCCGGGGTCAACCAGTATATTAATATATTAGTAACATCAGGCCAGCATGATTCTGGCGACCGTCGCGTCGATGCAATGTCTCTTGATGATCGATATTATATTTAGACTCGACTATACTTATTATCAGGTCCAGTATAGTCACTTTGCCGTGCCAGGAAAAAAGGATGATTTACCATAGTAAGATAAGTGATTGCTTGATTAGTTCAGGACTAACGTGGGCTGTGAACTACAGTTATATCGTTAGTTTAGTTTCTATATAATACCACCACCATGTTTCGACAGAGCAATCGTATGGGTGCGGTGTGGTTGAAACTTCGTCGTTGGAAGACTGTATGGATTCCTAGGTTGTGGTAATTACTTTGTGACGTTGCAATTTATGAAAGATGATCTGCACGTGATCGGATTTGTCGCAATTTGACTATACCACGCCATGAGTATCTGGTACCTGTATTGAGATTGCCTATATTAAGATATCAATATACGCAATCATAATTATCTTGGTGAGGTTGGTGCTGAGGATAGTTTATTGCTTGCATCTGTATTGTGTTTTTTTTGTTTAGTTGTTATTTCCAATAAAGTAGCTTACATGTTTAGTTTAACTGTTAATGTAAGTGAATGCTATATATAAATAAATAAATGAGATGGAAATTCTGTTGCTAAAAGTACATCCAGAACTCATGGACCCTAGTCTTCTATGGATGTCAGTACTACGCTCGATCAGAATGCTATTAACATGATCGAGTTCGATGAATCGAATGGTTTTACGAGTGAATCTCTAACCATCGAACTATTTCAAATTTTCCCTGCAACGTGTCGTTATCCTTTTTATTCCTACCAAATTCACTAGAGGGATACATTTTAACGGAGATTCGGGAGTTCTGGAATGGATTCTGTGTTGACTCGGGGCTTCAGTTTATTAAAATGTAGTGTCGAAGGGGTTTCAGTTCAATTGTTGATATTTCCAACCATATAAGCATTAGTGGCGTATTTATTAGAATTTACACCAGATTTTACGTTTGGGAGACTAATGGATGTGAGTTTTTTGTTTGGAATAATGTTAAAAGGAAATTCGATAGGGCTTTTTGGCGTTAAATATATCTAAAAGGGGAGGTAGTAAATAAATGTGCTATTCTTGGTTTAAAGTGACGTGGGGAGCAGTACAAATGAAGACTGACCGCGGTTGGTGGTGGATTTTTTATAAGAATAAGCGTCAGTATGGTACCAGAATTTTGAAGTGCACTATAAGTTTTCTGAATTGGCTTCATAATTTATTTAATAGCAGTAGGCTGGCAAGCCAGCAGACCTGATGGAAAGTAACTACTACCGCCAATGAATCTTCTTTTTCTGCTTGTCGTTATCCCGGCCTTCTGCTAGGGTGAAACGCTTCCCCTGCGCCCGGTGTTCAGCATTCTCCTTTCTTTCGTACCATTGGCTCTTCTCATATTATCCTTTAAGGCATCAAGCCAGCGCTTTTTGGGCCGTCCACGGGAACGTACCTCTGGTACAATATGGCGCAGCCATTTGCGATCAATGTACTTCTGTGATTGAAAATGTGATCTAGCCATCTTAAGGGAAATTCTTAGAGTTTATCTGTCATGTCATTTTCTGCGTGGTAGAGCCATGCTGTAGATAAAAAAAAAGCAAAAGCCTACAGCACGAATGGGCCGGTTCGTCCGGGTCGCTATCGCTGTCTCACAGTAAACCGGCATAAAGTAGCAGCTTGCTGCTGCGTTTCGTACGGTAAGTGAGATATCCGGAGGTCCAAACCCCCTCCCCTTCCCAAACCTTTAATTATCCCTTTCCTTTAAGGGCAGCAACGCACCCATAATTCTTTTGGTATTGTGGGTGTACGTGGGCGGTGGAGATCACTTACCATCAGGTGACCTACTTGCTCGTTTTCCGGCCTATGCTATAAAAAATCCGCACCAAGGCAGCCACGGATGCACCCCTTACGTATTCGATCCAATCGCATAATCTCGACGAAATGTGGGTGTATTAATTACACCTCTGCCTACACCTTCGGGGATTACAGGCGTGCATATGTATGTAATAAATATTTGTATCGAATTACACGTATGCCATATACAACCCGAGTGCTGTAATACCTATGAAGGCCTTAAACTCGTACCAAATTCGGCCAAGGCATTAGGCGCACTATGCAATCATTGTATCGGATGTCGGTTTGTGTAGCGATCGACTATTGTTGTCTGGGTTGTTGCTGGATTTTGGCTACAGATTGCTCAGAGAAATGTTCATTTGAGTCGATGTAAATGGATTAGGCGAGGTTTGTACTTTAAAAGTGTAGATATGGACTTGTGTAGCTTATAAGGTATATGAGTCATGTCACATCATGTAAAGATGGAGATGATCAATGCATCTCCTTATCATTAAACATATATATATATTATTCCGGAGTCAACCAGTAGGAATATTTCCAGTAACTTAAGGCTGTCATAATTCTGGAAAATTCGAGAAATGCAATGTATCAACTATCAGTTACAATGCAGTCTCTGCTGTATTCGGAAAAAACATTTAATTCCAAAACAACCGCCCGCACTTCTATTATACTTCAACTCTCTATCTGTTAGCGATCTGCAATAGCAAAAACTGCGCTCTATCTTCCGAATATGTTCAGTGTACGCTATTCACATTCCAAAGGTGTCGTCTACTCGCATCAACTAATATAATGTATAGCAGTAAATGTACAGTGCCGTGCTTGAGCCGCGGCGCGCTTGCTTGAACATTCGCTGCTTGGCGTTGATAGTAATGTAGGATAGTACTGCGAGCTTTACTAGTTTTATCTAGTACCATTATGAATTTGATTTTTTTTATTGAATGTTGAGATGTTCTTCATAAGAATTTCGAAGGTATGGAAGTCTGCCATCCCGAATTAGGCCAGCGTGGTGGACTAAGGCCTAACTCCTCTCATTCAGTAGAAGAGGCCCATGCCCAGCAGTGGGACGTAAATAATACAGGGCTAGTATTATTATTATTATAATTGAATGTTAAAGATTATGTCGGCTAGCTGGGCTAAACATAGTCCTAAATCTATCGATCACATTGGTAGGATATGGACAGAAAGCTGATGATGATGAACGCAGAACGAGTGAATAAAGAGCAAAAATACTCCTCTATCATAATCACTATAAGAGCTTGCATTTATATAAAACATATGAGTGGTAGAGCCACGCTGTAGACACTTTTGTCTATGGCACGTACGGGCCGGCTTGTCTGGGTCGTTACCAATTTCTTACAGAAAACCGGCGTAAAGCAGCAGCTTGCTGCTGCGTTTCGTACGGTGAGTGAGATATCCGAAGGCCCAAACCCCCTCCCCTTCCCAATTCCTTAATTATCTCTTTAAGGTCGGCAACGCACCCATGATTCCTTTGGTATTGTGGACGTACATGGGCGGTGGAGATGACTTACCATCAGGTGACTCACTTGCTCGTTTGCCGGCCTATACCACAAAAAACAGTCCTGATAGTTCTGTCAGTCAATTTCCGAAAGGTAAGCTTTGATAAGTAGTAATAGTAATGTAATATCAATGTCATTTCATAACTTTTTATGAATGAGGGTGAATGAGGCCAAAGAGGTATGCAAGGATCGTAGCAAGTGGAAATCCGTTGTCTCTGCCTACCCCTATGGGATACAGGCGTGAGTCTATGTATGTATGTATGTATTTCATAACTTTCATCATTCATATTGGCACTTAATTCATAGTTATCTATAATTTGTGTAATATAAACACTAGCTTTGATCGTTTTACACATATTCCACTCATCTTGATCATCATTTTCCCTTCTAATATTCATTCTTATCTTGAATGAATATTAGAAGGCAAAAAGTTGAAAGTGACAAGAGTCTTACTATTCTCCGTACTCCTTACATTGTTCTGTTCACATATGAATAGAATTAGCATTGCTAATTACGTTTTAACGATACACGACTGCGTCGGGGCGTCAGTTCACGGGTGAAATAACTCCATTGTGCCGCTGTCATGTTCGCTACACTTGATATTCCATCCGTACATAGACTGTGGTTGCTATGTTATGTTGAGTTTGTTAGTTTTGTTAGTACAAGTAGTGGGAGTTACACATAATCGAGGATCTGAATGATGCCTAACTTGAATTGATCAAAACTTACTGCTACTTACTCACTGCTTCGGTGGCGCAGTTGTAATGAGTACGCGTTACGACTGAGGCTAACGCTGAGGTCTTGGGTTCGATGCCCGGGTCAGGTAAAAGTGATATTGGATTATTCTATTACGAAATGCTCAGTATCAGCCCGGAGTCTGGAATTTGTGTCCAGTATAGACTCACTATCACATCATGGGACGGATATACGCTTGGCAAAATGTGGGTGTACTAGTCACACTTCTACCTCTTCGGGGATAACAGGCGTGAGTGCGTATGTATGTATGTATTTTAAATTGTTAAGTACTTTGCTTAAAAAAATATTACCTACATAATTTGTTTGTAAATCTTAAAAAAACTTTTATATTGTATAGATTACTAAGACGAATCTATAGGTTCGGAATTATTATATGTTTAATTAAATTGTTTAGTGATCGCGTGTTTGCTTTGTAAAATTGGTGAAGGCTTACGATGAGGTCGAAAAAAATGAATAAGTGGTAGAGCAACGCTATAGACACTTGTCTACAGCATGAATAGGCTCAACCGGGCTATTACCACTGTCTCAGAAAAAACCGACGCAAAATGGCAGCTGAGTGTTAGATTTCGCATAGTTATTGATATTTCTGTAGGCCTAAATGGATTGGGACGAGAAGACGGGCTCCCCGTCTCAATCCATTTGGGCCTACCCAATCCCCATTTCTTTCTTTTAAAGAATGATAAGTATAAACGATTGTTCTGTCATAAACACATCATGGGATAGAAATAGGGTGTTACTTGTACCCTTGTCAATTCTTTTGGCAATACAGACGTGTGCTTATGTTTATTCATTTGCTATTTTGCAATAAAATTTATCTATTAATTAACAGGAAATCTATTTGCAAATTCTCTATTAATCAAATGCGTCTTTGATTGTGTTCTATTGATAAATGGACTGCCTCGGTGGCGCAGTTGTAATGCGTACGCGTTACGATTGAGGCCGACGCTGAGGTCTCGGGTTCGATCCCCGGGTTGGGCAAAGTGGTATTGGGTTTTTCTATTACGAAATGCTCATTTTCCAGTTTTCTATGATATTGTCACCTCTATCGTGCAGTAAACTCTCTCCATGTAAATGAGAATTACAAGGCGGTCCCTCGTTTACGAGAGGCCGTCTGGGTTGGTATCACCGCTTTGTCTATTTCGGCTGCCAAGCAGCAGGGTAAATACAGTTGTGTTCCGGTTTGAAGGACATCCAAGCCAGTGAAAATACTGGACATTATGAAACTTCACATCTTATGTGTCGATGTTACGAGCGCACAGTGGAGTTGCTCCCTGTTTACAGGGCAGGTGTGGCGCTTAACATCATGCAAGTAACTTGCTCGTATCATTCAAACGAATAAAAAAAAATAGTAGCATTTTGTACAGTCCTTAAAATCCATTCCTAAATCTCGCGCAACTAATGTTTTTTTAAGTATCTAAAACCCGCGATCAATCTAAAACATTGTTGTAGTACAAACCACGATTGAGATTAAAACTTGGGTTTAAAATGCGGCCGAGGAGGATTAATTTAACTTTTTTCCCACGACACATTCCCGGGGCGTTTTAGTTCCGTTTTTAGAGTAGTGCTGCGCAATTCGCGGGATTGTTGCGCTATAAAATGACTATGTTTTGTTGTAACCTAACTCTGAACTAATTGAGTATTTATTTTATAGCAAAAGACTTTTTGGGATTCCGTAATTTAAAACGGAAATGGCAAAAACAGACCGCTTATAATTATGTCATGTCCGTCTGTTCATTAGTGGTATCAACCCGGTTGAGCTGGGCCAGCTCTAGGCAAAACTTTCTACAGCGTGGCTCTAACACTTATGAACATACTTACCATCAACCTCTACTAATAAAATACTATGATGATATTATTATTATTAAGTACATACATACGCACTCACGCCTGTAATTCCTGAAGGGGTAGGCAGAGGTGTAACCAGTACACCCACATTTCGCCGAGCGTATCTCCGTCCCACGATGTGATAGGGGGCAAGCCTATCGCCATACCGGGCACAAATTCCAGACTCCGGGCTGATACTGAGCATTTCGTAATAGAAAAACCCAATACCATTTTACCCGACACGGGGATCGAACCCGAGACCTCAGCGTTAGCCTCAATCGTAACGCGTACGCATTACAACTGCGCCACCGAGGCAGAATTATTAATTATTCTAGCAAATTCTGATACAGTCAAAAGAACTCAAGCAACGAATGTATTGCGTGATATTAAATGACGGCAAACAGAACTCAGAAACATTGGGAGGAGTTGGTAATAGTTTGAGTGGCAAGTTGAATCGTCGCTTCGTTTTTGTCATTAAAATTAAGTTGTATGTACGCTTCAGAGCCTTCATATTCGCTAACAATTAATAATGTATTTACTCATACGAAAACCTGTATGATATAAAGGGTGTAAGGGAGATGTTTCCGAAAACTAAGATAGGTGGTAGTGCATATGATTACAAACATGATAACATAAAAATATCACGAAATAAATAAAAATATATTTTAAGATAATACAATATTTTTTTTAATAAACGTTTTAAAGAATATTGAAATGATTGGTATGTATAATACTTGTATTTATTTAGTCTAATACGTTTTTTTTTCATGGCATAGGCCGGCAAACGAGCAAGTGGTTCACCTGATGGTAAGTGATCTCCACCGCCCATGTACGCCCACAATATCAAAAGAATCATGGGTGCGTTGCCGACTTTAAAGGAAAGGGATAATTAAGATATTGGGAAGGGGAGGTGGATTGGGCCTCCGGATATCGCACTCACCGTACGAAATGCAGCAGCAAGCTGCTATTTTACGCTGGTTTTCTATGAGACAGTGTAACGACCCGGACGAGCCGGCCCATACATGCAGTAGACACAAGTATCTACAGCGTAGCTCTACCACTTCTAAAATGCTGCGTGAAGAATAAATAGATTTATTTCGCGATTTTTTTGGTGGTACCGTGTCCGTAGTCACCAGCTCTACCAGCTGTCTCAGTTTTTGGAAGCTTTCCTTTACACCCATTGTACTAAAGTCGCGAAGTTAATATATAGGTGTCGCCATTTTGAGATCAGATTGATGATATTTTGAGCTGAAGTTCGGATTAGTCTAGTGGCAACATACTTAGAGCGGTTACGCACTGCATCTGGAGGCCAATTCTCGTAAGTTTAAATGTTCAAAGTATCATTTCGATCTAGTCTCAGCGTCAAGAAAGTTGCAAATGGCATTTTCTTAAACTAATAATCAACGTCAAATGTGAACATAGATCGTAATGAGATTGAATGTAGAACAAAAGTTGACTGAAGCCGAAACGGTATAATGCTACTGCTAATGCTAGGTGCATTTGACGTTGATTATTGGTTTAAGAGAATGCCATTGGCAACTTTCTTGACGCTGAGACTAGATTGGAATGATATTTTGAACATTTAAAATTACGAGAATTGGCCTTCTGATCTGAATCCGCGATATCTGAGCTGGAGATGTTCTCGTTTTCGGAAAACGGTATTCGGATCGAGTGTTCATACAAAATATACTACAGCTGTATCAGGCCGAGATTGGTCGGCCACTCGGAAGCTGATAAACACCCTCAGGCTGTAAAGTCACCGCCGCCTCGTCTGTCAACAATTTACAGTACGTGCCAATAACAACATGCTTTAATGAAGCTACCCTCGAATGGTCTCAGATAGATTTACTAGCATACACATCAAAATAAGATGACAAGAAACCTAACTCAAGCGAAAAAAATACTCCACCAAAACTCTATGCAAGGGGGCGGGGCTATAACAGTCTGTGAAGCTCGTTCATTCATCATTTCATAAAAATTTATTCATGATCTCTAGTTGACCTTTAATACGTCTAATTTTTTGCGCGGCGCAGAACGTCGTATCTCCATCTCCATTTAGAAATTTAACTTTTATGAAATAAAGTTGATTTTGAACGTTCATTAATTTTTGTTGCATTTATGAGTGTTACGTGTTATTTTACCTTTGCATGTGTAAGTAAGTGGAGCAGTTTTTTTGGCAGATTCATATGAGAATTATGGTTCTAGTTATCTTATGTCGATGAGCACACACCACAAATGCACAGTCATAGCGACATTGACGCTACGTGACATATGTGTGTATCTGACGCTTTACGCGTCCTTTAGAAGTCTGATATGCACCTTTTAGCCGTTAATGTATACATTACACAATCCAACACAAAAGGTTAACACAACTACATCACTGACATAAAGCCATGAATATACACAACACGATTTAACACTAAAACGCATATTAATAAAGCGAGTTGCACAATTTAATTAGGGTGAAAACCACAGCGACCGCTCCGCCCCAAACACGATATGTCAATATAGTCCCCGGACGAAATTATTTATTTAAAAGCAGACTTTATCGGGACCATTTTAAATAATTATTTATACATCAACGGACCAAGTTGGTGATTTATTTTGTTGTTGGGTTTTGGTGTTGCGCTAGTCATTTTAATTGTTACGCCTATTTAGTCTGGGTATCGGTGAAGGGTTATTTGGTAGAGCTAATTAAGAATATATATTTTTATTTTTTATTACCAATTACTAGCTTTGGCTCGCGGCTCCGCACCTGTTTTATAAACTAAGCTATATTTTATTATTAAATAAATAATAAGTACACCCAACAACTAAACACATAGTCCTGATCCACTAGGTTAACCTGTATCGTGGGTATCAAGAACTACGAGGAACTTGCGGTCCCACAGCACCCCGACCCGAAACAAATATTTGTGGATCAAACAAACATTAACAAACATTTACGGGAATCGAACCCACGGCCTCGCGCTTCGCAGCCGGCTCCTCGCCCACTGCGCCACATAGGCTGTTATTAAGGCTCTTTAAGTTTTGGTAGAGCCACGCTAGAGACAGCATTGTTCATAGCATGAATGTGTCAGCTCGATCTAAAAAAAATCTGAAGGCCAATTCTCGTAATTTTAAATGTTCAAAATAACATTCCGATCTAGTCTCAGCTTCAAGAAAGTTGCAAATGGCATTCTCTTAAACCAATAATCAACGTCAAATGCACCTAGCATTAGCAAGTAGCATTATACCGTTTTGGCTTCAGTCAACTTTTATTCTACATTCAATCACATTACGATCTATGTTCACATTTGACGTTGATTATTGGTTTAAAAGAATGCCATTTGCAACTTTCTTGACGCTGAGACTAGGTCGTAATGATATTTTGAACATTTAAAATTACGAGAATTGGCCTGCTGTTTAACAGACAGTCTGACGTCAATCCTTCTTGAGTCTAACCCCCGGTTTCTGAAAGGCTGATCAAATCGACATTCAACTAACAGAACTTTGAGTTGACATCGCTGTCAAATCAATTCGAGTTGCTGAAACGTTATTCAATGAAAATTTTTATACTATTTGATGTCTCTTTAGTACCGTTTGACATACGATTTTTCATGTTAATTTGAATATTATGTTAGCTAACATGTGTCAAATCAAAGGTGTTGATCACGCTTCTAGCAACTCAATTTCGACTTGACATGAGATTTGACATTCGATTAGTTAATTTAACATTGATCAGCCTTTCAGAAACCGGGCAATAGTCTCCTACAAAATAACTCAAGACTTGACACGAATCATTACACTAAAACATAGTTAAATAGAAGCTCTATTATCCGGCACATAACAGTCCCATTACAAAGTGTATGACGTAATGCATAACAAACAAATTAATCCGGTAAAATCCGGTTCAATGTCGATTATACGTGATTATTCCGGTAATAACCGGGCCGAGGGCGAGGGTGTAGGGCGGCATTATAAACACGACGGTCGACACTAACGCGATTTAGGGCTCTGCCCCAGTGGACTGGGGGATTTAAGAAGTAAGCGGGTAGCGAGAAGATGTGGAGATGTCAGAAATTACTGTGTAAAAGACTTTTTATTAAACTGAATGACGAGACGAGTTTATTTTTTATTTATTTTTTCTCCTGTGTTTCTCTGATTTGATCGTGGTGAGTCTCTGTCGGGTGTAATGTTTCAATGTAGTGAGGGCCGGCGGAAAGGCAGAGACTCGCTATTTGATACGGAATCGACGAGACGAGTAGATCGCTCGCCTGATGGGAAGCACCGTCAAACACATGTAAAAAAATACTGTAAATTGTAAATTAATGCATGAAACTGAGAGGCTCGCACGAATAACTTGCGAGAACGTATTCGTATCGAAATGTAAAAAATAAATATACTCTTCATACAAATATAATTAATACAAATTGATCGTGCTCGTCCTTTGGATTCCGCTCTCACTCTGGAACCGGGACACAACATGTTTAATCTCACAACGATCATTATTGTCATTGGATGGCATGTCCTTCACACCGGAACATGAAATAAGGCAGTATTATGCTTGACAACACATATTAATATAATATGTACAGAATTGATCACTTCTTATTTTTTTTTAATCGGTTAATTAAATTGGATACAAATCCGGCTTTACCTCATAGATACTTACGTATGTTTTAAATAATTTTATAACTCGCTCCATTCCATCCCTTAAATTACGTAACAAAACTAAAACCTTGCGACTTAGACGCACTCCCTTGCTTAATTTCTCGGAATGAGCTCTTAAGAAGGCCCTTTAGTTGTCTGGGAAGGCCCTCGCCTTGCCCACCTGAAACTTTCTTAAGCCTCCCTATTCACGGTGCATTCTATGCTTACATAAACTAACACACTTGATTTATGTGATTGTTGGTTTGGAAAAGCTTGTGTAGATTGATGTTTTTGTTAGCAGGTTTTTATTGTACAATACTGAGACGAGAAGGTTGCTCGTCATAAACACCAACGCCATTCAGGACTTTCAATTATAAAGCACTTTATGGCACTGCTCGAGGCCTAGATGTTAAGTCTCTTTACCCGGTAATTGAGAGAGATTGGTAGAGCCACGCTGTAGACAGTCTCGTCTACAGCATGAATGGGCCAGCTCGACCGGGTTGCTACCACTGTCTCAAAATAGACCGGCGTAAAGTAGCTATAAGATATCAGTTCTCAGAAAGATAGTTACAATGTTTACAAATAACATTACATTTTATTGATAGTCAATCATTCATGTCTTTTTATGTTTGTAAATTAATCACACCTTGACTGCTGACCGGATTTGGATGAAATTTGGTACACAGGGAGACTATGATCTGGATTAGGACATAAGCTACTTTTATCCCAGAAAATCCATTCACGCGAGCGGAGCTGTGAGCAAAAGCTAGTCAATTATTAATTGTATGTATTATTAAAGTAAATTTAGACATCAATACTTTACAATTTTTTAATTTTTTATTTTTTTTTATTAGATTGAGTGACTAAACGAGCAGGTCACTCGCCTGACGGTAAACGTCACGCCTGCTCATAAACAGAAGCAACGCCACGCAGAACTTTAAATAACAAAGCACTGCATGACACTGGACTGCGCTCGTCACCCCGAGACATAAGGTGTTAAGTCTCAAAATGTCCAGTAATTTCACTGGCTTCAATGTCTTTCAAACCTTGCGTAATTACACACTGTTGCTTGGTGGAAGAAATAGACAAAGCGGTGGTACCAACCCAGCCGGCCTCTCGCATACGAGGGACCTACCACCTTGTGAACAGTCAAAACAATTCTATGAAGCAGTCAACATTGTCAAATCTTCGAAAAGGAAACATTAAAAGGAAAATACATGAACGATAATTGATTAAATAAGCAAAATTGAAAATCGTTCGGCAAATGCACGATTTGAATGATAAACGGTACAAACGTTCTCTAAATACTGTTTGAGCTACCCCGCACTCGGCGCACCAAGGAATCGCATCTTTTCCGCATCGTAGCATAAAAGTCATCGACCCGGTCTTCAGCAAACATCCCTGACGCGCTGCAGAAGCGCGGCAGCCTCAACAATACTCTAAACAGGCAAACAGGCATCAATACTCAAAGCACTGCAAGGCATTGAACTGCACTCGTCACCCCGAGGTTTTACGTCTCATAATGCCCAGTAATTTCACTGGCTTCAACGTCCTTCAAACCGAAACACAACAGTGCTAACACACTGCTGCTTATTCCAAAGATTGAATTATTGAAATATATGTGTTAGTGTTATCCGTTGCATCTGCTGCTTCTGTAATTGGGTTTTTTTTTTTTTTTATCCTAGCTCGGCAAAGTGACTACGCTATACCTGTCCTTTCTTATCGTATAATTGCTTAGTATCAGCCCGGTGGCGCAGTTGTAACTCGTACGCGTTACGATTGAGGCTAACGCTGAGGTCTCGGGTTCGATCCCTGTGTCGGGTAAAATGGTTTTGGGTTTTTCTATTACGAAAGGCTCAGTATCAGCCCGGAGTCTGGAATTGTACCCGGTATTGCGATGAGGTCGCCCGCTATCACACCATGGGACGGAAATACGCTCGGCACAATGCGGGTGTAATGGTTACACCTCTGCCTACCCCTCGGGATTACAGGCGTGAATGCGTATTTCATATGAACTCCCAAAGTCCATTAGAAAAATATCTGTTATTTCTAAAATGCTAAATAGGTTTTCTTCTAACAGCTAAGAACCAGAGCTATTAATCCAGCCTTCAAATAAAGAAACGCATTTAAGTGTGGCATTCAGGGACAAAGAGCAGTGATAGCTCAGCGGGGAGTGGTATGGACTGTCGAGACGAAAGTCGCAGGTGCGAATCCAGCCCCAAGACCGTACACCTCTGACGTTTCTAAGTTACGTGTGTATTAATTATCACTTGCTTTAACGGTGAAGGAAACATCGTGAGGAATTTCGAAGGTATGTGAAGTCGGCCAACCCGCATTAGGCCAGCGTGGTGGACTAAAGCCTAACCCCTCTCATTCAGTAAAGCAGGCCCGTGCCCATCAGTGGGAAGTATATAATACAGGGCTAGCATTATTATTATTCAGGGACAATGTAACGTCAAATTGGTGAAAGAATATTGCCTTGCAAACAAACTCACCAACTTACAACTTTATTATATTAAAACTTTATATTACTTATCATATTACTGTAGATAAACATTTCAGCGTGCCTTCAGCCTATCAGCGCAAAAATATTCCTTTCCTTATTCTTTCATTTAATTTCGTGATGAAAAATACGGTGTTTTTATTTTTACGTGTCTCGTTTGAGTTTGGATATCGAGTTTATATTTTATTATTTTGAAAGATGAAACGAGCAGGTCGCTCGCTTGATGTTAAACACATGATGTGGTGCTTTGTAATTCAAAGTTCTGGGTGGTGTTGTTACTCTTTATGGGTAGGTGTGGATCGCTTATTACCAAGCGAGCAATCGACTCGTCTTCATGTACGCCCTCATTTTTTTTATAGCATATGCCCGACGAACGTACTAGCAAACGGGTCACCTGATGGGACGTGATCCCTACCGCCCATGTACGCCTACAATTATGGACCCAACTTTAAGGCAAGGAGAGGGGATTTGGGACTCCGGACATCTTGATCACCGTAAGAAATGCAACAGCAAGCTGCTACTTTATATTGGTTTTCTGTGAGACAGTGGTAATAACCCAGGTGAACCAGACCATTCATATTGTAGACAAAACTGTCTACAGCATGGCTCTACCACTCAAAATATAACAAAACACTCCATAAAGACTTAAATGGTAAGAAAAAAATGCTACGTAACAAAGTATGCGTGTACGTAGCGATGTACTAAATCGGTACATTTACGTGATCGTTGTTATTTGTAAGGCTTATCTTTATGGGTTAAGGTGGTGTGAGGTCAGGCGAACCTTTGTTCATCAAAGTCGCCCCTTGTCTGCCAAATGAAGATTTATCTTCTCAATTGCGTTCGTCACTTCACGGTTAATGTGAATGATTTATTTTGTTGGATACAAGTATTTGTGTTTATAAGAAAAAAAAGAATTATAAATATGAAAGCGTTTCAAAGAAGATACTCGTATTTCATTGTTAAGGTTCATATCTAAGAGAAGCGTGATGTGTTAGTTTTCTTCTCCTTTCTGTCTGGCGTTATCCTGGCTTAGTACCAGAGTCCGCCTTCCTTCTAAGATGCTTCCATTTCATCCGATCTAAAGCACTCTCTGTCGTGAGACCATTATGTATGTACCAATATGGAAGTCCCATGTTTGAGTGGTAGAGCCACGCTGTATACACTTTTGTCCACAGCATGAATGGGCCGGGTTGTCCGGATCACCACCACTGTTTCACAGAAAACGGACGTAAAGTAGCAGCTGGCTGCTGCATTTTGTCTGGTGAGTGAGATATCCGGAGGCCCAAATCGGGGGATTTGGCCCCTTCCCTTAATTATTCCTTTCCTTTAAGGTCGGCAACGTGTCAATAATTCTATTGGTATTGTGGGCGTAAATGGGCGGGGGAGATCACTTAGCATCAGGTGATCCACTTGCTCGTTTTCCGGCCTATCCAAAAAAAAAAATATGTTTCTCACTAATACTTCAAGCCAGCGTTTTTAGGCTTTCTGCGGGATCGTATCCCTGGCACAATCTGGCTCAGGCAGTGGTGTATTCCTATTAAAATAGGTAGTTCTAATTAGAGTTAATTATGTAAAAATAATCATAGGCTTTTGTGCTTACGTAGAAAAGCAGTACGAAACAGTATTAGTACTAACCACTTATATAAATATACAATTTAAACTATCATCTCCGAAGGTTAATCTCTGAAACGACTATCCCACAGCAATTTTTTTTATAGTATAGGCCGGCAAACGAGCAAGTGGGTCACCTGTTGGTAAGTGATCTACACCGCCCATGTACAGCCACAATACCAAAAGAGGCATGGGCGCGTTGCTGACCTTAAAGGAAAGAGATAAATAAGCAATTGGGAAGGGGAGGGAATTTGGGCCTCCTCATTTGAATAAATGTCCAAATTGTGATCAAATTTTCTTCTTCTGAAGCCTTATCTGATAAAAGAAAAACATCAGGAATGATATTCGTCAGATAATCCAGTTACAGTTTTTATGTCCGTCTGTGAAGAATTAATCAATTTCTTTCACAATTCTACCGTTAACTTTGGATCCATTTGCAAATTTCATTCCGAGTTTTATCAAAGATTAGTAAGTGAGAACGTTAAATCTTGCGTATAACTTCTCAGTGAACTGAATACTTGGAGGCCCAAATTCCCTTTCCTAATCCCTCAATTGTCCCTTTCTTTTAAGGCCGCGGTAATGATTCTTCTTGTATTATGAGTGTTCTTGGGTGGTGAAGATAACTTACCTTTAGGTAGCACTTGCTTGTTTACTAGCTTCTGCTGTAAAAAAAGGAGGGTGGGTAGACTTGTGTAAGGTTATCATACTAATATTATAAATGTGAATGTAAGTTTGTTTGTTACCCTTTAACGCGAAAACTACTTAACCGATTATCATGAAACTTTGTACACATATTCTTGGAGGTATAAGAAGTACTCGTAACATAGGATACTCTTTATGAAAAAAATATCTATTTGTTTGTTACGCTTTCACGCCTAAATCACTGAACCGATTTTGATGAATTTTGATGTAGAGATAGATGGGACGCTGGAGACGGTTATAGGCTACGTTTTATTTCGGAAAGTCTATTCACGCGGGCGGAACCGCGAGAAAAATCTAGTATTATATAAGGTAAGTAGCTGTGTTCTTTATTGTCTATTGGTTTTTTGAACACGCAACATTTTAAAAGTTTACAACACTTTTAGCAAACTATATGGAGTGCTCGATATAATTAGATTCAAAGGTATTTAAATTCATCTTATCTGCTTTTATTAGAATCGAGGGTGAAGAGGCCGGCAAAATAAATAATGCCTGAACACAGTCGTAAAAAAATATGTATGGTAATCTCGTAATTTTTAATTAAATTATTTCTTTCGCAAACAAGAGAAAGCATTTAGCGATATCTGCGAAATCTTAACATTTCCTTAATCTGTGACCCTCGTCGCGGACTTTTCTTTCAATTCATACCTTTATGTAATCAGATTTCACTGAAATTATAACAGTTTGAATGATTTATTGAGAAAACTTGCTCGTGAAAATGATTTTTCTCATTTGAAAGGCAATCTTGTTGTTACAATGTGATTAAGTATTGCATTTTCGTGAATTTAACGGGTATTGTGTTTAAGATGAGATATTTCTTTCACCAAGACAATATATCGTTATGGTAAGACATTGAAGGCCTCGTAGTTCATATTCTAGGTGGTGGGTTATTGCGTGTTTAAAATTTCAAATGGGGCTCCCCATGGGGAATTATGTATGGGGAACAGCCATACTGCAGTATTTCTAACCCTCCAAGATATGACTCTTGTAATTTCCATCTCACTACATACACACTCACGCCTATGTCCCATAGTGGTAGGCAGAGACTATTGAGTACCACAAGCTACGATCCTGACACACCTCTTTCGCCTCTTCCACATTCATACATCTTCTCATACATTTTCGTCGGTAAAAAAAAAAAATAATAATAAAAAAATAGTAATCTATTTTTTTAAATAATTTCAAAAATAGGTATAACGGCGATAGCTCAACGATATGTGGTACTGACTGTCGAGACGAAATCACAGGTTCGAAACCAGCCCTATGCACCTAACTTTTCTGTTACGTGAGAATTAATTGTTGACTATCGCTTGCGTTAACGATGAAGGTAACATCGTGAGGAAACCTGCATACCTGAGAAGTTCTTCAATAGAATTTCGAAGGTATGTAAAGTCTGCCAACCCACATTAGGCCAGCGTGGTGGACTAATGCCTAACCCCTCTCATTCAGTAGAGGAGGCCGATGCCCAGTTGTGGCACATGTGTAATACTGGACTAGTAACAAATATATAAACAAACTTGATAGGTCTAAAGACATTCAAATTTCAAATTCAAAATATTTATTGAATCCATAAAATGATTCTGTCAAAATTCTACCCCTAGCTCGGAATGCTGTTTCGCTCGAGAAGAATGAGCAAAAAACTCCAGCGTTGCTCTTTTCAAAACTAGTTTACAATTATTAGAGCATCAGTTTTACAATATTTAATTGGAATTAGAGCAGCTCAATCAAGCAATTACACAAATTATATCTACGCATTGGATTAACTTGCATGACCTCCATAAGCATGAAGAATAAATAAACATATTGTGAAACTTTAGAGTAATTAGCCACCAGAGTTAAGTTACTCTGGAGAGTAACCAGCTTCAATAAACTGTAAAAATAGACGTGGACGATGAACATGCTTCAAATATAAGCTTACACTTATATATTTTAGAAATAGGTAGACAAGCAACTACCAACCTAGGTTGGCCGAGTCTTTATCCATCCATGCTGTAATACCAGCCTATCAACACAACAGACTAGAACGTTGGTCCAAGCATACAACACCAACAATTGTTTCGGTGTGGGAATTGAACCCACGGCCTCACGCTTCGCATCCTGCTACTTGTTCACTGCGCCACGGCGGCTGTCAAAATGCAAAACTTTAATGACAATATCGGTTCGTTGGCCTTTATATATAAGAATAATTAATAACTCTGTCGAGCCGAGCGGCAAATGAATATTTTCATTTGCTCTGTTGCCCACTGATAAATATTTGTGATATTAACACTGGCGACTCTGATTAACGATGCCGCATTGCCGCCGGGTAGGGAGGGGTCGGACTCCTCGATATTTGTGTCGATGAAGTGTCACCTTCTTAAGGTGCTTCGCCACTATTCAATCTAACAGCCATACTGCAGTATTTCTAACCCTCCAAGATATGACTCTTGTAATTTCCATCTCACTACATACACACTCACGCCTATGTCCCATGGGGGTAGGCAGAGAGTATTGAGTGCCACAAGCTACGATCCTGATACACCTCTCCTCTTCCACATTCATACATCTTCTCATACATTTTCGTCGGTTGAGGGTACTCGTGACATGCTCTTTTCCATCTCACTATGTATTTATTTTTCTCAGCATTTCCTTAGTTTATTTAGTTTCATTTAATTTATAAGGTGTTAGTACATGTGTACCTATAAGTGTTACAATAAACCGTTATTTCTTTCTTACTTCTTTTTCACTACACCCAGCCCAGTACATACAGTAGAATTTTATATATAAAGATAATGAGATATCAAAATAAAAAAAAATGAGCCGTCATGGGACGCCTGGCAGATGTGAAACATCATGTGTGTACAAGTAATATGCATAAAAGATAATATTATTACAGGAATTAAATATAGGCTAATGAAAAATGAAGTATTACGAATTTCTTACAGAAAATGGTAACTTTATTTAAACATTTTGAGTGTGGCTTCAATATACTCATGAACTCAAATCTTAGTTAATTATTGCAATATATGACTAAAGATTTGCAAATATAAATTTTATTAATAAATTTTTCCATATTAATTCCTTCATGAATAATAAAAAAATAATTAATTGAAGATAATATTAATATAAAATATATATATATATATATATATATATATATATATATATATATATATACCTCAGTATAGCGTGGCGACCCGTCGCCACACCGTACACTCTACTACACATAAAAAATATATATGTATACCTTAGTATAGCGTGTCGACCCGTCGCCACGGCAAGCGTCGCCACGCCAACAATTCGGTTTACAAGTGAGCCTATAGATGTTTCACATCAAAAAAGCAGAACAAGCTATCGATACTCGTCAATCACTACCGGGCCGGTAAAGTGTCACAAAGCTGAAATTAAATTTACAAAATGAAAACCGTTAAGTTATCGACTTCACTGAGTAAGAAATTGATGAATGGCTCCTGCATTGCAGATCACTGTAATAGAATATAAATGTGACATTAATTGAACGATGCTTTTGCCTCACGCTCTATTTAACTTTGTTTTGTACATTTTAAATGATTTATTAGTGAATTTCTAGGTTATGTTAACGTAAAGGAATATATCAACGCCTTGCTATAAGTATCATTGGTGTAGTGGCAGTGTATAAGTTGAGAAACTCACGATGTTCATGGGTTCATTTTTATTGTGCACGCACTTGCTTGTTTGGAATTTGTACCTGATATGGTGATAACCACGTGCCGTTTCGGTAATGCCTATGGTCCATATCAACCTTTAAATCAGAAAAAAATAACAATAATAATAATACTTAACAATTCTGAACTAATATAAAAATATTGTAAACTTTATAGTTGCCCAGTGTATTTTGACGATGCTATGTATGTTATGTATATATTAGCTGATATGATTTCTGTAATTACATAAGTTTCTTTATTTTGTACTGACTTGTCATAAGCGCTATTTTAATTGCCTACATGATGAATAAAACTATTTCATTTCATTTCGATACATAGCTGATACCGTTAAAAAATTACGCAAGCTAGTCGAAAGAGTTCTAGTTTTAGTATTTTTGTTAGTTATAAGCTTGAATGACGAGTCGACAGGTCAGGCAGGTCACTCGCCTGATGGTAAGCTGTCCATAAACAGAAGCAACACCACACAGAACTTCGAATTACAAAACACTGCATGGAACTGGACTGCGCTCGTCTCCCTGAGAAGCCTCATGATGTCCAGTAATTTCACTGGTAACTATAATGTCTTTCAAACCTAAACTACTGCTTGGCGGCTGAAATGGACAAAATTGTGGTAGCAACCCATACGGCCTCTCGCATAAGTGGAGCTAACATTTTATTGTTTGATATTACTCTCTAGCTAGTTCAACCATCAAACTAGAAAAAAAACTATGAAATTTGTAAACAGTTCGAAACAAAATATATAGTGTATTAATTTTAAAAGAAGCGAGCACGAAATATGACATAATACAAAATAAAAGTAGCGAGCGGTCGAAAGTTTTGTCCATAGTTTTATTTGAACATCCTCGTATACTGAAACTTAATTTTAAACTACGTGATATGAGTGCTGAAGTTGTATATAGACTGATAAAAATCATACCAGATCTCGCTGGAACAAGCCTCACGTTATTCTTTAATAATACAGATTATTTAAAGTGGTAGAGTCACGCTGTAGACAATCTTGTCTACAGCAGAATGGGCCGCCTCGACCGAGTCGTTAACACTCGCATAAAAAACCGACGTAAAGTAGCAGCGTGCTGCTGCGTTTCGTATGGTGAGTAAGATATCCAGCAGCCCAAATCCCCCACCACTTCCCTTAAGTATTCCTTTCCTTTAAGGTCGGAAACGCGTCCATGATTCTTCTGGTATTGTGGGCGTTCATGGGCGGTGGAGATTAGTTACCATCAGGTGACCCACATGCTCGTTTGTTGGCCTATGCAATAAAAATAATAAATATGTCCACAACTTTCTGTAACATGTAAAAGTGTGATACCTCTATAACTCTATAGCAACGTATAGTGTTCGATATAAGTATTTCACCCCCCCATAGTACTAAATCCGATTGCATTGCTTCCTAGCATAAATTTTCAACGGTTTCACACCTTATGTACAGCAAAAACCCAACTAAGGTTCCAACTCAGAGAAGCGAACAATCTAGTAGTATTAAAATTCTAAAGCTAACCATCAAAGGCGGTAAAAAAACAAATGCAAACAACGTCACAAACGGGTGCCAAACTCAGTACCCAAATGTACAATCCCCTGGCGACATATTACGTGGCACAGTTAATTATTCAACCGCATGCAGTCGCCTTTGTTATTCAAATTAAGATGCTGGCAGTGGCGCCGTGTGAAAACCCCCATTATTGCGACCGTGCTCGGGCTCGTCGTATTTACATCTCTACTTATCCACCCATCAGGTGACAGGCTTTATGGCTGCTATAATTCTGCCTGACTTAGTTCTTCTTAGTTACGATTTACTAGGTTAGGCAAAGTTAAATAGTAGTAGTATATATAATTACAATATAATTGACGATTTAAACGATCTTGGAAAAGGCTATTTAAATAAAGAATATTTTGACTTTGACTTTGACTAAGTACCTATTTAATGGTTAGATGTAATTTTGCCTAAATGCTTAGAATAACTATTTATAGAAACTAAGTATACGTACGAAATTTAAGCCGTACAATTGGAGCCATATATGGCTTCAAACTACGATCACCATACTGATAACTACTCACTATATTATGTGATCCTCACTTATAAATCAATGTATGAAACACATTTTGCCCGTCTACAAATTACGAGTGGTAGAGCCACGCTATAGACAATTATGTCTACAGCATGAATGGGCCGGCTCCTCCGGGTCGTTACCACTGTCTCACAGAAACCCGACGTAAAATAGAGCTTGCTGCTGCGTTTCGTACGGTGAGTGGGATATCCGGAGACCCAAATCCCCCTCCCCTTCCCAATCCCTTAATTATCCCTTTACTTTAAGGTCGGCAACGCGCCCATGACTCTTTTAGTATTGTGGACGTACATGGGTGGTGGTGATCACTTACCATCAGGTGACCCACTTGCTCGTTTGTTGGCCTATGCAATAAAAAAAAAGCAATTACTTAGAAAAATAATTTTAGTTAACATGTCTTTTGGGTCTTTTTACTTGCAACGGCATGCACACTTAGCAAATTTTCAGTTTACGATTTTGAGTATGCGTTGTTTGGACATTTACCTTCTGTAAGTAATTATTAAGCCTAAATGTTATTATTTTGACAGCTTGGTGTTAGGTCTCTCATATGCGAGAGGCCACCTACGTAGGTACCACTGCTTTATCTATTCTTGTTCCTAAAAATAATTGTGTAAGCACTCTTGAAACTCTTGTTTCGTTTTGAAGGACATTGAAGCCAGTTGAATTACTGGACATAAAACATACTAGCGGGGAGTGTAACGAACTACCGAGACGAAAGTCGCGGATTCAAACCCAACCTCCAGGGCATATGTTCAAAGTTATGTGTGTATTCTATTAATTATCGCAGTGAAAGAAAAAGTTGCGAAGAATCCTCTGTACTTAAGAATTTCGAAGGTATGTGAAGTCTATCAACCCGCATTAAGCAAGGGCCAACAATGAGAGGGTCAGAAGTAGAGAAGACCAGTACCCAGCAGTGAGACAGTGTTAGAGCTGATATAATGACAGCCTCCGAGGCGCAGTGAGCGAGTAGCCGGCTGCGAAGCGAGAGGCCGTGGGATCGATTCCCGCACTGATTCAAATGTTTGTGTGATCCACAAAAATTTGTTTCCGGTCTGGGTGTTGTGGACCGCAAGCCTTGTATTCCTGATACCCACGATACAGGTTTACCTTGTGTGGGGTCAGGACTATGTGTGTAACTGTTGGGTGTATTATATAAAAAAAACAATGTTTTCTTGATAAGTCAGTTAATAGATATGGAAGTATAATTTATAGCAAGGGATTTTCCATACAACCAGTATAGGAAATCTCAATGTTTCTCATCAGGTTATGGAGAATATCTTTTTTATCCGCTTGAATGACGAGACAAGCAGTTCACTCGCCTGATGGTAAGAGCTACGACTACCTATAAACAAAAACAACACCACCTGCAACTTTGAATTGCATGACATTGTACTGCGGTCGTCATCTCGAGATATAAGATGCTAAATCTCATAATGCCTTGTAATTTATCATGGAGAAAAGTAACAAATGCCTAAGAGGCTTGTGTCCTAAGATTAAATCCAAATCGATTGTTGTTCAATGTAATAAAATTACAACAAAAACTCTTTCAAACTTATAAAAAAATTGCTAACAGCACATGCTCATATTTGGTACCTTGTTTATTTGTATGTAATACGTATTTGTCGGTGCTAGATTGAAAATGTTTTTCTTTGGATCTAAAATTCTATATTATTATTAATGGTAGAAAGATTCAAACTGACCAGCGAAAAGCTTTTATAATTTTTCTTGCTTATTCTGAAAGGAATAACCTAGACCTGACTTTTGATATATTTGCCTTCAATCACGCTCGACAACTTTATTGTATTACGGTCATAATATAAATAGAAAAATATTTCTCATTTCGTGTTTTAGAGTTCAGAAACCAAAGTAAACTACTACTAATATAGACAGCCTCCGTGACGCAGCGGGCGAATAGCTGGCTGGTTTGAATCCAGCACCGAGAAAAATGTTTGTGTGATCCACAAATATTGGTTTTGGGTCTAGGTGTTGTGGGACCGTAAGTCCCTCATATTTTCCGATGCGCACGATACAGGTTAACCTAGTGTGGGGTTAGAACTATGTGTGTGACTATCGGTGTATTTATTTATTTAAAAAAAGCGAAAAGTTTTCAAAGTGTACAAATATGTTTGATGGATTTTTTTTTGAAATTTTTTTATTCGTCGGCCGGCAAACGAGCAAGTGGGTCACCTGATGGGTAGTGATCTTCACCACCCATGTACGCCCACAATACCAAAAGAGTCATTGGCGCGTTGCCAACCTTAAACGAAAGGGAGAATTAAGGGATAGGGAAGGGGAGGGGGATTTGAAACTCCGGATATCTCACTCACCATACGAAACGCAGCAGCAAGCTGCTAATTTACGTTGGTTTTATGTGAGACAGTGGTAACGACCCGGCGAGCCGGCCTATTCATGCTGTAGACAAAAGTGTCTTAAAAAAACTGGCCAAATTTTTACTGATTTTAATGATTATTATTGTATTGGATAAGGTTTGCTCCGATGGTGGTTTTATATAAATGTGGTTAAGTTCTCATGACGGAGTGCGAGAAAAGATAGAAAATCAGCATTACAGTTTAGGTATCGAAGTTGGTTTTTGAAGGTTTTAACTTATAATTCTTTATTTCCTTAAACTTTTAATTTTCTCATGATATAAATCAGTCATCTGATAAACGTCAAAAATATTCTTTTCTGATTTGTTGTGGCACACGACACCGCATCCTTTCAATTTCTCACTTCATCCAAAGTCAATAATGTATGCGTCCTCTGGCCTTACAGTTGTCCATGGATGGTGGTGATCACTCACCACTGGGTGGCCCACTTGATAATTTGGCCGATCTTCGGCTGTGAAATAATTTATCAACCCTCGTTTCTGACAAAAACCTTTACATGCTAAACTCATAGTTACCTTTATGTTAATCACAATATGTGGATTGAAAGCTTTTTCCATTTAGCAAATCGGCTATTTGTGAGCACTGTAATTGTGTTCCGGTTTAAAATATTCCCTCTATATATTCTTATATATTATTAAGTCCCTCGTAGTTCTTGATACCCACGATACAGGTTTACCTAGTGTGGGGTCAGGACTATGTGTGTGACTGTTGGGTGTATATATTTATTTTATTTATATTGTTAGGGTATTCTCTTTTTATTTGTAAATTGAGGTTATCTAAGAAAATAGTTGGGTATATTGAAATAATAATGACATGATATAGTAGTGGACGGGGATGAATCGTATAAAAGAGGTCATCGTCAGAGTTGGAGACCATTTGCCATTTGCCAGTGCCAAGGGCTCAGTCACCAGTCGCCAGTTCATAGTGATCACTTTACAGTCGATAGTCCAAGAGTTAATTACTCGGAGGCTCTCCCGGTTTACTATTCGGTCCTAGTTAGGTCTTAGTTATAATTAAATAGAGAGCAGTCTCTAAAGTGTCCTGACATGAGGTTGTTGTCTGTAAAGCAGTGTCTGAGTGCATTGTAAAAGTGACCAATAAACCAGTAGTGGAACTAATATCCATGGTTTTTTTTATAATAATACTCTACTCACGTAAATTGTAACAATATATTGAAACCACTTCGCTGATATACCGACTAAAAGCCCCGTGGTGGCCTTCTACAGCGTAATTACGAGTGGTAGAGCCACGCTGTAGACAATTTTGTCTACAGCATGAATGGGCCGGCTCGTCCGGGTCGTTACCACTGTCTCACAGAAAACCGGCGTAAAGTAGCAGCTGGCTGCTGCGTTTCGTACGGTGAGTGAGATATCCGGAGGCCCAAATCCCCCTCCCCTTCCCAATCCCTTATTATCCCTTTGCTTTAAGGTCGGCAACGCGCCAATAATTCTTTTGTATTGTGGGCGTACATGGGCGGTGGAGATCGCTTACCATCAGGTGACCCACTTGCTCGTTTGCCGGCCTATACTATAAAAATAAAAAATAAAAAAATTGAGACGGTCCCGGGAGATCCTGAGTGTACTTTGGATTGCTGCCGGTACCGCCTCTGCACTATGCCGCTTTGTGGCCCGTCTCCAACCCTAGTAGACGCTTTTCGACGCCTCCGGCAGCACCAAATATTTCACGCTGCCGTCCATCTCGGTGTGGCACTGTAAAATGAGCATTACGTACGCAGGCATCCCTCACTGCGCGGCCGAAATCCCCGATGGCCTCCAATTAGTCTCTACGACAGGCAGAGGATACCATAATAATATTAATACCAGCCCTGTAATATATATGTCCCACTGCTGGGCACGGGCCTCCTCTACTGAATGAGAGGGGTTAGGCCTTAGTCCACCACGCTGGCCTAATGTGGCTTGGCAGACTTCACATACCTTCGAAATTCTTATGAAGAACTTCTCAGGTATACAGGTTTCCTCACGATGTTTCCTTCACCTAACAATTAAAGCTAGTGATAATTAACAATTAATACACACATAACTTATAAAAGTCATTTGGGGCTGGTTTCGAACCTGTGACTTTCGTCTCGACAGTCCATACCACTCCCCGCTGAGCTATCACTCACTGAGGATACCATGATGAAATTTTAAAAAAGCCCCCAGTCCACAGGGCATATTTTTATTGTATAGGCCGAGGAACGAGCAAGTGGGTCACCTGATGGTAAGTGAACACCACCGCCAATGTACGCCCACAATACCAAAAGAATCATGGGCGCGTTGCCGACCTTAAGGAAAGGGATAATTAAGGAATTGGGAAGGGGAGGGGATTTGGGCCTCCGGATACCTCACTCACCGTACGAAACGCAGCAGCAAGCTGCTACTTTACGTCGGTTTTCTGTGAGACAGTGGTAACGACCCGGACGAGCCGGCCCATTCATGCTGTAGACAAAATTGTCTACAGCGTGGCTCTACCACTCATATAACAAATTAGGCCTGCGTCACACTACACGGGTTAAATATCGCGCAAACGAACTAGCTGCAACCGCCTATTGTTTCGCACGTGGACCGCCTGTTCACAATTGGCCTAATTTCGCAGTTAGATTTCGATTACCGTACGTTCAGTTTGTCTACAAATTGAAAGGAAACTTCTGTCTGTCAGTTACAGAGTTGCTTTTGTGTGTTGCTAGTTGTTGTCTCTGAAACAAGGGATTTGTGTTTTGGAATTTTTGGCATATTTGTTGAAGCTTTGATCGGTGAAATTTGTGTTTTGCTATAAACATCATACTTACAAAGCAACTATAGTTTGGTGGGCAGTGAGACAGACTGCCGAGATAGATGACCCGAGTTCGATTCCAACCCCCAGGGAAGAGATCTCTGACTTATAGAAGTAATGTGAGCATTGCTAATTATCGCTGGCTTTAACGGTGATGGTGAACATATTGATGAAAGCTGTTTAAAACTATACATTCTCAAAAAAAGAGAATTTCTATAGGTAATATGTGAAGTCTACAAGCCCGAGTCTACAAAACATTGGGCCATCGTAGTAGACTACGTCCTGACCTTTATTAATAGTAAAGGAGGCCCGTGCACAACGTTGGACGGTATATTATAAAACGTGTTATAGAAAGGGGCGGGCAAATTTAAGCAATGTATAGTGTAGGGTATTAGTATTTTATCTCCCATAGTAACAAATCCGATTGCATTGCTTGGACAATAATTATAGAATTTTCTTTTTTATCGAATGAGTAACATGTCGATATCGACTTTCAACTTTGGACAACACTAAATGATAAACAATTATACTATAGACCTCCTTTTATTTAATTATTTTATAATTAAAAAAACATTAAACAAGTGTCAAATGTCAATATTTATTTGACGCAGTCAGTTTGGCAATTTCTGATTTTATGAAGCATGATTACGAGTTCAAAAAATATGTTGTATTTGACTAAAAACAAGTATTATGTATTGGTATTTTGTGTTGGTGTAACTGATAACAGCTTATAAGACGCTCGTCGACTGTATTAAGCGAAATTCATAGATGGATGATCCGACAATGCAATCTTTATAATACTTCAGAGGATGGTACCTATATCGTCTTCAGCAAACAGTCTCTTTCAGGTATATTGTGTTTAAATTACAAGTTACGTACGTATGTCCGTAGAATTACGTAAATCTTATTCAAGTTTATTAAAAAGTGAGTGTCATTCATTATAATAGTGATGTCATTAATCTTATCGATCTTAATAAACGAGTGATTAAAATTAACGTGAAATTTTAGGATGTCTTGGTTTGAAATGATCCGGTACACAGGTACTTGCTATAAGGAGGGTGTAATGACCCTAAAATATGACCACACCTTTCTGTAACACGTTGTATATGACTACATACTAGACTAATGTGGTGCTTGATTGATGTTTCAATACGATTTATATAGGTATGAGCAAACAGTGCAGAGAGTTTGTGTGGTGTTCCTTTTTTTATGGGCAGAGGTTAACATCAAGCGAGTGAACTACTGGTCTTGTCATTTAGGTGTATACAGATAAAAATATGATTACGCTGTTTTTAAAATAACAAACTCAAGTATCTATCGCATAAGATATCCATTCAATAGCTTTAAATTGACTGCCTCGGTGGCGCAGTTGTAATAAGTACGCGTTACAAATGAGGCTGACGCTGAGCTCTCGGGTTCGATCCCTGGGTCGGGTAAAAGTGATATTGGGTTTTTCTATTACTAAATACTCGGTATCAGTCCGGAGTCTGGAATTTGTGTCCGGTATAGCAATAGACTCGCACCCTATCACATCGTGGGACGGAGATACGCTCGGCGAAATGTGGGTGTACTAGTTACACCTCTGCCTACCCCTTCGGGGATTACAGGCGTGAATGCGTATGTATGTATGTATCAATAGCTTTAGAGTCCTTACTAAATTCATTATTAAAGGATTACGTCGTTTATCTACTTAGTTTAGTTTTAATACTTGAAGTAAGGCAAGCTGGAAACTGCTGATGCAAGTAAATGCAGTACTATGGAGTCTGAAGTCCAATGGATTAATCTTCGTAAGGAGTTGTAAGCGGAGGGCACCACATCACGGGTTCATAGGAAGACATAGTAAAGCACTAACTTGGTAAGTCTAAACTATGAATAATGGATGTGGTAATTAACATGAAATGCAATATAAGTGATGTTTATCTTGGAATACATGAAGACACAATGATGACACTAAATAGAGCAATTATATCGTGTCTGACGGCGCGCAGAGCGTGAGGCGAGCTGCGTGCATTTTCGTTCTAACATAACATAACATACGCACTCACGCCTGTAATCCCCGAAGGGGTAGGCAGAGGTGTAACCAGTATACCCACATTTCGCCGAGCGTATCTCCGTCCCATGATGTGATAGGGGCGAGCCTATGGCCATACCGGGCACAAATTCAAGACTCCGGCCAATATCACTTTTATCCGACCCGGAGACCGAACCCGAGACCTCAGCGTTAGCCTCAGTCGTAACGCGTACGCATTACAACTGTGCCACCGAGGCATTCATTTGAACTAAATAGTAAAAAATAACGATTTTCAAAGCACGTAACTTTATAGTATACTTTCACTCAAATCAGGTCATATTGCGTCACAACTTTGCGACCTGGATGAAGGCTGTGTAGTTTTCGTTTCGATTTTTTTATATCAGATAACAATTTGAGTGATTTGGCCCATTGTTAATCCATCCCATTGTCATTTTCAAGCGCATCATAGAGCTTTTGACTAATTGCAGCAGTTGTTCGACAAAGCCATGGGTTCCTCGTGTTAGCTTCATAATAGTAATATAATAATAATACTAGCCCTGTATTATACACGTCCCACTGCTGGGCACGGTCCTCCTCTACTAAATGAGAGGGGTTAGGCATTAGTCCACCACGCTGGCCTAAAGCGGGTTGGCAGACTTCACGTACCTTCGAAATTCTAATGAAGAACTTCTCAGGTATGCAGGTTTCCTCACGATGTTACCTTCACCGTTAAAGCAAGCGATAATTAACAATTAATACACACATAACTTAGAAAAGTCAGAGGTGTATGCTCTTGAGGCTGGTTTCCAATCTGCGACTTTAGTATCGACAATCCGTACCACTCGCCACTGAGCTAGAACTGCTTTTTTAATAGTAATAGTACTTTTGCTTATAATATTAAAAGTACTATTTATAGGTGTTATCGAGGGTACTACTGTTTAAGTAGGTAGATGTAAGATAGTGAGGCGTGGTGGAGGTGATTGGTGAAGTATATAACAGGGTGCTGTATTAATTGTGGGAACTCAGTCAAGCTTGGTACTTTTACGTGGAAACTCTGGTCAAGTACGGTTGTATTTAGCAAAGTAATAAACTTCTTACAATCGTCATCCACATTCATCCAATGTTAGATGTTGAATCACGAATGACTCGTAACTATAACCAATAAAATCGCTGCCCTTTTGGAATTCGAACCCACATCAAATTGCTAGTGACGGAACCGCGAGTTCCCTTTGTTTGCCACACATCAATTGAGCCCGATTTACCGCGTCCAAAGCGAAGTTTCGCTCGGCAAGCGTTAAGTCGGCGAAGTTACTTCATCGGCCGCCGCTGAGTGAATAGTTCGCGACTAAGTTGCTTCTAAGTCCGCTAAGTAAACCGAACTGGGCGATGTCGCCAACTTGCGCCTTTCTTGTGACGTGCTTGATCGCTGCAATCGCTTTATCGCAATAAACTTCTTTTCATGTTGTCTGACATTGTGTGTGGATTCTTTGGATCAGATTATTATCGAATAGCTTTTGCCTGCGGCTCCGCCCGCGTGAATAGACTTTTCCGAAATAAAACGTAGCCTATAACCGTCTCCAGGGTCCCATCTATCTCTACATCATCATCATCATCATCAAATTCATCAAAATTGGTTCAGTGATTTAGGCGTGAAAGCGTAACAAACAAATAATTTTTTTTTCATAAAAAGTCACCTATGTTACTACTTATAACTCTAAGAATATGTGTACAAAGTTTCATGATGATCGGTTAAGTAGTTTTCGCGTGACAGCGTAACAAACAAACTTACATTCACATTTATAATATTAGTATGATTAGTTCGTATTGTCACAAAGTATAAAATCGCTAAGGCAGCATCCAGTTTCTGAGTTATATGTATATTTTTTTTCATAGACAGGCCAAATGAGCCAGTGGGTCACCTGGTCCACAATACCTTAAGAATCATGGACGTGTTGCCGACCTTAAATTAAAGGAATTATTAAGGGATTGGGAAGGAGAATATGATTTGGGCTTCTGGATATCACTCATCGTACAAAAGCAAAAACAGCTACTTGACGGCGATTTTCTTTAAGATAGTTGTAACAACCCGGCTCAGCCGGCCCATTTGTGCTGTAGACATACCTGTCTACAGCGTAGCTCTACCACTCCTTCGGGGATTCAGGCGTGAGCTTATGTTATCTCAGGTATATAATATAAGTTTACGCCTGTATTCCCGAGGGACTAGGTGAAGACAAAACTATTACACCCATCGTTTGCTGAGCTTATTTCCGTCACATGATGTGATAGTAGATAAACCTATCGCCATATCAGAAACATATTCCAATCCCAGCAGCTCATAAAGGATATTTTTAAAAGAAAAATCAGATCATTTTTTTGATAGCTAATGTCCAAGAACATGATGATCTTTAAACATACCTAACTAAGGTATTCGACAGCCTCCGTAGCGCAGTGCGTCAGTTGCCACACCGAGACAAATGTTTGTGTGATCCACAAATATTTGTTTCGTGTCTGGGTGTTGTGGGACCGAAAGTCTCTCGTAGTTCCAGATACTCACGATACAGGTTAACCTAGTGTGTGGTCAGGACTATGTGTGTGACTGTTGGGTGTATTTGTTTATTGAAGGGATCCATGTGCTCAAATACACACATAATTCTCCCACCATAACGTTTAAATGTAATATATTGTCACCCGAGTCTGCCAACCTGCATTAGGCCAGCGTGGTGGAATAAGGCCTAACCCCTCATTCAGTAGAGGAGGCCCGTGCTCAGCAGTGGGACGTATATAATACAGGGCTACTATTATTATTATTTATTGTCACCCGAACACCATGATGTCAATCATCAGTCTACATAAAATCAATTCAGGCTGGGTCGGCGCCTGCATGGAAATATCGCGCTGGCTTCCATTTCATTGTTTGAAGCTATCTGAGAGCCGCTCAATGTTTCATCGACGCTAAAGGGACCATGATTTCTATTAGGTTTAGATATAGGTGATATTTAAAAGGTGGTAGACCCCCTCATATGCGAGAGAATGTCTGGATTGGTACCATCGCTTTGTCTATTTCTGCTGCTAAGTGCAGCGTGTAATCATTGTTGTGTTTTGGTTTAAAGACATTGAAGCCAGTGAAATTACCGGGTATTATGAGACACAAATTGCATGCGCAGTGCTTTGTAATTCACAGTTCTGTGTAGTGTATACACACAACTAATTCATGTTTTTGCCATAGAAGCTAAAAAAACATGAGGCGATAGGCTGGCCACGTATCATGAGGCCGTCATGGGATGGAAATAGGCGCGGCAAACTGTAGGCATCTCTGTCTACCCCTTCGGGAATACAGGCGTCAGCTTACCTTAAATTTCCATGTTTAGCACACCAATAAGTGCATAAGATACTTTTCGTCCATATTTAATTTCACGTCAAATACCAACTCAAATAATTCGGGGCCGGGTTTTTTTTATTAGCTTGAATGACGAGACGAGCAGGTCGCTCGCCTGATGGTAAGCGCCTAGCCTGCTCATAAACAGAAGCAACGCCACACAGAACTTTGAATAACAAAGCACTGCATGACACTGGACTGCGCTCGTCATCCCGAGACATAAGCTTAAGTCTCAGAATGCCCAGTAATTAATGCTTCAATGTCCTTCAAACTGGAACACAATAGCGCTTACACACTGTTGCTTGGCAGCAGAAATAGACAAAGCGGTGGTACCAACCCAGCCGGCCTCTCGCAAACGAGGGACCTATCACCTTGTTAATTAATCAAATAAATGGAAATTATAAACTCGTTTCCTCTGTAATGTACTAATGGAGGCACGGAACATGTTAACCATACGCTTGTTTAATATAATGTTAGTAATAAAAGTTTTAATGCGGAAAATTAGCGGTACATTAGGCGCGGCGCCAAATCGCCGAGTGACTCGTTTGGCGCACTTTGTATCCGTTTTTTAAGGTGACAGGTCGCTTGGTGTGATGAGAAATTGTTGTTAGTAACATTTTTTATCCCTGACAAAAAGAGGACTGACTGCCTCGGTAGCGCAGTTGCTTACGCGTTACGATTAAGCTAAGGCTGAGGTCTCGGGTTCGATCCCCGGGACGGATAAACTGGTATTGGGTTTTTCTATTACGAAATGCTCAGTATCAGCCCCGAGTCTGGAATTTGTGCCCAGTATGGCGATAGGCTCGCCCCCTATCACATAAGGGACGGAAATTCGCTCGGCGAACTGTGGGTGTACTGTGGTTACACCTCTGCCTACCCCTTCGGGGATTACAGGCGTGAGTGCGTATGTATGTAAAAAGAGGAGTGTTGTTTTGAGTCATTTTTTGAATTATAGAGCCACGCTGTAAATAGTTTTGTATGCAACATGAATGGGCTGGCTCAACCGAGTTGTTACCACAGATGACCGATGTGAAGTTGCAGCTTGTTATCGAGTTGCGTACGTTTAGATATCTAGAGACCCAAATCCCCTTCCCTTTCCAATCCCTTTAAATAAGCCTTTCTTTTTAAGGTCGGCAATGCGTGCATAATTCTTCTGTAGTTGTGGGCGTTCATGGGCGATGGAGATCACTTACCATCAGGTGACCCACTTGCTCGTTTGCTGACCTCTGCTATAAAACATGACTGCGACTCTATGGGAGACTATTCGACGATAGCATCACTAAAGCACTGACTGTCAAACGGGAGTTTTGTATGATTTTCAGAAATAAGAGCGCCACTGATTCTAGCCTCACGCCTGTAATCGCCGAAGGTTTCGGCAGAAGTGTAACCAGTACACCCCCATCAGGCCGAGCGTTTCTCCGTCCCATGAGGTGCTAGGAGGCGAGCCTATCGCCATACCGGGCACAGTTACAGACTCCGAGCTGATACTGAGCATTTCATAATAGAAAAACCCAATATCACTTTTGATCGAACCCGAGACCTCAGCGTCAGCCTTAGTCGTAACGCGTATGCATTACAGCTGCAACACCAATGCAGTGAAGGCATAATACTATATAAAAAAATCCATTACATCACAAAACATAGTCACAGCATTCCAGATCAAAGGGATTCGCTTTTGTTCCGGCTCATGGCGCCGTCGAATGATTCCGCGTTAGTTCAGTGATTGCTTTTCGACGTATAGTTTCGGTTCGATACCCGGCCGGGCTCGCATTACTCGCGGTGCCCCGATATTTACAAATCCCGTCGAACATGCTACGTTATTGTTCCGAAGGCGGGATTCATTCTTTTTGTCTTTCAAAATGTATTTTTCATTCTTCGTTTTTAATAGCGGCCAGCGTGTCTGTGAATGTTTTGTGTCCGGTATTTGACTTGCTTTTGGCTTGTAATTATTTTTTATTGTATCACCATGGCTTATAACATTATAAGCCATGTGAAACGAAAAATATTTTACGAGTGGTAGAGCCTCGCTGTAGATAGTTTTGTCTACAGCATGAATTGGCTGGCTCGTCCGGGTCGTTACCACTGTCTCACAGAAAATCGGCGTAAAGTAGCAGCGTGCTGCTGCGTTTCGTACGGTGAGTGATATATCCGGAGGCCCAAATCCCCCTCCCCTTCCCAATCCCTTAATTATCCCTTTCCTTTAAGGTTGGCAACGCGCCCATGACTTGGTATTGTGGGCGTACATGGGTGGTGCATATCACTTACCATCAGGTGACCCACTTGCTCGTTTGCCGGCCTATGGAATTGAGCTTAATTGAGCGTTGCCGACCTACCAAATATTTTTGATTTGAAAAACGTGTTTAGTTTTAGTTAGTTAGTTTAAGTTAGTAGTAGTTAGTCTACATGATGACTTAATATGTGCCAACGTGTGCGAACCGGGACCCGGGTTCAAATTTCTATTCAAATGATTTCTTCCATATTTAATTTCCATAACCTGTCTATATTCCCTTCACGTCCCAGAAAAGGCCAACAGGGGTTTTTTACATACTGTATAGTTCTAAGCTATTAAGTTCTGGAATTCGTGCCTAATTTACTCTAGCCTAGCCACATAGTTTTACCAATTTGCGAGTTATTTGAGTTTTTAATTAGATTCAAAGCAATCAATTTCACAATGGTTTGGTCCACATTGACTGAAGTTCACCATGGTTTGGTGGATCGATGTGGACAACGACCACATTATTTGGCCCCAACGTGATCCAAAAGTCAGTGAGATTGAATTAAAAAATAGATCTAGTTGCACAAATGTAACGTTTCATGTGCTTGAATAAAACAAATAAAACAATTCTGCGAATACATTCGAACCTAACATATTTACAAAGCGTGGTTAGGAGATGCTGCAGTGGGAGCAGCGGGAGATGCCACGCTTGCAATTCATTACTAGGTTTTTTGATTAAACTGAATAATAAATAAATACATCCAACAGTCACACACATAGTTCCGACCCCACACTAGGTTAACCTGTATTGTGGGTATCAGAAACTACGCGGGGCTTGCGGTCCCACAACACCCAGATCCGAAACAAATATTCGTGGGTCACACAAATATTAATTTGTCTCGGTGCGGGAATCAAACCCACGGCCTCACGCTTCGCAGTCGGCTACTTGCCCACTGCGCCACGGAGGCTGTGAGATGAGATATGATATTGTTATGGTTAGAACTATTACTATGAACACTCTGAATGAACTGAATGCTTCTAGGCAACAATAAGTTCAACTAAGCCAGCGTAACCACGTAGTAATGTATTCGAGACTGGAGACTGGTGACTGACTGATTACCGAGAACGAACAACACACAGAACCCAGAGAACTGAGAGCACTCGCAGTACTCACAACACTCACAGTACTGAGCTCCCATTTTTTTTTTTGGTCGGTTGCTGATAGCCTGACGCGAGTCGGCTTTAGTCAGCGTCACCGAGCTTTCGGGTGAATGCTTTAGGCACTCCAACCCTAGATTAATGTGACCTTCGCTGAGGATAATAATGGGGGATACGGACCTCAGCTCAGGACGGCCACTGGAGAGGGCAAAGACATTTGCGATTGGGGTTTAGGGGGATTTATAAACTACTTATAATCTAATTTGTAGACCACATCGGCACGCGGGCTGGTGATAGGATTGGGGGTGCTTCGGGGAGCGCGGCGAGGTCCTCGACGGCGAGGACGGTAGATCGGTTTCAGAGCTCCAAATGACGGAGCGCTCTCTTATAAAGCAACTGTCACCCTACCAGGCGTACAATTTGTTTACTACTTGCACGGCTATTATTTCAATCTAACAATAATACACCTTCATTAACAATAGGGAGTAACCTAACAATATAATATGATGAGACATAATGAGATGAGTAAATCGCGTCTATGTATGTAATCAGATTTTGAATTACAATAAACAAATGGCACTGCACTGCGCTATCATCCAACAACATAAAATATCAAGTCTCATAATTCACACAGACAAATAATTAATTATGTAAAAATTATGGTGGAGTAGTAAAGAGAGAGTAAGGAGAGGTAATGTAGCATGCATTCTCATTAATTTACTGTTCATCAATCATATGTTGTGTTATTGTCATACTTAAATAGACTGCCTTGATGGCGCAGTTGATTACCCTATCACATCATGAGACGGACTTATACTCGGCGAAGCTTTGGTGTAGCATTAGTTGCACTTCTGCCTACCTCTCGAGGATAATGGCGTGAGATTGCGTATGTATTTCCATAGCTACCAATGGGATGTGTACTTTATATCAACAAAGCATGTTACAGATGCACTGGTCTGATCGCGCTCAGTCGGCTGCGTGTTTGCTCATGCCGCGTCGGCTCTCTTCTACTTTCAGAGAAACACTGTGTTTATCTTCATTAGGTTTTTACTGTAGAATTATTAGATACATGAGTCTATGGACACTATGAATTTATATTGACAATGTTTAATGGACAGTCCCTCCGCTGCGTAGCGGGCGAGTGGCCGGCTGCGAAGCGAGATGCCTTGGGTTCGATTCCCGCACCGAGACAAATGTTTGTGTGATTCACAAATATTTGTTTCGGGTCTGGGTGTTGTGGGACCGCAAGTCCCTCGTAGTTCGTGATTCCCACGATACAGGTTAACCTAGTGTGTGGTCAGAACTATGTGTGTGACTGTTGGGTGTATTTATTTATTTTAGCATTTTAATTTCTGTCCGTAAGTCTTCTTTTTTTATTAGCTTCAATGACGAGATGAGCACGTCGCTGGACTACCCATAAACAAAAGCAAAGCCATACAGGACTTTGAATTACAAAGTACTCATCACCTCGAGACATGAGTTGTTAAGACTCATAATGCCCAGTAATTTCACTGGCCTCAATGTCCTGTTATACTATTGCTTAGTGGCAAATAGACAGAGTAGTGGTTCTAATTCAGGCGCTCTCTCGCATACAAGGGACCTACCACCTTGTATAAGTTTTGTTTTCTTTTTTATTTGTTTTGTACATGCGTATGTCAGTAAGTCGTTGTCTGTGACAAATAAATTGGATTTCTTTCTTTCTGTCATAATATGCAAATACGTTTATTGGACATCAAATACAGTGATATAACTTAAAATTAGTCTCTGACCCCCAAACTAGCGTAGCTGTATGTCAGGGGTCAGTTACCTTCCCAATAAGTGTCTAGTTATATTATATTTTATGACGACAAAAGTAAAGAATATGCTAAAAATATATTCTAATAACAGCATGCAGAGTGTGAGTATCTGTGTGTGTGTGTGTGTGTGTGTGTGTGTGTGTGTGTATGTATGTGATTAGGTTAATACCTAATAACACACAATGGGGTAATCCACAGCATACTATTTTATTAGGGATTCCACATCTTCGTAATTTAAAATAATATACAAGATTGTAGTTGAAAACAAGCGTCAGGCTCGTGTTATTTGTTGAACTGGAACCTTTTCCACATCCTCACGAGACATACGCTACCCGTCCCTTTGGTATACCTAATATCGTTTTTACTATATTTTCCGCTGTATGTTCTTTGCTTTAATATTAGTGTGTCTAAAAAATAGGCGGAATAAATGTTTTTCTTTTTTTATTACCAATTATAAAATGATCGGCTCTGAATTTGGTTGATGTTGCGATGAAATGTAGTTGCTTCTCTTGGTAAAACTTTGAATATATGATTCAGGCATGAGCCTGAATCACTAAAGAAATAGGCAGGAGTCAGCTTATCGCCATATCAAGCACAGATTCCAACCCCAGCCAACTCATATGTGTTTTTTCAATCTAAAACTCAAACTGACTGATCCCGACCTGAGATTTAAGCGATTTTACAGCATAAGTACGATTGATTGAAAGCTTATTTTGGTATGGGAACATATTGGTTTACTCAACATCAACACTCACTCGCCAAGAATCGAAGACTGCGTCCAAAACAGTCTGAGGACTGATTATTTATAGCAGACTTATAATAATAATAATAATAATAATACACCCAACAGTCACACACATAGTCCTGACCCCACACTAGGTTAACCTGTATTGTGGGTATCAGAAACTACGCGGGGCTTGCGGTCCCACAACACCCAGACCCGAAACAAATATTCGTGGGTCACACAAACATTAATTTGTCTCGGTGCGGGAATCAAACCCACGGACTTATTTTTTATCAATATCGACTAACAAAGATTGTCGCGGTGGTTTGGTCTCATTTTGAGGAAACCACAGGAGTACGACGATCGCAAATGCCTGTGCCAGGGGGATAATCCCATGGACGTCCCAAAAAGCGCTGCGCATATTATGAGAGATGTGAAAGCCAATGCTCTCACTACAGAGGATGCTGAAGACCGGAAGCAGGAAGGCAAACTACTAACAAGGATATCGGCAATAAACCGGTATAACGCTAGACAGAAATAAAGATATAGGTTAAACAATGCATTTATGTTGTAGAAAATTCCGTGATAAAAATATATTTGAAGAATATCTTTGAGCTGGAAGTGTCAGTCTTTCAAATTCTTAGTATTTCAAATTGTAGTGTTCAAAGGTACAGAAAAATTGGAAAATAATATATTTTGGCATCTATCTGGGTTGTTGAATGGTGCAATAAAAATACAAATTCTTCTGGAACTTGATAGAGTAACGTTTCAAACATTACTGCCGCATTAGTCTAGTAGCAGCCTACTTAGACTAAAAAACAGTCACATCCCAGTTCTGGCAATTCCAACTTGCGTTTGAATTGTCGCTGCGAAAAATTGCAATTGCCATAATACAGGACGAAAATAAGCTCGGCGAACCGCGGCTGCAGCACTAGTTGTACCTCTGCCTACACCTTCAGGGATGCAACCATAGTTATGTATACAATATACAGTATTACGATAGATATTATCGCGGGCTTATGAAAGACCAGCGGTTGCGGCTTGACTGCGACATCACGCTGACTAAGCCAATTTGCACACAGACCATGACATTCGGAACAATGCATTCAAATTAAATATGTTTCTTCCCACCATGATGCCAATATTCGTGCATCTGTAGTGGTCTCGCCGATACGGCCAGTCATTTGAGGACTTCCTCAAAGGACGGGGCGCTTCATGTGTGACTGCTGTGGGTGTTTTCGGCGTTTGTTGGTGTGGTGGAGGGAACATGATGGATTACCATCATCACCCTCCGAAGCAGTATTCTAAAGAGTGTAATTTTTAATGTACTACATATGTATATTATGTTGTGTGCAATAAACGTTTATTATTATTATTACATTATTCACTTCGGTAATCTTCGTGGTTTACAATTTAATACGAACATGCAAAGAATGTTTCTCCGGATATATCACTCACCGTATGAAACGCAGCAGTAACCTGATACTTTACGCCAGTAGGCTGTGAGACTGTACTCCAGAACTTTATATTTTAAAGTACTGCATGACACTGGACTGCGCTCGTTATTCCAAGACATAGAATTGTCTCATTGGGCTCTCTGTCATGGCCGTTTGATGGCAAATGCTTAAAAAGAACTAAATTTCAAAAATATCCTTCGAGTTCAAGTAGTACTTGGAAATGCGTTTTAGTTAACACATTGTTAATAAGATTGTTCAAGTGAAATTCCCTAACAAAGCGCTTGAGAGCCGAATTGCGGGATCTGTTGGTTGATTAGATTCTGAGATTACTCCATACGGCTGCGGTCGGGTGTAGAATATCAATGTTTAGAAATTTACTCGTACAACTAGAGCACATACTGTTTGAATGAGTGGTGATGGTAATGGATTAAGGATGGGACAGGTTCACCTGAATGACGTTAGGGTTGACTGAAAGATTAATGAGCAAAATGAATAGTAGTAATATATGTTTCGCTTTATTACTCACATAGAGATAGTCTCGCACCCATCACATCATGGGACGGGAATCGGATTAACGAAGGCATTACTCAAAAGCCCTTTCGTAATATCTATTCCTTTCCTTTAAGGTTTAACGCATCCATGATTCTTCTGATAGTGATTATACTGTATAATGCATACATAAATACCTACATACATTACACGCTCACGCCTGTAATACTCCGGGCTGATACCGAGCTTTTCATATATACATACATACGCACTCACGCCTGTAATCCCCAAAGGGGTAGGTAGAGGTGTAACCAGTACATCCACATTTCGCCAAGCGTATCTTCGTCCCATGATGTGATAGGGAGCGAGCACATCGCCATACCGGGCTCAATTGCAGATTTCGGGTTGATACCAAGTATTTCATTTCAACCCGAGACCTCAGTGCCAGCCTCAATCGTTACGCATACGCATTAAAACAGCTCCACCAAGGCAGTACAAATATAATGTCAACAGGACGCAATGTCTCTCGATATATGCCAGAAGAATACTGGATATAGACTGGCTGGCCCGGAACGCGACTCGCCAAAACAAGCCCATATGGCGGATTTTCCAGAATGTGTACTGCAGTCGCTATCCATATTTATCAGTTAGAACTTAATTCCAAGTGAATCCATTTAAAAAGGCAAACACCTCGCCTGCGATGTCTTTCACCATCTCACGCCGCACATTCAACAACACCGATGAATATTCAAACAGCCCTCGCGTAAAGCCATTTTCTTACAGAGTGTGTACTCCATACCAATTAGAAGCGTCATTAGTGCGAGCTGACAAATGCCTGGCGAATGAATTATTTTAAGAGCGTCGATCGATGTTCCTTCTTTTCTTAAGAATTGTCATTGCCTCTTTGGTATATTGGCACCATACATTAGGAACCATGCGGTGGGGAGTTCATATTTCAGGTGAGGCAATGGCAATCGTTTTGTTTTCGTTTAGAAAAACATATTATATGTCGACTGTAGACACTTGTCTACAGCATGTATGGGCCGGCTCATCCAGGTCATTACCACTGTCTCACAGAAAACCATCGTAAAGTAGCAGCTTGCTGCTGCGTTTCGGAAGGTGAGTGAGATATCCGGAGGTCCAAACCCCCTCCCCTTCCCAATCCCTTAATTATTATCCCTTTCCTTTAAGGTCGTCGACGCAACCATGATTCCTTTGGTATTGTGGGCGTACATGGGGGGTGGAGATCACTTATCAGGTGACCCACTTGATCATTTGCCGGCTGTAAGCTCACTATCACTTTTGTGCAGTAAAGATAAATAACTCCATCAGGATGTTCAAAAAGTTTAATAGTCTATTCACATTAAATGCAATATTATATTACTGTTCACAATTTATTACACTTGCTATGATTATTCACAATTCTAATCACACTCGGGCAGCGTTACCACGAAAGAGTTCCAAGCACGACTAAGTTCCCTCAAATAATAATGCGCCCGCTTATATACCTTAGCAATCACCTCCACCACATCTCAATGTTATTATCTACCCGCTTTACATAGTTATTCCCTCGACTACCTTCACTAACACCAATAACGGTGCTATTACTAATATGAGGGTAACACGGCCTGTACCATAAAAAAAAAGATTGTGTGGTTTTATGAAACCACGGTAAAAGTGAAACTTTTTTTCACATTATAGACATTTATTTGAATATTACATTAAACACTAACAAAAACAAACAAAATAGCGTGCGAACTATAGACGCCGCCATATTGGCCTTGGCTGCTCTGGCGAGCGCCTTTCACTTTATCCCTACTCCGCGGCCGACCGTCACGCGACATGCAACACACAGGCCAAAAAATTTGAGACGAACTAATAAAAGTTTCACTTGGCCGGAGCTGGAAGTTGGTATTGCTATGGCGATAGCCTCACCCCCTATCACATCAAGGAACTTAAAGAAGCTCAGCGTACCGCGGATGCACTTGTTGTACCTCTACCTTTTCCTATCTTTATAAAATCTAATTCTAGGCAGAAATGCTGACTTAGCATTGCTAAGATATTAATCTGTTGATTTTAGTTCTCGTATGCATTATGTTAGATGTTGAATGCGGTGGAGACCGTCAGAAGTGTGCCCTCTGATATTACACCAGCCGACATGTGACAACCAAACATGGGTCAAATTATTATTGTAAGATGTTTGTACATATTGCGCCGAAGAGACTTTTATTCCACTACTATTATAAATGTGAAAGTTTGGATGTTTTTTTATAGTATAGGCCGGCAAACGAGCAAGTGGGTCACTTGATGGTAAGTGTTCATCACCGCCCATGTACGCCCACAATACTAAAATAATCATGGGCGTATTGCCGACCTTAAAGGAAAGGGATAAGTAAGGGATTGGAAAGGGGAGGGAAATTTGGGCCTCCGGATATTTCACTCACCGTACGAAACGCAGCAGCAATCTGTTACTTTACCCCGGTTTTTTGTGAGACAGTGTTAAAGACCCGGACGAGCCGGCCCATTCATGCTGTAGACAGAACTGTCTACAACGAGGCTCTACCACTCAGCGATATCTGTGAGTTTGATAATTTGTATGTTAGTTAGTCCAACCCATCACCTCCCATTGTTACGACTGAATGGTTTTTGATGAAATTTGGCATACAGGTAGACTATGACCTGAATAAGGTCATAGGCTACTTTTTATCCCCGAAAAAGCCGTTCACGCGGGCGGAGGCGCGAGCTAAAGCTAGTATGGGATATTTTATGTTTTGAATCAAGCGCTTAGATGTACTTATATGCTAAACATAGGTACTAAGAATAATTATTATTTCCTTTATATATATTTTTTCTTTTCTGTTATATAGTTTATATAAGCAGAAAAAAACATTCATTTTTCTTTCTTTCTACTTTCCAGAACTTTACTAGGTTAAAGTTACTTTGTAATGCGACGGTTCGTTCGGTTCGGGCCATTGAAATTACAGGGCATTATGAGACTTACCGTCTAATAATGTCTTGGAGTGACGAGCGAAGTGCACTAGTATGCAGCGTAGTAATTTGTTAATTTATGTTTTGGATGGGCACCATCAGGCGAGCGACCTGCTCGTTGCATCACTCAGGCGAAAACTACAAACATACTTTGCCTGTATCTCGTGGCAAAAAATAAACCCCTAGCCAATCCAATAGAAATCCCTTACTATGTACACTCAGGGCTCTACGTGAGGTCCAACAAAAGGTACCCAACTCATCCGAAGGCGATTTCTTCCCATTCATTGCCCCAACCCTCCCGCCGCTGCCCTTTTTTAATCCGAAACTTATGACCGTGTAAACGTAACGGCAAGGGTTAATATCGTATTTTATTGGACATGTTTCGGAACCGAGGAGGATTTCACGTTTTTTTACAGGAAAACTTCGTAATATCGTGAGATTTTATAGCACCCACTCGAACTATTCTGTTGTTAATCAAATTTCTCCGCGTCATGAGCGTGGTTTTATTCAGCTTTATTATGACTGTTTCCGAATATCTTTATTTGGGAGTGACAGCATTGGCAAGTCTGCCAAAGTGTGGTATTGAGTGGTTATTCAAGCTCTTCAAGATTACTCGATTCCATATACTCACGCCCGGTTTCTGAAAGGCTGATCAAATCAACATTCAACTAACAGAACTTTGAGTTGACATCACGTTCAAATCAATTCGAGTTGCTGAAACGTTATTTAGTGAAAAATATAATATTTGATCTCTCTTTAGTACCGTTTGACATACGATTTTTCATATTAATTTGAAAGCTATGTTAACTAACATGTGTGTCAAATCAAAGGTGTTGATAATGCTTCTAGCAACTCTATTTCGACTTATAATGAGATTTGATATTTGATTAGTTAATTTAACATTGTTCAGCCTTTCAGAAACCGGGCGTCAGTCTTTGAGTGTAAGTTAACAAAACATAGTCCTACATTGAACACCTGAGTGAATTTTCTTGTTCAATTACAACCTAACAAAATAAAATCTCTCAAATCTTTTTTATTCTGGCACCACAAAGACTACACTGAGCCTGATGATAAGTACAGTGCAGTCCAAATATAGCGTCAACTGTCAAAATACACGCGTTTTCCCTATGGGTGGCAGAATTGTGCACGCCTAAAGTTACAGGAGGTGTATATATATGGTGACCCTGGAACGCGTCGCCTATGCGAGCCACTATGGTGGGGTTTTCACGGTCTGTACAGAGGCCAGTTCTAGTCGGATACAAAGATCAGTAAAAATATCTTAAATTAATTAACCTTTACAATCAACTTGCTAACATTTAATACAATCCCATCAAAAGATAACGGTCCATTCAAAATTCTTCTTTATCCAATGTCATTCGGAAAAAATAATGCTAAAACATCAACAAAAACATTTGCTCGAATCCGAAAGCTTTTCACATCTTTCTGAATGGGCGTGAGGCATTCAAACAATCAATTATTCGGAGAGCGAGCATTTCGGATCTCATTATAGACGTCTAAGCACCCCATCAGAGAGAGCGGGCGGGTATAATCAAAAGTCAATAAAATTCATGGAGTATTGTGCCATAGTTATGTGTAAAGATGTCTATTGAACGTGGGACGTATACTTTTGTTATTTTGGATGAGCTTGTTGTAGGAAATATATTAGTGTTTTTAAGCTGCTTAGTAGTGTTATAATTTTTTGTTGTATTAATTATGATTATTATAACGATAATATTCCCCAGAGTGTTTTAATAAGGTTTTACTCTTTCTTCTAACCACCATGAGGAAAGCTATCACAATTATTACCTAGTGCCTCGCCTATTGCCTAGTGACTGCCTCGGTGGCGCAGTTGTAATGCCGTACGCATTTGCTTTACGATTGAGGCTAACGCTGAGGTATCAGGTTCGATCCCCGGGTCAGGTAAAGTAGTATTAGGTTTTCTATTACGAAATGCTCAGTATCATCCCGGAGTCTGGAATTTGTGCCCACAATGGCGATAGGCTCGCCCCCTATCACATCGTGGGACGGAGATACGCTCGGCGAAATATGGTTGTACTAGTTGTAACCCCTTCGGGGATTACAGGCGTGAGTGCGTATGTATGTATATACATACATATTAGGTAATACTACCTAGTATTAAAAAATGAATTTGGAAAGATTGACTATTGAAGACCAAATTGTAACATTGCAGAGATAACAAAACTTATTAACCGACTTCAAGTCGGTGCAATTTAATTTGACTGGCAGCGGCATACGCACCGACTCCAAAGAGACCTATAGAAATTGTTATTTTTGTTATAGAGACTGCGAAAAACATACTGAATTTTTACTTTCTTTACCGCACTTAATTCTTCTTACAGTTTATACAAAAACGCCACAGTGTTTTCCTGTAATATTGTTTTCCAGTAAATACTCGCAACCTATGCTACTGTAACATAATTTTAATTATAACGTACAGGAAATTTCAGAACATACTCACAAAGAGATATTACTTTTAAAACCGGAAATTAACTGAAGCTGAACTCTGTAATATTTTGTAAAGTACGGCAGAACGTGTTATCTTATTTTACAGTTATGTATTATTCGGGTCTTTACGAGGTTGGGTTGGTGGTGCATGGTTATATGTTCTTTGTTAGAATAAGCTCGGTGAAATGTGGGTGTACTAGTTACACCTCTGTCTACCCCGTCGGGCATTACAGGCGGGAGTAATACAAGTAATACAGTGAGTAGTAGAAGCTAATAAAAAACAACCTTAGGCGACATTCCTGACGTTTATTTGTCACGATACGGACTCCAAGGCTGCCCTGGATGTACTCGTCACGTATACCACATACAGAATACAATCATAAATTTTATTAGTGTTAGCGTATTCTTTTATTGGTGTCTGAGAAAGCAACGTTGGGTACACTGAAATAATGGTGCGGTATAGTTGTGGAAGGGTAGTTAAATGGTATAAAAGGGGTTGTCGCCATAACTGGAGGTCTTTTGCCCGCAGTCAGTCAGACAGTCTCCAGTTCATTGAGATCAGTGCTCAGTCGATACTGGACTGCGCTCGTCATCCCGAGACATCGCTGGCTTCAATGTCCTTCAAACCGGAACACAACAGTGCTTACACACTGTTGCTTGGCGGCAGACAAAGCGGTGGTACCAACCCAGCTGGCCTCTCGCATACGACGGGCCTACCACCTTGTAAATATATTTGTGGGTCATACAAACATTCTGACTCGCTGCTTCACTGCACACTTCACAGCTACTCGCCCATTGCGCCACGGAGGCTATTATAACCTGACAGATAAAATTAAATAACATCCCTTTTGTCTGCCAATTAGAATAACATCTGTAACTTTTAAATGAACGAACAGATTTCCGTCAAACTCGATGAAATAAATGAGTATTCAAACAAAAAAAACGCTCTCGCTATTCGAGGCGTTACGATGCACAGACAGATACACACACAGAGAAACTAAGGGGTCAAACTAAGGATTGTCTACATCATGAATGGGCCGGCTCGTCCGGGTCGTTACCACTGTCTCACAGGAAACTGGCGTAAAGTAGTAGCTTGCTGCTGCGTTTCGTACGGTGAGTGAGATATCAGGAGACCCAAATCCCCCTCCCCTTCCCAATCCCTTAATTATTCCTTTCCTTTAAGGTCAGCAACGCGCCCATGATCTTTTTGGTATTGTGGGCGTACATGCGCGGTGGAGATCACTTACCATCGGTGACACACTTGCTCATTTACCGACCTATGGTATAAATAAAAAAAACAGGTGTCTAACTTATAACATCTCTCTTTTTTGTCAGGGACTTAACACAAGCTTTATAAATTTTTACTCAAGTAGAAAATAATTTTAATTTAAGTATGGCCGATGCACTTCGTTAATTAGAGCCTTCGTTTAAGCTTCAGTGTAAAAATGAAGTCTCCCCACACGCGCGTCGGTCGGTTTTTCCGGAAAAGTGGCTTCAACTTTTGAAATTTTTGATGTGGTTTTATATATTTCGGGCTGTAGTCATGTTAAGTGTTTGCTATTATGTTGTTCTATAGTACATACGCACTCACGCCTGTAATCCCCGGAAGGGTAGGCAGAGGTGTAACCAGTACACCCACATTTCGCCGAGCGTATCTCCGTCCCATGATGTGATAGGGGGCGAGCCTATCGCCATATCGGGCACAATGCCAGACTCCAGAAGGCTAATTCTCGTAATTTTAAACGTTCAAAATATCATTCCGATCTAGTCTCAGCGACAAGAAAGTTGCAAATGGCATTCTCTTAAACCAATAATCAACGTCAAATGTGAACATAAATCGTAATGAGATTGAATGTAGAATAAAAGTTGACTAAAGCCAAAACGGTATAATGCTACTGCTAATGCTAGGTGCATTTGACGTTGATTATTGGTTTAAGAGAATGCCATTTGCAACTTTCTTAACGCTGAGACTAGATCGGAATGATATTTTAAACGTTTAAAATTACGAGAATTGGCCTTCTGGTTGATACTAAGCATTTCATGATAGAAAAACCCAATGTCACTTTACCCGACCCGGGGATCGTAAAGCGTACGCATTACAACTGCGCCTCCGAGACAGTCCATGTTAAGTGTTTGCTATTATATTGTATTTAACTAAAGAAGGGTGTTATGAGTTTATAGGCACGCTGTAGACAGTTTTGTCTACAACACGAATGGGCTGGCTTGACCGGGTCGTTACCATTGTCTACTCTGCATGGCACTGGACCGCGCTAGTCACTCCTAATGCCAAGTAATTTCACTGGCTTCAAGGTCCTTCAAACCGAGACAAAACAGTACTTACATACTGCTACTTGATGGCAGAAATAGACAAAGCGGTGGTACCAACCCAGACGACCTCTTACAAAAATTAAAAAGTTTTACATCTTTTGTCTCAATATGTGATTTTAACAAATAAAAGATATATTACCCCTTACACTCCACATTGTCTCGGTGGCGCAGTTGTCATGCATACGACGGTGTTGAGGTCTCGAGTTCGATCCCCGGGTCGGGTAAAAGTGATGTTAGGTTTGTCTATCACAATTTGTTTTTTATTTTTATTTTATTAAGATAAAAATAATAACAAATTTTGACAATACTAATAAATGAAATGCTTAATATCTGGAATTGTGGTCAGTATGGCGATAAGCTTGTCCCTATCAAGTCATGGGACGAACTTACCACTGTCTCACAGAAAACCGGCGTAAAGTAGCGGCTTGCTGCTGCGTTTCGTACGGTGAGTGAGATTTCCGGCGGCTCAAATCCCTTTCCCTTTCCCAATCTCTTAATTATCCTTTAAGGTTGACAATGCGCTTATGATTCTTTTGGTATTGTCGGCGTACAGGGGTGGTAGTGATCACTTACCATCAGGTGATCCACTTGCTTATCTGCCGGCCTAAGCTATAAAAAGAGTTTGACCCCTTTGTTTGTACTGACAAATTGCCTCAGGGCACAGTCGCGTCTAAATAAATGGATTGATTTGTGTTTTGTTTCTTTGTTTGAAAGGTAATTTCATAGAGATAATTCTTATTTATGTTTGAAAAAAAATTGTTCAGTCGATTAAAAGTTACAGATTATTTTTCTGATTGACGTCAGAGGTTTTGAATTACTAATCCATCATGCAGTACTTTACCGGAAGCAAAATATATATACAACGTGTTACCGAAAGGTGTGGTCATATTTTAGGGTCATTACACACTCCTTATAGTAAGTACATATGTACCGGATCATTTCAAACCAAGACATCCTAAAATTTCACGTTAATTTTAATCACTCTTTTATTAAGATCGATAAGATTCATGACATCACTATTAATTATTACGATTGTCGGGTCATCCATCTATGAATTTGGCTTAATACAGTCGACGAGCCTCTTATAAGCTATTATCAATTACACCAACACAAAATACTAATACTTACTTGTTTTTAGTCAAATACAACATATTTTTTGAACTCGTAATTATAATTCATAAAATCAGAGATTGCCGAACTGACTGCGTCAAATAAATATTGACATTTGACAACTGTTTAATGTTTTTTAATTATACAATAATTCAATGAAAGGAGGTCTGAAGTATCACTGTTTATCATTTAGTGTTGTTCAAAGTTGAAAGTCGATATCGACATGTTACTCATTCGATAAAAAAGAAAATTCTATAATTATGTCCTAGCAATGCTATCGGCTTTGGTACTATGGGGGATAAAATACTTTTACCCTACACTATACATTGCTTGAATTTGCCCGCCCCTTTCTATAACACGTTGTATATAAGTAGGTACTTTAAATAATAGCTGTCTTAACGTTAGTTATAGAGAATTCTAAAACAGACATTTAGGTCTTATTTGAGTAAGACCACCAAGACAACCTCCGTGGCGCAGTGCGTCAGTAGCCGGCTGGGAAGCGAGAGGCCGTTGGTTCTATTCCCACACCGAGACAAATGTTTGTGTGATCAATAAATATTTGTTTCGGATCTGGGTGTTGTGGGACCGCAAGTCCCTCGTAGTTCCTGATACCCACGATACATGTTAACTTAGTGTAGAGTCGGAACTATGTGTGTGACTGTTGGGTGTATTTATTATAAGATATTTATTTTTTGATTGCCTCGTTGGTGCAGTTGTTATGCGTACGCGTTACAACTGAGGCTGACGCTGAGGTCTCGGGTTCGATCCCCGGGTCGGGTAAAAGTAATATTGGGTTTTTCTATTGGGAAATGTTCAGTATCAGCCCGGAGTGTGGAATTTGTGCCGGGTATGGCGATAGTCTCGCCCGCTATCACATCATGGGACTGAGATACGCTTGGCGGAATGTGGGTGTACTAGTTACACCTCTGCCTACCCCTTCGGGGATCACGGGCGTGGGTGCGTATGTATGTATATTTATTTTTCAAAATTCCTAGAATATGTCTTTCTTTCAGTGTAAATGTAACTTTTGTATTTTAACATATCACATTATATTAAATGGTAGTAAGTAGCATTTAGGTACTCAGAGAAGATAAAACAGACGCTCAAAAGAAATACCATCACAAAAAAAGAAAATAAACCGAACACCAATATCGAATTCAAAAGCAATATGTCCCATCGCTGAAAACAGTGTCTATATTATTTATTTAAGAATATTTAAACAGCGGCACGTAACAACATAGTGTAACCGCATGACATCCGAGCCATATTTGCATTTGGCTCTTGGCCTGTTGGCTCCAGTGTGTTCCGCAAATATAATTTTTATACAACTCCCGTGCAGGAAGAGAGATTTCAGAACGCGTCACTTTGATATATTTAACAAGGATTAACGAATAGGAAGATTCTTTTGTAGCCTGAACGATGAAACTTGTAGGTCGCGCGTCTGATGGTAAGGGTCATAAAACCTACCCATAAGCAGAAAGCAATCTAATCAGAAATTTGTATTTCAAAGCATGGTACTAGACTGCTCTCGTCACACCGATATATAAGATGTAAGTCTCATAAGGTAGGCGGAAAAGGAGTGGCCGTCTTTCCTGTTCATGGTCTATTGGCAGTACACAGTAGTTTTTTTTTATTTGCTAGAATGAAGAGACGAGCAGGTCGCTCGCCTGATGATAAACGTCACGCCTGCCCATAAACAGAAGCAACGTCACACAACACACTCTGGATTTCAAAACACTGCATGGCACTGATCTGCGGTCGTTATCCCGAGATGTTAAGTCTAATAATGCCCAGTAATTTTACTGGCTTCAATGTCCTTCAAACCGAAACACAATAGTGCTTACACACTGCTGCTAAGCGGCAGAAATAAATAGCTATGGATTTTATATGATCCCGGAATCAACATTTTGATAAAAGTATCCTTTAAGAGTTGTTTTTATATAAAAAACATTATGCGCACCTGGTAATTTATATTTTTGTGCCCGTTTGCTTAAGCTTAGGTTTTGGTTATAATTTTAATTCAGATTAAATTAAACGCATTTTTTACCCGGAAACTATTTCGAATTGACATTTGCCAATTTAGTTATTTGTTTGCTAAGTATGTGCACTTACAAGGCAGTCTGTCTGTAACTTAGGCACGTCAACTACGCTGGCACATGCACCAAATTGTTTCTAGGGAGAGTTTTAAAACACACTCAAAGATTTGTATATTATTAAGGGTTCAATATGAATCACAATAACGTTTGTTGCAGATATGAAAGCTATGGTACCTACCCAGTTAGACTCTTGCATACGTAACTAACACATAGTATGTCACTTAATACCACCCGATGATCCACTCATTGGTTAACGGTATTTTTAAAACATACTTTAACATATTATATAGGTAACAAGGTGGTAGGTCCCTCGTATGCGAGAGGCCGTCTGAGTTGATACCACCGCTTTGTCTATTTTTGCCGCCAAACAGCAGTGTGAAAGTGGCACTGCTGTGTTTCGGTTTGAACGACATTTTAGCCAGTAAAATTACTAAATATTTTGAGACTTACCCCCGATTTCTGAAAGGCTGATCAAATCGATATTCAACTAACAGAACTTTGAGTTGACATTGCTGTCAAATCAATTCGAGTTGCTGAAACGTTATTCAATGAAAAAAAAAATACTATTTGATGTCTCTTCAGTACCGTTTGACATACGATTTTTCATATTAATTTGAATGTTATGTTAGCTAACCTGTGTGTCAAATCAAAGGTGTTGATCACGCTTCTAGCAACTCAATTTCGACTTGACATGTTCAATGTTCTGTGAAGTGTTGCTTTTGTTTATGGGCGGGCATGACGCTTACAATCAGGCGAGCGACTTGCTCGTATCGTCACTCAATATATAAAAAGGCAATCATTATAAGGAATGAATCAACCACATAATGCTAGCCCTGTATTATATGCCTCCTACTGCTGGGTACGGGCCTCCTCTACTGAATGAGAGGGGTCAGGCCTTAGACCACCACGCTAGCCTAATGCGGGTTGACAGACTTCACATACCTTAAAAATTCTTACGAATAACTTCTCAGGTATGCAAGTTTTCTCACGATGTTTCCTTCACCGTTAAAGCAAGCGATAATTAACAATTAATACACACACAACACACGAAAAATTAGAGGGGGAGGGCTGGTTTCGAAATTTCATCTCGACAGTCCGTACCACTCCCCGCTAAGCTATCGCTGTCTCAACCACCTTACCAGCTTATTTCATCCAAATAATTAAATTCCAGTACCGAGAAATAGCATACGAAAACCGTAGACTAATTAAATAAATGTACATACAAGTTCCGTCTGATAGAATACAATAGGATTTACGTACCCTAACATCCACATCTAATAGCAGAGTATTAAATCTTACTCCCAACTTCTCCTTAAAGATCCGCATGACACAGTGTGTGTACATGGAATACCACTTCAAGATATATTATGCACCTTCATCCTCAATTTTGAACTCTATTTTTGTTATTTAAAGTGCAATTTCAATTGACTACGCCTTGAAGTTGGGAAGTATGATTTCCAACATTTTCTTTTAAACAAATTGCCATGTGGAAATGCTGTTTGGATGGCTCAGACGTGCGCCTCTGCTGTTACTGTTTCGTGCACTTTTAAAGTGTTGTTTAAATTTATTATACTAGGGGCGTTGCCTATGTTTTTCCACAAAACATAAAATAAAAAAAACCTTAAAATCCGACGAATATGAGACATATCTTACTTTCTTCCCCACATTATTCTGCATCGATTGGTATCGGTCTTGACCCCCTAGCAGTTTTGGAGGAGATAGCGTGACAAGCTTTTGGCAGCGGCGGCGGCGCCAGTTACTTTTTTTTAGAATAGAGAGATATGAGTGCGTATTTGAAATTTATGTTCCATCGATGTTCCATACATACTTAACATCTAATAATATGCCTCTTTAACTAACGTTAGGTGTTATCTGAACACATTTTGACAGCATTATCAGCATGATAAAAGTTCATCTCCACTTTTGAGTCTAATTCAAGCGTGGACGGTGGTCAAAATCTGGTTTAAGCTGGTTTAAACGATATGGTTCTTAGCTGCTTGTTTGAACAATTTTTTTATAGCATAGGCCTGCAATCTAGTAAGTGGGTTACCTGATGGTAAGTGATCCCATCGCTCAGGAATACCCACATTACCAGAAGAATAATTGTCGCTTTGCTGACCTTAAAGGAAACGGAAAATTAAGGAATTGAGAAGTGGTGGGGGTAAATTAAACCTCCGGATATCTCACTCACTACGAAACCCAGCAGCATGCCGCTACTTTACATCGGTTTTATGTAAGACAATGGTAACAACCAGGTCGAGTCAGTCCATTCATGCTGTAAGGCAAGTTTCACCTCTTTTAACCATTTATTTTAGCCGGCTTGTCTAGCCATTTAGAAATACCGCGCAAGTTTAATTAGCTTAGTTTCCAGAAGAGACCATAAAACTTATTTTTTTATGAACATGTGTGATTTAACCAATGATTTGCGCGGTGACAGAACTATTTGAATAACGTGTTTTGTATGGTTAGTTTAAATTTTTGTGTAAATTTATTGGATACGCGCCAAAAACAATATTACATGGCGAATTTTCAAGTTACGCGGTATTGTTAGCTAAAATGGCCGTTCCCAATATTCTATCTATCGACAGATTTGCTTACTGGCAGTAAATTTTTGACACAATTTATACGGAAGATCTGTCAAAATAATAATGATAGTAAGCAAATCTGTCGATAGACAGAATATAGGGAACGGCCATAAGCGACGATATAAGATTCACAACTCGTCATCATTATTATCAAAAAAGTTAAGTCTCCTTTATCGAAAACTTCATTTAAAAGTCATTGCCTAGGACCCATTGCAAACCTATCCTCCTCTAAATCTGGCTGCATGACGTGCGCCGGACATGACGTCGTTAAAGTTTGATTAATCGTCCATCGCCGGTCAGTCGGGAAGGCAGCGTTTCGATTATACATCGGAAATGGATTTCAGGCGGACTCGTCGAGGCCAGCCTGCCTCAATTACTTCTGTTGTTGTTTTCTCAATAGGCATCGATGTATCATTAATGTGCAGTACATATATACGCATTCACGCCTCTAATCGCTGAAGGGGTAGGCAAAGATAAGACTCACATTTCGCCGAGCTTATTTTTTTTAAATTAAAACTTATTGCATATGCCGACAAACGAGCAAGTGGGTCACCTGATGGTAAGTGATCACTACCGCCCCTGTACGCCGACAATACCAAAAGAATCATAGGCGCATTGTCAACCTTAAAGGATAATTAAGAGATTGGGAAAGGGAAAGGGATTTGAGCCGCCGGATATCTCACTCACCGTACGAAACGCAGCAGCAAGCTGCTACTTTACGCCGGTCTTCTGTGAGACAGTGGTAAGTTCGTCCCATGACTTGATAGGGACAAGCTTATCGCCATACTGACCACAATTCCAGACCAGACTGATATTAAGCATTTCATTTATTAGTATTGTCAAAATTTGTTATTATTTTTATCTTAATAAAATTAAAATAAAAAACAAATTGTGATAGACAAACCTAACATCACTTTTACCCGACCCGGGGATCGAACTCGAGACCTCAACACCGTCGTATGTATGACAACTGCGCCACCGAGGCAATGTGGAGTGTAAGGGGTAATATATCTTTTATTTGTTAATAATCACATATTGAGACAAAAGATGTAAAGCTTTTTAATTTTTGTAAGAGGTCGTCTGGGTTGGTACCACCGCTTTGTCTATTTCTGCCATCAAGTAGCAGTATGTAAGTACTGTTTTGTCTCGGTTTGAAGGACCTTGAAGCCAGTGAAATTACTTGGCATTAGGAGTGACTAGCGCAGTGCAGTGCCATGCAGTGCTTTGTAATTCAAGGGTCAGTGTGATGATGTGTCTGTTTATGGGCAGTTGTGATGCTTACCCTCGCACACACACATACACACAAACATACATATATATATTTTAGGAAAAAGGTTGAAAATCCATATCAAGGGATACAAAGCACTGTCAAAACTTTAGACAGCCTCCGTGGAGCAGCGGGGAAGTAGTGGGTTCGATTCCTGCACCAAGACAAACGTTTGTGAAATACACAAATACTTGTTTCGGGTCTGGGTGTTGTGGGACCTCAAGTCCTTTTTAGTTCCTGATACCCACGATCCTATCGTTAACCTAGTGCAGGACTATGTTACTGTTATGACTATATGCATTTATTATTTATTAAAAGACTGATGTTAAGTACTAATTTGTACGAACAGGGTAAGACGGCGATACCGTGGAGAAATCACGGGATGTTGTCTTCCGGGCTGTCTACTGAATATTTGACAGCGTCGGGGAGTGATGGGAACCCGTCAAATGCTTACTACTGTGATATTTAAGTACATTCAGGCAGGCATTGAATGTGGAGTGATTTTGAGGATTCTGAGTAAAACTACCGAAACCCGAGAACTAGTCTTGACCATCATACGCACTCACGCCTGTAATCCCCGAAGTGGTAGGCAGAGGTGTAACTAGTACACCCACATTTCGCCGAGCATATCTCCGGCCTACGATGTGATAGGGGGCGAGCCTATCGCCGTACCGGGCAGAAATTCCAGACTCCGGGCTGATACTGAGCATTTCGTAATAGAAAAACCCAATAGCAGCTTACCCAACCCACTCGGCAGACATGTTACTCATCCGATAAAAAAGAAATTCTTTATTTATGTCCTAGCAATACAATGCTATTCAGTGCTACGGGGGGTGAAATATCGTACACTATACGTAGCTTCAATTTGACCACATATTTCTGTAACACGTTGTATATGTATCAATTTCCTTCCTAAGAAATTGTAGAGTTTTTTCAAGTCGACCATCACTATCCCATTACGTGCATCGGTGGAATAATTTAAAACATTTCCACTTTAATGTAATCAAACGTAGATAAATACGTAAAAAACGATAACAAATATACGGCCAAATTAAATTGGAAACTTTTGTTCTACTTTCCTTTTGACACAAGTGATGTGAAAAATCAATGGAAAGCTCATCTTATAGCAATGAAGTAAGGTGCATTATTTGTTGCGTAATTTTCCACGACTTTGGATTAAAAACTTACAAAGAAAAGAGGAAAATTTGTGCCGTATCGGATTTTAATTTCTTCTCGACGAAATTAATGACTATTCTATATCGATTCGCTTTACAGGGCATACGTTAAAAATCGTTTGGTTCAAATTGAAAGTATTTAAGAATGAACTGAGAGCCGCTCATTTCCTGACCCTTAGCTGATATCTTTGTGTAGTTGAGGATTTTGATCTTGTGAACAAAAGTCACGGTCAGTAAAGACATTCAAAGAAATATTTTAAGGGCCTATTTCATAATAGAATAGAGTAGTCAGAATGTGTTTTACTTTAACGTATCATATTTTATTTGATAAGTAGCCTTTACTCAGAGGTGGTGAAACGGGTTCTAACTGCCGCACTCAGAGACGTCATGTAACTTTAAATTATCATTATGTAATTTCTCAGATTTCACTCATTCCACACGCATAGCTAGTTAATACATTGTATTCTGTCATTGAATAGGCAAAATGCTTTACGATCCTTTTCTGAGTACAAAAACAAAATTAACGTCTCTGAGAAATAATGGAATTTAAACAAACGACTTAATAGCAATTTAAGTTTAGCGACGTCTCTGAGTGCGGGAGTCAACGATTGTTTCTTCACCTCTGAGTAAATGTTACTTACCAAATAAAATATGACACGCTCAAATACAAAAGTCGCATTCCGACATTTATCTGAAGAAGACTGCCTCGGTGGCGCAGTTGTAATACGTACGCGTTACGATTAAGCTAACTCTGAGGTCTCGGGTTCGATCCCCGGGTCGGGTATAGTGGAATTGAGTTTTCCTATTACGAAATGCTCAGTATCATCTTGGAGTCTGGAATTTGTGCCCGGTATGGCGATAGGCTTGCCCCCTATCACATCGTGAGACGGAGATACGCTCGGCGAAATGTGGGTGTACTAGTTACACCTCTGCCTACCCCTTCGGGGAATACTGGCGTGAGTGCGTATGTATGTATGTATATATCTGAAGAATGATGTTTATTATGTACTTTTGAAGATAACCGTTTTATATGTTAATAGATAGTAAATGCGATGCTGCATGATGATCCGTTTAAGTATGATGCCTATAATTCTAACATCGGATCTAGCATTTGTAACTATGGACTGTCTCAGATATCGATTTTGAAGGCCTTAAAACTGACCATATAAGATACTGAAAGTAGCTGTTTTATTTTTAATTGGAAACGAAAGAACAAATATAACATAAATTACGTTTTATCGAATGGATGCTGGCAACTCGGTCTCCGTTAACCAAAAACGCGACCAAGTCACCTGTGCGTTGTCACTGCGTGGAGAACCGCCTATAGCGGGGGTGGTTGCATTTGTTTCCTTCCCCGCTGCACAAACCGCCCCTCTAACATCTAGAGAAACTTGACCCCCCCAACGTCTTGTACCCCGCAGGACGGTCGCGCACGAACTAGTCCATCTATAGCGACTCGGTGACTCGGTGACTAGGCGACCAAGTGCGTAATCACATACACCAACTAATGTACTGCCACCGCATGGTGACCGGTGGTCAAGATTCTTGGTGGAAAAAAATACAGAGCGAGTCGCAGTTTTGTCTTTAATAATAGGTCTTATGAAGTTGCCGTTCTGTGCGAAAACAGTTAAAGTATTTTTTACAACTTTTTTATATCTATTAATCAAATTAACCAGCCATGCTATTGATGCATCTTTGCCAGCGCAGTGGCAATTTATCGATTACTTTGAAGAAATCGGCTGGACAGGAGGAAACAAACTCTTCAAGGGAATTTTGTACTGCCACTCGGGTATTCGATTTTTTCCCGCAAAAAATATGTCCAAATTCTGGAAAAAATAGAGTTTCAAGGTATGGTGGATACGGCGTATAACGGAGAGCTTCTAACCTAGCTCTTGTGGCTTGGAGATCGTCTGTTTTGCAGTATGGGGTCGCGTTGTCGTGCAAGAGTAGCGGGGACGAGTGAATAATCAAAGCTGACTGCAGATGTACGAGCTTCTCCATAAGAACACAAAGAATACAATGGTACTGATGTGCAGAAGGCCTCATTGTACCTCCCCTAACTTGTTTTCGTAAATGATAAAGTCAAATTAAACAACGTATTGCTCTGAGATATCCGTATTTATTGTTATAAATCGGATTTTATGAAGGTGATGTCGTAAAATAAAATTTTGTTCACTTCCTCGGTGTAATGTTGTAGGAGTGTGCGAAATAAGAATATAAATAGTGATTTCTTAGGTTTACGCGAATATTACACATTGAAATAAAACTAGTTTATACGGATTTTATCGCGGTTTAATTTTTATTTTAGTCCCGACGTTTCGAAAGCTTTTCAGCCTTCGTGGTCACGGGAGAGACTGAGGTGTTGGCAAAGAACACCGATTCCTACCTAGGATGATTCGCAAGGCTATTGAAATTAAGAAACACACAAATTTCAATAGAGAAGATGGTTGGAAGCTTGCACAAGCCTGGGATCCAATTATACATTTAATTAAATCGGAACCCAAAAGACCAACTGCCAGACCTCAAGATACCGTGAGCTCTTTCTGCGTAGATCGGACTAGTGTCAACTAACTTTTTTAAATAATTAAAAATAAATGTATAATTTTAAAATGAAGGTAGCCATTGTAACATTAACTTTTCGAGACGACCTACACCTCAGTCTCTCCCGTGACCACGAAGGCTGAAAAGCTTTCGAAACGTCGGGACTAAAATAAAAATTAAACCGCGATAAAATCCGTATAAACTAGTTTTATTTCAATAAGAATATAAATATAACGCCTTTTTATATTATTGATTTTTTTAGATGCTTACTTATAATAAGAAGTAAAAAATAATTATTACTAATTATTGCACTTAATTTTGACGTTACAAAGTTTTAGTTAAAGACGATTATGTATAACTATGACATAATGTGAAAAATGAAAGCTGAGGATTTTGAGAAATTTCTTGAAAAATCATCACTGACAAGTATTATATACATACGCACTCATACATACGCACTCACGCCTGTAATCCCCGAAGGGGTAGGCAGAGGTGTAACCAGTACACCCACATTTCGCCGAGCGTATTTCCGTCCCTAATGTGATAGGGGGCGAGCCTATCGCCATACCGGGCACAAATTCCAGACTCCGGGCTGATACTGAGCATTTCGTAATAGAAAAACCCAATACCACTTTACCCGACCCGGGAATCGAACCCGTGACCTCAGCGCTGACCTCAATCGTAACGCGTACACATTACAACTGCGCCACCGAGGCAGGCAAGTATTATATATTTTTTTATAATCAATGACTGCGTCGGTGGCACCACCCTATCACATCATGGGACGGAGATACGCTCGGCGAAATGTGGATGTACTGGTTACACCTCTGCCTACCCCGTCGGGGATTACAGGTGTGAGTGTGTATATATATAATCAATGCGCCCGGAGATTATCGAATTTATTGTAATTCGACAATTTCAATATAAAGTCAATCACAACTATACTAAACCCAATTCAATGACACCAATTCCAGCCAAAAAATAACTCAGTACAGAGTGCAAAACGCACGATTTTAAATCTCTTCGCGACACCAGTACATTGTCGAATGTTTACGATTGTATCTCAATAAAATGTAACCTCCTGTCGTATTTAGGACATTTTGACTTTACCGAGTATAACCTTTACAAATAGGTTCAGTATCAATAATGTAGACCATCAGTGAAAAATAAATTAGATATATATTTTTTACTAGCTGTTGCCCGCGTGAAAATAAAACGTAGCCTATAACCGTCTCCAGGGTCCCATCTATCTCTACATCAAAATTCATCAAAATCGGTTCAGTGATTTAGGTGTGAAAGCGTAACAAACAAATAGATAAAAAAAACATAAAAATATCCTATGTTACTTCTTATACCTCCAAGAATATGTGTACAAAGTTTCATGATGATCGGTTAAGTAGTTTTCGCGCGAAAGCGTTAAAAACAAACTTACATTCACATTTATAATATTAGTAGGATTTTCGCACGGTAAGCGTAACGACTGCCCATAAAAGATGCAACAGTGCACAGAAATTTGAGTTACAAAGCACTGCTTGGCACTGGATTGCGATCGCCACTCGGCATTTCACTGGCTTTAATGTCCTGAAACCGAAATACAAGAGCGTTTACAAACTGCTGCTTGGCGGCAGAAATAGATAAAGCGGTGGTACCAACTGAGACGGTCTCTCGCATACCAGGGACCTACCACCTTGTAAAAGTATGATGACAGAGTACTTATTAGGGTTACAATTTTTATTGCTTTTTTTCGCTGCGTGAGCTATCTGGTGGCCCAAATCCCCTTCCCGATCCTTTAATAATCCCTTTTCTTTAAGGTTGGCAACGCGAATGATTCTTTTGGTATTGTAGACATACATGGGCGGTGGAGATCACTTACCATCAGGTGACCCACTTGCTTGTTTGCTGGCCTATGCTATAAAAAAAAACCTAACATGGTACCTTTTATTACTAGAGGAGACCCGTGTTCCGTAGTCTGATGGTATATAATACAGGTCTGGTTGTATTATTATATTTTGTAAGGGCGTGTTTATATTTGTCCGTTATGTTTCGTGACGCGCGAATAATTGGCGATTGAATTTGCCAATTTATTTGAGTGGTGTATCTGTTTTGTGTAATTTAGTAATTGATGTAGATTGGTAGTGTAAAATGTGCTCGACTAGATCGTTGCCACTGTCTCACAGAAAACTGGCGTAAAGTAGCGGCTTGCTGTTATTCCCTGGAGGCCCAAATCCCCCATCCCCTTCTCAATCCCTTTATTACCCCTTTCCTTTAAGGTCGGCAACGTGCCCATTATTCTTTTGGTATTGTGGGCGTAAATGGGCGATGGCGATGGCGATCACTTACCATGAGGTGACCTACTTACGCGTTTGCTGGCTCACACTGATTTATTTTAATGGCCTTTGAATGACATTTGCATAATAATATTTTCTTATAACAGAAGTCCGACATTAATGTACCAAAACGTTGAAAATTTTTCAATACCGTAAAAGGGGGTGAATAGGGATGGCAGGGGGAATCGGGACGAAACTTATATTGAGTCTATTACATCAATGGATCGACCCAAACGTTATCTCAACCTTAATTTGTGTCCAAAATGTAGTTCTTATTATTTTTTAGTTAAGGTTTTATAATTGTGTATGTGTAAATAAACTAAACCAGTTTTGTTCTTATTCACCCCTGCATCTCTATTCACCCCAATTTACTGTCATCATCATCAGCCACAAGACGTCCACTGCTGAACATAGGCCTCCCCTAATGCCTTCCAGATCGACCTGTTGGAAGCGGCCTGCATCCATCGGCTTCCTGCAACCCTTGTCAGGTCATCGGTCCATCTTGTAGGTGGACGTCCTCTGTTGCGCTTGCCCGTACGTGGCCTCCATTCGAGAACTCTTCTCCCCATCGGCTATCAGTTCTGCGAGCTATGTGACCTGCCCACTGCCACTTCAACATGCTAATCCGCATTTTACTGTACTTAACATTTATACAAACAGACCATTATTTTGTTGTGATACGTAAATAAACTAAATATTTAAACAAAATATAAAAATATAGTTTCACACTTCATCCATATTTAAATGATCAATCTTTAATATACTTATTTTTATATCACTCTGACCGTCAATTTAAAGTTATCTGGAGAGCCAACACATCAGTTTTCGATTTCAGATCGGACATTCCACTTAAACTTTGAAAATTCCAAACAAGATATCTGAAATAAAATATTCTTATACACAATCCGATATGGTTTGCAGCCGCACAAGTTTTATCTGGCAAAGTTTTTGTTCAAAAACGTTGAGAATTTTCTTCTTTCCAATATGGCCGACATAATTTTAATACTGAATTGTCGTTTCTGACTTTAGCGAAACTGTCTTTAATATTATGGCATTTGGAATTCAGGACGAGCGAAGAAAAACTGCAGAAAATGTTGCAGTAGAAGAAACTTTTGATGACATTTTGAATACAATAAAGTCTGTGTTAAGAATACAAAGGCAATTTTTTTTATTGATGCTCCCTCCCTCGCCACTTGGCTATCACCTCAGAGATGAGTAAAGTTTCCGGAGGCCCAACCTTGCATTTGTGCCCGTTAATTTGTTTTCGATAGTTTTTATTACGTTAATATTGTTTCTAACAAATGATCTAGAATTAATCAATTTCCATTTTAATAAGTACAATCATTTTATCCTTCTATAGGATTTAGCTTCATTTAATAACAGCTATACCATAAGCTGGACATATATAATAATATCAGCCTGTATTACACTGTCCTTCCTCTACGAATGAGAGGGGTTAAACCTTAGTCCACCACGTTGGCATAATGCGGGTTGACAGACTTCACATACCTTTGAAATTCTTAGGGAGATGTCTTAGGTATGTAGGTTTCCTCACGAGTTTTCCTTCACTATTATAGTTTGCCATAACTGACACTGAATACTCACATAACTTAGTCAGAGATGCATGCTCTTGGAGCTAGTTTTAAACATTCGAATTTCCTCTCAGCAGCGATGGCTCAGCGAGAAGTGGTACGGACTGGAGAAAACTTAACAGTAAAACTGATATTTTGGTGGTTTTTATAAGATAGTTGTACCACCCCGGTCATCGCCCATTCATGCTACAAACGTAACTGGTTACAGCGAGGCTCTATAGCTAGCGAGCGAATGACTAAAACTGCGTTGACCATATTACTCATAAAGATTTTATCAAGCCAGAAACAACCTGGTGGTGGTAGGTACCTCGTCTACTAGAGGACATGTGGGTAGGGAGGCTATTTTTTTATCCTGGCACAACAAAGTGTACACTGGGCTTGATTGTAACTATAGGGCAGTCCAAATATAATGGCGACCGTCATCTCAGACATAACATCTCTTGTCAGTCACCAGAATTATGCCGGCCTGACTTTACTGGATATATACTGGCTGAGCCCGGAACGCGACCCGCCGGAACGAACCACTATGTTGGTTTTTTTTACCGTACATACAGTGGTCTCTATCAAGTCGAGCACAAAAATATCAGGTACTATTTCATCAGCAAATGTTATTTAATGTTGTAATTAAGTAGATAAAACAGCTCTTATATTATAGCTAATAGCTATTATATTGGGCCTATAATTTGTTATATGTATGTATGTATAAATAAATAAAGAAAGAAATAAAGCCTTTTTCGAAGCCACCAGTGATTACTAGGTGGTAGGTCCCTCGTATACGAAGGCTGTCTGGATTGGTACCACCGTTTTGTTTATTTCCGCCGCCAAGCAGTTGATGTAAACACTATTGTATTCCGGTTTGAATGACTTTGAAGCCAGTAAAATTACTGAAGACTTTGTCTCGGAGTGACGAGTGCACTGCAGTGCTATGCAGTTCTTTGTTCAAAGTTTGGGGTAGCGCTATTATTGTTTATACTTACAATTTTCTCTTACCATTAGGTGAGCTGCTCGTCATTCAAGTGAATAAAAAAACCTTTCTTCACAATCCCAATACCAGAGCTAATTATTTCTTTATCCTTGAATCAACATTCACTCCACTCTAAGGAGAGTTGTAAACAATCAGCACACTTCAAAGGCGTGTGTAGCGTATAGTGACTAGCGGCAGGCAATGGGCAAGCGTCCCCGAAGGTATCAGCGAGTTATTTTAAAGGGGACGCCATAAAGGAGGACAGCCCGTCCCGCGGGATCTACCGATCCCGATCGGAGAGGGACGCACATTGGGCCAGATTTGGTTGAAAAATATATCATTTTTTTGTTGTTTTTTGTTATATTAGATTAGTGAATTCCAGCGTGATGGAATAATGCCTAGGATAAGAAACTCTAGCATTGTTCGGTTCAAAACTAGTCTACATTAATAATAATTAGGTACCTTTTGGTGTACGCGACTAAGACAGAATACCGCAACGCATAACACGAGTAAAGCGATAGATACGCGTCCGTTTTTTGTTAAATTCTATCGAAACACGTCACTCTTGTCGCAGTCACAAATCTCAAAACGTACCTTTAGGTGCATAGAAAGTATTACAATATAAACATAATTAATTCAAGTTATAGCAGCTTTATTTATCTTGTCTATCGACAACCTTTGTGTGACAGTGGGCGAGTAGCCGGCTGTGAAGCGAGAAGCCGCAGGTTCGATTCCCGCACCGAGACAAATATTTATGTGATCCACAAATATATGTTTGGGGTCAGGGCGTTATCTCCCCAGAAGGGATGACGTCAAACAGGCGACCGGTCATAAAAACTACAAGCCAAGCTTTCTGTAACATGTGTTAAGAAGCATGTTACGCCAAACCCACTGTGAGTGGGATAAGGACAGATGAAAGAAAATAACAGTTATATTTATATTGATAAGCAATAATAGAAGTTATAATTATAAAACCATGAGAACTGCGAGGTAACTAGCAACAAAGCGATCTAGAAGTGAAATACCTAGCAGCAAAAAATACTCGATATTAGAGACTCCATTTCCAATGTGCGATGGTCCGTACAGGAGCCAATACGGCAAACTGCGTCATAAATTGCGAGAAAGGAACGCGGCGAAATGTATGCTTATCACGAACTACCCTTCGCCACTTAAATAGTTCTGTTTTTGTCTAGTGGGATCGCTCGCGCCGGCTCATGGATTGGAATTGGCTTTTTTGGACTTCATTCCAGATAGGCGATGTATGGAAGACAATTTAGTTTTTTTTAAAGAATGTATATTTACTATTATTTAGCAGCGATAGGTCAGTGAAGAGGTAGGCACTGCGAAAAAGAAAGTTGCGTGTTTGAAACCAGCCTTGAGGGCCCTACTTTACTGTAGACAGTTTTGTCTACAGCATAAATGGGCCAGCTCGATTGGATTGTTACCACTGTCTTGCAAAACAACAACATCAGGTTGCAGCTTACTGTTAGGTTTCGTATGGTGAGTGAGATATCCGGAGGCTCAATTCCTTCTCCACTTCCCAATTCCTTAATCATCCTATTCATTTAAGGTCGACATCGCGCCCATGATTCTTCCATGTATTACGAATGTTCATGGGCGGTGGAGACCACTTACCATCAGGTGACCCATTTGCTTATATGCCAGCCTCTGCTATACAAAACATATTTAGCTGATTTTAGATTTTTAAATAATTTTTAACCGTATTTTATAATCTAGAATCTAATTCGTATCCAAGGGTAGTATTTCAAGCCTTTCCGTATGAACAATGTAATACTGCACTAATATAAAGTATCAGGTCGCTTGAGAGTAGAGCCATGTGCTAAGGCATTGAACCGTCTCACAAGAAAATATCTGAGAAAAATGACGTGATAATTTTTTTAATTAATGAATAAGCTTGAATGTGGAAATGAGCAGCTAGCTCGCCTTTTTTTATGGCATAGGCCGGCAAACGAGCAAGTGTGTTATCTGATAAGTGATCTCCACCGCCCATGTACGCCCACAATACTAGAGGAATCATGGGCGCGTTGCTGACCTTAAAGGAAAGGGATAAGTAAGGAATTGGGAAGGGGAGGGGGTTTGGGCCTCCGGATATCTCACTCGCCGTACGAAACTCAGCAGCAAGCTGCTACTTTACGCTAAGTTTTGTTTTGCTAGGATAAAAAAAAAGATTACATACAAAATATATTTCTCTTGAGAGACAGACTAGTCTCGGATATCAGGACATTGCTCAAATTATCGTTTAAATTCGAAAGAATATGAAGATCGCCGAAGCGCATACGTTTACCGTAGGACTGTTCGTCGGTTGCCATTTGTAGCAAATGAAAAGTTATAAAGGAAATCAGATTACTTGAATTTGAAAAGATTTATACTAAACTACTCGACTGCCTCGGTGGCGCAGTTGTAATGCGTACACGTTGCAATTGAGGCCAACGCTGAGGTTTCGGGTTCGATCCCCGGGTCGGGTAAAGTGGTATTGGGTTTTTCTATTACGAAATGCTCAGTATCAGCCCGGAGTCTGGCATTTGTGCCCGGTATGGCGATAGGCTCGCCCCCTATCACATCATGGGACGGAGATACGTTCGGCGAAATGTGGGTGTACTGTTACACCTCTGCCTACCTCTTCGGGGATTACAGGCGTGAGTGCGTATGTATGTATGTTATACTAAACTAACATTCAACATGAAATTAGTGTATAAAAACAAAACACTCTTAGTAATTTGAGTTAAAACACACATTAATTTAATAGCGAGACACCAAATGAAGCAAAAGAAATAAACTCCAAAGATACCTTTCAAAGCGAAACGAAAGACAAAATGAAAAGTCAAACAAAATTTGCCAGAGTTTATTTCATTATTAAATTATTCGTGAAAGCTAAGATAACCCCGTCGTTAACTCGGCGACAAACTTGAGTTTAACTTTGGTTAACCGAGGTGACGATTTGGCACTCCTCTTTGTTCGTGTAAGCAAGTTTTACCTGTAGTGTCGTATTTTGGTATTTTATCATGACAGTAAATACATTTTGGATACTAGGATAGTGTTATTTTAATTCAATTTCAGTTATAGGTAAATCACTAATATCAAAAGTTTTAATCAATTCATTTATTAATTATAAAAAGAGGGGAACTTATATCGATTTATTTATTGTACACATACTAACAAAGTACATTAATAAAAACTAATATTTTGTTATAATATACGTCTAAAATGCACGCAAATAACAATCCACAAAGCATCGTAAAAATTAAACATAAAATCAAATTAATCAAAACAAATTATGAATCAATTAAATTTAGTGCGTAAAATATGTCAACAAATAAAATGTATTACAACAAATGCAAAAAAAACATAAAAAAGTATGATTTTACTGATGTTTAAAATTGGAACCGATTGAACAATAAACTTACTTCAACTTCACTCAGGCGTTAGCATACAAGTAGGTATGTAACGATATAAAAATTCGCTGAGTCTAAATTCCCAACTGTTATCCCACAATACAAAAATCAGTAAATGTTCATCGACCTAACTCAGTTTAAAAATTACGCTAAAATGTGTCGCTGACCGCGAGCGCTGCGCCACTACACACGCAATCACATTCGATTGAAATGCAAATAGCCGCTAAATTGCGATCCATCCGCTGTGTTTCCACCAAATAAAGCTTTAGGGAATTTAAATTTTGATATTTTTATTCTTGTGACCATCGTGTAGTTTTATGTACCTAATAATATTTTCATTTCGCGTATATAATATTTAATATATGACTGCCTCGGTGGCGCAGTTGTAATGCGTACGCGTTACGGCTGAGTCTGACGCTGAGGTCTCGGGTTTGATCGTCGGTTTAGATAAAAGTGATATTGGGTTTTTCTATTACGAAAAGCTCAGTATCAACCCGGAGTCTGGAATTTGTGCCCGGTATGGCGATAGGCTCGCCCCCTATCACATCATGGGACGGATATACGCTTGGTGAAATTTGGGTGTACCTCTGTCTACCTCTTCAGGGATTACAAGTCTGAGTGCGTATGTATATGTGAAAATATAAGCAAACAGAACAGAGGGGCTAGCACGAATAACTTGCGAGAACGTATTCGTATCGAAATATCAAAAAAATGTTAGAACTTTCATACAAATGCTAGCGTTCTCGATTCGAATACTTATTCGTAAGTTGTTCGTGCTCGCCCCACAGTACTTCAGTAAAATTTATTTGAAAGTTTGACAAAGGTTTCAAATACAAGAAAAATCATCCCTATTTGGGTTTTCAGTTAAATATTTAGCTAAGCGTTGAATCGACGTGCACAAGTGATACTGCAGCAATACAATCGGAAAGAATCAGCGGAGCACGGGCGTGAGGCCAAAACATGATTACGTTGGCACGAGATGCGGTTGTTGCTTGCCATTCTCATTTATTTAGTTTCGAACACAACTGTTGTAATCGATAATAAAATTAAGTGCAAAATTTGGTAAATATAATGTAGCAACAAAAGGATTTTTCGGTAATCAGTCTGTTCCAGTTGTGGATAGACAGTAACCAAACTATGCTCTCTAGTTTTGTAATTTCTTTCTTAGTTCTATATAATTATCTAATATCAGTAATAATATAAAATGCCAATTAAGAAGGCTTGATCACATTTTGAGGTAACAACAGGAGTACATCCAAATGCATCATATCATCAATGCATATGCCAGATCGTATCAGGTGTATGATCTCGCAGACGGTCCAAAAAGCGCTGGCTTGGTGTCTTAGAGGAAGATATAGGAGCTAATAATCTGACTACAGAGGATGCTCAAGACCGAAAAAATGGAACCTTTTAAGTAGACCCTGGCGAAAGAACAAACGAAGACGCCAAGCAGAGGAAGAAGAAATAATAGTCTCAAATGTAATTCAGGCTTTACTGTGTAAAAAATCATCAAACATGGTAGGTAACTAGACAGTTTAGTTTTGGTAATGACTATTAAGGTCGAAGTAGCTATAGATAATCCCAATATGCAAAGATGACAACCCAGCAGACAAATGATAGATGAGTGATCTTTGATCGAAATATGGATAACAACATATTCAGTTAAATTGCGAAGATGTACGTCGATAGCAAAATAATAGCAACTCAATTAGAATGCTGATGTTATGCAACCAAGTTAATTCATAGGAAGCAGCAATTTTCAATCTAGCCATTCAGGCTATACGAACCACATTCGTTCATTCTTAGACACTGACACATTGCAAAGAACAACTTTCAGAGACATAGCACTACAAATACAGATGATAAACACAAATATTAAGCCGCAATTATTTCTCTGGTATAAATCTCTACAGATAAATATAATAAGAAAGCGAGAGCGGTTGCCAATGCAATCACAGACTGGCTTCGTTCCCATACTAAAAGGATTGGGCCCACGGCCGGCGCGAGACGTGCTTATTTGGGCTACACTTCTGGCGACCCACTTGATGTTAGCAGTGATATATTATCGAATTTACAGTTTCATTTGCTTAGGCTTTTGTATTTGTTTACTTTGCATTTATAGTTAAAATTACATACATTAGCTCACGTCTGTATTCCCGTAGGTTTAAGCGAAGGTTCAACTATTGGTTCGCATGGCTTATTTCCATTCAATGGTGTAATAAGGGGGAGTTTATCGCCATATCAGCAACAAATTCTAATCTCGGGCAATTACTTATATAGATATATTTTTTCTAATCGAAAACCGCATGCTAAATTTTATTGTAATTGACCGATCTGGAATTTTAACCCCGGAAATTAAGGTACATACGCACTCACGCCTGTAATCCCGGAAGGGGTAGGCAGAGGTGTAACCAATACACCCACATTTCGCCGAGCGTATCTCCGTCCCATGATGTGATAGGGGGCGAGCCCATCGCCATATCGGTCACAAATTCCAGACTCCGGGCTGATACTGAACTCTTCGTAATAGAAAAACCCAATATCACTTTTACCCGGCCCGGGGATCGAACCCGAGACCCCAGCGTCGGCCTTAGTCGTAACGCGTACGCATTACAATTTACAACTGCGCCACCGAGGCAGTCACGAGGAAATTAAGGTTTCATAGCCTAAGTAGGCTGTTTAGACTGATGAGGCAATTTACACTTAAAATAGGTGCTAATGGCTAAGGATTTGGTATGTTGCCCCAGATTGAGCTAGTAAATAAAATAACTATAGATTTTAAGCTTTTTATCAAACACAGTTTTTCATCATCATCATTACATCATATGTAATACATCTGGCTTGCGTACCCAACTAGCGAACACTTTTTTAAATTTATTTTAAACTTTTGTTTGACCTGTGTAGCGACCATGGTGAAAAACCTGCCAGTGGCGTTTCGGTGTCAACCAGTCTATACTCGTATCAAATAATTTCAGGCCGGTATAAGCAGAATTATCGACGACGGTTGGCAGATCAATCGTCGATGGATGCAGTGTGTCTACACAGTCGACATCATATAAAAAAGCGTCAGACGCAGTCAGTGTCTTCTTATCTATCACTACCCTACTATTTTTTTTAGCTTGACCGCTTATGATGCGTTAGTGACACTATCGGTCTCCTATAAAATAATAGTACGTAGTACTAACGTGACGTCACTAGTATCCGTGACGCAACCTTTACCTACCTGTACAATACCTCTAAAGTCCTATTTCAAAACACACACAAAATCAAAAGTTAACAACGACCGAAAAAGTTTTCGCATGTCCAATTTAAAACGACTCCCCGACGCCTTATTACGCAGTGCCGACATAGTAACACCGAAAAATGCCCCTAACGCTTGTCACCGAGGGAAATTTTACACTCTACAACATATTCTCACCTAGGAAGGAGAGGTGGTATTTCATAGAGGGATTCCGGTTGTGCGGTATGGTGTAAGGAAAGAGCGGAGGCGAGAGCAGGTTTTGGAAGCGGTTTTTAGGTGGATTTGAAGCAGATATTTTTTCCAGATGTAATCGGCCAAATTGACTTGTTTCGGCGAGTACGTTACTGGATCAGCTCATTTGCTGGCTATCAGATATATCAAAAAATACAACAATTTACTTTTTTCGCAATATGTGTGAGAATCGTAGACTACTATTTACTAGGTGGTAGATCCCTCGTACGCGAGAGGCCATCTGGGTAGGTATAACCGCTTTGTCTATTCCTGCCAAGCATCGATTAAGCACTGTTGTATTTCGGTTTGAAGGACGCTGAAGGGAGTGAAATTATTAGGTAGTATGAGACTCTCTGCCGTACACTGCTTTATTATACAAGGCTGGTGTGAGTTCTATGTGCTATGTGGTGATGGGCAGGCGTTACAGACTGTGAATGAGAATTATGTTTGAACTTTTAAAAATATTTGTATTTCATCACTTTAAAATAGACACATTTTATAGAATGCCATAATTAATGTATCATAGATTTCCATTTAAATGTAGTTTCTCGTAGGGCATACACTAGAATATAACAGAAAACTGTATTTATGATTCAGCATCTACAATAGGGTAGTTTCCTATATTGAATTTTATACATTATTTTATAAGCAACAGAAAATAATACGCATAAAAAACCTTTTTATTAAAACACAATCAAAATTGGTTCAGAAATGTGCCCGCAGTTATGACTTTAAATGTTGGTATGAGAAAAAGTGGGTGCGTAGTAGGGATATCTCACTATCTCGCTTGCACGCGTGCACCATAATGAACATTTTACACAGTGACGTCAAAGGTTGCGTTGTCTGTCATTTGACAATTACCCCTTCTACAGGATTTGAATGGCTTCTAACTTATTTATTTTTGGTCCTATTTATAAAATTCTTTCTGCAATAGATTTTGAGTAACGTAACTTATTGATTTAAATAATAAAAAATATCTAGTCAACTACCCTATTATAGTTATTCAAATTGAAAGAAAAAAAAGGATATACTCGTAATACATACATACATACATACGCACTCACGCCTGTAATCCCCGAAGGGGTAGGCAGAGGTGTAACCAGTACACCCACATTTCTCCGAGCGTATCTCCATCCGATGATGTGATAGGGGGCGAGCCTATCGCCATATCGGGCACAATTCCAGGCTCCAGGTTGATACTAAGCATTTCATGATAGAAAACCCCAATATCACTTTACCCGACCCGGGGATCGAACCCGAGACCTCAGCGTCAGCCTTAGTAGTAACACGTATGCATTACAACTGCGCCACCGAGGCAGTCAAATATGGAAATAATGTGGCCTCATAAAATACAGTTTTCTGCTTTATTCTCACCTTTGTCATAACATAATCTCTCTTCATGTAAATGAGTCTTTACGATTCCATTACCCCATATTCAAAACGCCATCCCTCCTGTCCTGTATCAGGTCGTACGTTTGTAATCTGTACGTAGATTTAGCACTAAGCACCGCACTAAATAATGGTTGAACATTAATTACAGGTCCCATGGGGGAAAAGCGCGTACCCACCCACCATGGGAACCATTCACTTAGTGAAGATTAGTGGCTGGATTTATTTTCCTACAAATAATTTAATTTATCGCTCTTGTTATTTAGGCTCATGTGACGTTTAATGTTTTTGTGGTACTTTTAATGAGTGTTTTAGGGAGCAATGTTTTATGGCTATTTTAATACATTTTATAAGTTATAAAAACATCGTGAGGATGTTTAACACAAAATCGGCATACATGAAAATTTTCCATAAAAATTTCGAAGGCGTGTGAAGTCTACAAACCCACATTAGGCTAGTGTGATTGACTAACATCTACTCATTAGTAGAGGACGCCTGCGTATACTGGGATATTATAATGCAGCGCTGACATTCTTTCTTCTACCAAATTAAAAAAGATATTGACTTTAAGAAACGTAACTAAATTTGCATTGGGCATTACAGAAATTTTAATCCCCTTTTATCTCGTTATTACTTTGTACTTAGTTCGAAAAATCGAAATTCGGGGACCAACCTCCTGTACCTTTTGAACTGTAGTGTATATTGAAATAAAACTAGTTTATACGGATTTTATCGCGGTTTAATTTATATTTGAGTCCTGGAGGCCAATTCTCGTAATTTTAAATGTTCAAAATATCGTTCCGATCTAGTCTCAGCGTCAAGAAAGTAGCAAATGGCATTCTCTTAAACCAATAATCAACGTCAATGCACCTAGCATTAGCAGTAGCATTATACCGTTTTGGCTTCAGTCAACTTTTATTCTACATTCAATCTTATTACGATCTATGTTCACATTTGACGTTGATTATTGGTTTAAGAGAATGCCATTTGCTACTTTCTTGACGCTGAGACTAGATCGGAATGATATTTTGAACATTTAAAATTACGAGAATTGGCCTTCTGACGTTTCGAAAGCTTTTCAGCCTTCGTAGTCACGGGAGAAACTGTAGTGGATACCCGGCTAAAAAGCAAGCAAAGGCTAGTAACAAATATAGTGAGAATTTTATCACAGATTACATTTGTTACTAATTTTTGCTCACAGCTCCGCCTGCGTGAACGAGCTTTTCCGGAATAAAAAGTAGCCTATGTTCTCACTCAAGTCATGATTTACCTGTGAACCAAATTTCATCCAAAACCGTAACAGCAATTAGGGCATTATAATAGTAGTAAGAAGTAGGATAATGGCGGACATAGTTAAGTACTTACATAAGTGTTAGAGCCACGCTGTAGACAGTTTTGTCTACAACACGAATGGGCCGGCTCGTCCGGATTGTTACCACTGTCTCACAGAAAACTGGCGTAAAGTAGCAGCTTGCTGCTGCGTTTTGTACGATGAGTGAGATTTTCGGAGTCTCAAATCCCTTTCCCAATCCCTTAATTATCCCTTTCCTTTAAGGTCGGCAATGCGCCCATGGTTCTTTTGGTATTGTGGGCGTACATGGGCAGTGGAGATCATTTACCATTAGGTGACTCACTAGCTCGTTTGCCGCCCTATGTAATAAAAAAAACTGACAAATGATAAAGGTTTATACTCAAAGTAAAAATAAGGGTGCTGTTTTATAGAACCCTTAGTGCACGAGTCCGAGTGGCACTTAACAGGTATTTAACATGAGTCAAACCGGTTATGAAAATTGATAATATTTGCGACATAAAATACCAAAATAAATGCGGTGAAAATAGATAATCGCTACCTCCCTTCACGCACACCGAATCTCAACACGTTCACACGAGCGGCGGGCGTTTTATGCTAGATTCTGATACGAAACTCCCCTGAGGCCTCTCGCAAAATAACTTCTAGTGAGGAATTTTTATAAACCATCCGCCCTCGGAGAGTGATGTATCGCACCACTATGTTTAGAAAAGAATGACTTTCAAGATAGGAATATATGGGTTCAGATTTCAAAGCTCGGAACGGTGTGTTGTTATTGTGGAGATCGCCTGATATATAGGGAGATCAAATGGGAACATCTTCGTTCAAAGATGTCTCCTAAATTTGGGGAAAAATGCAACATGCATGTAGTATGTGAGTAAAATAAATACAGCCAACAGTCAGACACATAGTCCTGACCCCACACTGGGTTAACCTGTATCGTGGGTATCACGAACTAAGAAGGACTTACGGCCTCACAACACCCAGACTCGAAACAAATATTTTTGGATCACATAAACATTTTTCTTCGTGTGGGAATCGAACCCACAGCCTCTCGCTTCGCAGCCGGCTACTCGCCCGCTGCGCCTCAGAGGTTGTTAAGTAGATATAGCGTACCATTGCTACATAAACATATTGTACAGACGCGCAGCTCTTCTTTAATATGTAGATATAAGGAAAACATACAAATAAAAAACATGATGAAACGAAGTTACAAAAGAGAAAACTGATAATAATATAAATTAATAATGTTAAGGAAAACATCGAGAAGAAATGAAGTTAAAAGGAAAATAAGAAAATGAAGAAAATATAAAATGAAGTCTTTAGAAATTAAAATATTAATATAATATGAAGATGCTAGATCAAAATAAGAAGAATGAAAGTAGTAAAAAAACAGAATATTATATTATTATCCCAGCCAGCGGAGGCTTATGATATAGCCCGGCCTTTTCTTCCTCTTCATCGTTAGAAAGAAAGAAAGAAAGAAAACCAATTTATTTGTCATAGACAACGACACACTTAACATACGCATGTACAAAACAAATAAAAAAGAAAACTAAATATTACGCAGTTGCATGTCGTGACCATGACGCAAACCGCAACACATTACATGACCCTGTCAGGAATTTTTATTTTGTTTTCATTTCAAGTTACTTTTGGTTAGCGGATGGATAACCTTGGTCACATCTCGACGTATCAATTGCCATTAATACAATATTAATAAGCATTACTATCTGATTCTTTATTACGATGGCTCGAAAGAATAGGGTAGTTGACTAGATTTTTTTTATTATTTAAATCAATAAGTTACGTTACTCAAAATCTATTGCAGAAAGAATTTTATAAATCGGACCAAAAATAAATAAGATAAGCCATTCAAATCCTGTAGAAGGGGTAATTGTCAAATGACAGACGATGCAACCTTTGACGTCACTATGTAAAATGTTCATTATAGTGCACGCGTGCAAGCGAGATAGTGAGATATCCCTACTACGCACCCACTTTTCCTCATACCAACATTTAAAGTCATAACTGCGGGCACATTTCTGAACCAATATTGATTGTGTTTAAAATCGTTTCTTTTGCGTATCATTTTCTGTTGCTTATAAAATAATGTATAAAATTCAATATAGGAAACTACCCTATTGTTTTCTTTTAATAAACTGAATGATGAAACGAGCTGTTTGCATCGATGCCCGTAAATATAAGTAACATTATTTAAAATATTTAATTACAAAATACATAATATTGTATAATTGCATAGCATTGCATTGGGCTTATCAACATAATATGTCTAATCCTCATAATGCCGTTATGCCCAGTTAGTTAATGGATTCGATATCGCTCAAACTGCGGTTGCTGTTGGCAGTAAAAACAGACAAAATACCTACGCAGACGGACTCTTGCTTACGAGTAACCAACTGTAAAGTTACCTATAGTAAAGTAGACTAGCACTTCATTTTCGTACACCTGTCCTTCTCCCACTCGCAGTGGGGTCGGCACAACTGATACTGTCGGTGCTTATTGACACATGTTACAGAAAGATTTGGCTTGTAGTTTTTACGACCGGCAGACTGCCTGACAACTGTCAACCTGGAGAACAGACTAGTAATAAGATCCAAAAAAAAACTAAAAAATCTGTGCAGTTCATACCGTGCATAAGTCCGTACTGCACAAAAATTACAAAGGTTACATTCAAGAGATGTCGAAATAATTTCGCTCTACGGGATTCCTTCGAATGCATTCCGTGAAATGTACCCAGAAAACAGTCCGGAAATGGTATTACTACTCGACGACGAGCCTTTCAACGTTTTTAAAATGTCTACAGTCCACATACCTCTCCGAACTATTTCCTCCATCGCAAATGAACTCTTTCAGACTGTATTAAAGCGGTTTGGGAGTTGCTAAAAGTTGGTAAAGATTGGCCATTCTTGTGGCTTTTGAACTGTTAAATGTTTTTGTTAAATAAGTGGTTTTCGAACCTTGGTAGGACTTTTCCGTTAAGATCTGGCTTTATGATAAGTTGAAAAGTTTAGTTTGTTTATGTAATAAACGCAAATTTCGAAAGGAATTTTACTTTTGTATGTAAATAAAAAAATACTACTTTTAATAATCCAGTTGTGCACGGCATGCTTCTTTCTAAGTAGGTAAACACTTACACAGTCACTATAACCCCGGAAGGGGTAGACAGAAGCGTAACCAGTACACTCACATTTCACCGAGCTTATATCCGTCCCATGATGTGATAGAGAGCAAACCTATCGTCATACCGGGCACAATTCCGGACTCCGGGCTGATACTAAGCATTGTGTGATTGAAAAACCCAATATCACTTTGGCCCGACCCGGGGATTGAACCCGAGACCTCAGCGTCAGCCTGACGTAACGCGTACGCATTAAAACTGCATCACCGAGACAGATTTGATTGATCAACTAAAATCAAATCGTGAGATCCCGCTATTACAGTTCGCAGCCAATGCAATTAGACCAACACCAGGCACAAATGTTTGTTCCAAACATGTGAAATTAGTAGACAAAAGACAGTGCCGTCACGCTGTAGGGACGTGAATCAACAAAGTAAATCCCGGAACACTATCCGATTCACAGATAAGTATCCTACACTGATTACTCTTGCTGATTATATTATCACATTTTTTTTATTTGCTCGAATGACGAGACGAGCAGGTCGCTCCCCTGATGTTAAGCGTCACGCCCATAAACAGAAGCAACGTCACACAGAAATCTGGATTACATATCACTGCATGTCACTAAACTGCGCTCATCATCCAGAGACATAAGATGTTAAGTCTCATTATGCCCAGTAATTTTACTGGCTTCAATGTCCTTCGAACCGAAACACAACAATGCTTACACACTGTTGCTTGGCGGCAGAAATACCTACCATTACGAGGACTGTTCCGAAATAAACTTATTTCAGTTCCCTTAGCAATTCTCTAATTTAAGCATAATTAGCAAACCATACATTCGCAATACATTCGCGGCACAATAAACGTAACCGCCAGTTTAACACTATATTAAAACAATTCGCAAATGAATTGATGCGATTCGACGCGATTGCGATCGCTCCGGGATTGTTATTGTACCGTTTTAATTTTATTACAACGTCTTCAGCGTTCAGATTACTTGGATTAAATTTGTACGATGCTCTTATTATCGTTGTATATTTCTTTTAAGAGGTTTTCGAGATGTATTTTCACGAAGAGTCTGTAGCTATTAATAAAGATTTGTAAAATCCTCTACTCTTATTGGTAAAGGCGAAGGATAGGTTGTTTTTTCCAGATAGTTAATTGACCGCTGATTTAATAGCATTAGTGAAAAGGATAAATAAAAAAAAACTAATATAGTGTAAAATTGCGACTCTCCTCTGTTTTTTTTGTCGGTTAAAATTGGTTGACTACGACTGATAATAATTTATTGTGGTTTTTAAGGTTATTCGTAATTAATTTATTTTTCTCGGTGTCTATTTTTAATATACCTTTCACTTTACTTATTTTTATAATTTTCATCTTCATTTCCTTATAATTTACAACTACATATCCTGTTATAAATAATTTTCCCAGATATACAGGTATTTACATAAAGCAAATATTGATACGAAGTAATGGAAATTTCTGTTGAATGCAAATAATTTGGTTTACACGTGTAAGCGTTCAATGATACATTTATATTTAAATATCTTTGATGTTATGTATTGCCGCTTTATGGGTCTAGTGGCAGCAAACTTAGGCTGAGAAACTAACGAGGTCCTGAGTTCAGATCTTAGGTCGGGAAATCACAATTTGTATGACAAATGTTTGTGTGATCCACAAATATTTGCTTTGGGTCTGGCTGTCGTGGGACTGCAAGTTTGTTATAGTTCCTGATACCCACGACTTAGGTTAATCTAGTGTGGGGTCAGGACTATGTGTGTGACTGTTGTGTTGTATTTTCCAAAAATGTTACCCTCATATTTCATTATTTTTAATAAGCAATAATTGCGCTCTATTTCACATTCGTATTCCCTTCCATAAAAAGTTGCATACAACGTACAACCCCTCTTTTACCCCCTTAAATGTAAATTTAAATAAATAAAAATTATTTAAATAAATAAATAATTTGTCCGGATAGGTATTGCAGATTGAACTTCAAGTAATACAAATGATATATCTATGTTTAGTAAAACTTTTTATTAGGTTCATTTACTTGTTTCTAAAGGCTCATCACCAAGAATGGACCACAAATAAGCCTAGCTGATGAAGATGATGACTAATTTTTATATGCCTGTCTTATAGTTACAAATAACGGTCACGTTTAACTCAGTTACAGCTGGTTCTTGAATTTGAATATCTATTCATGATAAAACTTGTTGACATTTTACTAATAAATTGTTGATATAATTTATGGAGAACTTTGCATACATATAGTTTCTTTCATTCCTATATTTGTATTCCGTTTTGCCTCTGCGATCACTTCGGAATAAATATGAGTGTCCTTTGCTTAGGTTATCGACTGATATTGAAACAATCATAAAGTTTTGTTAAATTGATAAATGACAAATTTACAAGGTGGTAGGTCCCGTGTAAGCACTGTTGTGTTTCGGTGTGAAGGACATTGAAGCCATTGAAATCACTGGGCATTATGAGACTTAACACCTTATGTTTCGGGGTGACGAGTGCAGTCCAGTGTCATGCAGTGCTTTGTTATTTAAAGTTCTGTATGGCGTTGCTTCTATTTATGTGCAGGCGTGGTGCTTACCATCAAGAGAGCGACCTGCTCGTATCGCCATATAAGCTAATAAAAAAAAATGTCTTTATATGCGGTAAAATATAAGGAGCAATTGTATAGATAAGAGTTATATTCAGTTTAATGATAAGTGTGCGAATGCTTTTACAAAGTTGAAAGGAGCTGGTTCCAAAAACCTTAACAACGTCGTCAGCCGAGTAAGCGAGTGCTTAAGCTGCTCCATCCTTAATAAAAAGAGGTTAATAGCCCAGAAATAATTCAGCTATTCTAATTCATCAAATTAAAAATAACCATTATATTAACGAGACTAAACAAAAAAAAGAGAAGTTTGCCGGAAAAAACTCGGCGAACCCAAATTTTTCATAAAAAACAATTTCTCCATGGAACGTAATTCTGAGATGGTTGGCAATTAGTAGGGCTTAGTAATTGCCCGGGTGAAATCCTCGCGGGCTTTGTGATGGCTGCGTTTCGACGTAACAGTCCAAAACTTAAATAAATGAGTTCGAAATAATCTCGTCTGAAGAATTTGGACGATTATCGTTCACGTCCTAAGTGTGATTTCATGACGGACATTACGCTAATCGAATGCGTTCGTGAATTTTTCCTAATTGTTTTTGGGTGCTGGAAGGTTATTTTAAATCTATTTCTATTGTAAAAATATCAACGGAACTGAATTAAGACGTTATATATTTTTCATCACAATATCTGGAGTAGACTAGAGAGTTGGGAGAGTTGCGGCAGCCCCCTAAGCATAAGCATTCTACTTTTTGATATTATGTATCTGATCATTCCTAATTGTTGATATATCTCCGTTTTTATTTCTCGGTTGACAATGGAATAAGTCAGTATTATTACTGAAGATACAAAACCTCGTGAATTTGAGAAGATTAAATAGGTATAGCAATCACTCACTCAAGAAATCACTAGGTATAGCAAACAACGCCTACGTACAAGGTAAGACAGAAATAGTGCCAGCTGCCAACCAGCATGAAGCATCACATAAAGATAGCAAGAGCTGTTTTGTTTAGCGCCATCAATCTAAAGCAGGTTTGCTACCTGGCCGGGCCGCACTGCACCGGGTCGAATTTTAGCCAAACAGCGCTTCACAAATTTCTACGGCAACGGGCACTCCGCCACAGCCGCTTCCAGCATTTGCATCTCATTTGGAATGCAGCCGCTGAATGGAGTTACCGCCTTTGTAATTTGCACTGGATACGGTATTATTAGTGATGCTTGTGTTATAAAGGATTTGAGATAAGGGCGAGAAAAATATTCTTATTTATAATTATATTGCATATTTATTGAATTCATAAAATAATAAAGACACCCAAACGTCACACACATAGTCCTGACTCCACACTAGGTTAACCTATGTCGTGTGTATCAGGAACTAAGAGCTACTTACGGTCCCATAACAACACCTAGTCTCGAAACCGATATTCACAGATCACATAAACACTTGTCTCGGTGCGGGAATCGAACCCACGGCCTTCCGCCCCACAGTCGGCCACTCGCCAGCTGTGCTACGGAGGCTGTCAATGTAGTATATTATTTACATTTTTTTTATCTACTTCAGTTCGAAAGACAACTTCTACCAAAAAAGAACGGACAAGCAATTGTAATATTCTTTTGTAAAATATTACAAAAATTACAATACTTACTCGTACATACAAAAAATGTATATGTATTATCTGTTAAGTTTTCAGTTATTGGTTTTTTTATAGATAAGGCGGGCCAACGAGCAAGTGGGTCACCTGATGGTAAGTGATCTCTACCGCCCATGTACGCCCATACTAAAAGAATTATGGGTGCGTTGCTGATCTTAAAGGAAAGGGATAATTTAGGGATTTGGAAGGGGAGGGGGTTTGGGCCTCCGGATATCTCACTCACCGTACGAAACGCAGCAGCAAGCTGCTACTTTATGCCGGTTTTCTGTGAGGCAGTGGCAACGACCCGGACGAGCCGGCCCATTCGTGCTGTAGACACAAGTGTCAACAGCGTGGCTCTACCACTCTGCTGTTGGTTTAACCATGTCAAGACGCTGTGGTAAAGCTCTGTGTATCTGGTTCAACCGGAGTTCTACTATTGTCGTCTTACAGAAGACTAACGTCAAATACTAGCTTGCTGTTGTATTTCGTTCGGTGATTGATGATGTAGATGTACGTAGGTCCAATGTAAGGACCAGAAAGCCAATTCTCGTAATTTTAAATGTTCAAAATATCATTCCGATCTAGTCTCAGCGTCAAGAAAGTTGCAAATGGCATTCTCTTAAACCAATAATCAACGTCAAATGCATCTAGCATTAGCAGTAGCATTATACCGTTTTGGCTTCAGTCGACTTTTATTCTACATTCAATCTTATTACGATCTATGTTCACATTTGACGTTGATTATTGGTTTAAGAGAATGCCATTTGCAACTTTCTTGACGCTGAGACTAGATCGGAATGATATTTTGAACATTTAAAATTACGACAATTGGCCTTCAGGTTTTTTCAGCACAAACATAATTGGACGTTTATCTCTGTCGACTAAAAATAGTACTTAATAGCCAGAATGTTCCTTTTTGTTGTCAAATTACTTTAAAAGCATTGTCCTTGTTTTCTAAGACCACAGTTGAAAATTAAAACGGGTTCAGAATAGCCAATGAACTGCCTAAATTTTACGGTTGTTCGCCTGAGAGAATTGTAGGGAAATTAGACTGTCTAAGTTTGACAGGCGACCTATATCATTCACACTTAAAGGAAACACTAGATATTATAGTAAACAACTAAAATACGATTAAAGGTATAGAATTTCATGTATTTCTTATTTTATTAATATTATAATCCTAGTTATATTATAAATTAGTTTGCGAAAGTAAATATATTTACTTGCTAATGTCGTTTTCCGGATTAAGAAGCAGTATATTTCCTAAATCAGGTCATGATTTGCTTGTGTGACAAATTTCATCCTAATCGACTCAGCCGTTATGCGAGATTAATTAACGACCATCCAATTTCTCACATTTGTAATATTAGTACGAATTCACCTTCATTTTCATTCACACAGTCGGTTAAAACATACCACATCCATCCAACAAAAGCATCGTTCATCTTATAAATGAAGGTGGAGATTTTGCAAGCAATTTCCGTTTTAGCGACGAATGCAAATACGAATGTGTTATTTATCGCGTGAATTAGGAGGCTCGATGTTAACTAGTGGCGCAAGTACTCGCGCAAGTACTTGAGCAAGTGGTGGGGCAAGTGGCGCAAGTGCCACCGCCGGCGTGATCATTTGCATACGAATTATGGATAGGGCATTGTTAGTTATTACAGAGGAAACGTTTTGTTCCGTTACTGTAAGACTGTGTTGTGTTGTCGGTTTGAATGCTATTTATGATTTGCTTGAGTCATAATAATATAAAGTTTTGGTATGTTTGAGGCTTTGTTAGGAGTTGGTTGTCTTTTGTGTTGTTCAGTTGCGTCATTGGTTTAGTGGCAATATACTCGTCTGAGACATCAGTGATGTCCGGGGTTCAGATCTAGGATAATCATAATTTATGATCGATTTGAAAAATGACACGAGAGTTACCCGGTATTGAAATTGGCACATATCAATAGGCCCACCACCTATCACATCATATGACGTAAATGATCTCGGCGAACAGTGTGTGTACTTGTTGCACCTCTCCTCATCATGCGTGATTGTTTTTATTAAAAACTCAATTAATTTGTGATTGCCCAACCTGGGATTTGAACCCAGTAGTACTGTAGGCCATGTTTCTCGATCTAAATATGTAAACCCTAGACCAATGAGGTGATTATTTATACATCCAAAAATTTAGAAAAATATTTATTTTTTATTTTTTTATTAGCTTTAATAACGAGACAAGCAGGTGGCTCGCCTGATGGTAAGCGCCACGCCTGCTCATAAAGAGAAGCAACGGCACATAGAACGTTAAATAACAAAGCACTTGACTGCACTCGTCACCCCGAGACATAAGGTGTTAAGTCTCATAATACCCAGTAAACTCACTGGCTTCAATGTCCTGTGCTTACGCACTGTTGCTTGGGGCAGAAATAACATAAAAAACTTAAAAAGATTCCCTACATACAATATACATCCTTTAATATAACTAGAAACTTTTACCTCATAACAAATAAAAAAATCTCACAGATTTTCTAACTTTTCACGAATCAAAAAACCTTATGCTTTTCATTAGCTCAGCCACAAACGACATTCTGAAAATACTATTAGCAGATACCCATCTTGCACATCGACATCAGCAGAGGGTTAAAAACCGATCAGCACCCAATAGAGTTTATCGAGAAAATAATTATTTTCGTCCCTAATTCTATAAGCCGAAGACCCCAGCGTCCATATCCGAAAAATCAATGTCAAGCGAAGCGAGGAAGTATGGACAATAAGGTCGACGTTCCACGTGAGGTAATAGCGTGTAGAAAAACGCTCGAGTAAGATATTGTAATAATAATACTAGCCCTGTATTATATACGTCCCACTGCTGGGCACGGGCCTCCTCTGGTGAATGAGAGGGGTTAGGCCTTAGTTCACCATGCTGACCTAATGCGAGTTGGCAGACTTCATATACCTTCGAAATTCTTATGAAGAACTTCTCAGATATGCAGGTTTCCTCACGATGTTTCCTTCACCATTAAAGCAAGTAAAGCAAGTAAAGATAATTAACAATTAATACACACATAACTTAGAAAATTCAGAGGTGTATGCACTTAGGGCTGGTTTCGAACCTGCGACTTTCGTCTCGACAGTCCATACCACTCCCCGCTGAGCTATCACTGCTTTTCTAAGATATAGTGTTGCAAGTATAATAAGAAACAATGCTCTGGCCTTGGAGGATGCCGAAGACTTTAGACATACTAGCACCAGAAAGAAAAGTATACATACTATGTCTTTAAAAGGTCACGCTATCCAGAAGATTAAAAATACAGTACTAAGCGCCTGTATCATTACTTCAGAATAAATGCTACTTACTAAATAAAAAAAGATACATTCAAATAGAAAAGGGCATAATTTGATATAAATTCTGGAAGAAAGATGTTTACTAGGTACGAGTACGTTCGAAAACAGCTGTCTTATACTTTAATTGGGAGCTACTTGAACATTGTGGAAGCCCCTCAGACCACATAAAAGATATCGTGAGCTTACTCCGATGAATATTATAAGTGGCACGTACAGAGTAAAGTAAGGTTGAAAGAAAGCTATATAAAACTTGTAACTAATTTCAGAAAAAAGACAATAAAAGAAACGAGCGTCTCAGACACCACCGAAATTTACTACTCACTGACTTTCACATAGTATTATAATAATGTTGAGTTAAAATTGACTTAAAAATCAGAATCGCAATGCGTTTCCTCTTAACCGTTGAGGACCGTCCAATGTTCTCTCCTAATCCTTCATCAGATCTTAACCAAGTATATATGGTGCCAATTTATAGAAGACAATTCATACAAATCTTAATCTGTCCATGATTGGCGGAGATTAGAGAGGTATTCATGGATTGCGCTATACTTACCATCAGAAGGCCAATTCTCGTAATTTTAAATGTTCAAAATATCATTCCGATCTAATCTCAGCGTCAAGAAAGTTGCAAATGGAATTCTCTTAAACCAATAATCAACGTCCAATGCACCTAGCATTGGCAGTAGCATTATACCGTTTTGGCTTTAGTCAACTTTTATTCTACATTCAATCTCATTACGATTTATGTTCACATTTGACGTTGATTAATGGTTTAAGAGAATGCCATTTGCAACTTTCTTGACGCTGAGACTAGATCGGAATGATATTTTGAACGTTTAAAATTACGAGAATTGGCCTTCTGGTGTAGTGTAGTCACTTTGCCGAGCCAGGATAAAAAAAAATATTACATAATAAATACTTTAATTCCTTTTTGAATTCGATAACTAGTAGAGACGACTCAAAAGCTAGTGCATTCAACAGCAGTTATTTGGCTCAAAACTGAATTTCTTCAGACAATGCAAGACTATGGAATCTAGGTTACTTGGAGTTACGTGGACAAGTGTTAGTTTGCCCAGTTCCGAAGTTAGTTGTTGTTGAAATTGCTACAAAGGTGTTGATCCGATATTCCGAGAACCTATGAAACCCACTTTCGTAGAATATGCAGATTTACTATAATAAGCTTCTTGCTACTTGAGTTTGCACATTAATTCAAAGGGGAAATCCTGATACAGGAATTATTTTTTAATCATTCTAACTGTTCTATTGCAGATCACAAGCGTGTCCTCATTTTGATGGGGGTGGTAGAACTAAGTGGTGACGTATGCCAGTCTGTCTGTGTAGATATTACCACGGCTTTGTGTATATCTGCCGCCAAGCAACAGTTGGGAAGCTGGTTGTTCTATTCCAATTTGTAGGACCCTGGATCCGGTAAAATTACTGGGCGTTATCAAACATAACATTTTAAATTCGGGTTACCGAGTGCAGTTCAATTCCGAGTAGTACTTTGGAATTAAAAGTTCTGGATCGTGTTATGGTCAGTCGTCGTCTTTAAAATATAATACAGCTTATAATGTTATACTGCAGATTTTTAATAGGAAATCTGTGATATTTTATTGAAATTATATCTACTTTCTGTCTGGTTTTATGTCAGGTCCGCCTTCTCGTACCATAGTTTTGACGATATTTGGTATTATATGGGGCGACCCGCCATCTGACGTCCACAATCCACAACGGGAGCCAAGGTTTGCCATTGCTTCGTCCGTTAATCAGCAGAGTGTACCCACGTGCAGATGTTGGTGGACTGTACTTCACCATTTTATTCACAGAGGGAGAGGGCAGACACAGTGGTTCTCCATCGCGTTCTGTCGCTGGCTGCATGCTTCACTTCACTCCAGGTTAGACCAATTCCCTGCGCCTCCGATACAACTGAACGCCGCCAGGTACTTATCGGTCGTCCACACTTACGCCTTCTCTGTGGGTTCCAATCCAGAGCTTGTCTAGGAATGTGGTCACGGTGTCTACGTAAGGTGTGTCCAATCCAGTTACACTTGCGGCGTCGTATCTGCAGTTCTATAGGAACCTCTCGGCACAGTACTTACACTCCATTTAATTATGTTACAAAACAAAATAAATAATGCCCGTAGTAGAAGATTCTGCGTTTTGGGTCGTCCGTGGGATTGTGTCCCTCGTACAATCTAGCGAAGTCATTTGCGGCCAATGTACTCCTCAGTGGTTTCTTCAAAGTGTGACCAAACCATCTTAGGTGATATTCTTGGAGTTTATCTACCTCGTTATGCGTTCTCTTATTTCCTATTTTATATATAAACTACTGCCTCGGTGGCGCAGTTGTAATACGTACGCGTTACGATTGAGGCCAACGGTGAAGTCTCGGGTTCGATCCCCGGGTCGCGTAAAGTTGTATTGGGTTTTTATATTACGAAATGCTCAGTAACAGCCCGGAGTCTGGAAATTGTGCCCGGTATGGCGATAGGCTCGCCCCCTATCACATCGTGGGACGGAGATACGCTCGGCGAAATGTGGGTGTACTGGTTACACCTCTGCCTACCCCTTCGGAGATTACAGGCGTGAGTGCGTATATATAAACTACAAATCTAGTAGTGATTTCTTAGGTTTACGCGAATATTACACATTGAAATAAAACTAGTTTATACGGATTTTATCGCGGTTTAATTTTTATTTTAGTCCCGACGTTTCGAAAGCTTTTCAGCCTTCGTGGTCACGGGAGAGACTGAGGTGTAGGTCGTCTCGAAAAGTTAATGTTACAATGGCTACCTTCATTTAAAATTATACATTTATTTTTAATTATTTAAAAAAGTTAGTTGTCACTAGTCCGATCTACGCAGAAAGAGCTCACGGTATCTTGAGGTCTGGCAGTTGGTCTTTTGGGTTCCGATTTAATTAAATGTATAATTGGATCCCAGGCTTGTGCAAGCTTCCAACCATCTTCTCTATTGAAATTTGGGTGTTTCTTAATTTCAATAGCCTCGCGAATCATCCTAGGTAGGAATCGGTGTTCTTTGGCGAGGATTTGTGGTTTGTCAAATCTAAGGTAATGTTTGGAGCCTTCATCTGAATGTTCAGCAACTGCAGACTCCCGTGACCACGAAGGCTGAAAAGCTTTCGAAACGTCGGGACTAAAATAAAAATTAAACCGCGATAAAATCCGTATAAACTAGTTACAAATCTAGTATTTATTTAATTGGTCCGTTGTCTCTGCCTACCCCTATGGGAAACAGGCGTGAGTCTATGTATGTTGTTTATATGTATGTATATATAAAATACTGTAAGTCATCCCAATAATATGATATTACTCGACCGTCGTCTGTCGTCGGAGCCAATTAAATAAGCGACGTTATTAATTTTGACACAAATTCTTCAATTATAATAGGAAGCTTATCAAAAACCATTTACAAATAATTTAACAAGTTTCATCAAAATCCTCTTATGAAGGCAAATTAATTTCTGTTTACAAAGTAGCGTTCAATTGGCATTGACCGTTAAAAACCCCGACGACAAATAGAAAAACAACTGCACCCTTAAATAGTTGAAAAAATCTTCAAACATAGCTAAAGACCATCTCGATTACACCAGCTTTAAAAAAAAACCGTATGCAAACACGCCCGTATAGAGACAAATATTAGAGACTAGCCTTTGCTCGCGGCTCCGCCCGCGTGAACGGCCTTTTCCGGGATAAAAAGCCTATGTTACTCGGTGATAATGTAGCTTTCTAACGGCAAAAGAATTTTTAAAATCAGTCCAGTAGTTTTTAAGTTTATGCGTTACATACAAAAATACAAATCTTTCCTCTTTATAATATTAGTGTAGAAAGATAAAGGGGTCAAACTTAAAACACCCCTCTTTTTTGTTTGCAGTTCAATAAAACAGTCAATTATATAGCGTTTTAACGTCGTCGTATGGACTGTGGGCCTAATATCCAAGGTAACGTCTTACAGTCCAACGTCCTGAGGGAGTCGCGTTTGACCTAATTAACACAAGTGGCGCGGAAAATTACGAACGGATGGCCGACCAGCCCTGCCTAATTGTCGAAGGGCTGGCGATTGACGCACGCCGACTTAGGAGGGACAACCTTGTCCATGTTTTGGGATTATCTTCAAATCTTGGAAGATTTTGGAGGACTAAAATGTTTAATGGCGTAAATGAAATGGAAGACATAAAGATGAGGCGATGTATCCTTATAATGATGACCACGAGAAAAAAAAACATAATGCACATACAAGTTCATACCTGACTGCATCGATGGCGCAGTTGTAATGCGTACACGTTACTACTGAGACTGGCGCTGAGGTCTGGGGTTCGACCCTCGAGTCGGGTAAAAAGTGATATTAGGTTTTTTATTTCGAAATGCTCAGTATTAGCCCGGAGTCTGGAATTGTGCCCGGTATGGAGAACGGCTCGCCCCCTATCACATCATGGGACGGAGATACGCTAGGCGAAATGTGGGTATACTGGTTACACCTCTGCCCACCCTTTCGGGGATTACAGGCTTGACTGCGTATGTATAATAATAATAAATAAATACACCCAACAGTCACACACATAGTCCTGACCCCACACTAGGTAAGCCTGTATCGTGGGTATCAAGAACTACGAGGGACTTGCGGTCCCACATCACACATTTGTCAAGGTGCGGGAATCGAACCCACGGCCTCACGCTTCGCAACCGGCTACTCGTCCGCTGCGCCACGGGGGCTGTCAAATGTAATGGCTGTCTGTATGTAAGTTCATACCTACTTATTGTTATATCAGAGGCTGGTAAACAACTAAGTGAGTCACCTGATTGTAAGCGATCTCCAATGCTTTTGAACACCTACAATAGTAGAGAATTATGAATACGTTCTCGTTAAAATTTCACTCTTTGTACGAAATCTTGCAGTAAGCTTTCTGTGAGATAGTGGTTATAACTCGGTCGAGCCGCCCAATTTATGCTTTCAATATTCTCCACAACGACGTTCTACCACTTGTGGGAAGTTATCACCAGTATCATAAAATACCATAATCCATCCACAGTACAATCATCAAAAAGATCTAGAACATATAATCTCCTATCACCAGATAATCTGAACCAAATTCCGATTCTAATAGTAGAAACAAAATGTCCCGTAACATTATCTCATAATTATCGAAAAGCAATAGTAATATCTGAAGCAATAACCTAAAATCAATCAACCCTCGCCTTCTCGGAGCCACCGGCCGCGGGGAAAAATTGGAAATCAATCTATTTATATATCGAGGCGTCTCCAAAGTGTCCATTATCATAATGTGATGGGGACCCAATCCTATAATCAGATATCTTGGAGACCTTCTCCCGGTTATGTTTTATATATGCTGCTGTCAATGTACGGGATGGGCAAATGGTTATGTTGCTCGTTTTTGTCTGGAATAGGACGTACTGCTTTTTGTAGGTAGATTTCTAGATTTTCTGGTCGTTTATAATATGCTAGTTTTTACTCGGGGCTCAACCCGTCTTTTTCTGGGATACAAGTATGCTTTGTCTTAATACAGGTCGTGGTCTACCTGTGTACCAAATTTTATCCAAATTAGTTCAGCTATTAGGCGTGGCTATTTAACAAACATCCAAATTTACGATTTCGCAAACATCTAAATTCACAAACATCCAAACTTTCACATTTATAATAGTAGTGGAATCGTAGCATTTATCAGGTAAAGACCACAAAGTTATTTATGAACTGATCAGGATTTTTTACCAATGGCGCCGAATATGATAGTTAAAATTTATTTTTGATAAATCAAAAATGCAAACACTAACATGCACAATATACGACTTATAAATAGATCCAATATTTACGTTAATGAAAGATATAGTATAATTAAATAAAAATATAAAAGTACAGAAATAAAAATTGAAATGAAAAGGGAAATGTAAAAAGATGTAATAAATTAAAAACATTGCAACTGATATTAAAATATAATATAACTAAGCTCGGGAATATCCCACCTCCTCAAAAAAATACACTATTTCCAAGATAAGAAGGAAGCTCTCCAGCAAGATGGACCAACGCGATGACCTGTTTAAACGAACCAATAAGCTATGCGATCTATAAACGTTTATCTGTACTTTGTATAATGTTAAAATAACTTTGCAGTAATTTTGTAAAGGTTTAAGAGTGGTAGAGCCACGCTGTAGACCGTTTTGTCTACAGCATGAATGGGCCGGTTCGTCCGGGTTGATACCACTGTCTCACCGAAAACTGGCGTAAAGTAGCAGCTTGCTCCTGCGTTTCGTACGGTAAGTGAGATATCCGGAGGCCCAAATCCCCTCCCCTTCCCAATGCCTTATTTATCCCTTTTCTTTAAGGTCGGCAACGCGCCCATGATTCTTTTAGTATTGTGGACGTACATGGGCGGTGGAGATCACTTACCATCAGGTGACCCTGGTGTATGATATAAAACAAACGAAAAAGAAAAAAAGGTAACAAAGCATAGCTGAAAACAATATACGAGATATAACTATTACTGTAATGGAACGTCTTTTCAATCAGATTTTCACTTAAATCCTTACCCAGACATTTTATATTTCAACCGATTTGAAACATACCAGCAACGCCCATGTATATTTTTATTACAATAGAATATGGGACACGTTTCGCTTTGGCAAAATGTAAGGAGTATTTTTGCGGTGGAAATTATTCTTATGTCTGAAGCGAGTATCGTAAAGTGCTAGTGGTGTTAGTACAGATAATAGTGTTTAGTTTTGTTGGTTATATTCTTTATAACTTAAATACCTCTGCAATACTGACTCGGCGGCGCAAACGTAACTCAAGCAAAAAAATGGCCCCACCAAAACTCTGTGCCAGGGGGCGGGGCTATAAAAGTCTGTGCATAATAATCTCTAGTTGACACTTGATACGTCTAATTTTGCGCGGTGCAGAGCGTTGGATCTCGATCTAGAAATTTAATATTTAGACATTAACTTTTATGAAATAATGTTGATTTTGAACGTTCATTAACTTTTGTTGCGTGTATGAGTGTTACGTGTGATTTAACCTTTGCATGTGTAAGTAAGTGGAACCGTATTTTTTGGCAGATTCATATTTGAGTTATTGTTCTAGTTATCTTATTTCGATGGCTAGAACCGTCATATTCACTAAACTCTTTTAAAAAAGAAAATGCTTATTTATGTAATATGAATGCAGTCGGATTTCGCACTATGCAGGATGAATACTTATATCGTTCACTATACGTTGCTCAAATTTGACCACACCATTCTATAACACGTTGTATAGTTGAAAATATTATTGTGATACTATTGGGACTGCCTCGGTGGCGCAGTTGTAATGCGTACGCGTTACGATTGAGGCCAACTCTCAGGTCTCGGGTTCGATCCCCGGGTCGGGTAAAGTGGTATTGGGTTTTTCTATTACGAAATGCTCAGTATCAGCCCGGAGTCTAGAGTTGTGCCCGGTATGGCGATAGGCTCGACTCCTATCACATAAGGGACGGATATACGCTCGGCGAAATGTGGGTGTACTGGTTACACCTCTGCCTACCCGTTAACGTTAACATGTTATAGTTGAAAATAATATTGTAATGACGTGGCTAAACGTTTCGTTATATGAAATTAATCAGCGTGGCACGTTTACATCATTAACCCTCTACACTTCCAAACGATCCGAAGGTGTTTATTAATTTGCCCATATTGGCACAAGTATAAAGTTTACGTTAATATTTGTCTTGGCACAAAGGGTCGGCCTTTAATCAACTTGATGCCGGGCAAACTTGCATGATTGTTGCCCTTTGCCCGGCGACTTGGAGCGACACTGAATACATTTTCATACTATTAGGTAATGAAGTTTCATTCTACAATGATTCGTTTGGATTTATTGGCTTCTTAAGTAAATTAATAAGGTTTTTATGGCATAAGGCGAAAACTGAGTAACTGGGGCACCCAATGGTAAGTGGTTCCATCGCTCGTGAACACTCACAATACCAAGAGGCCAATTCTCGTACTATTAAATGTTCAATATATCATTCCGATCTAGTCTCAGCGTCAAGAAAGTTGCAAATGGCATTCTCTTAAGCCAATAATCAACGTCAAATGTGAACATAGATCGTAATACGATTGAATGTAGAATAAAAGTTGACTGAAGCCACAACGGTATAATGCTACTGCTAATGCTAGGGTGCATTTGACGTTGATTATTGGTTTAAGAGAATGCCATTTGCAACTTTCTTGACGCTGAAACTAGATCGGAATGATATTTTGAACATTTAATAGTACGAGAATTGGCCTCCAGAGTAATCATGAGTACGTTGCCGACCTTAAAGGAAATGAATGGGGGGAAGACGAGGAGAGATTTGGGTCTCCGGAAATCTCACTCACTGTTAAAACGCAGCAGGAAGCTTCGTGACAGTCTTCTATGAGACACTAGTAATAAGCCGGCCGAGCCAACCCATTCATGCTGTAAACAAAAGAGTCTATAGTGTGGCACTACCACTTATAAAATTAAGTTTAGATTAATAATATGAGTGTGAAATAAGTGGATCACACAAACATTTGTCTCGGTGCGGGAATCGAACCTATCTCGCGCTTCACAGCCGGCTACTCACCCACTGCGCCACGAAGGTTGTCCACCCTGAAGCTAAAATGTCGATCCACCTGCTGGTCACTGCCGCTCATGGACTTCGGCAGTGTATGTTTGTGTATAGACAGACATATATACACACATACACAGATAAATAACTTTATTATTACATACGCACTCACGGCTGTAATCCCCGAAGGGGTAGGCAGAGGTGTAAATAGTAGGTACACCCACATTTCGCCGAGCGTATCTCCGTCCCACGATGTGATAGGGGGCGAGCCTACGCCATACCGGGCACAAATTCCAGACTCCGGGCTGATACTGAGCATTTCGTAATAGAAAAACCTAACAGCACTTTTCCCGACCCGGGGATCGAACCCGAGACCTCAGCGTTAGCTTAATCGTAACGCGTACGCATTACAACTGCGCCACCGTAACAACTTTATTATTATTATTATAAATACACTCACACACATACACCCCAAAGCCAGACAGGGCTCAGAATTATAACAGTCCACTTCTTGTCAGGAGTTAATAACTTACAGTCTACAAGTATTCAAAGTAGGTTCAATATCAAGCAAGAAGTGATTATCAATACAACTTTAATTATCGTAAGGCGTTTGTCTTCGTCCCATTCAGTCGTCTATATAAAGATGGCTTCATTTCTTCTTGTTTTTATTCTGCACAGCTGCAGATCGCGAGATTACATTGCAATTGGAAATAAATAAAAATGCGACAATGGACGCTCGCCTGCGACTGTGATTTGGCATTCCGCAAGTGTTTTAAGTAAAACGGTCGGTTATCGCGTATTGGTTTTTAAACTGCTAGTTAAGTTTCGCTCATGACTACTGTATGTTCACGTTGTATAGAACATAATATGAATACATACATACGCACTCACTCCTGTAATCCCCGAAGGGGTAAGCAGAGGTGTAACCAGTACACCCACATTTCGTCGAGCGTATGAATGGACCAGTATTAAATAGCTCACTTACTTTGTTTTGTCTTGTAAGGTCAAATAAAATTTTACGTTAGCGAAAGTAGCTAGCGTCGGTGTCATAACCCCTGAGTAGATGCTAATTCTTCTTCTTCCACTTGTTCTTATCCCACTCGCAGTGGGGTCGGCGCAACATGATTTTTAAATACATGTTACTGAAAGATTTGGCTTATAGTTTTTACGACCGGCCGCCTGTCTGACGTCAACCCCTCAGGAGAAAACACCCAGACCCGAAACAAATATTTGTGGATTACACAAACATTTGTCCCGTTGCGGGAGTCGAACCCACGGCCTTTCGCTTCACAGCCGTCTACTCGCCAACTGCGCCACGGTGGCTGTCAAATGCTAATTACCGAATAAAATATGACACGTTCAAACAAGAGTCACCTTAAAATAAACTTACAGAACGCCCCTCGTGCATGCATCCACACGGAGGGCAATTAGGTACCTGAAATATTGAAGATAGGAAGTTTTACTTAAAGGAGACATAATATAAGTACATCATATCATATTCAAAGATTTTAAAAACACTCGGACTCCCTGCCTGGTTTGTAATGCGTACGCGGTACGACTGTTATGATGAGGTCATGGTTTCGATCCCCGGGTCAGATAAGGTGATATTGGGGTTTTCTAGCAAATGCTTACTATTCCGGCTAACTACTAACCCGGCGTCTGGAATTGTGCCCGATATAGCGATAGGCTTACATTATGGGACGGAAATAAGCTCGAAGAAATGTAGGTGCACTAGTTACGCCTCTGCCTACCCCTTCGGGGAGTACAGGCGTGAGTGCGTATGTATTTTAAAAACACCTCTCTGAGCCGGGTCTCGAAACGGTCAAATTAGGAATAAAACAATTTTGTATTTTTATGTTACCTATTGAAAGGAATCTATAAGAATTAATTCCTTTTACACAACATAGCATCTAAAGTTACAGGAACATTATGAACATTTTCAATTTAATTATTATAAGAAGATAAAAAACTAATCAAGATTATTTTAAAGATATCGAGGAAGTCGCTCGTAATGGTAAGCATGCGTGCCTTAAATAGTGGCAACACTCAGAGCTTTGAAGTACTGCAAAGGCGTCGCAGGCTGCAGCGAAAGCCTCTAAAATAAATTGGTATCAATAAGTGCGGCAATTAAAATCAATTCAGTTTATTTATTTATAATATATTGCAATATTAAAAAAGTATTGCCTATAGCTACAGAACCAGCAATTTTTGGCACAATTCTCCTAGCTACTCGACAGCAGCGTCTCTAATGACAACTGTCAATGACTTAATGTTTGTCTGCAGAAATACGGCGATTGTCGTATTATACGGCATCTATATTACAATGAAGACTTTTGGATGCATTGATTCTTCTATTCAGATCTGCTAGTTAAATGGAGTTGTAAAAGAATTTTGATTAAAACCAACTGCTAGTATTTTTAAGCTGACTTTAAAAAAGGCGGAGGGGTTAAACAAGGTTAAGGGTTAAACTAAACAATTGCAACTGTAAAGTTAAAACACCACTACAACTAAAACTGAACGAACGTTACTGTTTCATGTAAGATATTATTGACTTTTGCGACATTTCCTGCCAGGATCCGGCGGTGTCCTATCTCAGTTCTCCTCTCTCTCCTCTCGTACCTCAAAAGTTACCTATACAATTGCATACAAAGCGTACGTGTCGCTTTCGTTGTATGTCGCGGTCACCGGTCTCACTCATGAAACTTAACGAGCCAAATAAAAATAAGGGTAATCGGAATGAAAGTAAAATGTTTGTGTAAATTACCTGCAACTTCTATTAAATAATACTCTAGTTAGAAGTGAAATACACTTTGAATTTTTACGAGGTCAATATGCCAATCAAGCAGTGGAGTACATGAAAGTATTGCAGCATTAGCCAGTCACTCAGTCATTGTAGCCGTCCCTACTTACTGAGCAATTCATGCAGGGGTAATTGCTTTACAGCCACTGCGATGTGGAAATACTTTGATATGGTTGATTAAAACGTTGATTGCTGGATAAAAATGTGTACAGCTTTTCTATTATTCGTTTATTCGAATAGATGTATGTTTTCCTGTCTTGGTGGCACAGTTGTAATTCGCACGTGTTACGACTGCTGTGCTGAGGTCTCGGGTTTGATCCTCGGGGCTGGTAAAAGTTGTACTTATTGGGTTTTTCTATAACGAAATGTTTAGTATCAGCCCAGAGTCTGGAATTGTACCCGGTATGGCAACAGTCTCGTTCCCTGTCACATCACGGGACGTAAATAAGCGCGGCGAAATGTGGGTGTACTAGTTACACCTCTGCCTACCCCTTTGGGTACATGCGTCAGCGAGTGCATGTTGTTTTGCTGACGTATATCAGACAATAATTAAATAAATACGCATAATATCACACACATAGTCCTGACCCCACACTAGCCCAATCTGTATCGTGAGTAATAGGAAATAGGAATTATGAGAAACTTGCGGTCCCAAAATAGCACGAATGACCCGGCTCGTCCGTGTCGTTACCACTGTCTCACAGAAAACCAGCGTAAAGTAGCAGCTTGCTGTTGCAGATAGATTACTATCAGGCTATTTGCTTGCTTTTTAATACATGTTACAGAAATATTTGGTTTGTAGTTTTTACGGCCGGCCGTAAAAACTAGACCATGACCTGGATTAGGACATAGGCTACTTTGTATCCTTAAAATGGCCATTCACGCGGGCGGAGCTGAAAGCAAACGCAGGTATACAATAATTGGTATATTTAATTATTTAAATAACACATCCATTGTACTACGATTAACAGTTAATGTAACTGGAACCGTTTAGTGCACGCTCTTTAGTTAATTCCCTAAGGACCCTGCTGCGGAATAATTTACTGCTTTCCAATTAATTACCTTTTAATATTAAGGAGATGAATGTTTCTTGAACAATAGTTTTGATATCCTAACTAAAATTATAAATGCGAAAGTGAGTTTGTTACGCTTTCACGCATAAATCGCTGAATCGATATTGTTGATTATTTGTTAAGAGATAAACCTGGAGACGGTTATAGGCTATTTTTTTTAATGTTATCTTCATTACTGAAGGTCGTGCCGTCCCGAAAAGCTTGAATGGAGCTGTTGACCAGCTGTTTCCATACCACTCTGTCTTCGGCCCGTCTCAGGGCAGTGGTAATAGAAAGTCCTGTTATGGCCCTGATCCGATCAGAACAGCGGGTAGGTGACCGTCCGCGTGGTCTTCTACCATCTACTTTCCCTATTACAACCAGCTTCTCAAGATTATCTGGTCATCTTCGGGCAATATGACAAAAATAACTCAATACTCGTTGGTAGCACACAGTGGAGAGCCTAGTTTCAATATTTTAGTTGTTCAATAAGTAGTAGCCCGGTTTTAAGGTACTTTATATTCCGGAAAAGGCTGTTCACGCGGGCGGACCCACGAGCAAAAGCTAGTATTGGTAATAAGGAGCCGTTTGTGTAGTACCATGTGTGTTGGGAAATATATACCATCTAACTGCAGTTGGTCAACGTGGTGGTCGATTGGTTCAGTAACTTACATAAATCGTTTTACAGACTACTCTACTCGAATCTTAGCTTACTTTATTAGTGATAGACTGCCTCGGTGGCGCATTTGTAATGTGTACGCGGTACAACTGCTGTGCTGAGGTCTCGGGTTCGATCCCCTGGTCGGGTAAAAGTGATATTAGGTTTTTCTATCACGAAATTATTAAGCTTAGCTAGTGAAACGGTGAGATAATGACACAAATATTTCTGTCGGGTCAGGGTGTTGTGGAACCGCAAGTCCCTGTAAGTTGCCAATACCCACGATACAGGAATATTCCTGGCCCCACACTAGGGTAACCTGTATCGTGTGACTGTTATTGTGATTATTATTTTTATAACCTTCCCTGTGACCTTCATTTATATAAGATTATATTCAATGTGATTCTAAATTTGGAAGAGTTATTGCGTAACATATTATACATTAGGTCAGTTAAACTGGGGAACTAAGAACCTCCTCCTTTTTAAAAGTCGGTTAAAATAGATCACATTATCATCTACGTACTTACATGCACAACGTTTTCAATTTGTCTTGATGCTGCACGCTTTTTGAAGTCTAAATATGGAACAAAAGAATATACATGATATGGAACACTTAATTATCAATATCACAGCACTTTTAATTAATTAAGCTATAATTAGCTAATGCAACTGTATCAAACGGTTAAAAACCATTTACTGCCCATCGTTTTTTTTTATTTCAGCTAGTCTATATGATCGAGCTAATGTAACGGTTCTAACGACATCACCACGTGTAAATGATAGATTAAAGAAACAGACACACCATTATATATTAACCCCAAAAACATTACACTCCTTTTTCGGGCAATCGTGTAAAACGCGAAAACCATAAATAAAATCTCAGACACCGACATACGATTTAAAAAACAGACTGGTTTTTATAAATAATCACCACTGGCAAAGGAAGCGAGACGTTCTGCCAACTCTTAACTGTTACGCGTTTTATATTCAAACTTTTATTAAGATTTTTCAATAATGCATTATATTGTGTTTTCAACGATAAAGTTATTTGAATATGTTGAAGTATTTTTAGTTTTAAAATTCTTATTGGTGAAATAATAAAGAGAATTAACCCCTTGCAGGCTGAATGGCCTTTACGTTTTTATGTTTTAAAGTGTTAAGACATACTCTTGGACTACTTGAGCTTGACGACTTCATCAAGGAAATCGTATAAGGTCGATCAATATCTATTCAGCAATAAATATCTAAGATGGGCGTAAAGGACAAGTATCCAGAGCGGTAAAATCATTTGTAAAAATAAAACCCGCCTTTGACTTGGTCACGTGACTCCGTACGAAAAAAAAACTTTAATAATGTAAAGAATTACACGTAAGACTAGGCAGTATAGTCGAAAGACTATAGCCTGTCCTTAGGATGACTAAATAAAAAAAAGCACGTGACTCCGGCGCATAATAATATACTTTCTGAACCTTTGCGCGTCCGGGCAGTTCCGACGAGATTAACTTAGTGGTTATATTCTTTTTGCGACGAGAAAACTGTTCTTGTATATGTAGGTATGTGTATATTCCGCTGCTAAGGTGTCCCTGATGGAGGCCCCGTCATACTGTGGGTTCTCGTGAAAAACCTAATCGCTCAACAAAAAAATACTAATGGTGGGTAATCCTGATACTTGAACGCTCGCTTTGCTTGCAAACAGTTAGTGCAGTGATTTTAGCGCACGTGTGGTAATTAAGGCAACCTCGCTGTCGCGTCATCTCGCGTATGCTTGCGGAACGCTTGAACATTACGGACATTTTGATGTTTACGTGAATATTACACATTGAAATAAAACTAATTTACACGGATTTTATTTCGTTTTAATTTTATTTTAGTCCCAACGTTTCGAAAGCTTTTCAGCTTTCATGGCCACGGGGGAGACTGAGGTCGTCTCGAAAAGTTAATGTTACATTGCCTACCAACGTCAGGACTAAAATGGAACTAAAGCGCGATAAAATCCATATAATTTGGGTTTATTTCATTTACGGACGTTGCTTGTGCTTTGCTATTTCATTTCCACCTGACGCTGCATGGTAATGCTGCACTGCTCAACCCTTGTCCAGAATCCGGAGGAGATCAGGTTAGTTAGAGTTTTCCTGTCACATCAAATCCTAAGGAATTCTGATTGGTTCACACCAAATTTTCTATAAGTCCGGCGGAGCTGAGGGGGTTTTTGATTCTCATAAATTATTAGGGGTTACACTTTACTTGAAAATTGTGAAATAGATCCTAGGGTTGTGAAAAAGTTAATAAAAAAAATGGAATTAAGTTATAAGTGAAGTTATACCTGATAAAGAATATTCGTTTATACACGGCGCTTCGATATAAGCATTGAAGCCAGTGAAATTAATGGAAATTATGCGACTTAACATCTCGTATCGAGGGATAACAAAGCAGTCGAATGATTGTCAAGAATTATTATTTTTAACCAATTAATCATAATGCCATAACACAATAAGCACCAACTAATTTAAAAAGTGTGTAATGCCAATGGGCACTTTGGCCGCGGGAAATTCGTCACTTCCGGTCCAAGACCCGGGGCTTTTCATGTGAAAGGCCTGGAGATACTAATTTCCGGTTCACGAAAAGCCCACTGGAGCCTTTTTGTTACTTCGTTAGATTTTTTTTATACTCAGTTGATAAGATAAAAAGCACTTTGCGAGAATGATTTTTAGCGAGGGCGAAACGTGTGAAAATTTTTATGAATAAAATCATATTATTATGTAGGCAGACGTTTATGGAATATTTCGCTCATTTTAAAACATTAGTGCATTATATTATTAAATAAGGCTTCTCAATCTTAAACGTCTTGTATCGAGGTACGCGACCGATACAGGGCGACCGCGACATGTGTCTCGAGTCAAGTGATAGCAACATGTCCGATGTGTATGAAATTGTATGGAAATGGTAGCGCGTCGCATACCTCAAAACGTACCTATACAATTCCATACAAAGCAGACGTGTCGTGTCGTCTTGTCTATCGCGGTCTCATGTCTCGGTCTCGTACCTCAAAACGGATCTTTAAGACTAAGAAACTGTCTTAGGAACACTATTACTAATCGGCTATGTAATAAACAATACAAGACAGCTCCGTGGCGCAGCGGGCGAGTAGTCGGCTGCGAAGCGAGAGGCCGTGGGTTCGATTCCCACACCGAGACAAATGTTTGTGTGAACCACAAATATTGGTCTCGGGTCTGGGTGTTGTGGGACCGCAAGTCCCTCGTAGTTCCTGATACCCACGACACAGGTCTACCTAGTGTGGGATCAGGACTATGTGTGTGACTGTTGGGTGTATTATTATTATATTATACAATACTGAAAAATAATATATATTTTTTATAGCAATAGCCGGCAAACGAGCAAGTGGGTCACCTAATGGTAAGCGATCTCCACCGCCCACAATACCAAAAGAATAATGGGTGCAGCAGCAGGTTGCTACTTTAGGTTAGTTTTCTGGGAGACAGTGGTAATGACCCGGATGAGCTGGCCCATTCATGCTGTAGACAAAATTTCTATAGCGTTGCTCTACCACTCAAAATGAGAAATAATTATAATTAAACCATTTCCACCGAGTCATAAATTCTCAATTGATCTTGTTCAATAAGAATGGTACAATAGCGGCATAGAATATTTAACCGAAGTAACGGCTACCCCCATTTGTAATTTTTATGTTTTAACATGTAAGACGTTATTACTACGTGTTTAAATAATAATACCAGCACTGTATTATACATGTCCCACTGCTGGGTACGGGCCTCTTCTACTGTATTGTTAGGCCTTAGTCCACCACGCTAGCCTAATGCGGGTTGGCAGACTTCACATACCATCGAAATTCCTATGGGGAAATTCTCAGGTATGCAGGTTTCCTCACGGAGTTTTCTTCACCGTTAAAGCAAGCGATAAGTTATAATGAATACACACGTAACTCAGTAAAGTCAGAGGTGCATGCTTTTCGGGTTGGTTTCGAACCTGCGACTTTCGTCTGTGCATTCCGTACCACTCCCCACTGAGCTGTGAGAGTGTTTAGATAGATATATATAAAAACAATACGCAATAAACACAAAGCACTAATCACAAACACGTGAAAGCGAAGGAAAGGCACTTTTCATGCGGGACGCGCTCGAACGGAAATTAGAGCCTGGAGGCTCCGTCGGCAATGGATTTCCGTCGGACGGAGTGGCCTAGCTTTTATTTAAGTTTTATTGTGTCCTCTCGGGGGTTGCAGCTATTCCGACCTGTTCCTCACACTGCGTTTTGACTTTGAGCCTTTTATTTACCTGCTGTCTATTGGACATTGTCCAATTATCAATTATTCTCACTTTCGTTTTTTGCTACAATATGTTTAAAATTATTTACAAGGTGGTAGGTCCCTCGTATGCGAGAGGCCGTCTGGGTTGATACCACCACTTTGTCTATTTCTGCCGCCAAGCAGCAGTGTGGAAGCACTATTATGTATTCCGTTTTCCTTTAATTTAATATTTATTCCATTTTCTTTTTTAATATTTGTCACACTTGTATGTTAATATGAGGCTGATCTTAGAGCACTAATTAGTTTATGTAGTATTTCAACAATGTAACCTACGTATCACAAGTAAATGAATGATTTAGAAAAAAAAAACTGTCTTGCGATATCGCCACTTGCCAGGGTTTGCCTTTCTACTTAGACGTTTCCACTTTTCCCGTTCTAGGGCATCATCCCTAGTGAGATTATTGGATCTCATAGTTAGAGAGTTAGAGGCACATGCCTCTAACACCTTAAGACATTATTTTTGGGACATCCACGGTAGCGTATACTTAGTTCCATCTAGCACATCTACAAGGTGGTAGGTCAATCGTTTGCGAGAGGCCGGCTGGGTTGGTACCACCGCTCTGTCTATTTCTGCCGCCAAGCAACAGTGTGTAAGCACTGTTGTGTTCCGGTTTGAAGGACATTGAAGCCAGTGAAATTACTGGGCATTATGAGACCTAACACCTCATGTCTCGGGGTGACGAGCGCAGTCCAGTGTCATACAGTGCTTTGTTATTTAAAGTTCTGTGTGGCGTTGCTTCTGTTTATGAGCAGGCGTGGCGCTTACCATCACGCGAGCGACCTGCTCGTCTCGTCATTCAAACTAATAAAAAAAAAAACATACATTTTTGATCGTCGTAATCCTGCGCTTTCCTCAAAACGTTATTAAACTATATTAAGCGATAATCCTGGATTTTAAATCCCACGTCGCGGATATCAACGCTGTCGCGGATGTACTCGTACGTGGGTGTATTGAGTTTATTGGTGTCTACTGAACATTATTATTTGTAATTAAAGAGGTTATTAATAGGTATTTCGTATACGAGAATCCATCTCGACTCATTATTTTGTCTATTCCTGGCGTCATACAACGATGCGTTTCAGTTTGAAGAACATTGAAGCCAGTGAGAATACTGAGCGTTACGCAATTTTTTTATGTAATAGGCTGGTAAACGAGCAAGAGGATCTCCTGATGGTAAGTGATCTCCACCACCCATGTTCGCCCACAATACGAAAAGGATCATGGGCGCGTTGCCAACCTTAAAGGAAAGGTATAATTAAGGGATTGGGAAGAGGAGGGGGATTTGGATCGGATGTCTCAATCACCGTACGAAACACAGCAGAAAGCTGCTACTTTACGCCGGTTTTCGGTGCGATAGTGGTAACGACCCGGACGAGCCGGCCCATTCATGCTGTAGACAAAACTGTCTACAACGTGGCTCTAACAACTCACAAATTACTGGTGGTTACGAAATGACTGGGAATTTTATATCCCAGGTCGACGAGCATATTACAACACCATACAGTACTTTGTAATTCGTAGTTCTGGATTAGTTCTAATATTTATATGGTATGGATCTTACTCAGTAACTTGCTCGTCTCGTCATTCGGTGCCCGGTGGTATAAAAATTAATTCAACAGATATCATTAGTTCAAAGTAATCTCTTGCATTAAAAAACCCTTTGTGTATTTACATTATGGTTGGTTTTAAAAATAGTAACTACACCAACATAAGCACGTAGTCTTTGTTGAATCCGAGAATCCGAAGCGAATTATGAAGTCTACTCACGTTCGGTAAAAATGAGCATGAATTTATTTGTGTTCATCCCGGGCATTACGGACCGCTAGAGAAATCCTCATTGTCCTGGCAATGTTGCCGCTAACTGTTTTATTATGTTTGGGGTATAATATCAGCTCTGGGTATATGTTACACTGTCCTACTGCTAGGCACGCACCCCATTTACTGATGAGAGTGGGTAAGGCTAGGGTAATGCCTGTTAAAAGACTTCACATATATATTCAAACGCACTCACTCCTGTAATTCCCGAAGGGGTACGCAGAGCTGTAATCAGTACACCCACATTTCGCCGAGCGTGTCTCAGTCCCATGATGTGGGGTTAGCCTATCGCCATCCCGGGCACTATTCCAGACTCCAAGATGATATTGAGCAATTCGTAAGAGAAAAACTCAATATCAGTTTTACCCGATCCGGGGATCGAACCGGACACCTCAGCGTCAGCCTGAGTCGTATCGCGTACGCATTACAACTGCGCTACCGAGACAGTCACTTATTCATAGACTTCACATATTTTCAAAATTCTCTAGGAACTCTAAGGTATTTAGATATCTGTGCATCCTGTTTTTAGTGAATGGTTTGACAAGCACCACGGTGCGTCGACCGTGGTGAGTCTAGTCCAGATCAGCCACAATTCAGCGGTCATCCAGGTAAAGGCAACTGGGTCGGAAGGCTGGTGAGTTTGGCATAACCATCCAATCTCGCCGAGGCGCCACTGAGGCAATTAATTTTTGTAATTCTTCAAAAAGTTGCTCTAATAACTGATTTAGTTAATGTGATGTAATGTTAGATGTAATTTCGTGCCTTTTATACTTACATACAAATGTCAAAGTAAGGATACAAATACTACTTATGTATGAAATACTAACATACACCTCTGACTTTTCTAAGTTATGTGTGTATTAATTGTTAATTATCACTTGTTTAACGGTGAAGGAAACATCGTGAGGAAACCTGCTTAACTGAGAAGTTCTTCATAAAAGTTTCGAAGGTATGTGAAGTCTGCCAACCTGCATTAGGCCAGCGTGGTGGACTAAGGCCTTCATTAGAGGAGGCCCGTGCCCAGCAGTGGGACGTATATAATACAGGGCTAGTATTATTATTATTACTAACATACTGTGATACTGATTTAAAAAAAAACTAAAGATTTAATCCCGGAATTTTGAATCACATAGTATTAATTTTATTATGTTTGATATGTGACTTTGAACTCTCATTATTATCATCTGTTTGCTTCAAAAAACATTTTATATTTTAACCATCATAAATTGACTGAAAAATGTATAAAGTTTTCCTTCGAAGATTGTGAAGTCACCATCGCCTCTGTACTCTCGTGTTACCATAGCAATACGAACTCATATTATTCATAAGCTCCCTGCTATTTGAATAACTCGCGACGATTTTCACTTTATTGGCTCTTCAAAAATGTGTTTATATCTGCTATATATCACGGGACATCTTTCATGGGCTGTTTATCAGATTTATTTATAACAACCCTTATAGTTGATAATGTGACGTTATTTTAGTCACTTTATTGTTTTATTTGACAGCCTCCGTGACGCAGTGGGCGAGTAGTCGGTTGCGAAGCGTGAGGCCGTGGGTTCGATTCCCGCACCTAGACAAATGTTTGTCTGATCCACAAATATTTCTTTCGGGTCTAGGTGTGGTGCGACCGCAAGTCCTTCGTAGTTCCTGATACCCACGATACAGGTTTATCTACTGTGGGGTTAGGACTATGTGTGTGACTGTTGGGTGTATTTATTTTTTATTTATTTGTAATAAATGGCGCAACAAATAAACATAATGGTAAAGACTGTCATCATTTCTACAATGTTGAACGTTTTAAAATACCATTGTTCTCTGTACTGTTGTACCCAACTACAGTTTTTAACCGACTTTTTTAACTCTGACTTCAAAAGGGAGATTTTGATGACAGTCTCTGTGGCCCAGTGGGCAAGAAACCGGCTGTGAAGCGAGAGACTGCAGGCTCGATTCCCGCACCGAGACAAATGTTTGTGTGATTCACAAATATCGGTATTGATCGACTTTAATCTCGGTAGTCCGACTATTTCTATGATTACTTTTTTAAGAAAATCACGAATAAATCTACGTACCTATATACATACGGATCGAATAGCAAACCGCCTTTTTTAAGCATGTTAAAAATAAATCAGTGACTTCTTAACAAACTGTTTCTAACCTCAAATACAATATCAGCAATAAGAGAGCAAACACGACGTTTGCGGAGTTAAAGAATAAATATGCCAATATGAAACACATTCGGACCACATGTGGCACTATAAAACAACGCCGGTGCCTTTCTCTGCTGTAATGCGATTTAAAATACAAACAGAAATACTCGTACAATACATTAAAACAAAGGTTGTTTTCTAAGAAATTTCCTTACAATTCCTCAAGTGTTTATATTGTTTAAGTCGGAATTTTAAGTCTCGTGAAAGGAAATAGATCATTATAGTATTATGAAGAGTCCTTCACAGGTTGAATACAATTCCTACTAGATGGTAGGTAGATCTCTCGCAATTGTCTATTTTTGCCAAGCCGATCAGTAGTGAGTATCTTATGTTTTTGAAATAAATAAATGTAAATATAATATGTTTCGGGGTGAAGAGCGCAGGGCAGTGATATACAGTACTTTGTAATCCAAAGTTCTAAGTGATGTTTCTACTGATTATAATTAGGGGTGGCGCCTACCGTCAGGCGAGTGAGCTGTTCATCTCATCATTAAAACGTGCAAAAGAAATGTTTCCTATTGCAGTACATATAGTCTATTTCAAAGAAAATATAAACCTATGATAAACTTAAAATAACCACTAAGGCCACATTATTATTTGTAATTAATGTCCTTATTACAAAGACCTTAATGTATACTACTAGACAGGCCGTTTAGAAGTAAAATTGCGTGACATACCGCGGGAGTTTGACAGCTCGCAGTCAGAGAGCGCGATAGGGGTTCTAGTTGAGAGTAAGCGAGATGGTAATATTGAGTTACGGTCAATTGAGCGCAACTTAGTAGTACAATGCCTATGTACCGCGCAGCTTATCTAGCAGTGTACATTAAATTCTTTGACTTGTATGTATGACAAAATTAGTTCCTGGACCTGGATGTTGGTCCACTTTGAGATCTGTCAAGTTTATTGCGCTCAAAACAATTACTACATGACCAAGTGTCACTGAGCTGCAATTTAATTTTCAATCTATTGCACTTAATTTCCTAACTTATTTCCTCCGTGAAGCCATAACAAAGTCAAAGCAGGACTATGCAAAACACTTCTATAACCACTTCAACGAATAGCCCTCAAACTTAATAGCAAAATGAAACTTGTTTTACGTCATTAACAGTTATTAGAACAACGGAACGAAGGGGGCTAAGTAGCATTTTCTTCGACGGTTCAAAAGCCGAGGCCGGTTGAAGTTGGTGGTGCAAAAAAGTCAGAAACCTTCCAAGTCGGCTACAATCATGCCTAACGAGCTCTCTGGGTAATTAACTATTTGTTTCGAAGTCAAAGGCTGGAGTTTCGTCTCGTGTTGCCGGTTGGTGTGAGTTATGAGATGACTGTTTGTGTCGTGCAGTGTAATATATATACGCAATAGCGCCTGTAATCCCCAAAGGAGTAGGCAGGGGTGTAGTTACTACACCCACATTTCGCGCAGATTATTTCCGTCCCTGATGTGATAGGGGGGGGGGGGGGGGGTGAGCTAATGGCCATGCCGGGCACAATTACAGACTCCGAGCTGATAGTGAGCATTTCGTAATAGAAAAACCCAAGATCACTTACCCGACCCGGGATCGCACCCGAGACCACAGCACAGCAGTCGTAACGCGTACGCATTACAACTGCATCACCGAGGCAGTCAATAAATATCAATAAGTAAAAAATTGTTCCAACATTAGGTAAATAGGATCCCGTAATTCAGTTACATTCTGCAGGAATGTGTAAGCAGTATTGTAGTGTTCATTTTCTTATACCTATATTTTATTTGATAAGTAGTACAAAATTCGGCGGCTGTAGAACAGGCGCTAAGAGAACTTACAAAACAAAATTTTTTGCTCTCCAAGTATTAGCCGTGGAAGAGTACAAAAGCGTCCCCGCAGCCCCGACCGAACAAGCGCACCCGGAGGAACATCGTTGGGTTTTAGTCCGCGGAAGTCGGACATAATCACCCCGGCCGACCATGCGGTGGGGGGTAGCCATAAAGGGTTTCCCAACGTAAAAAAGCAACGATAATAAAACGCAAAAAGAGTATTCAGGGATTCATATTAAGTTTAATCTATAAATTCGTAATAATATCGATCTAAATTGTTATTAAAGGAAGATGCAACGTTATAATAATGAAATTATCACAAAAATAATAAGCATTTCGCCTCTAACTTGTGCCATGCGTTAATATTTCGGCCCCGATCCGGCGCGACTACAGTTTTTAACTTGATGAACAACATAAATGAGCTATTTCATTTAATTTTTAACACCATATGGCATGTTAATGCTTTTGAAGTTTCAGTAGAAATTTTATTTATGTTGATAAAATATACGAAGGCTTTATACCTTTATTATTAACAATAGCTTAGTCTAGGCCAGCGATTCCTAAAGTGGGTTCCACGGGTTCTTTTTTTAGCCTCACACGACAAATTGACTTAACTGGACCTGAAGTTATATACAGTACAGTCCAAATATAATGCCAACAGTCAAATGTTAGACGCACTTACTATTTAACAACTCCACAGTTATAGATTTCAAGTTCATGTGCCCTTGAAAGTTTAGGAACCGCTGGTCTAGGCCTTTGCTTAAAACGACTGGCCTACATCTGTCTCGCTATGGAGCTTAGGTCTGTTTTTATGTGCAGTAGGTGTTTTAGTTCTAAAAAGTTACCTTGACTCATGTGTTTTAGACCAATTCCAGACTATTATGTTATCTATGAAGCTACTTCTAGATTTTGATTGTTTGTGTTCACAATATGCGTTTGAGTTTTTGATTTGAAAAATCACTTAAGAGATGCCGAAGATAGGAATTTGTGCTCGGTATGGCTGTCACATCATGGATGGCATTAAACTCGGCGAACTGTGGTTGCACCAGTTGCCTACCCCTTCGGGGATATAAGCGTAATTATGGTTGCATAATGATTTCAGTCTTTGGCTGAAGCTCGATGGTTTCATTGGATGAATATGAAAGACTTCAAGTTAACGATTTACACACCCATTAATAAACTCAATCAAAGTTTACCAAAAACTGTTACCAATAAAATTATAACTATTTATTTAGTCGGTATTTGTGGAAGGTGAACGCAGCCATCCATAGCAGATGGGGGCTCCAGGATCATATTTACATTGGACCCATAAAGGCCAGTGGCATCGATTCATGGACGTGCCTCTCATGAATAATGTATGCTGGGCGGTTTAATTTTTGTTTTTCACGAAAATGTACAGGTGGGTACAGAATTGAGAATTTGGATTTTAGAATCAGTTTTGGAAGGTAAAGTTATAGAGTAACATGCATAACGTAAACTCACACCTATATAATCGCAGTGGTGGACAGGGGTGCACCTAGTGCACCCAGTATCCACTGAGATTATTTCCGTTCCGTGATGTGATTGGTGTAGTTTTTCAAACGAAGAAACTCACATTAATTTTTTGCTCGCCCTGGAGTTGAACCAAGGACTGTACCGGTTTCTTCAAAAACTTATTAAACTTCATTTACCGTATTATACTTATAAAAATGCTTCATTTCGGTATTTTAGGTCAACGGAAATTCCTTATATGTTGTGATGAGTAAATTGCGATTATCAAAGTATGTGCCATATGGCCGTATGATTTGTTTTTTTTTATCCTGGCTCGGCAAAGTGACTACGCTACACCTGATGGTAAGTGTAGCGCAATCCATGAATACTGTTGACCAACGATAGACACTGAATCTATCGCAGATCGGCAGAATTATGCCGGCCTGCTTAGTTGCTTCTTCACACTCCGTTTAAAGGATCTCATATTATAGGAAGGAGGAAACACGTGCGCCGGCAAGCTATTCCACAGCTTTATGGTCCGACAGAAGTAAGATTTTACGAACTTCTTGGTCCGAGCCGAGATGGAAGAGACCACGAAGCTATGGTTTCGCAAGCCAGCACGCGTGGTTCTGTTAAGGAAAGGTGAGGAAAGAATAAGGTCAAACAATTCTTCAGAGCATTCACCGTGATACAGACGATAAAAGACAGAAAGCGAGGCAATGTCCCTACGCAGCTGTAGCGGCTCTAAATTTTTTGTGACGTCTGCATCATTCACAATGCGGACCGCCCATCGCTGCAATCCATCCAAGGCATCGAGCAAGTACTTTGCGGAACCGTCCCATAGGTGCGAACAGTATTCCGCACCCAGCCGTGCCTGCGCTTTGTATAAGCGGTAAAGCTGAGCGGGAGTAAAAAACCTACGCACCTTGTTCAGGATTCCGACCCTGCGTGATGTGGCTGATATTACACCCTCGATGTGGTTCCTTGGATTCAGATCGCAGCAAATATCCATGCCTAGGATACTTAGGCTATTCCGCATTGCGAGCGGGATACCCTGAAGATTGGGGAGGGGAGAGAACGGGGATTTTTTGCACGTAAACGCGCACACCTGGGTTTTCTTGGCATAGAACTCAGATTCTTGGTACCCCATTCCGAAATGAGATCCAAGCTAAGCTCAATGGCAAGATTATCTCGCTGCCTCTCAGTGACTTCCCGGCTACCAGGAGGCTTACTGCAGTAACGCTCATGCACAGTGCTGTCATCTGCATAGCTGCTTAGCATGTTACCAAGTGGTAACATGTCATTGATATGCAGAATAGACAAGGTGGGCGAAAGCACAGAGCCTTGTGGGACTCCGGCATTAACTGACATGAGCTGCGAAGCGTGCCCTTCAACAGTGACACGCATTCTACGCTCATACGCTCTCGCGATTGCGTTGTCTTAAAAGCTTGAAAAGGAAGTAAGTTCAAAGGGAACTTAGACTTTAGTATCTATATATAGTAAAGCCTTTGCTCGCGGCTCCACCCGCGTGAACAGCCTTCTCCAGGATAAAAGTAGCCTATGTTACTTCAGTGATAATGTAGCTTTCTAAGGGTAAAAGAATTTTTGAAATCGATCCTGTAGTTTTTAAGTTTATTCGTTACATACAAAAAAAATCTTTCCTTTTTATAATATGAATGTAGATAAATCAAAGTCGATTTTCTGTTTATACGCTAACTACTTCTCAACTTTGCAACAGATTTTAAAATTTAATGAGGTTTGCACAATTTAGACAATTTATTTCTGAAGATTTATTATATGTTTAACATGCTATGACTCCTGAGAGCAGGGCAGTGGCATAAGCATGCGGATGAAACCGTCCTGGATAGCTAGTAGTACTAATACTAGCCCTGTATTATACAAGTCCCACTGCTGGACCGGGCTGCGCCTACTAAATGAGAGAGGTTATGCCTTATTCCATATGACTTCTAATAGACATCGGTATATAATATTAATTTGATATCTATACTCTATCTATAATGTTTGATTACCTAAGAAACACGACTTAGACAGCAGACGGACGGACAATTAAGTGATCCTATAAGGGTTCCGTGTTTTTCCTTTTGAGCCAAATAAAAATATAGTTAACATATTTTGAGTCTATTTTCCTATCAGTCATTGGCCGACTACACATTTTTTAATTTAATTTGTATCTGTTTACGTTCGGTTTTATTTTAATAAAAGTACAACGGTTTAATAAAATATTATTTTCATCAAAACATAGATATGATATTAAAAATATACTAAATATACATACGCACTCACGCGTGTAATCCTCGAAGGGGTAGGCAGAGGTGTAACCAGTACACCCACATTTCGCCGAGCGTATCCCCGTCCCACGATGTGCGGCGAGCCTATCGCCATACCGGACACAAATTCCAGACTCCGGGCTGATACTGAGCATTTCGTAATAGGAAAACCCAATACCACTTTACCCGACCGGGGGATCGAACCGAGACCTCAGCGTTAGCCTCAATCGTAACGCGTACGCATTACAACTGCTCCGCCGAGGCAGTCACAAATTATTATTATTATTATTATTAGTCAGTCTAAATATACTCTACATAAAGACCTTTGACTATAAACCGTAGCAATACAGAGCTACATACAGATCCTTCAAGATACAAGGTCCTTAAATCCTCATGTCACGGAAGAGCAACGCCGTAGGCCTCGCGACAAGTTGAACAAATCACAAAGGTCGGCGACAAGGTAAAATTGGGCACACCTTCCATTAAATTTGGTCCGACAATAAGACCCCCGGGAGTGGGCAGCGAACATCCTATGATGTTATCCCGGACTGACCGCGGGACCTTCAATCTATGACGACCGTGGGGTAAGTTATAGGAGGTTGGTGTTTGTGATTTACGTTGGGAATTTACTTTGTAATCCCCAAAGACTTTAATGTATACTACTAGACAAGCTGCGCGGTACATAGAATTTGTACCAGTAAATTCCGGTCAATTGACCGCAACTTAATATTACCATGTCGCTTACTCTCAACTAGAACCACTCTTGCGGTCTCTGTCAGTGAGCTGTCAAACTCCCGCGTTATGGAGAAAGAGGCAGAAATAGACAAAGTGGTGGTACCAACCCAGACGAACTCTTAGACCTATCTAGGTGGTATTGATTATTATTTTTTATAATCTTTGCATATTGAGCTTGTACTAACCGGAAGGCAAATTCTCGTATTTAACTGACACTGCAAATGAATTTCAACCGTAATGAGATTAGATTTTGATTTGACTAAAGTATGTTATTCTGCTCCTCTTTAAGTTCAGTCCATTGTCAATATAATCTCATCTCGATTTCATTGCAATCTCAATTCAGTCACAATTTTGACTTGAAAAATGTTTTGGCTTCAGTCAACTTTTATTTTACTTTTGATCTCATTTGACACTAAGACTAGATCTGAATAATATTTTGAACATTTTAAATTACGAGAATTGGCCTCCTAATTTCCGTTTCATTAATTATCTCATAAGCTTCTATTTTGTACCGTAAGTCGAGATTCTGATTAGCATCAGCCGGCGACCCTTGGCTTACCTTTGACGTTCAATCATATTGCCAGTTTGTGCGTACCTTTTCCACGGCTCGCTACAAATACAGAAATTCACATGTTTCCTCTTATTTTATTATATTTTTATTTTAAACATTAGCTCGTGTCTGTGAATTGAGCGTATTTTAAAACTGTGCTTTTTATAACCAATTTTGAGTTGATGCATTGCAGTTTTTTTAAGTCAATGATTGAGAACTTGGTTAGATTAGCTGACTAGACATCAGCTGACTAATTAGTTTGATTAAAAAATCATTAAAATCCGATCATAAATGTCGACTATTTTGTATTTTATCCCAGATTTTACACTCTTAGGGATATTATTAATATTAGGGAATATTGTTTTGCGTTTTATTGTTGTTTGGTTTTGTCCATTTATAATACATACATACGCACTCACGCTTGTAATCCCCGAAGGGGTAGGCAGAGGTGTAACCAGTACACCCACATATCCCCAAGCGTATCTCCGTCCCAAGATGTGATAGGATAGCGAGCCTATCACCATACTGGGCACAAATTCCAAACTCCGGGCTGATACTGAGGATTTCGTAATAGAAAATCCCAATACCACTTTTACCCGATCCGGACGATCGAACACGAGACCTCAGCGTCAGCCTCAGTTGTTACGTGTACGCATTACAACTGCGCCACCGAGGCCTCCGATTTATAATATAAAAGAAAATTCCGATTGCATGTAAAGGTTTTTTTTTTGTATATTTGATTGAATGACGAGACGAGCAGGTCGCTCGCCTGATGGTAAGCGCCACGCCTGCTCATAAACAGAAGCAACGCCACACAGTACTTTAAATAAAGCACTGCATGACACTGGACTGCGCTCGTCACCCCGAGACATAAGGTGATAAGTCTCATAATTCCCAGTAATTTCACTGGCTTCAATGTCCTTCAAATCGGAACACAACAGTGCTTACACACTGTTGCTTGGCGGCAGAAATAGACAAACCGGTGGTACCAACCCAGCCGGCCTCTCGCAAACGAGGGACCTACCACCTTGCTCCATTGCTTCTTTCATAAAATAAAAAAAAACATGAATGATCCGGCTCCAGTAGATAGGTACCACTGCTACTTAGAATACCGTCGTGAAATGTCAGCTTGCTGTTGCAGGGATATTTCCGAAGGTTGGGCCTTCCCCTTCCCAATCCCCATTTTTAACAGACTTCAAAAAAGGAGTCTTCTCAATTCGGCGGGTTCTTTTATTTTTATTATTGCTTTCATTTTATGTATGTACATCGTTACAGCAAGTAATAATCAACAATTAATACACAGGTAACTTAGAACAGTCAGAGTATGGTCTTGGGGCTGGTTTCGACCCAGAGACTTTCGTTTTCTCAGTCCGTACCACTCCTCGCTGAGCTATTACTGCTTATATCACCATATTTATATCTTAAATGTATATCCAGCTACTAAACTAGAGATCCTTTTGTGCCGCAGCAACGTACACAACTTGCCTGTTGAGCAAGCGCGTTCACAATTTGAATCAACTTTGTTATTGAAGTCGCGTCATGAATTCGGGATTAAACTCGGCAACGCTAATTAATTGAGATATTAAATAAACATTTTTTGTCCTGATTACTCGACACTTTTCGGTGTACTGCATCAGCTTCGTTATGAAGTTGAAATTTCGGTTGGGTAGGTTTGTGTTTTTGTGTATGGATTTATGGGTTTATGTTTTAACACATACTGTTGAAGTTTCTGTACGGGTCGTCTTATTGTGTATCTAGCTATTGATTTGACTGGCTCGGTGGCGCAGTTGTAATGTTACTATTAAGCTAACGCCGAGGTCTCGGGTTCGATCCCCAGGTTGGGTAAAGTGGTGTTGGGTTTTTCTATTACTAAATGCTCAGTATCAGCCCGGAGTCTGGAATTTATGACCGATATGGCAATAGGCTCGCCCCCTATCACATTGTGGGACGGATATACGCTCGGCAAAATGTGGGTGTACTAGTTACACCTCTGCCTACCCCTTCGGGGATTACAGGCGTGAGTGCGTATGTATGCATGTAAAAAAGTTTAATTCCTGTCTCATAATTCTCCGATTTTAAAATAAACAACACTTAAAAATTAGTTAATAAAACGTAAGTATGCAGTTGCCCACAGCACATACAAAACTGTAATATTGGTGTGGTAGTCATTGCAAATGTTTGCGTTGCGGACGTGACGTCATTCGATGTGCATATAACCAGCTACGCTACAACAGCCGAAACGCACATGTTTTAAGGGCTTGAGAAGATAGGCAGAATACTTATATGTGGAAAATACAGTGTTACCAATTTTTACTATAGCTTAAATAATAGGTGGAAGGTCCCTTGTGTGCGAGGCTATCTGGGTTAGTACTACCTCTTTAATTATTTCTGTCGCCAAGCAGCAGTGTGTAAGCACTGTTGCATTTCAGTTTGAAGGATATAGAAACAACTGATTTGGGTGACATATCCTGTCCAATGGTTCGGCGATACGGCCGTGAATTTAGGCTATGATAAGAAAAAATAATGACTGTCGGTGGCGCAGTTGTAATGCGTACACGGTACGACTGTTGTGATGAGGTCTCGGGTTCGATCTCCGGGTCGGGTAAAAGTGAATTTGGTTTTTTCTATTTCGAAATGCTCAGTAGCCCGGAGTCCGGAATTGTGACTGGTATGGCGATATGGCCTATCACATCATGGGGCGGAAACAAGGTCGGCCAAATGTAGGTGTACTCTACCGTTTCGGGGATTACAAGCGTGAGTGTATATGTATGTAATCATTACTGTCCTTTATCACACGTGGTATATTTTTCTGGAAGTAAATTTGACATATATTTCTATTCTAAAAAAAAGTAACTGGCGCCGCCGCCGCTGCCAAAAGCTTGTCACGCTATCTCCTTCGAAACCGCTGGGGGTATGGGGTCGAGACCGATGCCAATCGATGCAGAATAATGTGGGGAAGAAAGTAAGATATGTCTCATATTCGTCGGACTTTTTTTTTATTTTATGTTTTGAGGAAAAACATAGGCAACGCCCCTAGTCTTATAAAAAAAATTGAATCTAATTACTGACAGTTAAGTCACTGTCAAAACGTGTTCAATAACTGACAAGGATGTTAGGAGAAATTAAATTTTTCACGTTGAAAGTGGAGGGAATCTCCCGCTGAAGGGCGTCTAAATAATTTAATGGATGCGAACGCTTTTGCACGTTAATTTCGGTTTGCCGCTCGTCGGTGCGTTGAAAATAATAATGTGAGCTTTTTCTTAGCGACTTGAAAGGAATCTTTTATCGTATTTTAGAGAGACTTCATTACATTTGTGATTAGGGGATTGAACGTTTTTTAAATATTGATATTCACTTTTGACATTTTTATTTGATTTTTAATAGCATAGCCGGTAAACAAGCTAGTCACATGATGGTGGGTGAACTCCACCACCCACAAAATCCACAACATCGTAAAAATCATGAACGCGTTGTTGACCTTAAAGGAAAAGGCTAATTAATAAAAATATTGTAAAATTTATTGATGCCCAGTACATTTTGATGATGCTATGTATGTTATGTATACATTAGTTGATAAGATTTCTATACATAAGTTTGTTTATTTTGTACTGACGTGTCATAAGCGCTATTTTAATTGCCTACATGATTAATAAATCTATTTCAATTCATAAGGGATTGGAAAGAGGAAAGGGATTTGAGTCCCTGGATATCTCACTCAACCGTACGAAATACAACAGCAAGCCGCTAATTTACGTCGGTTTCTGTGAGGCAGTGGTAACAATACAGTCGAGCTTGCCTATTCATTATATAGACTTAACTGTCTACAGTGTGGTTCTACCATTCAAAAACGATCGAACGGCTAGTAGCCCGCTGCGAAGCGAGAGGCCGTGGGTTCGATTCCAGCACCGAGACAAATGTTTGTGTGATCTACAAATATGGGACCGCAAGTCCCTCGTAGTTCCTGATGATACCCACGACACAGGTTAGCCTAGTGTGGTGTCGAGACTATGTGTGTGACTGTTGGGTGTATAATAAATTTTATTTATTTATTTAATTAACATTACAATTGAACTGCAATTTACCATCCAGTGCAGTGTAGACACTGCCGTGCCACGGTCCAGGATAAAACATTTAATATCACAGACTAGAATCTACTAAAAGTTACTGACACCGTCTCGAACAGTTCTAAAATCCGAATAGCGGTACTAAATAACGTTCGCAAATAAAAAGTAGATGGTGGAAGCCGATCTTTCGAAGCGTAAAAGCGCGGGAATTTCTCGTTAAAGTATCCATATTGGAATACCGATGGTGACCGCGGAACATTGCTTTGTCGCGTGGCTGACACTTAGTGACTGGTTAGCATGCACTCCGTGGTATGCATTCTTATTGGTATAATTAAGTGCCATATTGACTCTATGATTCGTTTGGAAAATGGATTGGAATCGCTTAGTTTTTTTATGACTTATTTTCGTTTTTGTCTTTGATTTGGTTAGCGCAGGATGGCGCGTCGGTTTTTAAATATTGTTAAAACTTATTTTTTTGGGTCATCTGATGGTAAGTGATTTCCACTGTCCATAAATATCCACCATCAGGAGAATCATAGGTGCGTTGCCGACCTTTAAGGAGATGAATGGGTATTCAATTTCACAGGAAACAGGAGACTTGACACTTGAGAGATTTGGGCCTCCGGAAATCTTACTCACCGAAATCTTATAAATTGAATCTGTACCGAAATGGGACAGCAAGCTGCCATTTCATGTCGAATTGAGATTTTCGAGTTTGAAGCAGTGGCACTAAATCTAGCGAACCCGTAAATGCTTAAATGCTGTAGACAAAACTGTCTACAGCGTGACTCCTTCTACTTACAAGTTTCACAAAATAAGTACTTAGACTGCCTCGGTGGCGCAGTTGTAATGTGTACGCGTTACTATTGAGGCCAACGCTGAGGTCTCGGGTTCGATCCCCGGGTCGGGTAGTGGTATTGGGATTTTCTATTACGAAATGCTCAGTATCAGCCCGGAGTCTGGAATTTGTGCCCGGTATGGCGATAGGCTCGCCCCCTATCACATAATGGGACGGAGATACGCTCGGCGAAATGTGGGTGTACTGGTTACACCTATGTCACTAATTTTCAAAATTAGTGCTTTTTAAAACTAAACTTTCTTAGCAATCAACGTTCAATGAACCTAATCTTCAAAAATATCACCCTCATATAAGTTTACAGGCTAATAAAATATTACTTTTGGCACTTGAGGGTACTCAGAAACTTCACTATAATAAAGTGCATCTCAAAAACTGGGCAAATTGCACCAAGTTTATTATCGCTGGGAAGTTTTCTGGCGAAATTTCAATCGTGTAAGAAATAGCACGTCAAATTCAAGCACCAATTCGATCGTTGAATAATACATATGGAACGTCCCGTGGTCGAGTTCATGACTACTTGATTTTCATGTATTTTGATTGTAGTTTTAGTTAAATATCGTATTGAATTATTTCAACCTTTTTATCATGGCAAAATGACTAAAATACACCTCATGGTAAGTACAATACGGTAAAATATAAAGATGCAACGTTTTATAGCAGAACTCCGTAAAACGAGCAAGTGAGTCATCCGATGGTAAGACAGACCCACCGCTCATGAATACCAACTGTACAAGAAGTGTCATGTGTAAATTGCCAACCTTTAAAATATAGTGGGCATTACGAAGACGGATATATTTGAAGCCTCTGGAAGTCTCATGACTGGAAGTCTGGAAGACTCATATGTGTTCCGTAAGTGAACCATCACCGCCAGCCAATTAGTGCTATGGACAGAACTACAGCGTGAGTGTACCACCCCCTTATAGTGCTCTGTGTCTGTCGTGTTTGTGCCTGGGCTTCTCCACCCCTGCACCCAGTCCTGGCACACACCACACGTGTGGACACGGGCAACACTCAGTTGTGGGGACCTCGCCAGTCGGTAGGAAACTGAAATTCTCGTACTGGCGAGCGTATTGATGAGGTGCCATCTGACGTAGATGACATCCTTATTCTCATTTACCGCCATTATTAAGAGTACGATATTTAATAGTGGCGGTACCCTCAATAGGCATACACTACACACAGCGGCCCCATTTGTACATTTTTTTATTTCATAGGTCGACAAGCGAGCAATTGGTACCTGATGTTTAGTGATCACCACCGCCCGTGTACGCCAACAATACCAAAAGAGTCATGGGCGCATTGCCGACCTTAAAGGAAAAGGATAATTAAGGGTTTGGGAAGGGGTCCCCTCCCCTTACTTAATTTGGGCATCCGGATATCTCACTCACCGTACAAAACGCAGCAGCAAGCTGCTACTATACGTTGGTTTTCTGTGAGACAGTGGTAATGACCCGGACGAGCCGGCCCATAAAAGTGTCTACAGCGTGGCTTTACCACTTTATACATATTTGATATTTGTAAATATTGATTTATATAGATTTTTAATCCAAAAAATATGATTGGCTGGGACAGGAATTAGTCTTAATGATGACAAGTTCAGCCCTTTTACATAATGAATTAGAAATAGCATCGGGAACAGAGCACTGTATGAAGTAGAAAATGACAATTTAGATTCCTGTCTGTCTCTCTAGATCACACACGTCGTGAACAAACATATACGAGGGTAAAGACTATCGTATCTTAGCCGAGTGTGCCTTCCATCCACTTTTATTGCTTCTGTCCTGCGAACAAAGTGAATTTTGATGCGACCCGCTTTATGTGTTTCGATCAAATGTTTACAGTTTTCTTTTTTTATATTTATCATTCTTTTTCTTACTTTATTTTGGTCTGAAGGCTAAAATGCTGGATTTTTTGATACAAAAACAAATTTCTGTTTTGGATAAATACGTTTATTCGTTTGACCTTTTTGTATTAACATATTTATAGTTAGTGAGTTATTGTTATGCTTTAGATATTTGTCCGGGATTCTTTCATGTTCTAGAGAAGTATTTTTGTCATACCCACTCCAGACACTTAAATTATACACAATTTAGTTTTAGTCTAAATGCTAATTGAAGAATTACTATTCTTAATAATAGGTTAATAATTTAAGGTCAATAATTTACCAATGAAATTTCTGTACTGTACGAAAAAAAGTTAAAGTATTTTTGCCATCTTTTTATTTCTATTAATCGAAGTAAGCATACGTACTATCGATACATCTTTGACAACGCAGTGCCAATTTATCGATACCCTTCTTGATGAAATTGACTGGACGAGAGGCAACTAACTCTTCAAAAGCATTTTGTACTGCCCCTCGGGTATTGATTTTTTCCCCTCTAAAAGTTGTTCAAACTAGGTTCTAATTGTTTTATTTTTATTTTTATTAGCAATAAAAGGCATAACACAGAATACAATCATACAAGTAATATAACTTAAATATTATAATTTTATGTACTAGATCGTCTTCCTAAACATATGCCCTAATAGAAAAACAGTGCGGAAATGACAAACTAAGACAAATTAATTAATATTGTTAATCTATAACAAAGAAAAGAGAAAGTCAAGAAAAGAAATAAATAATTGAACGTTTTACACCCTGCTTACTTTGAGGAAATGGTGTTCTGATAGAGAAACTCTGACATCTGCAGCCAGTTTTGATCAATCGCTCGTCCCTGCTGCTTCTGCATGACAACGCGTGACCTCATACTCCTCAACAGACGAACTCCAGTACGTGTTCGTATTGGGCTAGTCTATAGCCTCTAAATTTCTAGACTTTTGACACCTAAACACCCAGATACAAAATAAATTTAAACTGAAATCTATAGAGAGTATTATAGAAGCTTGTGGGAGATAATATTCATAAGATTTTATTCAGAGCTGAGGTTTTTTCCATTGGAATTTAATTTCAATATGTTTTCATTCGCCTGAACTCGAGGCGTCATCACTATTTGGGTCACGTTGGAGGGAAAAACATGCCCTCGTCGCTTCCCTTTTGTGTGGGGCTAGAAAAAACGAGATTACGTTTCAAATTTTTCCAAGAGGTTCGCAAATTCTTACTTCTGTCGGACCATAAAGCTGAATAGATTGCCGGCGCACGTGTTTCCTCCTTCCTATAACATGGGATCTTTTAAACGGAGTGTGAAGAAGCAATTAAGCAGGCGGGCATAGTTCTGCCGATCTGCGATAGATTCAGTGTCTATCGTTGGTCGACAGTATTCATGGATTGCGCTACACTTACCATCAGGTGTAGTCACTTTGGGGAGCCAGAATAAAAAAATACATAATAATATCCATATTGAAACGTACTTTTACTTCTTATGGTCCCTCGTATGCGAGAGGCCATCTAGGTAGGTACCACCGCTTTGTCTATTTCTACCGCCTAACAGCAGTGTGTAAGCGCTTTTCCGTTTCGGTTAAAGGACATTAAAGCAAGTAAAATGACTGGACTCAATGATACTTAACATCATATGTCTCGGGGAAGCGAAGGGGAGCGCAGAAGTAGAGTCAGGCTGTGGTATACAGTTTTGTCTACAGCATGAATGGGCGGCTCAACCAGGGATGGACAATGGTCTCACAGAAAATCAAAGTAAAATCGTAGTTTTCTGGCAACAGCAAACAGTAGTTTTGTACGGTGAATGAGATCTCCGGAGGCCCAAATGCCCCCTTCCCTTTTCCGGAATAAAATGCCTATGTTCGAATCCTGGTTATAATCTACCTGTGTACCATATTTCATCATAAACTGTTCAGGCATTAAGACATGACTGACTAACTAACATCCAAATTCACAAACATCCAAACTTTCATATTTATAATAGTAGTAGGATATTAGGCTTTCCCGCTCCCGCTTCCTCGCTCACAAGTTTAGTGTCCACAACGTGACAATCGAGGTCGAACCAGCCGCATCTCTTGAATGCACGACTATTTGTCTTCATTGCGACGCGGCTCTGCGTTAGTGCCGACGTTTTCGCAACTTAAAAATGTTTATTTATGTACCCAGTTTGATGATATCGCAATCAATTCTCATTTAACTGCGGATGGCAGCGCGATTGAGTTGCGAGCTTTTTTGGGAAGTAGGTTAGTAAGGTTTATATAATAAACGTGGGGTTTGATGCATGGGTATACATTATTTTTACTAGATATTCATATTAAGTAATGAACACTGATATTACTTCCTAACTGGGGTCTCGGGTTCGATCCTTGGGTCGGGCAAAAGTAATATTGGGTTTTTCTATTACGAAATTCGCAGTATCAGCCCAGAGTCTGGAATTGTGCATCTTGGGATGAAAATTAGCTCGGAGAAATATGGATGTACTAGTTACACCTCTGCCTACCTCTTCGGGAATTCGAGGCTTGAGTGTGTATCTAGAAACAATATGGCAATGTTTGTTTCAGAATATTATACGTACATGAATAAAAAAACGCGTACATATAAACTTTGTTGGATTAAATGATCTATATCTACATATACGTGAAACCGTGTATAAAACACATTTTACGACAATAATACGTAATTTCCCTTATTATTTAAAAAGCATTCAATGAACAGTTTCGTGAACAAAACCACACACGGACATCGGGATCGCACTCCGCTGTTATCCTCAGTAGAAAATGGTTGAAACAACTTTTACAAATTCTGCATTCAACTCTCAAACTCTTTACAATTTACATACACTGTCGGCAGCAGTTTCAAGGAAACGTTTTTATTTTTACATTGACGCTTAAATATTTAAAACTATTTGTTCTGAATAATAGTCTTCAGTAGGCACAAATTGTGTTTATGCTACTTTTATATCGTAAACCGGCAAATAAACCAAGTTTTTTGGTACAGCCACGCTGTAGACACTTGTGTCTATAGCACAAATGGGCCGGCTCGTCCGGGTCGTTACCACTGTCTCACAGAAAACCGGCGTAAAGTAGCAGCTTCCTGCTGCGTTTCGTACGGTGAGTGAAATATCCGGAGGCCCAAACCCCCTCTCCTACCCAATCCCCTTATTATCCCTTTCCTGTAAGGTCGGCAACGCACCCATGATTATTTTGGTATTGTGGGCGTACATGGGCGGTGGAGATCACTGATCACACACAGGTCACACACTCAGGTGACCCATTTGCTCGTTTGCCGGCCTATGCTATTAAAAAAACACCCAATTGGAATTTGTCCCCGGTATGGTTATAGACTCATTACCTATCACATCATGGGACAGAAATTAGCTCGGCGAAACGAGTAAAGAACTAGTTGCACCTCCTTCTACCCCTTCGGGGATAAAGTCAAGCTTATGTATGTATGTACTAACTACTAAAATTTGCGGACTAAGTACTAACTACTAAAATTTACTGTTGGACTAAAGATCTCGAGTCGACAGTCAGCTTCTAAATTATAATTCCTTGTAACACTGTGTTTTTCCTTCATATAGCCAGAAAACTTATTTGTATAACTTATACTTGTATACTTAACAACTTATTTGTATTCATAAACATTAGTATAAGTTCTCACAGTGCTCGCGAACGCATAGTGGCGATTTTTATATAAATGATTAGTTAGATTTTAGCTCCAAATAAAAACAGATCAATTACGTACACAGAAATCTACACTTAGGAAAGGGCACACTTGAGTATTGTTCCTGAACACGGCGTTAGAACACCATACTGGTATTATACCAGTATAATAGTGTGTTGCTAGGTTAACCAGTCTATTTAATACATCATTCAGTATCATCTGAGTCAGATTTTACATTTGACGATATATTTTCTCCACCATTTCATCATCATCATTAACTGAGTACTATTTTTCAGTTAGGTATTTCAAATTCACCTGATTGAGTTATTAATTATACTTTACAAATCTCCGCGCCATTTCTCTATTTATTCCCTGCCCCCTGCAATTAGTATTTATTTCTATTAAGGTGGATATAATGTTTACGAATCCTCTGAAACCATCGGTTGTTCATTTTGTTCACTTTACCGTCAGGAGACCCACTTGCTAGCTTGACCAACTCCAGCTCCAGCTGTAAAAACAATTTCCACAAAATCTCAAAGTTTCTATCTATTTATACAATTAATCGAATTATACATTTATATGTTACTAAAATCATTCGTTTTCAATCTCTTACTTCTGATTCCGTCTAGCAACGTCGATTTCTCGATAAAATCCGTCTTTAGAGAGCGAATGGACTTCTTGAGCGTCGTTTAAATGAAACCTAATGAAATCTAGTCACAGGAAATTCGATTTCGAACTGTTTCGTTCAAAGGATGATGTAATTTGGGATAAATGTCAATTACTTATTGGAATACTGTTGATTTGCTGATGATTTTAATTTAGATTTTATTTTTATGCTAAATTGATTCGTGGATGAGTTCGTAATATATTGTTACTTTTGTGATACTAAGTGAATGAAGTATATTTGAAACATAAATAGGAAGCTACTGAATTATGATTATGAGCCATTCTTCAGTCACTCATTAAATATTTATCGTTGTTTGTGTCAAATGGCAGCTATCTCACTATGCATTATCTCCTTAGACGCTTCCGTAAGCTCGCGTAAGATCATCAGTTCTCATATTTTTCTCAAATTTTTTCAAGCGGCGTTTTTTATACCGTCCTCGGAAATATACCCAGACACGAAGGTACTGAATCAGTTATAGTAAACTATATTTATAAACTTACGTTAGAGCTTCAATAAATTGATAAAAACAGTGTTTTTATGATTATTCTTAAGAAATAACTTAAAGAATTCAATTAAATGACTACATACCTAATGATAAAAATAGAACATTACCTTTTGCAGCCACATCAGCAAGTTTGGTTTTTTACTTATACTGCGCTATCAGCAAAAGCAAAGACGTAGAAAGGACAAATGAAAGGGCGGAACACATTCTTTAATTTATTATACCACGTGTAGATACTTTTGTCACTTTTGTCTACAATATGAATGAGCTATACTGGGTACTGTCTTATATACAACGGATGTGGATTGATTCGTTTGTATGGTGATAGATATTTCTAGAAGACCAAATCCCCTTCCCAATCATCATTAATTTCATTTAGTCTTCAACATGTTCTGCCCTGTGGATTGGGGGCATTTGGAGAATTTGGAGAATGGCACCTAGGTATCGGATTGTCGTAAGAGGCGACTATTAAGGGCCATCAGGGGTCGAGGGCGTGCAACGGCGGGCTGTCATAGTGCCTTTTGTACTGTCATTTTAAGACATTGTGCAACTTCAAGATGGACGGCAGTACGGGTGTTTGGCCTCGTTGCTGTCCTTGACGCCGACGGTGATCTTTGGTGCGCGGAGGTTTCTAGGTCCTCACTAATCAAGAGACGGCGGTAAATACGGTTTCGGTAGAAGTCTAGTCGCTTTGTGCCGCGGGATTTTGGTTACCAAAGTTGGCGGAGGTTTGGTTGGCATCGGTATAGGGTGTACATAGTAAAGGACTTGGCGCAGCGGTCGTGTGGAGATTTCTTTTACCTTTTCCCGATGGCTTAATGCTAAGTCGCAAGACCGGTGAGTCCAACATAACCGTCTTACTTCCCCCGGGGTACAGTAGTAGCAATGAAACGTTGTTACCGGCATCGCGTTTTTGATTATTCTGGCATTGGTATTTATAGACAGTAGAAATCTCTTATAATCAAGCGTGTATTAAAAATCAGCTGTAAAAAGGCTAATATTTTTATTTTCTTTGAAGATTTCAAGGATACGGTTAGCTCATGTATAATCAAATTGCACATAAAACTTGAAAAACAACTCCATCTGTAGCAGACAAGATACACAACGCGGGGTCACGAAGAATCAATCGGACAGCGGGAAAGTGTTTTCTTTTTCAATCATTGGACCTCCTTTGAGAATTCCTTTGCACATTGGCAAACAAACCGACCCATAGCAACACAGCTTACAAAATCTCTATATATTTCTTCTAAGATACTGTTGGTTTTTTAAATAAATTTCTATGAGTCAAGTTAGGCTGTTGATTCGTGTAGCGAGGGTTGGAAGGGCGCCTGATATACTAGTTAGAAAATAAATTGAATATGTGAAAGTGGCCGGGATCTTCTTATTTCGTTTCCAGAGTGCAAGTTCATTTCGAGTCGGCAAGTCGTAACGTTAAGCTTGGAAATTATGTGTAGAGATTCGAGATCTGTTAATACTTAACGTGGCTCGTAGGTTTATTGCAGTTTCTAGAAAGATAGATAGATGACTCTTATTGTAGTACATCAAAAATTTAAACAATACATTTAGATACATACATATAGACTCACGCCTGTAATCCCCGAAGGGGTAGGAAGAGGTGTAACCAGTACACTCACATTTCGCCGAGCGTATCTCCGTCCCATGATGTGATAGGGGATGAGGCTATCGCCATACGGGGCACAAATTCCAGACTCCGGCTGATAGAGTTTTTCGTAATAGAAAAACCCAATATCACTTTTATCCGACCCGAGGATCGAAACCGAGACCTCAGCACCAGCCTCAGTCATAACGCGTACGGCTTACAACTGCGCCACCGAGGCATTACATTTAGAACCATAATGTAACAAAAAGCGGCCTTATCGACAACCCTAAAATAAGATGGAGTCGATAATAAAAGGTTTATTAACCTCTTATTTGCTATAAATAACATTATTCTCACTTGCAGGTGGTACACTCTGCTGATTAACGGACGAGGCAATGGCGAAACTTGGTTCCCGTTACGAGTTGTGGGGGTGACGGTGGTTCGCCCAATATAATACCAAATCCACCATCAAATCATCATGAGATGCTTAATGCCAGGGTCTTCCTTCTCGTAGATACATAGACTTGACAGTATTTGGTAACACCGTCTGAAAATGAAAATATTTATTGAATCTATAAAAATACTAGCTGTTGCCCGCGGCTCCGCCCGCGTGAATGCCTATTTCCAGGATTAAAGTAGCCTAGTGGGCGCATCAAGCGAGTCCCGGTGAGAAACGCGCTTGACAAATTTACTAATGTCGCTATTAAAAAATAGGTGTTCATCGTAGAGGGTTTAAAATTTAGGGTTGTATGTATTTTTAATGATGTATCATAAAAAAATAAAAACAATAAATGTTGTCTAAAAAATAATTGGGGTGGACCACCCTTAACATTTAGGGGGATGAAAAATAGATGTTGGCCGATTCTCAGACTTACCCGATACGTACACAAAATTTCATACATATCGGTCCAGCCGTTTCGGAGGAGTATGGGAACGAACATTGTGACACGAGAATTTTATATATTAGAAGATAACACATCATTTAGATTCAATAAAATTTTAACTCTACCGCCAGTTCGTAACGATGTTTCGTTAAATAAGAACGGACAAGAAACTCTAACGATGCTCTTTTCAAAATTCATTTACAATATTTGGACTACGATAATACAATTAATTTTGAATAGAGTTAGAGCAACTCAACTTATGTCAATGAGGAACATTAAAAAGTAAAATAATGAAATTATAATGATTATTGCGCATGATCCTCATGAGTCTGACCCCGACAACCCGCAACGGGAACCAAGTTTCGTCATTGCTTCGCCCGTTAATCAGCAGAGTGTACCACGTGCAAGTGCGGTTGGCTTCCACTAACACTGCATTATAATATTCATCATCATCATTGGCCTTATACGTCTGTTTCAGACGATTTAATCATTGTCTCATAGACATGCACTTTCTTTCGTGGCTGTATTACCCAATTCTAGAGCGGCAGAGTCTACCGCATACTCTGCATGAGACGCCTCCGACTGGTGGGTTGTTGTCGACCTGGTGACGTTTTAGTCTTCTGTCCGCCAGTGTTCTGAACCACGTGTTGTCGTGAGTTTCACGCCCATTGTGCACCCACTTTCTTCACTTTTTTCTTTCTTTCTTTATAATATTACTAGCCCTGTATTATACACATCCAACTACTAGGCACAGACCTTCTCTATTTAATAAGACAGGTTAGTCCTTAGTCCACCACGCTCGCTTAATGCGGATTGGCAGACTTCGAAGCTATGTCTTTCGGATTATTAATGTTTCCTTCACCGTTAAAGTAAGGGATAATTAACAATAAATACACACGTAACTTAGAAAAGTCAGAGTGCACGCTCTTGGAGTTGGTTTCGAACCAGCAACTTTCGTCTGTTCAGTCCGCACCACTCCCCAGAGTAATGCAAGCATTATAATTCAAAAGTAAATAATATTCATACACAAAAGGGCTCTCAATTCATATTACGTGTGATAAAAATTCTCCGTAGAAAACATTATTCGGCGGCCGGTGCGTGATTTGAATCGCTTTGCCGCGATCCCTTTACGCCTTTTATTTTTATTCCAAAAGATTAGTTGTGCGTATAAAGAGATTTTTATGTAGCTCAAATAGAGATCGTGATCTTTTTGCAAGGCTATAATTCGGTATTTTATATTTGAATCAATTTTTACATAAACTGGGGGCGTTGCCCATGTTTTTCCACAAAACATAAAATAGAAAAAAACAAAGTCCGACGAATATGAGACATATCTTACTTTCTTCCCCACATTATTCTGCATCTATTGGTATCGGTCTCGACCCCATACTCCCAGCGGTTTCGGAGGAGATAGCGTGACAAGCTTTTGGCAGCGGCGGCGGCGGCGCCAGTTACTTTTTTTAGAATAGAGAGATATACACACTATTAAAAGTTATAAGCTCACATAACACTTCTTATATATATATTATAAGCTTAGTAACGAGAAGGTCGCTCGCCTGATGGTAAGCGCCACGCCCGCCCATAAACAGAAGCAACACCACAAATAATTTTGAATTACAAAGCACTGTATGGCATTGGACTGCGCTCGTCACCCATGCCCAGTAATTTCACTGACTTCAATGTCCTTCAAACCGGAACACAAGAGTGTTTACACAATGTTGCTTGGCGGCAAAAATAGGCAAAGCGGTGGTACTAGTCCAGAGGGCCTCACACATACGCCTACCATGTAATTAACTCTCTCATTCGTGTAAATGTATTTTTCTTTCTTTATTTTTTTTTAACGTCCAAAAAAAACACGCAGTCGTAACGCATACGCATAACAACTGCGCCACCGAGGTAGTCTCGAAATAATTTCAATGTAATAAACGTTTACATATCGAACTAATAAATCCTGACGCTAAATAAAGGTCCATAATAAACATGGCCCATAAAAGCCGCGACCGTAACCCCAAAAAAAGTAAACAGGACGTACGCCCAAAAAACAATGAGAAGTGGTGTACGCTGTATGTACACAGGGTGGGCTGAAAAATGAATATATCGCGAAACGAATCTGTGAAGCCAAACAAACTTTTAGAACGGAAACGGGCGTGAGTGCGATGGGTTTGGTGAAATTTTAAACGGACTGGCCCATGGACAAATTTTGGGATTAAATTTTTAACAGTGGGTTTTTGAAATGTTTTGACGCTTAAACGGAGTAAATGTGTTATTTATGTTCTATAAATGGTTAGTAAAGCCTCATTTAGACGCAGAGAGTATCTTTTTTACAGCATAGGCCGGAGAACGAGCAAGTGGGTCATCTGGTGGTAAGTGATCTCCACCGCCCATGTACGCCCACAATACCAAAAGAATCATAGGCGCGTTGCCGACCTTAAAGGAAAGGGATAAGTAAGGAATTGGGAAGGGGAGGGGGATTGAGGCCTCCGGATATCTCACTCGCCGTCCGAAACGCAGCAGCAAGCTGCTACTTTACGCCGGTTTTCTGTGAGACAGTGGTAATGACCCGGACAAACCAGCCCATTCATGCTGTAAACAGAACTATCTACAGTGTGGCTCTACCATTAAAAAAATAAAAAATAATAATTTGACTGCCTCGGTGGCGCAGTTGTAATGTGTACGCGTTACGATTGAGGTCAGCGCTGAGGTCACGGGTTCGATTCCCGGGTCGGGTAAAGTGGTATTGGGTTTTTCTATTACGAAATGCTCAGTATCAGCCCGGAGTCTGGAATTTGTGCCCGGTATGGCGATAGGCTCGCCCCCTACCACATAACGGACGGAAATACGCTCAGCGAAATGTGGGTGTACTGGTTACACCTCTGCCTACCCCTTCGGGGATTACAGGCGTTATTCAGAACAGCTGACACGTCTAAAGTTAAATACAATGTTTAAATTGTAATGTTATTATTTGTTTTTACGGAGTGCAAAACTCGTTGAACAGTAGAATGCTATTTGCTGAAATCGCCCAGCTAAGTCTTTACAAATCAAACAAGTACGGAGCGAATCTCCGCTCTGATAGCGTGCGGTGCAAACAGATGAAATTTAGCGATATTTTGCCTGAGGAAACACAATGCATGCGGGAATGGAGGGTTGATAAGCTTTAAGAAATCTCATTAAGCTTTCTTTTTCTTTTTTAATCTTTTCTAAATCGGGATCGAGTCCATCTAATAGCTGTATTGAGGAGTGAGGTTTGAGATGCCCATAGCTAGTGGCACTCACTGTTCAGTAAAAATTAGAGGTAGCTTCGTGATATTTGTCTATCGAAGAAACTTTTTTATTTCATGTTTTTGATCAGTGTCATCTCTTGAAATTAAATGTAGTTACCCATACATATTTTTTTACAATATTTAACTGGTTTTACCGTAGTAAAATTAAATCTAGATTAGGAATTTTAGCATCCACGCAATAGTCTTTTATCCCCGATTTCATCTCCTTACGATTCACCTGTTTCAAAGAGAAATGGGACCACCCTGGGAGCAAACCCTATTGAATACTAAAATAATCATCCAAATTGGTGCTATTCGCCATATTTGGCGGATTTATTCGCGACCATTTTGTTTTTTGAGTGGTAGAGCCACGCTGTAGACATTTTTGTCTACAGCATGAAAGGGCCGGCTCGTCCGGGTCGTTACCACTGTCTCACAGAAAACCGACGTAAAGTAGCAGCTTGCTGCTGCGTTCCGTATGGTGAGTGAGATATCCGGAAGCCCAAATCCCCTCCCCTTCCCAATCCCTTAATTATCCCTTTCCTTTAAGATCGGTAATGCACCCATAATTCTTTTGGTATCATGGGCGTACATGGGCGGTGGAGATCACTTACCATCAGGTGACTCACAAGCTCGTTTGCTGGCCTATGCTATATAATAATATACAGATGAATTGACAGCCTCCGTGGCGCAGCGGGCGAGAAGCCGGTTGCGAAGCGTGAGGCCGTGGGTTCGATTCCCGCACCTGGACAAATGTTTGTCTCGGGTCTGGGTGTTGTGAGACCGCAAGTCTCTCGTAGTTCTTGATACCCACGACACAGGTTTACCTAGTGTGGGGTCAGGACTATGTGTGTAACTGTTGGGTGTATTTATTTATTTATTTTATTTTAATTAAGAACCTTATTGTTTTTTTGGCGTTGATTAATACAAAAATAAAGCAGTGATCATAATAACTGAGCATCCAAGTTCGGAATATATATCTCCTGTGATCTTCCGTGTCTTGCGTCATGTCCATTTAGCTCGCGGTATCCGCAACAAGCCAGGCATTAGCGCGGACGTGCTAGATTCCGCCAGAACTATTTATAGCCTTATTTGGAACTCATTTGTCTTGCTGCGCCGGTTACAAAACAACAAGTTTGCTTTATACCATGATACTGGATTTTAATTCAAAGGCACTGTGCGTTTTTGTTAAACATAATTTGATGATATTAAATTTAATACTATTAAAAAAGAGATTCAGTGTTCGACCCGTATGTATCTATTTGATTGCAAATTTCAAAACTAGATAATGAATCTATTTTGACGATTCTATTACGAATCTAATCTACATACTCTTATGAAGGTAGTATACAAATATACATTGTTTTCATGCTTAAGTATTGAGTTATATAGCTCAAGATATAAAACATACATCACCGTTGCGGTTTCTACAATGGAGTGCGGCTATTATTCTTTCACACGTAGTTATCAATGTTTACCGAACTTCATGAGCTTGCTTACACACCAAGTGCCATTATACGTTACTGTTACTGTATAGGTATTAGTTTTTTGCAATTACTACATGTTTACAAGGTGGTAGGTCCCTCGTTTGCGAGAGACCGGCTGGGTTGGTACCACCGCTTTGTCTATTTCTGCCGCCAAGCAACAGTGTGTAAGCACTGTTGTGTTCCGGTGTGAAGGACATTGAAGCCAGTGTAATTACTGGGCATTATGAGACTTAACACCTTATGTCTCGGGGTGACGAGCGCAGTCCAGTGTCATGCAGTGCTTTATTTAAAGTTCTGTGTGGCGTTGCTTCTGCTTATGAGCAGGCGTGGCGCTTACCATCAGGCGAGCGACCTGCTCGTCTCGTCATTCAATCTTATAAAAAAAAAATGGTTAAGTCAACAGTTTTGAATTATGAAACATGGTGAGACGCCGTGACGGTTTTGTAATAAAACTCAAATCTCACGTCTGGAGAGTTGTATGGAAGCCAGTACTCACAACTATAAGTCGGGCACCCTAACTAATGGAGAATTTGCAGAAAATTATATACAACGTGCTACAAAAAGGTGTGGTCATATTTAAGGGTCGTAATATATACCTGGCAGTGAGTGTTGTATCGAGTATGTACCGGATCTTTTCAAAATTATCACTCGTTTATTACAATCGTAAAATCCATCAGATTCCTATAAATTAAGGGAAATCCCGTGAGCGAAAACTACAACGCTGGAGTGAGCCAAAAGCTCAGTTGTGTAGCATTTAGTGTTGTCTAAAATTGCAAGCCTAATATCAACATGTTACTCATTCGATAAAAAAATTATTGCTTTAGGCTTAGCTTTTGGTGGGTTTGGTACTAAGAGGAGTGCAATACTTAAATCGTATAGTATGGTGCTTAAATATGACCACACCTTTCTGTAACACGTCGTATAGTGAAATAATATGCATCTTAACTTGATGATGTATCAAAATACTAGAGCAGAATTTAGAAACGAGAGTAACGGTTGTCAGAATTTACTAAATATTGAAAATAAATAAGTGCATAAAGTTATATTTATGGAAAAGCTGGTTAAATTTTAAATCAGTTTGTACCTACTATATTTTTGTTAAGTGGGTAATCAACGATATTAGTTGTAGGCTGTCTATAAAAGAGTAGCTAAGTGCTATACAAAATGGAGGAAATGGGTACAGCAAGCTATGCAAGACCGATTAATACACTTCCATTTGTTTGCCTAAAAATTTGCCATTGAACCTAGTAGGGACTATACGATTCAATTTCCATATGACGATTCGACGAGTGACATTTGACAAATAAAAGTCCGAACTCGTCATGGTCTCCGCGTGTCCACAGCAAAACGGAACGCGTTCGCCTAGAACAACTCGATAAACTATTTCCAACAAAACATTTTACACTACAAAATAAACTTGAAATGGATAGGATATAGAGGGTTTAGTTATTACAAAAAGCTCGTGAAAGTAACTGATCTGTTCGCAGCATACATAAGCAATCACACCTGCAATTCCCAAAGAGATAGGCAGAGATATAACTAGTCCACATTTCGCTGAGCATATCTCGGTCCCATGATGTGATAGGGGGCGAGCCTATCGCCATACCGCGCACAAATTCCAGACTGCGGGCTGATACTGAGGCATCTGTGGTTTATGGTACTGTTGTACATGCGACCCCGGGATGGACGGCAGCACGGGTGGTGGGCCTCGTGTCTGCCGTTGACACCGAGGGCGTCCTTCGGTGCGCGGGGGCTTCTGAGCCACCCGACAAGGAAACGGGCCGCTAGGCGGCACCGCGCAGGGGCGGTTCCGGTAGCAATCCTTAGATATAGCTAAGGATACCCCGGGGCCGCTCCACATGCGCCGAAGAAGGCCACCGCGGGGTTTTAGTTGGTATGCCGGTGTAGGGTGTATATATGTGTTAGGGACTCGGCCCAGCGGTCGCTCGGATTTAACATCTCTCCCGGGCGGCTTAACGTTGGGTCGTAAGACCGGTGAACCCAACATAACCGTTCCGCCTTCCCCGGGGCGGGGCGGTAACAATAATTCACTTACCCCGCGACAAAAAAAAAAAAAGGTCTTCCAGAGTGAGGAATCCCTCACAATGCGAGCAGTATCTAATACCACCGCCTTCTGAATTTGGCTTTTGACGCAACTACCAATTGAGAGCCTCTAGAGGTGTTATGGTATTTATGTACAATACTCATTATTGTAATAGATTTTTGTTAGTTTAAAAAAAATATATATTTTATTAAACTTTTTACATTTAAATGAATGTAAAGGCGGACTTAATGCACATGAATATGACATTTAGAAAAAAAATATTATGTTATCCAAAGAACCATGGACAAGAATAGAAATAGTAGCCTTTATTATAAACTAGTAAAGCGACGAGAAGAGTACGAAAAATAACAGAATGCTCCTACATTCTGTTATTTTTCGTACGGTGAGTGAAATTTCTGACGGCCGAAATACCGAACCCCTTTTCCGAATCCAAATTCCTCTCTTTTAAGGTCGATAATGCACCCATGCTTCCTCTTTCATTACGGATATTCATGGGCGGTGGAGATCGCTTACCATCAGGTTACCCACTTGCGCTTTTGCTGACCTCTACCCTATAAAACAACTATATGAAAGAAATATATATAGCTGCCACCAACAGTATTCATAAAGAGAAACTCAAGGTGGTTAGTATTGGAGTGTTCTTATTAAGAAGACGAAGAACAAAAACTATAATCTTATTAGTCTAGGGGTTGGCTGAGAAAGCAATGAAGTACTGGCTTCAAATCCCAGATTGAACAACCACAATTAGTTTATAGAGTTTTAGATATTTTATCATAGAAATAATCATATACCATACACTCAACAGTCACACACATAGTCCTGACCCCACACTAGGTAAACCTGTATCGAGGGTATCAGGAACTACGAAGGACTTGCGGTCCCACAACATCCAGACCCGAGACAAATATTTGTGAATCAGACAAATATTTGTCTAAGTGCGGGAATCGAACCCATGGCCTCACGCTTAGCAACCGGCTACTCGCCCACTGCGCCACGAAGGCTGTTGTTTGTTCAACCGAGGGTGCACAAAGCACCTCTGCCTACCTCTTCGGGGATATGTATGTATGACCACAAACACACTTTACAAACTAAGGTAAGATGCAATTGCTTAATTCTCTAAGCATATTTCAATCAGTTCACACACACCCAGGCTCCTGGGCTATTGTTCGATATAATACTCTGCCAGGAGCGTTCCTTTAACATCCCACGTACCGAATTTAATAACATTTTCGCTGAAACCGCTCAAACTTTATTAGCCGCTGTAAAATAGTGAATGAAAACCGCGAGTTAGCGGCGATCCACCTATGTACGAGAAATTATAACTTCACGGCTAGTTCTGTCTCGTTTGTTAAAAGTTATTTAAATATAAATAAATTTTAAATGTTAAATGCTGTTATAAAAAGTCCACTTTAAAGTGGTGGAGCCACGTTGTAGACAGTCTTGTGTACATCATGAATGGGTTAGCTGGACCAGGTTGTTACCACTGTCAGAGAAAACGAATACAAAGTAGCGGCTTGCTGCTGAATATCGTACGGCGAGTGACATATCCGGAAGCCCACATCCCCTACCCTTGCCTAATTAGGTCGGCAAAGCGTTTCTTTTGGTATTGTAGGCGTTCATGGGCGGTGGAAATCACTCACCATCAGTTGCTCGTTTGACTGGGTATAAGAAAAAATCAAATAAATGTATAATATACTTTGGAAGTCTTCGTGACCGTGATCGTAACGTGACCTTGACTTTGGCTTTGACTTTGACTTTGACTTTGACTTTGACTTTGACTTTGACTTTGACTTTAACTTTGACTTTGACTTTGACTTTGACTTTGACTTTGACTTTGACTTTGACTTTGACTTTGACTTTGACTTTGACTTTGACTTTGACTTTGACTTTGACTTTGACTTTGACTTTGACTTTGACTTTGACTTTGACTTTGACTTTGACTTTGACTTTGACTTTGACTTTGACTTTGACTTTGACTTTGACTTTGACTTTGACTTTGACTTTGACTTTGACTTTGACTTTGACTTTGACTTTGACTTTGACTTTGACTTTGACTTTGACTTTGACTTTGACTTTGACTTTGACTTTGACTTTGACTTTGACTTTGACTTTGACTTTGACTTTGACTTTGACTTTGACTTTGACTTTGACTTTGACTTTGACTTTACGACGTATTTCATTATTTTTAATATTTAATATGCATTATTTATATTTATGCTTAATGTCCTTATCCGGTTAGTAGAAGTTTTATAGAAACAGCGACCCTCCTTTTACCTCCTTAAAAAGTAAATTTCCAAATATCCTTTTTTAGCGAGCACAACCTTTACTCGTTTTTGAGATATCGTGATTAATCAGTGAGTGAGTGAGTGACAGTCGCTTTCATTTAAATAATATGTAACAAAATCCCTGTTGGGCGTTTTAACTGATATCAGAATCGATATTCAAACGTAATGACTGAATAACACACGCATGTGAAAATTTTGACAGTAAAAAAAACATATTTATTTTTAAAAATGAACTAATTTATTGTTTGTAAACCGTATTTCGAATGATCACTTCTGCAAGAGCGATGACTTGGAGCCAGAGGGAGATAGCATGTTACGGCGTCTACGTAAATCAAACGTGTCGCGCTGCCGCCGGCTTCGTGAATACACACATAAATTCAGATGTAAATAACATTTTTAAATATTTTCATTTTCTAACTTACCTGTGTAAGGATAATATCTCGCTTCTGTTAATTTATTTTTTAATTTAACAATTTTTATTATCCTGTCTATATGTCTATCTTCACGACCCAAAAAGGGCCAATAGGGATTTTGGATACTGTATAGACTAAATTCAGGTCACGAATACCTTCCATGTGTCCACTTATAAAGATCCCTAACCGAGGCAATCACGGGATAAGGCGTGACACGTTACGAATACATATTCTCATTCAATACAATAATGTACGTATCTTTATCATAAATGTGTATTATGGGACATATATTTTGATGTTTGATTTGACTTTTGACTGCCTCGGTGGCGCAGTTGTAATGCGTACGCGTTAAGATTAAGCTAACGCTGAGGTCCCGGGTTCGATCCCCGGGTCGGGTAAAGTGGTATTGGGTTTTTCTATTAGGAAATGCTCAGTATCAGCCCGGATTCTGGAATTTGTGCCCGGTATGGCGATAGGCTCTACTGGTTACACCTCTGCCTACCCCTTCGGGGATTACAGGCGTGAGTGCGTATGTATGTATGTATGAATGATTTGACTTTTCCTAGCGTGGCTTTGAAAATTGGAGACATATAAAGTGATTATTTTATACATACACACGCACACACGCCTGTAATCCCCGAAGGGGTGGCACCAAAACACCCACATGTGGCCGAGTTTATTCCGTCTCATGATGTGATAGGGGCGAGCCTATCGTGCACAATTTTACACTACGGGCTAATACTGAGCATTTTGTAATAGAAAGCCCAATATCACTTTTATCCGGGGATCGAACCCGAGACCCCAGCACAACAGTCGTAACGCGTTCGTATTACAACCGCGCCACTGGCAAAGATTAATCTAGAAATATTATGTTTGAATATGAATATACTAAAGTGGACCGATCAAGTTCTCATTGGTAAAGATATTCATAAAGCGAAAGCTACGGAACCCTGACGCTTTCAGGATTGACGATCACCACATTTTTACGAGCATACTTCACTAGATATAGTGCCGTGTATGACCAAAAATATCGATGTTTATAGAAATAATTAGCGAAATATTTTTTATAATAAGTTCAGGAAATGGTGAGGACTAGAACAACGAGCAGAAATGAGCAAGTTGGTCACCTCCGGTAACATCGGTGATCATACGAAACGCAGCCATGCTGCTACTTTCAATCTGAGAGATAATGGTCCGAGAACTATTGAGTCCGTCCATGCGAGTGACCTGGTCGACTCATTATTCAGAGCGTTTAAAAAAATGAAAATTTTTACTAGAAACTACCAAATTAGTCATCTCCAGTACCCTCACTGACGGTACGAGACACAACAATGATGCTCCTTCAAATTTATATCTTTAAGATATTGGTACCATCACGGTTAATCGTGCGACGATTTTCATGCTGTAATCAAAACAACGCAATAAGTATTTGCAGGCAAAGTTCACCTTGATGTAAAAAAATACTTCAGTAAATTAGATAGAATCATAACGATTAGATGATTCCATATTTAAAATAATACATCGATATACTCTGTCCAAATATCGATATACACACACCACTACAAACACTTTTATAAGTCTTTACCCAAATAATGAGGCACTTTTGTCATTCCCAAATTTTATTACAATGATTTTGATTTGATTGAAACTGGCTTACGCGGCGAAAAGTTACGGGGCCCGTGTTGGTAGTAAACTATTTTATGGCCACTAGTGGGACGTGGGACTAGACTATTGTTAGTCTTAGTTGTCAGGACTAATTCTGAAGTATTGATAGATCGAGGCCTTTTTTGTCTATGGGTAATCCTCGTGATGTCGCGTCTCTATTGTGATTTATTTCCGGCATCAGATTTTTATGCGTTATCGATCTTATAAATAAACTTCTACATACAGTGTTTTATAGCTAATGATGTATATTTTATAGAACAGGCAAACGATTAAGTGGGTCACCTGATAGTAATGGATCACCACAGCCTATAAAAATACTTAATACTATAGAATTATAGATGCGTTGCCGACCTTTAAGGAAAGGAATGTGATGATGATGATTTGGGCGGTGTCAAGATACAGTCAAATTGCAAGAAGAATCTTAGAATGTTAGTAAAAAATGGATGAAATGGTAACTCTGCTTACTCTGTTACAATATAAGTGTTTAATTCATTTGTTTTAATGATGTAGACATGACAGTGCTGATTTTCAGAATTTTTGAATAATTTAACACAATAATAAATAATGAAATGGATATGTCCAGGCCTCTGTCTAACATGTTATATGATGGATTTATATAACAGAAAGTTGCTAAAGAAATACCTTCGTATTACAGACATACATTCTACAAGTCGCAATTATAAAAATAAAACGTCAAACACGGAACTATTTCAAGAAAGCTTTCACCGCAAGCATATCTGAACATGACCTAAATCGGTCCTCTGAGAAAATACTATCATCTACTCAAAATCCTACTTTAACTCCATTGACTAAAACACATTTTCCTTTAGTACAAAATCACAGTGGTCTACAAAAGCCAACATTGATTTTCATTTTTACACTTCAAAAAATAAGGTGGGTTTTAGAATGTTGAGTGTCGAGGCCACTCCGGCCTGTGACATGTCCCAGCGGTGGGATTCCAATGAACACGTACAATCTTGTTTTGTCAAGAATTGGCTTAACTACCGCTGTGAAGTTGCTCTCATTTGTCGTGTGGGAGTTAGTAAACTGCTGTTATGACATTAAGATACGGGCTTAGTTTGAAGCAAAGACTTTAATACCATAGACGGGCTATTCAGAAGTAAAATTGTGTTGCACACGCGGCCGGCGTGGCGGAAATGACGTCTAAGGCGTGGGAGCGAGAGGAGTTGAGAGTAAGCGAGATGGTAATATTGAGCCGGCTGTTTTGTTTGGTATTAGTTTTCATTCACAATAAATGAATTTTTCGATCAAAACGAAGAGATAATATAGTTACTTCCGTAAAATAACTTCAAATTGAATGAATAATATATGCACGTAAATAATGACAATGTTTTATGGGACACAATATACAATTTCGTGTTAGTTTATCGAATTTAACGTTCGCAGCTATTCAAACAACAACAACTGCTCTTGTCGCTCTCTCGCGGGCTGAGTTGAGTTGTTCTGAGTTGCGGTCAATCGACCGTAACTAAGTGCGCAATTGGTTTGTACCGCACAGCTTTTCTAGTAGTATACATTAAAGTTTTTGGTTTGAAGTTTGATTGAATAGTTACAAAGTCACATCATGGGACGGAAAGAAGCTCGGCGAAAGGTAGCAACAGCACTAGTTACAGCTATGCCGGGGATAAAGGCGTAAGTTTATGTTATGTGTTATGTTTTAACATACATACGCACTCACGCCTGTAATCCCCGAGGGGGAGACAGAGGTGTAACCAGCACACCCACATTTCGCCGAGCGTATCTCTGTCGCATGATGTGATAGGGGGCGAGCCTATCGCCATACCGGGCACAATTCCAGACTCCAGGCTGATACTGAGCATTTCGTAATAGAAAAAACCAATATCACTTTTACCCGACCCAGGGATCGAACTCGAGACTTCAGCGTCAGCCTCAGTCGTAACGCGTAAGCATTACAACTGCGTCACCGAGGCAGTGCAGTAGGCAGTAAATTGGTAACAACAAACATGATACCATTAAATCTGTAATAATATGACTTTACAGTGATTTTTACGTATAAGGTTGTTATTTTATAGTACCGGTTGTTTTTTTTTTATCTACGGTTTCGCTGAGAATTGTCATTAATAAATTCTACAGTTTTGGCGGGAATACTTACAGCATGGTCGGTCGCTTATTTTAATTATTTATTACATCGACATAAGATGACAAGAAACGTAACTCAAGCAAAAAAATTACCCCACCAAAACTCTGTGCAAGGGGGCGGGGCTATAAAAGTCTGTACAGCTTCAAATGATTACCATAATCGTCATGTTGGCTGCACTTGACAGTTGGCGATGGGTTTCCGCTATACATGGTTTTTAATTTTTAATAATAATTCGTATATTTTTATAGATAAATTTAAAATTTATTTTTCTGTCTTTTGTTTTCTGTAGTTTATGTGAACGGAAATAAATTTATTTTCTTTCTTTCTTTCAGCTTGTTCATTCATCAATTCATAAAAATTGATTCATGATCTCTATTTGACAATTAATACGTCTAATTTTATGCGCGGTGCAGAACGTAGTATCTCGATTTAGAAATTAACTTTTATGAAATAAAGTTGATTATCAACGTTCATTAATTTTTGTTGCGTGTATGAGTGTTACGTGTATACCTTTGCAGATGTAAGTAAGCCGTATTTTTGGCAGATTCATATGAGAGTTATCGTTCTAGTTCGATGATTTATTAGGCTAGTTTAAAGTTTTGTTTGTTGTTTTGTTTAAACTTTCACATTCATACTACTAGAAGGAAGGGAAGCAGGATCGTAGAAATTAGCATATAGTAGGGCGTAGGACAACTCAAACTTATACAAATAAATTACATGCTGAGCATATCATCTATTTAAACACAAAGTTTAAAAACACGATACCTTAAATTGAGTGAGCGACAAAAACGTAAAAACTCCATTTTCTTGCACACATTTACACGTTATAAAATTTTATAGCCCTCACATAACAGGTACTTAATGTAGGCCTACCATTTTTAACAGCTCGTTATTGAGGTAAATTATTGAGTCGTTGATGTACTACTTTATTTCATTGCTTAATAATATTAGTTTATTAATTGTTTCTAATATTCTTATCATTTGTGGATAATTAATCTTTTGGGGAAAACATTGGAACCCTGTGTATACCTGGGTGTTTTCCATAAGAATTTCAAAGGTATGTGACGTTTGCCAACCTGCATTAGGCCAGCGGGTTAACTAATCCCTAACCACTCTCATGAGTAAAGGAGGTTCGAGACCAGCAGTGGGTCAGTATATAACATAGAGCGCTTATTATAAGTTATAACCTTTTAGTAATTGCGTTATATGGGCTCATCTAGTATCTAGTAGCAGCGTACTACGGCTGAGAACCGTGAGGTTCAATTCCCAGGTAGGCAATCACAATTTGTGTTTGAGTTTTCAATTAGAAAAACACTCGTAAGTTATCCGGTATTTGTGCCCAGTAGGCTCACTTCCTAATCATATAGAACGGAAAATAAACTTGGCGAACTGTGAGTGCACCAGTTGCACCTATTTCTTCAAGGATTCAGACGTCACTTGTGTTAGCGTATTCTCTTAATATTGGTATATTAAGTGTGTCTGGGAAAGCAACGTTGGGTACACTGAAATAATAATGGTGCGATATAGTTGTAGAAGGGTAGTTAAATAGTATAAAAGAGATTGTCGCCATAACTGGAGGTCTTTTGCCCGTAGTCGGCCAGACAGTCTCCAGTTCATTAACAGTGGTCAGCCGAAAGTCCAAGTGTTCATTACGCGGTAGCTATGCTGGTTTACTATTCGGTCCTAGTTGTTTGAGTTATAATTAGAGAGCGGTCTCTAGAGAATCCTGACATGGGGTTGTGGTCTATAAAGCAATGATATTGTAAATGTAACCAATAAACTATGAGTTATAGTGATTACTGTCGTTTGGTATTAATAAAAGAATACTCGTCTCACGTAACTTCTAGCACTTGGTGTATGTTCAATATAAGAAATCAGCAAAATAATAGCATTGCAAATAAACACAAAACAAAACCTGCCCTCAATTACTCAGAAATCACAGACCAAAACACGACAAGCGGAAAGCAACTCTTCTAAAACATTTAAAGATTCTGTATCTACACAAATAGAGTAATAAATCACGTGGCACAGAGTGAGAGTCCACTGACCGCTACGACTAGCCCATTACCGGCGACTTGCTTACAATACGACTGATGTATGGCGTCTTTGATTTATGTACGACGGACCTTTGTATGTTGTCTAAAATTGGTATTTTGTGTGTTTTCTATTAGGTATGTTTTAGATATTTATGGCGGTCGCTCTTAGGAAGTGTTGTTTTCTATTGAGTGATTTAGTTTAGTAATTTTATTTATTCACCTATTGGGTTTTGTGTTTCATAGAGTCAGCTGGTGGGCGTACCGGAAAAATATGTGTACCGGACTGAATAGCGACAGTCGTACACATGGTGAAGAAGTTGTTACAGAGGCTCATAACCGTCATATAAAACGTAGCCTATAACCGTCCCCAGGGTCCCATCTAGCTCTCCATCAAAATTCATCAATATCGGTTTAGTGATTTAGGCGTGAAATATAAACAAATAGTATTTTTTTTTTCAAAAAGTATCCTATGTTTCTTCTTATACCTCCAAGAATACAAAGAATATATGTATACAAAGTTTCATGATGATCGGTTAAGTAGTTTTCGCGTGACAAACAAACTTACATTCACATTTATAATATTAGTAAGTAAGTATGATTAGCTTGAGTGACGAAACGAGCAAGTGCTTATCTGACGGTAAGCGCTACGCCTGCCAATATAAGCAACACCATACCTTAAATTACAAATCACCACATGGCATTGGACTGCGCTCGTTACCCCTAGACATAGGATGTTAAGTCTAATAATGCCCAGTCATTTCAATGGCTGCAATGTTCTTCAAACCGGAACACAACAGTGCTTACACACTACTGCTTGGCAGCAGAAATAGACAAAGCAATGGCACCAATCCAGACAGCCTCGCGCATATGAGGGACCTACCACCATGTAATTTTATTGGGTATAGTGTTTCCTTTGTTATGGGCAGGCTTAGCGCTTACCATCAGACAAGCACTTGCTCGTTTTGTCATTCCAGCCAATAAAAATAATACCTAATTCTATGAATAAACATAGAGTGGTAGAGCCACGCTGTAGACAATTTTGTATACAGCATGAATGTGCTGGCTCGTCCGGGACGTTACCACTGTCTCACAGAAAACCGGCGTAAAATATCAGCTTGCTGCTGCGTTTCGTACGGTGAGTGAGATATCCACAGGCCCAAATCCTCCTCCCCTTCCCAATCCCTTATGCCTTTCCTTTAAGGTCGGCAGCGCACCCATAATTATTTTGGTATTGTGGGCGTACATGAGCGGTGGAGATAGCTTACCATCAGGTGACCCACTTGCTCGTTTGCCGGCTAAAGCTATAAAAAAAACATCTTACAGATTCTCGTCTGAACAAGTAATTTATATCATAGTTATACCCCGGATGTACAATGGAGATCAATGAGTGCTTGGATAGGAAACTTCTGAAGAAGTTACCGGGGCGTGCCCCGGAAGACGGAGGGGGATGTTTTGTCCAGTACTTAACAACTTCCGAGGAATAAAGTTTCCACTGTCGATGTCAGATACTATAAAAGTAATGAGGGTGCGGTATAAGCAGCTGTAGCCTAGAGGGGCCACTTCAACTGTCAAGATGAAACTCGTTAGTTCGAATCCAGCCCATACAACCTCTGGGTTTAAGTGTAAAACTGTATTACATACGGTCCCATTGCTCACATGTCTCCTTTACTATTTTTTTATAGTATAGGCCGGCCTACGAGCAGGTGGGTCACCTGATGGTAAGTGATCTCCACCGCACATGTACGCCCACAATACCAAAAGAGTCATGGGCGCGTTGCCGACCTTAAAGGAAAGGGATAATTAAGGAAAGCTGAAGACAAAACTGTCTACAACGTAGCTCTACCACTCAAAATTAAACTAATGAAAGAGGTTAGGCCTAAGTGCACCACGCTGGTCTAATGCAGGTTGGTAGAATTCATATACCTGCCCATAGCCCAGGGCGTTGAATTAAGGCTTACAAGTAACTCTCATTAGGCCCGATTTGATCAAATTAGAATAAGGTGTTATCCGAGAGTAAATGTCGTGACACCCCAGAGTAAATGGTATTTACGTTCTACCAACTATTAACCGAGCATAAGTTTCTTATACCAGAGTAATAAATTACACGGCCCATCTCGGCGGAGTTAGACTTACCTCGAGAGAGTAAAAAACTGGTGAAAAAATGGCGAACAGTCGATGTAGGTAATACTATAAATGTAGATTTTTTGGAAGATTTGAAGCCTTGAATGAACATGAATCACGAAATCTTAGCTGCGAACTTTCGATTGAATTACCTTTTAAATAAAAATAATATGATGTTTAACAAAACTTAGAAACCGACTTCAAAATAAAACACAGAAAAGTCAAAAACAAACAAATAAATAAACAAAAACAGTCGAATTGAGAACCTCCTCCTTTTTTGAAGCCGGTTAAAAAACCTACTTATCAATCGGTTATTCATTTAGGCGCTTCGATGTCACAGACATAAACAAAAGTAGATATACAAATTGGTCAAACTTATAACATTCTTTATGTCGGAGGTAAAAATTGCAATAATCTACAAATTCCTGTAGTTCAATACATATTCAATAACATAACCATCCTCTAGCCCATCCAAACACCATGTTGGAAGAGGTAGACCATATTACTCTTTTCTCTCAACAGCTGCGTGCATAACCATCCTCTAGCCCACCCAAAGAGGTAGACCATATTACTCTTTTCTCTCAACAGCTGCGTGCATAACCATCCTCTAGCCCACCCAAAGAGGTAGACCATATTACTCTTTTCTCTCAACAGCTGCGTGCATAACCATCCTCTAGCCCACCCAAAGAGGTAAACCATATTACTCTTTTCTCTCAACAGCTGCGTGCATAAGGTTCCATTACTCAGGAACTTAAAGTAATAGTTACCTGTTAAGTACATAATATTTTTTATAGCGATGGTAATTGGCTGTATCGTCTAACATCGGTTGCATAAACAGGATGATTGCAAAAGTCGTGGTACCACTCAGGAGATGAGGCGATTTTAAACATTTATCTACAAGTGTAGTATAGGGTTGGACTTACAGGAATGTGTAATGTGACGCGACTGTACAGAAAACACTGTCCCGTACGATATGTATGTTGAATCAATGCGTAATGCAATACGAATTTTATTTCATATATCCTTTTTCAATATATCTGTGATAGTAGTAGATTGCTAGTACATCAGTTCATTGGCAGCAAATTTTGCAGAAATATTTTTTTTTTTTTTAGCCTAGTTAGTGTCCCACTGCTGGGCAAAGGCCTCCCCCAACTTCTGCCACTTGTCACGGTCCTGGGCGATCTCTTGCCACTTTGGAGAAAAATTGACAATGTCGTCTCTCCATCTCTTCCTAGGTCGCCCACGTCGTCGGTAACCATCGGTTGGTGACCAGTCTGTAGTATTTTTGGCCCATCTGTCTGGATTCATTCGACATACATGGCCGGTCCAGTCCCACATAGAAATAATTATCACAAAAAAAAAGAGTATTCATTCAGCAACATTAAGACACATTTTTTCTTTTTGTAGGGCTTAAAGCCGCGGTATGCCTTCTCGTACCATAGATTTGACTGTATTTGGTATTATATGGAGCCGCCCGCTTTCTGGTCCCCACTTCCCGCAATGGCAACCACATTTCACCATTACCTCATCCGTTAATCAGCAAAATGTATTGACTGCCTCGGTGGCGCAGTTGGAACGAGTCCGCGTTACGACTGAGGCTTACGCTGAGGTTTCGGGTTCGATCCCCGGATCGGGTGAAGTGGTATTGGCCTTTTCTATTACGAAATGCTCAGTATCAGCCCGGAGTCTGGAATTTTGCCCGGTATGGCTTTAGGCTCGCCCCCTATCACACCGTGGGACGGAGATACGCTCAGCGAAATGTGGGTGTAATGGTTACATCTCTGTCTACCCTTTCGGGGATTGCAGGCGTGAGTGCGTATGTATGTATCACGTGCAAATGAAGATGGCTTTGAAATGACATGAAATTTATAACTTAAGCTGCATCTCAATGAGAGGAGATAAGTTTAAACTTGTTAGTGGCCCACTTACACTAATAATTGAAAAAAAAACAATGTTTATAATAAAATATTATATTCCACTTGCACCACACACGGTGACGAGTTAATGGCGTCGTAAGGAGGGAAGTGGGCGTTAATAATTAACTGTTTAATCTACCCCCATAACAGAACACTTTGATTATCGTAATAATATCGATTCAATGGACACACACACATACATGGCTCCAGTGGATTGGTTTGGTAGATTAATTACTGTACAACCATAGTTGTGGTTTTCATTACAAATCAGTTATTACAGAAAATGAGAAATTACGAAATTTGAATTAAGCCTCGGAATCTATTAGACAAAAGGTGGTTAAAGGGTACCATAAATACTACGTATTCTAGTTTCAGATCTGACCTAGACGTTAAACTAATTTTATCGTGTTCTTTTATACCATAAGCCGAAAAAGGAAGCGGTTATTAGGTAGTAGAGTATGCGAAAGGCCGTCTGGGTTGGTGCCGCCGTTCATGATCTGCTTCTACCGCTAAGCAGCATTATGTAAGCACTGTTGTGTTTCGGTTTGAAGGACATTGAAGCCAGTAAATTTACTGAACATCATGAGACTTGCAGCTTATGTCTTGTCAGCGCCGTGTCTCAACAGTCAGTGCTGTGTCTCACCCCCCCCCCCCCTTCTACCGCATATATTGTAGCAAATTTAAGTTTTATATATGTATGTTTTTGTCATCTTGTTTTGTTGTGCTATATGTATGTGTGTGTAGATAAAATAAATGGTTTAAATGTCTTGGGGTCACAAACCGAGTCCAGTACCATGCAGTGCTAATTGTAATTCAAAGTTTTGTGTGGTATTGTGTCTGTTTATGAGTTACCAGGGGTTTACCATTATCTGAGTTACCTCATCGTTGAGATATACAAGCTAAAAAACAGATAGTATGAGATCTCCACCGCCCATGAACACCCTCAATAAAAAATATAATAATAATACACCCATAGTCACACACATTCCTGACCCCACACTAGGTAAACCTGTATCGTGGGTATCAGGAACTACGAGGGACTTGCCAACCCACAACATCCATACCCGAAACATATTTGTGGATCACATACACATTTTTCTCGGTGTGGGAATCGAACCCACGGCCTCTCGTTTCGCAGCCGACTGCTCGCTCACTGCGCCACGGAGGCTGTCTATCAGAAGAATCATGGACTCGTTGACAACCTTAAAAGAACAAATAATAACAATTAATTAATTTAGATTGGGAGGGAAGAATTCGGGCTCCGGGTATCTTACTCACCGTGTGAAACGCAACAGCAAGCTGTTACTTCACGTCGGACAAGCCGGCCCATTCATACTCTTGACATAAGTGTCTACAACGTGGCTTTACCATTTACAGTTAGTTTCAGATCTGATCTAGATATTCTGTAGAAAAGTTTATCGCAGTGTTCGATATTAAAGATATTGCGGATTCTAAAAGAAAATCTGGATCATGAGCATGCGACTATCTTCATCTTGATCCCTCAACATAATACTTATCTTTCACTTTCCTTCCATGTCCATTCGAAATAAATTTTCCGATAAATAATTCCAAATAAACTGGAATAATATGCCAGTTAGTGGCAATAAAAAGTTGATTCTGCTTTATGGTTGTCACATTACCCCTGGCTGGATGTACGATACTGTGTTGATCGTAAAATGTTTACAGTCCGACTGTTCGCTTTCTACATGGACTGATTTTTGATAAACTGTTACATATTGTTTTTGTTACTGCCTCGGTGGCGCAGTTGTGATGCGTACGCGTTACGATTGAGGCTAACGCTGAGGTCTCGGGTTCGATCCCCGGGTCGGGTAAAGTGGTATTGGATTTTCAGCATCATCATATTTAGTATCAGCCTCGAGTCTGAAATTTGTGCCCGGTATGGCGATAGGCTCGCCACTTGTCACATCGTGAGACGGAGATACGCTCGGCAAAATGTGGGTGTACTGGGTATCTCTGCCTACCCCTTCGAGGATTACAGGCGTGAGAGCGTATGTATATACGTTGGTAACAACCCGGTTCCGATCGAGCCGGAACAATCATGACGTAGACAAAATTGCATACGGTGTTGCTCTACTATTACAAAAAATCATCCCTCTTTGTTCCTTAATTCTGAGAACTTTGTGAATCTTACGGCTTGCGTTGGTAATTTACCGTATAGTTTGATTTAAGTACTTATTATAATCAAGGTTTCGCTTGCAGGAAGTGTTTAGTTTGTTGATTTACAACCAAACCACTTGAATATAATCACTGTAAGATATCCGTTGAACTTTGAGGAATTCTATTAAGTACTATTACACCAGTAAAAGTTCTGCGTTATAAATAATAAATACACCCAACAGTCACACACATAGTCCTGACCCCACACTAGGTTAACCTGTATCGTATCAGAAACTACGAAGAACTTGCGGTCACACAACACCCAGACCCGAAACAAATATTTAGGGATCACACAATCATTTGTCACGGTGCGGGAATCGAACCCACGGCCTCACGCTTCACAGCCGGCTACTCGCCCACTGCGCCACGACGGCTAACTAAACATTACAATTAACATATATACATATGCACCTGTAATCCCCGAAGTAGTAGGCAGAGGTGTAACCAGTACACCCACATTTCGCCGATTGTATATCCTTCCCATGATGTGATAGGGGGCGTCGGGCGAGCCTATCGCCACATCGGGCACAATTGCAGACTCCGGGTTGATACTAAGCATTTCATGATAGAAAAACCCAATATCACTTTACCGACCCGGGAATCGAACCCGAGACCTCAGCGTCAGCCTCAGTGGTAACGCATACGCATTACAATAATTATTATTAACACGCTTACAAATAATTTGTAGAATCGACATCTTCAGATCAAGGCCGCTTGATTGCATTTTCACACAAATTAATCGACTAACAATACGTTTTCCATCAGACTGCTCACTTAATTAGCTTACAACAATGAATAGGTTTAATTAAGTATGTTTATGTACCCAAATATGTAACATTCTGGGAAGTTAATTAGTTAATTGAGCTATGATGTAGTTAGTTTTATCTATGAGTGAGTCACTTCAGCCTGCTTGGTATGTGTAAAAAATAGTTAAATTATAAAAAAAAACAGAAGCGAGATATTATTATTACATAGGTAACTTAGAAAAATTAACATTTAATAAAAATATAATCTGTAAAGTGAAGAAACAGCGAGAAAACGATGCCATCATCGATAAAACCGATTTTGTGATTGAATGAGAATATTCGAGTGTTGGAAAACAAATGGTACATTTTTCAACTAATTAAGTAAGCTGTAAACAATTTTGTCTACAGCATAATGAGTCGGCTCGACGGGCATGTTACCACTATGTCACAGAAAACCGACGTGAGGTAGCAGCTTGCTGTTGCATATCGTACGGTGAGTGTCCGGAAGTTATTTGGGCTTACCTCCTATCCTTTCCAACCCCTTAATTATCCCTTTCCTTTAAGATCGACAACGCGTTCATAATTCTTCAAGTATTGTGGATGTTAATGTGCGGTGGAGATTACTTACCATCAGGTGACCCACTTGCTCATTTGTCCTCCTCTGCTATAAAAAAATCTTCCCACATTACTTACCCACAACAATTGATGTAAGTTTCCAGATTAGTTGATATGTTTCGCATGCCTAGTGAGATTAACGGAGGCCGCAAATAACTGCCAGGAGCCCGACTTTCCTCAAAGGTCGATAACGTACCTACGATTCTTCTGGCTTTGAGGTGTTCAAAGGTGTAATAAATTTCTTACTATGAGGTAAGCCACTTGCTTGTTTGCGGCTTTTAAAAGATCTGCAAAGTTCCAATCAGACTCACACACATAGAGTTCCGTACCATGTCCCCTTAAATTTTGACTAGAATAGTTACATACTTAACAGAAATATACACATATACGCCCCGCATTCTAAAAGTCTTTCTATTACTTAAATTCTCCGTAGCCGATTAGTACACGCCTCATATCAATAAATTGCTGAAGGTATAACCGTTACGCATGTGCTGGGCGTATGTGTTAGAAGTTACGTGAGACGAGTATTATTTTATTAATACCAAACGACAGTAATCACTTTAACTCATAGTTTATTGGTTACATTTACAATATCACTGCTTTACAGACCCAAACCCCATGTCAGGATTCTCTACAGACCGCTCTCTAATTATAACTCAAACAACTAGGACCGAACAGTAAACCAGCATAGCTACCGCGTAATAAACACTTGGACTATCGACTGAGCACTGATCTTAGTGAACTGGAGGCTGACCGACTGACTGCGGGCAAAAGACCTCCAGTTATGGCGACAACCTCTTTTATACTATTTAACTACCCTTCCACAACTATATCGTAGTTATTATTTCAGTGTAACCAACGTTGCTTTCTCAGACACTCTCAAGACACCAACCAATAAAAAGAGAATACGATAACATATGCTACTGACGAATTTGCGACAACCTTTAATAACGATCTCAAACTTGACGCCTTATTAACCGAATTTCTAAGCAGTTCGTAAATAACTGTGATATAAATAACGCGCTGTGTCAATCACTGCCTTATTACCATAAATATTTGACAAATAATAAATTTTAATCCAAAGACAACAAAGATTTACATCACAAAGAAAGTTCTAATGCTTTAATGCCCTAATTCTCAATGAAAACAAACTATGAATAAATATTATTTGAAGAGAAAAGATTAACCTTTGAAGTGTTCAATATGAAATTAGAATGAGGGCGGTTTGTCAAAGGGCGGCTTCGCAAACTCCGCGATGGTATCACAAAAAAGTTAAATTGATACATTTTTAACAAGTTTCGACTTGTCTCCTCTTATTGTGATGCAGTTTAAGTTATAAACTTTATTTTTCTTCGCGTGTTCGATCCAAAAATATATGTTTCGGATCTGGGTGTTTTCTTCCTAGAGGGGTTGACGTCAGGCAGGCCTCCGGTCTTAAAAACTACAAGCCAAATCTTTCTGTAGCATGAGTTAAAAAGCAAGTTGCGCCGACCCCACTGCGAGTGAGATAAAGGTGAAAGAAGAATAGTCACTCTGCCGTTCCAGGAAAAATATGCAATATGTTACAAGGTGGTAGGCCCCTCGTATGAGAAAGGCCGGCTGGGTTGGTACCACCGCTTTGTCTATTTCTGCCGCCAAGCAACAGTGTGTAAGCACTGTTGTATTCCGGTTTGAAGGACATTGAAGCCAGTGAAATTACTGGGCATTATAAGACTTAACACCTTATGACTTCGGGTGACGAGCGCAGTCCAGTGTCATGCAGTGCTTTGTTATTTAAAGTTCTGTGTGGCGTTGCTTCTGTTTATGAGCAGGCGTGGCGCTTACCATCAGGCGAGCGACCAGCTCGTCATTCAAGGTAATAAAAAAAATGTATCATGCTATAAATTCAAAACAATATGATCCATCAACAACCTCACCTCTCTTCACTTGGCCCACAATCTATGCCAAAGAGTTTTTTTATAAGTTTTAATCAAAACACACCCTCCCGGACGTCGCGTCGCGTCGCCGTGACGGCCTGTCTCCTTTATATTAAAGCCATACCAAATCTTATTACCATGCCTCGTTGTTTATCAATTTCATACCCATAGCAACTGCGGGAAAATTAATAAATTCCAGTTATACAAATACTTTTTAAGTGGTGAAGCGACGCTTAAGGCAGATTTGTTTATGATTGTGTTTGACTGATGTGGTACTCACTCACTCACGCACCCACGCCTGTAATACCCGAAGGGGTAGGCAGAGGTGTAATCAGTACACCCACATTTCGCCGAGCGTATCTCCGTCCCATGATGTGATAGGGAGCGAGCCTATCGCCTTACCGAACACAATTCCAGACTCCGGGCTGATTAAATTGACAAGTCATTATTGTTGAGATTATAGAAATTTGACCAAAAACAAGCCCACTGAGTTTGTTTCGTATGTTTGTTTGTTTAGTATCAACCCGAAGTCTGGAATTGTGCCGCATATGGCGCTAGACTCACCCCCTATCACATCATGATAAGGAAATAAGCTCGGCAAAATGTGGGTGTAGTAGTTACACTTCTGCTTGTATGTCAAAGTTCGGTGTGTTCTTGTGTCTGTTTATGGATAGGCGTGGCGCTTACCATTAGGCGAGCGCTCTGCTTCTTTCCGTTTTTTCTGACCTATAAAAAAACACCATAATATGCATATTATAATGGAATTTCCCAATAAATGTTGTATATTTGACAAGACAAGATTTACATGGCTTGCTGTTGTACTTTGTTGATAAAAACCTAGCTTAAAGTTAGCCCACGTTTTTAATAACGTCAATTATGTTTATTCTCACTTTCTTTGACCTAAAATGTTACTCGACGGGGCAAGATAAACCTAGACAGAGCTATATAACACCTTACTTTAAAAGCTTTGTACCTATACAAAGCTTTTAAAGTAAGGTGTTATATATTTAAGCTTTATTTTATCAGATTCACCTTAAATTACAGCAAAATATTTTTTTGATTAGAAATACCATGAAGCATTAATATACTGCAAAATGAGGTCATTTAAACTTTAACGAGTTGTCAAAATTAGTTATATCGCAGTTAGACATCTCTGTTCACGATATAGAGTAAAGTGAGCTTTCCTTTGACGCGGAAAGCTTTGCTACGAGCCGAGTGGTTAATGGACACGCAATTGCTATGGTTCATTTACTTTACTCTCCTTTTGTACCTTTATGTAGTCTTGTAATTTTTAATTAGGAAACTGGTAAATTTCTCATTCATGTGATAAAAATGTGAACGGCGACATCATTTTCTTTTATAGAAACAACGAGTATTTTACGAGTATTAAACATTAATTGTACGTGACATTCATAATTATAAAATGAAAATAGTAAAACTTAAAATTACTTGATAAATGAACACTAGAAAGATTATAATCTTACATGTAAAAATTATTACTAATTTATTTGTGCGCCACCAAAATCGAAACCAACTGAAAAACCGCTACGTATCATATTTCATTTATGTATAAAGTTTACTTAACGGTTAACACATATCACATTTATTTTTTAGTTTATCTGTTAAAACTGTATCATTACTTTACTTTCCTTCCTTTAGTCTGGAACTATTCCGGCTTAATGCCAGGGTACGTCTTCTGGTACCATAGATTTGATGGTATTTGGTATTATATGAGGCGACCCTGTCTGACCACCCCCAAGCCGCAACGGGATCCAAGTTTCGCCTTTGCCCCGTTTGTTAATAAGCACAGTGTACCACGTGCAGATGAGGTTGACTTTTGGGCCTAAGATATAGGTAGCCCATTTACGCTCCATATCAACATTACAACACAAGAAAAAAATACTTTTGATATTATACATACATACATACGCACTCACGCCTGTAATCCTTGAAGGGGTAGGCAGAGGTGTAACCAGTACACCCACTATTCGCCGGGCGTGTCTCCGTCCCTTGATGTGATAGGGGGCGAGCCTATCGCCATACCGGGCACAAATTCCAGACTCCGGGCTGATACTGAGCATTTCGTAATAGAAAAACCCAATATCAGTTTTTCCCGACCCGGGGATCGAACCCGAGACCTCAGCGTCAGCCTCAGTCATAACGCGTACGCATTACAACTGCGCCACCGAGGCAGTCATATTATATTATGATATTTTATGTGTGCTAAATCTAAGTCTACAATTTGATTAACATTACACTTAATTATCCTTCATTTTTTAACTTCATGCGTATCTTTGGTATTAAATTCAGTTGAACACTAAGCATTCCAAGTTGGTCTAAGTTCACCACTAGTCACATTATACTTGATCTATGCAAACTTTGACCATCGTCTCAAGTTAATAAGATAACTTGGTTCAAATACGACTGACCATCAATATACTAATTGATTTTGAAACAGAATTCACAAGCTGAGTTAAGTAGTTATATTTGAGTGACTTCAATAACTTTTGATACATTAAAGACCCGTAGTTTTGTTGGTAGCAAGTAGTTTGTATGGATATTCGTTTGATATTTGCGTAATAATAATCAACATGCAAAGGTAACACTCATACACGCAACAAAAATTAATGAACGTTCTAAATCAACTTTATTTCATAAAAGTTAATGTCTAAATATTAAATTTCTAAATCGTGATATGACGTTCTGCACCGCGCAAAAAAATAGACGTATTAAGTGTCAACTAGAGATCATGAATGATTTTTTATGAATTGATGAACGAACGAGCTACACAGACTTTTATAGCCCCGCCCCCTTGCACAGAGATTTGGTGGGGTAATTTTTTTGCTTAAATTACGTTTCTTGTCATCTTATTTCGATGCTAATAACAAAAAAAAACTCAATAATCTCCGTTACATAAAAATTGCTTATACACGAAGAAAATGATCAGCTATAACTATATCTTTAAAACATTTAAATATTTTTATCAATTCATGAACAAATATAGTACTAACGTGCTGAGTTCGACGTTTGGAATCTATACGACAACATAGCACATAATGATGCTATAACTGAACAAACTTGGCGACATCCAACTAGTTTATCGGCACTGTAGCGCGCTGAGTGGCGGAATCGAAAGATAACTTCGTATTGTCCACGAAGACACGAGGCGAGACAAAAATCCTCTCTACAATTTTGTTTAAAATATTTTATTTTTACCCCTTTGAGGTTTGATCCGACTAGATTTTGTGGATGTTATGGAAATATTCTTGTGTTATAGACCGTTCCTACTGAAATTGAACGCCTCATTGGTCTAGTGGTAGGTTACTAAGACAGATAACCGTGGGGTCCTGGGTTCAGTTCCCAGATCGATCAATCACAAGAAAAGTCACACATTATGATGACATTACACATGATGTGATAGGGGATATATAGATGTCTAAAGCCATATCGGGAACAATTCCAGACTTCAGGTTGATACTGATAATTTTGTAATAAACCCAATATCACTTTTACCCGCCCCGGGGATCGAACTCGAGACATCTGCACATCAGTCAACCGCGTCCGCATTACAACTGCGCCATTGAGACAGTCTGCACAAATTGAATGAAACAGATAACATGTTTTACATAACCTCTAAAGTTGAAACGTTTATACACGTTCCGTACACGCCCATATTTTTTTCAGTGCAACAATACTGTTTATTTATGGTCCTCTCGGGTACCATGTCCCATAATATTGCACTTGTACCCAAAACTGGTCATCCGGGCTGGCCATAAAGTTTGGCCGGTAATAAAAACTTTATACACCCACGTAATGTGCGTCTCTATCAATGTAGAGATGACTCTATCTACACTGTCTTTGATATTTGTAGATACGTTTTAATGGTTTATTGATGGCGTTTAATGTTTTAAGTGTAGAGATGTGATTTTTATTGGTACAAAATTATTATGGTGATTTTTAACGACCAATAAAATGATAGAGCTTTTGTTATCTCGGGATATCTACGTTGATCGCCAGTAAGAAATTTTATTGCTGAAAATCGTTTTATATATATACTCGTATGTTTGCAAAATGCGGTGACAGCTTATCGGGGTGCAATGGATTGCCGAGATGGATGTTACGGGTTCGAACCCAAATCCCAGGATACCTGAGAACTCTTCAAAAGTATGTGAAGTCTACTAATCGGCATTAGGCAAGCGTTATGAACCACGGCCCAGCTCCTTTCATTAGTAAGAGACGGCCATGCCCAGCAGTGTCACAATATAATATAAAGGGTTAATTTAAAAAATAACATTTGATTATGACTCTATATTTTACTAGTGGCTTCCAAATCAATTTAGTAATGAATATTTTAATAAAATGAGCAATCATCATCATCATCATCATCAGCCTGAATTCGTCCACTGCTGGACATAGGGCTTTCCAAGTTGGCGCCACCCTTGACGGTCCTCCGCCTTCCTCATCCAGCCGCTTCCCGCTACGTGTATCAGGTCGTTGGTCCAGCGGGCTCGAGGTCGGCCTACACTACGCTTGGATAGACGTGGTCTCCACTCTAGCACCTTTCAACCCCAACGGCCATCGTTGCGGCGACAAATGTGACCAGCCCACTGCCACTTCAACTTGCTAATTCGGTGGGCTATGTTGGTTACTTTAGTTCCCTGACGGATCTCCGTATTCCGGATTTTATCCGTCAGAGAGATACCAAGCATAACCCGCTCCATAGCTCGTTGAGCGACCTTAAAGACTAAATTACATAATAAATGAGCAATTATTATGTAATTTAGCATATTATGGAAACAGCAAGAGAAATATTAAATTAACGTTAACAATCCATAAAATGAATAATAACACAACTTAATTCGTATAAAAAATAATTTTGATAAATCAAATTGAATTTCATAAGTTCAGGTCAGGAATTATCCTAAGGTTAATTTCTTCACAAATTACAGGCTTAAATCTGTAAGTGGTGATTGTGAGGGTGTCAGAGACGATGGCCGTCCACGATAATTACAACGCAGAACAATGCTACAACGAGATGGCTGGATTGCGTGTCGCACTGTACAATGGTATAGGAGCTGATCTGTTTGGATTTGACAGTATTCTGTTTTTGTTATACACAATCTGTATTATTTTTGTTTTATTAGTTTGAATGGCGAGATGAGCAGGTCGCTGGCTTGATGGTAAGCGCCACGCCTGCTCATAAACAGAATCAACGCCACACAGAACTTTAAATAACAAAGCACTGCATGTCACTGGACAAGCTCGTCACCCCGAGACATAAGGTGCTAAGTCTCATAATGCCTAGTAATTTCACTGGTTTCAATGTCCTTCAAACTGGAACACAACAGTGCTTACACACTGTTGTTTGTTGTTTTGAAATGAAATGATTTAGTTTATATATAGAAAGTCAGTACAAATTAAAGAAACTTATGTATAGAAATCATATCAACTAATGTATACATAACATACATAGCATCGTCAACATACACCAGGCAATTACACAAAATTATTTATTTGTCTTTTCATTTTACTTTAGTAACAATATTTGTATTATGGAAACGTTCAGAATTAAATATATTAAATATATTGAGTCGATACCACAGGCATTTACCGAAACGGCACGTGGTTTGAAACTACCACCGGATACAAAACGACCCAGCTTGAGAAGACCCGGCGAAACAAACTCAGTAGGCTTAATTTACCACTGGATTCAACCCAAACTCAGAGAAGATCTAGCTACTCGAACACAGGGGGCTTGTTTAACTTAAGACCTCATGTCTCAGGGTGAGGAGCGCAGTTTAATGCCATGCAGTACTTATAATTTGAAGTGTTGGTTTTGTTTATGGGCAGACGTAACGTTTACCAGCAGGCGAGCGACCTGTTCGTCACGCTATCTAAGGCTAATAAACAGAAAAAAATGTTAAGGTACGCTTGATAGACATGACTGAAGTCTATGTTGGCTAAGTATTACGAAATATTACTATTTAGTATTCTTGGTTTACTTTAAATTTTCTTGTCTGAAACTTCTACTAGACTTGAAGATCCCTAGAAGGAAAAATTGACTCCTATTTTTTATGATAATTATTTTAGAAAACTGTGGTTTTAATTAAAAAAAAATCTTGTCTATATAAAATTAAGAAATTGTAGCTCTTTGACTATATGCTGAAGCGGTAGACGTAGAAGTGTTCGGTAATAAAAGGTTATTTTGAGTTAATGACGAAAATTGGCCGCGCATGCGATACCAAATTATACCAATAAGTTATTTTTTGGACGACAAGAATTCGGGGAATTTCTTTTCTTTCTAGTAGTGCTATTACCAAACCATATTTGAAAATAATGCCGTATGCGCCCATGTTGTTTAATATAATCTAATATATAAAATTCTCGTATCACAATGTTCGTTCCCATACTCCTCCGAAACGGCTGGACCGATTTTTATGAAATTTTATAAGCATATTCAGTAGGTCTGAGAATCGGCCAACATCTATTTTTCATCCCCCAAAATGTAAAGGGTGGTCCACCTCAAAATTAATTAATTTATTTTTTAGACATTTTTTTGTTTTTATTTTTTTATGATACAACATTAAAAGATACATACAACCCTAAATTTTTGACCCTCTACGATCAACTCCTATTTTTTAATAGCGATATTAGTATTTTGTCAAGCGCGTTTCTCGCCGGGGGCGCCCACTAGGCTACTTAAATCCTGGAAATAGGCATTCACGCGGGCAGAGCCGCGGGCAACTGCTAGTATCATTATAATTATACTTCAACATAATGAGCTGCCTAAGATGGCGTCACTTCCGTAACATTTCGCCTCACTCACGCTAATGTGGACGGCGGTAGTAACATGCACAATGTCATTTTGCCGTAACTTAAAACAAACTGCCTCGTTGGCGCAGTTGTAATGCGTACGCGTTACGATTGAGGCTAACGCTGAGGTCTCAAATTCGATCCCCGGGTCGGGTAAAGTGTGGTATTGGGTTTTTCTATTATGAAATGCTCAATATCAGCCTGGAATTTGTGACCGGTATGGCGATAGGTTCGCCCCCATCATCACATCATGGGACGGAGATACGCTCGGCGAAATGTGGGTACACCTCTGCTTACCCTTTCTGGGATTACAGGCGTGAGTGCGTATGTATTAAAACAAAGAAATGACACAACCTTAAATTCATGTCATAGCGAAATGTTCCGGGGTCTCAGAGCGGATTGCTCCGAACATTAGGGCATTCGACAACCCTTCACACTCAAGTTTACCTCGCGTATTTGTCATGCCTCTCGGTGCGGTGCTACATCACAAGTTGAAACGCATTTTAAGGTCTATAGCTATAGAGCTGTCAAAGCACAGTCGAGGCGTGGGCACTCAAGCGGTGCCCATCTATTATTTCTCCCGTAACATTAAAAGTAACTGCACTAAGAGATCCGAAGTCGCGGCGCAGACGTGGCTGCGTCGTTGCAAAGATATGAAGAGAGCGGGTGATGATAAATGAGATTCATATCTGACTCACTCATTTAGACAATGCTATTCAAGCACAAACCATGCGTGTTTATGTCAAATATAACATACGCCTGGTTTCTGAAAGGCTGATCAAATAAACATTCAACAAACAGAACTTTGAGTTGTCATCGCTGTCAAATCAATTCGAGATGCTTAAACGTTATTTAGTGAAAAAAAATATATAATATTTGATCTCTCTTTAGTACCGTTTGACATACGATTTTACATATAAATTAGATAGTTATGTTAGCTAACATGTGTGTCAAATCAAAGGTGTTGATCACGCTTCTAGCAACTCAATTTCGAATTGGCATGAGATTTGACATTTCATTAGTTAATTTAACATTGATCAGCTTTTCAGAAACTGGGCGTGAATATTTCATTATCTTAAATTCTAGGTAGATTATAATATTCTGAACTGTCACAATCTAAGTAATTCTGTAGCCAGAATAAAAACACGCCATTTGCTATCGGGTAAAGTACTAAATTATCCTGATAAAGCAAATTCTCTTGAGCAGATTTCTGAACGAAGCGAGATTAGTGGCTGAACTAGTGTCAGACATTTTAAATCTTGACTTAACCGCTGTTACCGCCATGGAACGGTCGGCTTAACGTAGGTACTTAGTTAGTTATTTGTTTGAACAAGGTTCCTCCAGTTTGCGTCAAGTCAGGTTTTCAAGATGCAAAGAAGTTTGCTTTAACAGTTTCATAATGGTCTAGACTTTGTTCTATATTTCCTGGAAAAATATAAGTAGAGTTTTTTTCATAGATATATCTGGCTCTGTCCTTAGATGGTCTTATAGTTTAAATAGTCTTTAGTAGTCTAAAAAGTTGCATTAATATTTGTGAACTTTGTAACACCACATGATAGTATAATTCGGCAAACGTTTGACTAATCGTTGGGGAGAGGACACGAGAAACTAATTCAAAAGTTAGATTCTACTTTACATTAGATTAGCGGACAATGAGCGGAAGCGCGATTTGGACTTAAAACGTGACTTTATTAAAAGCAGACCAGCCGTAAATATTCAATTCAACTATGTCGACGGCATTATGACGTTTGCGCGCTGTACGCGCACATTTACTGCCAAAAGCATTATACTATACTAGTAGCCAGGTAAAAAATATGTCGTAGAGGTATCGAATACATCTTAATGCATCATATATTTCGATATCTCTGTGTAGAGCACAGAGGTCTTATATTATTGGTTTATCTATGAGGTGCTCATAGCTAGTTGCACTCACTAATCTGTAAACGATAAGCGAGTTAAGCAACCCTTGGTTGCGGTCAGTCTATGGATGGGTGATCGCTTAGTGGTATTTCAACAGAGCGTCTCCGTGCTTCGGAGGGCACGTTAAATGTCGGTCCCGGCTGTTATCAACTGATTGAAGTCGCTAAGCCAAGTCGGAGGCCTTCGGGTGGCTTGAAAAACTCTGACACTAGGTTGGCCACTAACCATTCGATAAGAAGAAGAAGAAGGTTTATCTATTCCATTGATAAGTACAAACGTGAGCATTTTCCAAATTCATGAAGCTATTAACAACAAAATTATCAACCTCTATGTTAATGTATCGGCAGGCTATTTACTTTTACGAGCGTGTTTTCAAATATACATTTTTTTCTCTTTTCAGGTACTAATGTTTGTACTCAAAAGTCCTTTGGTAATGTTTTCATATTAAAAATAATGCTTTTGTGAGATAAGTTCTATCGTATATTTATTTTTACACCTTTTAAATGGCTTAATTCTGACACAAAATGCATAAAATTTGGAATTCAAGTACTCGAAAAAGCATGCTTGGTCTCTAGGTGGTAAGTCTTTTGTATGCGAAAATCCGTCTGAGTAGTCACCACCGCTTTTTCTATCTCTGCCAACAAGCAGCTCTATATTATTTTGTTTTGATCTACATTGATGCCATTGAAGTTACTAAGCATGATGAGAATTAGCATCTCAGAATGATGAGCGCAGAGTAGTGCCATGCAGTACATTAAAATAAATAGTTCAGGGTTATGTTGCTTTTATTTATGGGCAGGATTTGCATTACACTAACCATCAAGTTAGTGACTTGCTGATCTCATCGTTCAAGCGGCTAAAAACCTACCTACTATGTTCTTGTTTATTTTTATTTATTTTTTATTTATTTATTTAAGACGCAAAACAGAGTACAATCAATACATTAGTACAACTTTCTAACTATACAATCATTAAAACCAGATTGTATTCCAAAACATGCGCCCTTATATATATTCAATAAAGTGCGGACTAGGATATTAGAAAGCTAATAATACACAGTACATCGAAACAGATAGTCAAATTCTGGATAACTTAAGCTTAGTTACATATTGTGATACAATATACATTTTCGTAGGCCCTTTGAGAATGTACTATAACTGCCGTTCATTATGTCAATGCAATTGAATTACGAAAATAGTAACTATTCTTTGGCCTACGTTAATCTTATTAAGCAAAGAAAACTTAACAGCAATGATTTGACACCCTCCGTGCGCAGTAGGCGAATAGCCGGCTGCGAAGCGAGAGCCCGTGGGTTCGGTTCCCGCACTGACAAATATTTCGGGTCTGGGTGTTGTGGGACCGCAAGTTCCCTCGTAGTTCCCGATACCCACGATACAGGTTAACCTAGTGTGGGGTCAGGACTATGTGTGTGACTGTTGGGTGGTTGTGTATTTATTTATGATGATACTTCACATCAAAGTTCTGTGTCACAGAGCTCAGTGGTACTACCCAGACTGGGCTATAATTATTTTAGACAAAAATAATTGGCAGTTGTAGAGACTGCCGATAGAAGTGAAAACTTAGAACTTTTAGTATTAAAATTTAATATTTCTTAATGTTTGAATTAAAATTATCAACATCCATCTGGTTTTCACATCTAATGACACTCCGAGCAACAATTATATGCATGTTCATATGGCTTTTAGTACCCATTATTGTACTGCACAATTATTCTACAATTAAACGATTCCAATAATAATCAAACAAAAACACTACTTCAACAATGCACAGTATATACACATTGAACTCATTTCACTTTCACTAAATCCATTCAATTTCACTTATAAGATATACACAGCACTAATGTTGCACCATACGTCAGCTGTATAGATAGCTACAGATATACTGCTATAAGCATGTCGGTGATGCAAACGCACGAGATTTCATCCATCCAAAAAAGTGTCTAACGCGACAGCACACGGCCGCTGCGCGTCATTAGCATGTCGGTGACGCGAACCCATACGATTTCCCCTACCAAAAAGTGCCCAACGCGACTAAAGAAGTTTTCACTTCAAAAATTTCACCTATCTACGATGCCTATGTAAAATAAAACAGAAATCAAAACACAGTATTAGAAACAAAATGAATGGTACATCAAATTATTATAAAACTATATCGTTTGAACCCAGTGGATGTAAACCACAATCAAGCATCGTCAAATAAACATTCATAAAAACATTATGCCTGTTTCAACCTTCCATTAAAATTTCCCAAACTCGCATCCCTGTGCATTCGAACAATTTAACATATTCTGTACCTACGCTGAAAGGTTCAGTTATCCGCTCACAATTTCTCTTTTTATTTGCACCATATTAGATGTATTTTTAAATAATTATTTGACGAAGCATATTGCTGTTAAAACCTTGTTCAAAATCATGTTATAGGACTTCGTCGTCCTTGATACTCACGATACAGGATACTCTAGTGTTGGGTCAGGACTATGTGTGTGACCATTGGCTGTATTTATTATTTGCCCTACCTCGGATTTTAACCTAGGACTTGACCGATCTGTTAGGCTTAATATGCGGCCATTAGACTTAATAGGACTGTGAAATAAACTCAAAAATACAACTCACGTTCAGTTCACAAGTAACACATAATTAAAAGCATTGCCAATAATTGTATCCAACTTGAATACAGTGTAAAATAGAGGCTTTTCATAGAGTTGGTGTTTTAAAAAGGCAATTTAATGTCGCTGCGAGGCTCATTCGCAACAGATTAGATCACAAATAGGCTATTACGTTGGCTAGAAATTATATTGTGATGTGAATCTGTAACGAGAATGCTCACCTCAGTGCGCTCTGTGTATTTGAACAATATTGTAGAGTCAGTACTTACATTTTCAGTGGAAAATTTGTATACTGACATTTTGACTGTCTAGGTAGCGCAGTTGTAATGCATACGCGTTACGACTAACTACACTAAGTACAACAAGATGTGTCACTAAAGCTTTTTATGTGTAGAGGTAGGTAACTTAATCGTAAGCGATCTCCACCACCCATGAACACCCACTGTATTAGAAGAATCCATCCATCTGTAGACACATCCATGGTTTGCCAACTTTTAAGAAAAAGAAATGGAGATTGGGGAAAGGAGAAGCTATTTGGGCCACCGGAAATATTACCTACCACCGTATGAAACGTAACAGCGCTCACTTCAGTTTTCTGTGATATAGGGGTACCACGCCGGGCGAGTCAGTTCCTTCTTGCTGTAGACAAGACTGTCTACAGGATGGCTCATTCACTTATAAATATGTACAGCTGCTCCAAAAACTAATAAACAAAATATTATCCCAAATCTATGCCTTTAATCACTACCTAACTAAGCTCTCGCCATACACCATAGATTTGTATAGACGAAAAACATTATTTTACCATATTCTGCATTGTCACCGCGCGAAATCTTTCTCACTCTACATTCGGCCGCGAATTACTATTTACAATGATAAATATAGGATTTGAGTAATGGGTTCAGGGTATGTGAGGTTCATTTCGTATTCCAGTTGTTTTGTTGTGAAATGTATTTTATATCCAGGTTAGTTTGCTGTTTATTGTTTGCATTTTATACATTTTAATAAGTCTGCTATCAATCGCAAGTGTAGTTAAATTTGTAATCCAAGTGCTGATATAAGTAGACACAACATCCATATTATGAATAACATCTTCGTCAACAATCTACAAGATATAACAAATATATTATATGAACGAAACCACAACATATGATTATTTCTTAGATTTATTTGCGAAAATATACCTACAAAAAATATACAATGAGTCTGCCTGAAGATTCACAAACTTAAACAAGTCTGGGTACCGAGAACCGAGCACAGATCCACATAAGGGTGTAATAGAGAAATGAGGAACTCTAGAGGGTACTTTTATATTAAATTCAAGCAAGCACTGATAATATATATACATAAATTTAATTTTTAAAAACGTAGCTTTTTTCAGGATTCTACTGAAAATACATATTTCGTAATATTTCGACTTTTTTAAGTTCGTTTTGTAGTGACTTATAAAATGTGCTGTTTATTGATTATTTTATTTAAAGTCTGATACGAAACTACATTACATATCAACTTCTAATATCGATATTGTTAGCGTATTCTCTTAATACTGGTATATTGAGGGTGTCTGAGAAAGCAACGTTGCGTACACTGAAATAATAATGGTGCGATATAGTTGTGGAAGGGTAGTTAAATGGTATAAAAGAGGTGGTCGCCATAACTTGAGGTCTTTTGCCCGCGGTCAGTCAGTTCACTAAGATCAGTGCTCAGTCGATAGTCCAAGTGTTCATTACGCGGTAGCTATGCTGGTTTACTATTCGGTTCTAGTTGTTTGAGTTATAATTAGTGAACGGTCTATAGAGAATCCTGACATGGGATTGTGGTCTGAAAAGCAGTGATATTATAAATGTAACCAATAAACTATGAGTTAAAGTGATTACTGTCGTTTGGTATTAATAAAATAATACTCGTCTCACGTAACTTCTAGCAATATAAATATTCACTCTGTATCTTCATTGAGTGCCCTAGCACCTAAATACCTATATTTAGTCATGTATGCGAACGTATTTTTGCTAAATTCACCCTCTGTTACATACACAAACGATGTGTTCACTCAAGTATGACTGTACGGCCCGCAAATAACCGTGCGGTTCGTTTCTGAACAAATCTTTGTGAAATACAAGTGATAGACATGATTTAGTACCTAGTTCAGCTAGCGACTCTGCCCACGTGAATTTATTTCGGAATAAAAGTAGCCTATTTCCTAATCCCGGTCATGATATATCTGTGTGTCAAATTTCATTTACATCCGTTCAACTGTTAATGCGTGATTGATTTACAAACAATTTAAATTCACAAACTCCCAAATAAATACACCCAACAGTCACACACATAGTCCTGACCCCACACTAGGTTAAACCTGTAACCTGTAAACCTGGACTTGCGGTCCCACAACACCCAGACCAGAGACAAATATTTGTGGATCAGACAAACATTTGTCAAGGTGCGGGAATCGAACCCACGGCCTCACGCTTCGCAACCGGCTACTCGCCCGCTGCGCCACGGAGGCTGTCTAAATAACCAAACTCATAAACAATCAAACCTTCATATTTATAATATCTGTTGGAGATGGTTGACTCCCCAGAGGGGTTGACGTCAGGCAGGTGGCAGGGCGTAAAAACTACAAGCCAAATCTTTATGTGACATTGGTTAAAAAGAATGTTGCGCCGGTTTCACTGTGAGTGGGATAGGGGCAGGTGAAAGGAAATATTTATTACGATATGCAGAATAAATAAATATATACACCCAACAGTCACAAACATAGTCCTGACCCCACACTAGGTAAACCTGTATCGTGGGTATCAAGAACTACGAGCGAGTTGCGGTCCCACAACACCCATAACATATATACGAATACAGAAAAACTAGCCAGTTTGTCCCCTAAGGGTAAATAATATCCACCAGCCGACTTCTTGAGTTTGATCCTAGGGCATGCATCGTTGGCTTTTAGGTACATTTTTGTTGATTATTCACTGTTTTAATGGTGCAGGAAAATATTGTTAGGAAACTTGCATACCTGAGGGTTTTCTGTATAATTTATGAAGGGATATTAAGTCTACCAGCCCATATTAGTCCAGAATGGTGGACGAAATGCCTAAATCTTATTAGTAGAAAAGGGTGATTGTATGAAACTTGCAATAGCATATTAAACTTGGTCGCCAGTATCCCCATAGCAGGGATTCCCTTCCAGTTAACGCATATTTATCAACGCATATTTTAACTTTTGACAAAGTTCCAAAAATTAGGTAAAATCCAATAATCTTAACTATTTAAAAAAATATATATCACACGACAATGCTGTAAAATAAACATTTATTATGAAAATTTAAATCTGTACAGTTGCGGTAAGCCGACCCAAACTGATGCCGCGTGTGTCATCATATTGGGACTTATGTAGTGACACGACGCCTCGGTAATACGAAACACTCGATATATCGCAAAGAAATAAATCTGGCTTGTCGGCGCTAATTACTAATTAATGGTGTTAGGAATCATAGGATTATTGCGATTAATTCTCCAAATGTATTAAATTATAGTAGATTTTATACTATATGTTAGTGAAATGTTATCTAATATAAGACTTAATTTACTCGCGATGGCAACACTGACGATGTTCACCCCGCTACTCCCCACCACGAGTAGGCAAAGGAGGGGAAGCGTAGTGGGAGCAGCACTAACATCTCAAAGTCAGTCTTGCCACGGGAGTCGGAAAGGAAGGTAACAATTGGTGCAGTGTAATACTCGTAGAGGTTAAATATCAACTGTTATAAGGTACGTACAAATGTTTGAGTATTAATTTAATATATATAATATAGAGTGAAAGTTAAATAAATATAATTATCTGTGAATTCCTATACCGACATTAAATGTTTGAGAATCAAATCCAGTGTTTCCTTTCAACTCAGAAGTGGGATTGACGGGTTTTTGTATATTTTATCAAACTACTCGTTAATCTCAGCCCACTCGGTGATTATCCTCATCCCTTTTTCTTTTTTTTTGTATCTACCCCTAATAGAGTTTAAAATTAGACGAATATTTGATTCTCAGCATTTTTTTTTCTCCGGTTGCATGGTACTTGCCACAAACACCCAATGAGAATGTGACTAAGTACATTACCAACTGTTTGTTTTATTTCACTCTAAAAAAAAAAAATTTTCACGAATTTCTTTGTGAGATAGTGGTACTCTAGTGATCGAACCGGAGGATACCTAAACTGTAGTTACTAATAATATCAAAATCAGCGTTAACTACCCTTTAAAAAAAAAATGCATAGAAATGAATCTAAATAAAGTTAAACTTTACATCTTGTCTGCACAGACTGATTGTCGTTTACGATAATACTAGCCTTTTTTGATTAAAGTCTCGTAAGCTTTAAGTATTTCAAGTAAGGAATACTATTTGTATTTAATATAATATGAAACATATACATGAAGGAATTGAAGTTTCAGACTAATGGATAACTCTGAAGAGATTCTCGTGTTGGAGGGTGCGCCTACCAGTTTTAACCGTGATAATGAAGGCGGAGAAAGGCAGATTTCAGATCTAGGTTTGAGCGAGGGAGTGGAAGGGAGCCTACAAAATAGGCAAATCCACAAACGCTCTAACGAATATTATAACTTTAATTCGCGTGGTCTGAGACGCGGTCTGAGCGAGGGAGTGGAAGGGAGCCTACAAGAGAGGCAAGTCCACAAACGCTCTAACAAATATTGTAATTTAAAATCACTTAGTCCGCGACGAGGTTTGAGCGAGGGAGTGGAAGGGAGCCTACAAGAGAGGCAAGTCCACAAACGCTCTTACGAGTATTATAACTTTAAATCACGAAGTCCAAGTAGGGAGGTGTCGCGGCAACGTGTGGAACACGGGATGTCGCGGCATCAAGACTTGGCATCATTAAATAGGTTACGTTATTCACATACTACGCGTGAGGTTCGCCATGGCGAATCTAATTATAATGGACGTTGTGACCCGAGGAGATCCAGATCGCGGAGACGGTTCTACAAGAGGTCACGCTATGATCGAAGTAGAACACGTGGATCGTATGATAGTTCATCCGACGACGAAGATGCGGGCTGAGGTAAGGAAGCGGCGTCAGTCGTACTCAGAAAGTGAGGATGACCTAAGACGCCCTGTGAAACGGCGACGATCGCGATCCCGTCACGCGCGTTTCACAAATATGTTAAATGGTGTGGGCTCTAATATTAAGGGTATGTCCGGTGGTGATCAGAGCATTTTAAACAAATTTTTAGACATATTAAGTAATGTAAAGGGACAATCGACCTCTAAGCTTTCTTTTACCAATGTGCTTCCGGAATTTGACCCCATATCCAAGGATCAAACCATAATCACTTGGCTCACCAAGGTTGAAGAATGTGCCGAAATATATGGATGGGATGAGCGCGAAATCATACATTTTGCTCTCCCGAAATTATCAGGCGTTGCAAAGACTTGGTATCAGGGGCTAAGTACTGTACTTTACAGCTGGACCGAATGGAAAATAAAGCTTTTGGAGTTGTTTCCCTGTAGGGATGATTATGCTGAATTACTTACTGAAATGTTGGCCAAGCGTGCGCGTTACGGTGACTCATTAGAACAATATTATTACGCTAAAATTAATCTACTAAACCGATGCAAAATTAAAGGTAGGAAAGCCGTAGATTGTATTCTACATGGTATCGAAGATCGCGCTGTTAGGGTGGGAGCGCAAGCCGCTCAGTTTAGAGAACCAAACGATTTACTGAAGTATTTCAAGAGTGTAAAAATAGGCCATAGTAGAGAAACGTCTGACAGACTTAAAACAGATAAAAGGACTTCAAGCCTGGCCTATACAAATAAAATTAAATCAGATTTTTCAAAAATATTTAAATGCCATAATTGCAATGAAGACGGCCATAAAAGTTTCAAATGTAACAAATCACCTAACAAATGTACGTTTTGCGGTAGGATTGGACATTTAGATATGTATTGCAGGACTAAACAAAACAATAATGCAAATGGGAAGGAACAGGGTAACCAATTTCGCCAAGAGAAGCAAGTTGCTTTATTGGATGAATTTGAAAAAGCAAACGAAAAGTATTTAATCACAATCCAAATAAATAACAAACAGCTAACTGCACATGTTGACTTAGGCAGCCAATGTACGCTGGTCAAAGAATCCGTAGCCAAAGAGTTGGGGCTCAAACATAGTTTTGATAAATTGCCAATTCTACGTGGTATAGGAGGTCATCATGTCCAGCCTTTAGGTAAGGTTAGTGTCCAAATTTTAGTTCAAGGCATAACGGAAGACGTTGAGGTTTTCGTCGTAGAAGATTTCGTTCTTAAGCATCCTGTTCTGTTAGGTCACTCTTTTACAGAAAGACCAAATATTACGATCACCAAAACACCCGACCAACTTGTTTTTGAGAAGTGTCCCGGTCAAAAAGTTTATTTAATGTGTTGTGGTGACGTGGTTATTAAACCTAATCAATTAGTAGCGGTCGCCGTCGAATCTTGCTCCAAACTCCAAGGGCCAATATTTGTGAATGGTACTACTCGAGGGCAGGTTAATAATGAACATTATTTGTTACCCGGAGAATACACTCTCGATAATGGTTTGGGTAGAGTTCTTATTCAGAATTTGTGTAATAGTGAGGTTTTATTACAAAAAGGTTCGCTTGTAACACGCTCCATTTCTGCACCTCGTGGCTACGACTTTCTACCTGTGCGCTTCGACGACCTCACTGTGAAGGAGTCCATACGTTATGGAGAACAACTTACCATTAATCAAAAGCTTATGGTTCAGGATTTGCTTGCTAAATATTCAGATTGCTTCTCCTCGGGACTCAAAGATTTAGGTTTTACTACTGCAGGGGAAATGAAAATTGAACTTGAAAATTCTGACCCAGTAGTTTATAGACCATATAGGATGTCCTATGGCGAGAGAACACAAGTACGCGAGATGGTTCAAGAAATGATTGATGCCGGAATTGTTGTAGAATCTTCATCTCCTTACGCGAGTCCGATCGTGTTGGTTAGGAAAAAAACCGGCGAGAAAAGACTATGCGTCGATTATAGGGCCTTGAACAGACGGACTAAGAAGGAACATTATCCGCTCCCGCTTATCGAAGACCAATTGGATAGGCTTTCTGGCAATACCGTATTTATTTCACTTGATCTGGCGTCCGGGTATTACCAAATTCCCATTGATAAGAAGTCGCAAGACAAAACTGCATTTGTTACTCCAGATGGTCAGTTCCAATATACGAGAATGCCGTTTGGCTTGGTTAATGCTCCCTCCGTTTTTCAGAGAACGATCAACAAAATTCTTTCCGATGCAAAGACCAAATTTGCTCTCGTATACATGGACGACGTCCTTATTCCTGCCCGTTCGTTTGAGGAGGGCATGTCACGACTTGAGGAGGTTCTATCTCTCCTTAAGGGAGGTGGTCTTACCCTTAAATTGGCAAAATGCAATTTTTTTCTCAATTCCATTGACTTTCTAGGGTTTCAGATAGAGGCAGGCGGGATTCAACCCGGTGTTAAAAAAACTGAAGCCATTTCTAAGTTCCCTACCCCCAAATCACAACATGAACTACGCCAATTCCTTGGACTCGCTAGCTTTTTTAGAAGATTTGTTCAAGGTTTTGCCATTATGGCGGGACCTCTTACTGATCTTCTTAAAAAGGACGTTGAGTGGTATTGGGGTTCACAACAAGACGAATCGTTCAAAACAATAAAGTCTAAGTTAACCCAAAGGCCTTTACTCGCATTGTACGACCCCAAGAGAGAAACTCAGGTTCATACCGATGCCAGTAAGCACGGCATAGCGGGTATTCTACTCCAAAAGGGTGATGATGGGCTATTAAGACCCGTCTCCTACTACAGTCGTAAGACTACATCCGATGAGCAAAAGTACCACTCGTTTGAATTGGAGACGCTAGCAGTGGTGTCATCATTAAGTAGATTCAGAGTGTATCTTATTGGGGTACCTTTCAAAGTACTGTCTGATTGTAGCGCCCTTAGAACAACCATGACAAAGAAAGATCTCGTCCCTCGTATAGCTCGATGGTGGGTTCAATTTCAAGAATTCGACTGCGAAATTGAATATCGCCCAGGCTCCGCTATGAAGCATGCCGACGCTTTAAGCAGAAATCCCGTTGGAGATGCAATCGAAGAACCACATATTCTTGACGTTCTAAATGTTGAGATAGAAGACTGGATAGCCACTGTCCAATCGAGTGATAGCGAAGTGGCCCGAATCAAAGAAATACTGAACGATCCTGAAGCTGTTAAAGTCTCAGAGGTATTTAAAAACCATAAACTTAAAAATGGCAAGGTTTATCGTATCATAGGTGAAGGAGATAATGATATTCGTTGGTTAGTCCCGAAAGGTGTTCGATGGCAGATTGCGAACATGAGTCATGATGATGTAGGTCACTTTAGCTTCGAAAAGACATTATCCAGAATACAACAGTCTTTCTGGTTCCCAAAGATGCGAAGGTTTCTAAAAAAGTACGTTAGTTCCTGTTTAGAGTGCGCGTATCATAAAGGTGTTTCAGGTAAGCAGCCAGGGCAATTGCACCCCATACCGAAAATTGAGGTTCCATTTCATACTATCCACGCTGACCACCTAGGCCCTTTCATCAAAAGTAAAAAAGGTAACTGCTATCTCCTAGTGATTGTAGATGGCTTTACAAAATATATCAATATTACACCAGTCAAAAACACAAAAAGTACCAGCTCGATTAAAGTTTTTAAAGAACACATAAGTTATTTTGGAGCACCCTCTAGGTTAATAACGGATCAGGGCACGTCCTTCACAAGCAATAGTTTTCGTTCGTTCACCAAGTCTATAGGCATCAAGCACGTCTTAAATGCAGTAGCTACACCGCGAGCCAATGGTCAGGTTGAACGGTTTAATAGAACTATTCTCGATGCCTTATCAGCTAAAACCCATGGCAAGGACGATAGAAGTTGGGACGAGTATATACCGGATATCCAAATAGGATTAAACACCACCGTCCATAAGACAACTGGTAAAACCCCTTCTGAACTTTTGTTTGGTATTAGAATCAATTGTAGTTCTGAAAATGTACTTAGTGAAATTATTAATGATGCTAAAGACATCTCTTCCAATAATTTAGAACGTATACGGGAAGAAGCATGTAAGCGTATGATTGAGCAACAAGTAAAGGATAAAGATAGATTCGACTCCAAAAGAAAAACTAATCATAATTATGCTATTGGCAATTTAGTTAGTGTAAAACGGGAAGTCCATAACGATGGGAAATCAAAAAAATTGGTAAACAAATATCAGGGTCCTTATCGTATTTTGAAATTACTGCCTAATGACAGATTTGTAATTGAAGACACCCCTTTAACTCGCAAGCCTGGCCGGTCTCGCTATGAAAACATTGTTTCGGTGGATAAACTTAAGCCATGGTTGGTATTCAATAAAAACTTTGATTCTAGCTCTGAAAATTCAGATGAAGATTGTAATGAAGTAACTGAAAATCATGAACTGTGTGAAGAATGACTATAATTATTGTATCAATTATTTATTTATATTTATTTATGTACAGGAGACTACTCTACAAATAAAGACTACTTAGTTATATCAGTTTCAGTGTTATAGCAAGGACGTTATTAGGTACAATGAGGAACAGTTTTATAGGTATACATAATTCCAGGTAACTTATGTGTGTGAATACTATAACGGAAATGCTATACAAATATAAAAATATGTGTTTGATTATGTGCAAATAGCAAAGGGACTTGCTCAGATATCAGGATGGACGAGCTGTTAGGAATCATAGGATTATTGCGATTAATTCTCCAAATGTATTAAATTATAGTAGATTTTATACTATATGTTAGTGAAATGTTATCTAATATAAGACTTAATTTACTCGCGATGGCAACACTGACGATGTTCACCCCGCTACTCCCCACCACGAGTAGGCAAAGGAGGGGAAGCGTAGTGGGAGCAGCACTAACATCTCAAAGTCAGTCTTGCCACGGGAGTCGGAAAGGAAGGTAACAATTGGTGCAGTGTAATACTCGTAGAGGTTAAATATCAACTGTTATAAGGTACGTACAAATGTTTGAGTATTAATTTAATATATATAATATAGAGTGAAAGTTAAATAAATATAATTATCTGTGAATTCCTATACCGACATTAAATGTTTGAGAATCAAATCCAGTGTTTCCTTTCAATGGACAAACAAATATTTTAATTGATTATGCCTTGTAAAATCTGTCGAAAATAGTAATTTGTAAGATTCAACCTAACACTTTTGAAAGTACCTAATATACATTGAAACTTTTGTATTGGAATGTGTCATATTTTTTTTTGGGAAGTTACGTTAACTCAGCGTTGGTGAAATAGGCTTACAATCAGTATTTTAAATCCAGTTAAAATTCAATTTCTCTCCTTGGGTGACAATATATTTAGACAGTAACAGTTGCAGTGCCAGGATACCATAAATACAGTAGCCTAACGCCCGGTTTCTGAAAGGCTGATCAAATCAACATTCAACTAGCAGAACTTTGAGTTGACATCGCTGTCAAATCAATTCGAGTTGGTGAAACGTTATTTAGTAAAAAAAATATAATATTTGATCTCTCTTTAGTACCGTTTGACATACGATTTTTCATATTAATTTGAAAGTTGTGTTAGCTAACATGTGTGCCAAATCAAAGGTTCAACACGCTTCTAGCAACTCAATTTCGCCTTGACATGAGATTTGACTTTTGATTAGTTAATTTAACATTGATCAGCCTTTCAGAAACCGAGCGTAAGTCTAATACAACAGTAAATTATTTATAAATGAAATGTAAATTTATAATCTTTTGTTTTAAAGCTGCGGCAAGCGACTTGCAGCTAGCTGGCTCCATTACTTTATGATATTAACTAGTTCTCAAGTGCTGTCCTTAGCTCGGAGTTAATATGACACTAGAAGTCTGTGTCCTGTTATGAAAATTAAACTTTCCTTCCCGAGGTTTCTTATTATGTTGATATTTTAAGTGCTTAATATTTGTTATGAAGTCAGTTTTAATAAGGATAAGTTCTCTCCAGAATTAAATTGAATAGATTAAATTATCTATGTCTTGTGTATACTGTATAGATACAATAGGCTTAACATAAGTCAATAATCTATTAAATACTGCCATCTGTAAATTAGATACCATATACATTGACTAGGTAAAGCATGCAGTAAATTATATTTATACATTATTTAATCGATTTAAGGCATTCTATAGAATATGTACATAAAAATACCGGAATATACAGATTGCCAATAACGTAATTAATATCAAAAATATTACTTTTTAACCAAGAACTTTGTACTGCTTAGACTTAATGTAAAAATTCAGTTCTAAAAGACTGGGTAAAAGAATACTTGACGGATTTTGGTATTGCTAAGATAACACTAGCTGAAAGGTGTACAGTTGTACGAGTATATTAAAATATTACCAGCTGTGTTAAAAATAGTCCCGCTAACTCAAACAACACATTTCACCCCTACTCAAGTTATGGAAGTCCTGCATTTGATACTCTTTAAGATTTTATTCTGCTGAAAGAAAAATATTGTACTTCGTGGATTAAGACGGAAAAATATATCATTTCCAAGATTGCGGCTTCAAAGAGTATCCTTCTTGCTTATCCTAATCGCTTTTGCGTATATTTTAATGCGGTTTTAGTACGTGGAGGCATAATGTTTGTGGTATTTTTTATTACACTCGTATATATTTCGTTTTGATATGTTGACAGATAACAGCTACGTAAATGGAAATGAGGGAATTGAAAATAAAATTGTATACATATTGTGTGCTGAAGCATCTTGACAGTAAATATATGTGGTAATTGAGTTTATTTTATTTCAAATGACGACTGGAAATATGTTGAAGCCATAAAATAAGTTTTAACAAAACCTAGAATCCGACTTCAAAATAGAAACACTGAAAAGTCAAAAAATTACAATTTCTAATTGAATCCTTGAATATGACTTAATTTTCGTGCTTATACTTAGTTTCTACAAGTAGGTAGTTATTCTAAGACAAATGTCCAATATATAAATTGTTACCAACAATTCGTCATTCTATTTGAGTACTTACTTAAATATAATTTGGTCAAGAAAATCTCATTATGCCCTTTGCGCTGCCATTACCGTCCTACGTATTTTTTTTTTATAGTATAGGCCGTCAAACGAGCAAGTGGGTCACCTGATGGTAAGCGATCTCCACCGCCCATGTACGCCCACAATACAAAAGAATTATGGGCGCGTTGCCGACCTTAAAGGAAAGGGATAATAAGGGATTGGGAAGGGGAGGGGGATTTGGGCCTCCGGATATCTCACTCACCGTACGAAACGCAGCAGCAAGCTGTTACTTTACACCGGTTTTCTGTGAGACAGTGGTAACGATCCGGACAAGCCGGCCCATTCATGCTGTAGACAAAATTGTCTACAGCGTGGCTCTACTACTCGTGCGTATTCTCGAAATGACTGTTATTATATTATAATGAAACTGATTATTGTCTTCTTCCACCTGCTTTTATCTCACTCGCAGAGAGGTCGGCGCAACATGCATTTTAACACATGTTACAGAAAGATTTGGCTTGTAGTTTTTACGACCGGCCGCCTGCCTAACGTCAACCCCTCTGGGGAGAAAACATGCAGATTAGAAGCAAATACTTGTGTATCATACAAACATTTGTTTTGGTACAGCTGCAGGAATCGAACCCGCGGCCTTACGCTTTACAGTTGGCCACTGCCCCACTGCCCCTCTGCGCCACGTAGGCTGTGGAAATATTTGTCATTATATTTGAGTACATACCTATATAATTTGATAAGAAAATCACATGATGGCCGTCTGCCGCCATTATCGTCCTACGTATTCTCGGAACGACTGTTATCATATTAAAAAGAAACTGATTATAGTCTATTTACCAAACCTGTTTCAGAAGTGTAAACAAATATCTACCCACTTTATAAATAATAGGGTAGTTGACTAGATTTTTTTTATTATTTAATCAATAAGTTACGTTACTCAAAATCTATTGCAGAAAGAATTTTATAAATCGGACCAAAAATAAATAAGATAGAAGCCATTGAAATCCTGTAGAAGGGGTAATTGTCAAATGACAGACGATGCAACCTTTGACGTCACTGTGTAAAATGTTCATTATAGTGCACGCGTGCAAGCGAGATAGTGAGATATCCCTACTACGCACCCACTTTTCCTCATACCAACATTTAAAGTCATGACTGCGGGCACATTTCTGAACCAATTTTGATTGTGTTTTAATAAAAGGTTTTCTTTTGCGTATCATTTTCTGTTGCTTATAAAATAATGTATAAAATTCAATATAGGAAACTACCCTATTGTTTCGTTTGGAACTGCCATTACACTAAATACAATAGAGATAACTGAAAAGTGGTTCGATATTTATTTACATTTCTGGAACAAGTTAACGTTAGTAATACCCTATGTATTATTCTCCCACATTTTTTTTAATATTTAATCACCTTTATAAGATACTAGCTTTTGCTCGCGGCCCCACCCGCGTGAATAGACTATTCCGAAATAAAACCTAGCCTATAACCGTCTCCAGGGTCCCATCTATCTCTACATCAAAATTCAACAACATCGGTTCAGTGATTTAGGCGTGAAAGCGTAACAATCAAATAGTGTTTTTTTTCATAAAAAGTATCCTATGTTACTTCTTATACCTTCAAGAATATGTGTACAAAGTTTCATGATGATCGGATAAGTAGTTTTCGCGTGAAAGCGTAACAAACAAACTTACATTCACATTTATAATATTATATTCAATATTATATAGTATGATGTACAGCATATAACAAAAACACTGTTGGCCTCTTTTAAGTCATGAAGATAGACATATAGACAGCTTAATAAAAATAGTAAAAAATAATAATAAACTGAAGTGAGATATTATCCTTGCACACTTAGCTTAGAAAATGAACATATAAAAAAAAAATTACATTTGAATTCCTGTGTGTCGTCGCAGTGCATTTGATCTACGTGGACGACGCAACTTGCTATCTCGCTCTGGCTCCAAGTCATCGCTCTTGCAGAGGTAATCAATCGAAGTACGTTTTACAAACAATAGGTACATTTAAGATTTAAATTTAAATATGATTATTTTTATAGTCCTATTTCGTATGCGATTTTTTTTCATTACGTTTAATTATCGATTCTGATATCACAGTTAAAACGCCCAACAGGGTTTTTGTTACACATTTTATATATTTGTCAAGTATGGTTGCATTCATTAGAAAAGTAATAGACATTCTTCACATGCAACTTACAAAAGTCAGAGGTCGTCTGCGTTGTAATTTTTAGTTGGTAAATAAAAGTCTAACATTTTTAATAATCTTTATTAATATTCCCATCTCTCTCATTACATTATATTTACAATATACAAAATCCAAACATTCGTAGAGAACGGCTATGGAGTGTATCCTCGACACACATTAGTTTAGTACAAATTTCATTTAATTACATCCAGTAACATCGTCTACTTTATCTTAAGGAACATAGCTAGGTTTAATTTTGTCTACCGTGCTATCAATATTTATTAAACTACTTTACAAGTATACAAGAAGATGGAAAAATTCAACAATTTTGAGGCTTTAACGGTCTCTGTTGATGAATCAATTCTGTATATCAGTGATATACAGTGACTGTCTCGGTGGCGCAGTTGTAATGCGCACGCGTTATGACTGAGGCCAACGCTGAGGTCTCGGGTCCGATCCGCGGGTCGGGTAAAAGTGATATTGGGTTTTTCTATTACGAAAAGCTCAGTATCAGCCCGGAGTCTGAAATTAGTGCCCGGTATGGCGATAGGCTCGCCCCCTATCACATCATGGGACAGAGATACGTTCGGTGAAATGTGGGTGTACTGGTTACACCTCTGCCTACCCCTTCCGGTATCACAGGCATGAGTGCGTATGTATGTATGTATGTATGTATGTATGTATGTATGTATGTATGTATGTATGTATGTATGTATGTATGTATGTATGTATGTATGTATGTATGTATGTATGTATGTATGTATGTATGTATGTATGTATGTATGTATGTATGTATGTATGTATGTATGTATGTATGTATGTATGTATGTATGTATGTATGTATGTATGTATGTATGTATGTATGTATGTATATATCAGTGATGTATTACGTGCAACCGACAAACTACGAATTTTAATCCCACAAGTGTTCACAAATCTTCAACTTGTTCCTATATTCATAGTAATGAAGGAGTAGATTATGTTTTTATAGTAGATAGTGCAAACGCGCAAGTTTTATCAACTTGAATGACTAGATGATCAACATAAACCCGTAACAAAAACCATAAACAAAAACAACACCACACAGAGCTTTGAATTACAAAGCATTGTAGGGCACTGGACTGTACTCGTCATCCCGAGACATAAGGTGTTAAGTCTCATAATGCCCAGAAAATTCACTGGATTCAGTGTCCTTCAAACCGAAACACAGCAATTCTTACAGATTGCTGCTTGGCAGCAGAAATAGACTAAGTGGTGGTACCAACCCAGACGCCCTCTCGCATACGAGGATCCTACCATCTTGTAAAGTGGGTCATTTGATGGAAAATGATCGCCACGCAATTGAAAAGAAACTACTGTCCATTCCGTAATCAGGGGGAATCGTTTCAATGATTCAGAGAAATATTCATACATACATACGCACTCACGCCTGTTATCCCCGAAGAGGTAGAAGTGTGACTAGTACACCCACATTTTGCCAAGCGTATCTCCGTCCCATGATGTGATAGTGAGTCTATACTGGGCACAAATTCCAGACTCCGGGCTGATTTCGTAATAGAAAAACCCAATATCACTTTTACCCGACCCGGGGATCGAACCCGAGACCTCAGCGTCAGCCTCAGTCGTAACGCGTACGCATTACAACTGCGCCACCGAGGCATCTATGCCGGACTTATTCATTATTATCATAATTATTTGCGACTTGTATAAATCATATTTGAACAATTTCCTTAAAGGGTCTGAGATCCTCGTCAAGTCGAAAATAATTTAAGGACAAAGATACCCATATTAACAAGTGATCTTGTTTCCGCGTCCAATATCATTTGCCATCACTTGGGACTAATTAAATAAAAAGACAAGGATGTAGAGTCTCATTACTTAATTTAAGATTCTTACAAATAATTTTCAAATGCTGGTGTACTTTTTGGGTAGCGGTAAACTAGCAGATGGATCATCTGATTGTAAGAAATCTCTATCGGCCATGAACGCCTATAGTATTAGAATAATCATGGACACGTTGCTGACCTTTTTTTATTAGTTTTAGATGACGAGACAAGCAGGCCGGTCGCATAATAGTAAGCGTCACGCCTGTCCATAAACAGAAGCAACACTAATCAGAACTTCTAATTATGAAGTACTGCATGGCACTGAACTGCGCTCGTCACCCTGAGACATAAGGAGGCCAATTCTCCTAACTTTAAATGTTCAAAATATCATTTTAATCTAGTGTCAGCGTCAAGAAAGTTGCAAATGGCATTCTCTAAACCAATAATCAACGTCATTTGTGTTAAGTCTCATAATGCCTAGTAATGTCACTGGCGTCACTGTCCTTCAAACCGGAACATAACAGTGTTTACACTCTGATTTTGGCAGCAGAAATAGATAAAGCGGTGGTCCCAACCCAGACGGACTCTCGCATACTAGGGTCCTACCACCTAGTAGAACCGATTTTAAAGAAAATGGATAATTTAAGAGTACGAAGGGGAGATATAAGACCCACGACACAACCCATTTCTAAGTCAAACCATTATATATAAGACACTGAATTATAAGGTCCCTTCTCAGATATTTGTATGCGTCACCAAAATATATTTGTAAAACAGAAACTTTATTATTCAATCTAAAGCCTATTTTTAATCATCATTGAAACAATACTTATTATAATTATTCTTCGGCGAGAATTGATTCACCACAGAGCTAGTTAACAGAATTTGCGAATGCATTAAACATCATAGTGCAGAGTCCATACATTCTTAATATAATTTGCGCATAATGGTGCTGATCGACTAGCAAGACAGTCAAGCTACATTAAGATGGATAGACTTTCTTGACGATACAAGCGCGAATGTCACAGAAAACTAACATTTACGAGGAAGTGTCTTATGATTCTTATTTTCAAATTGCATCACGCGCCCCATGAATGTTAATTTTCTGTTGAATCTTTGCGGTCGTATGATAAATTCTTTCCATTATAAGGCTTTACGCTTGAGCTTGTATGAAGATTAACAAGCAACGAGCCAGCATGATCAGTATTTTAATTCACGTTTTTGTACTAACAGCGAAGTCTCAAATAGCTATTTTGTACTACCAGTGCGCTTCATAACATCTGTGTGTATTACGATGACCTCTAAAACATCGGTTTGCACTACTTATGAGCAGTAAAACCGCAATGGAGTACCAATGAGTAATAAAACAGCTGTATTACACTACAATTGTGTTCTGAAACGACGGATTTGTACTACTGATGAGCTATAAAACGCTAGCTTTTCATTACTGGTGAGCTCCAAAATCGATTTTGCAGTATCGGCGAGCTCTAAAATAGCGATTTCGTACTACCAGTTGATTCTAAAACAAGTTTTTCGCTGGTCGATCAGCATTATATTGGACGGGAGCTATCGTCGGAAATTATACCTTACAAGTTTCAGAAGTTAACTTGTACTTATGTTTGGTTTATATAAGTGGAATGTTCGAATTATGTTTGCGAAAATTGTTTTGAACCTCTTAGTCGTACTTTGACCAAACTTGGCAGTTTCTCTTGGCAAGTGTATCCTAGTTGCATTAGTATCAGAATATTAAGTTTTGTTATAGTTTTTATAAGTGTAGGATAAGCTAATAACTTGCGAGAACATATTCGTATCGAAATGTCAGAAAATTGCTTGAACCTTCATACAAATACTACCGTTCGTGATTCGAATACTTATTCGTAAGATGTTCGTGCTCGCCCCCCTGGTGTTGATACATATATAGACTCACGCCTGTTTCCCATAGGGGTAGACAGAGACAACAGATTTCCACTTGTTACGATACGTGTACCTCTTTGGTGTTGGTATTTTGTCCTTTTAGGGTTCTGTGCCCAAAAGTCGTCAACGGGACTATATTAATTAGCCTACACCATCTGTCGGTCAGTCTGTCCTATATTTAAAACGTAGCACGTAGCTGGTAGAAATATTCACAAAATATGTGCTAAATGGTGGATAAAAGTAATACAAAACAAAAATCTAAAATTAAAGTGTGTGGTAGAATGTTTTTTTTATTAGCTTAAGTGACGAAACAAGCAGGTCGCTCGCCTGATGGTGAGCGTCCACCCCTGCCCAAAAACAGAAGCAACACCACACAGAACTTCGAACTACTAAGCACTGCATGGCATTGGACTGCGTTCGTCACCCCGAGACATAAGATATTAAGTCTCATAGTGCCCAGTAATTTCACTAGATTCAGTGTCCTTCAAACCGGAACACAACAGTGCGTATATGCTGCTGCTCGGCGCTTGAAATAGGCAAAGTGGTGGTACCACGAGTGGTAGAGTCACGCTGTAGACAATTTTGTCTACAGCATGAATGGACCGGCTCGTTCGAGTCGTTACCACTGTCTCACAGAAAACCGGCGTAAAGTAGCAGCTTGCTGCTGCGTTTCGTACGGTGAGTGAGATATCCGGAGGCCCAAATACCCCTCCCCTTCCCAATCCCTTATTATCCCTTTCCTTTAAGGTCGGCAACGCGCCCATAATTCTTTTGTATTGTAGGCGTACATGGGCGGTGGAGATCGCTTACCATCAGGTGACCCACTTGCTCGTTTGCCTGCCTATACTATAAAAAAAAAACAACCCAGACGGCCTCTCGCATACGAAGGACCTACTGCGTTGTAAAATACAATAATAATAATTATTTAATAGAATATATTTTTAATTATTGTGCTTCCAATAATAGGCACGTGGGCTCATTTTGGTACTCAGAGAAAAAAGAGAAACGTACAGTACCTAATTACGTATAATTTGTAAATAAAAACGTAGTTTAGTTCAGATAAAATTTATAATTTTAAATGTAAAATTTTTACACAGTCACTATGGATAGTAACTGTGTAAAAACGTATTTTTGCAGACTCTTCTTAAAAAACTTTTAATTACATTTAGGCGGAGACAGCCGCGTTCGTTTTTTCGCTGGTCGTGTTACGCAATTAAATTACTTCATTTAATTTTAATCTTTTATTATTTTATGGCTATTTAAATAAATTGTCTTTATTATTATTATTTTTTGCGTTAAATTTTATATTGTGAGAGGTACGTCAGAAGACTGAAACAAACTTGAAATATAAAGCGTCTATTTGCAATGAAAATTTGAGTGGTAGAGCCAAGCTGTACAGTCTACAGTCGTTACCATTGTCTTACAGAAAACCGACGTAAAGTAGCGGCTTGCTGCTGCGTTTCGTACGGTGAGTGAGATCTTCGGAGGCCCAAATCCCCTCCCCTTCCCAATCCCTTAATTATGCCTTTCTTTTAAGGTCGGCAACGCACCCCTAATTCTTTTGGAATTCTGGGCGTACATGGGCGGCGGAGATCACTTACCATCAGGTGACTCAATTGCTCGCTTGCCAACCTATGATATGAAAAAAATAGAATAGTAATGACACTGTATTCTCTCAAAGGGCTGTCAGAAAACGATGTTCTAAAGATTTCTTGTTAACTCGTAGTATAATTTGATTTCAAGAAACATGCCTTATTTTAATTAATTTCAAACGATAGTCCCTCAACAAGTCAATAGAAACGTTCTATGAACAGTAGCCGTAGTAAAAGATTTTGCGCGATTTTCGATAGCTGTGACGTCATCTGTATTTAAGAAAATATGCATCCAGATCCTTAAAATGCCCCTAACAAATCGTGATTGAAACGTATTTGGTTAATACATATTTGTCGTATATGAATGATGTGACAGCTGTCGAATAAACTCGCACTATGGATACAGTACTTTAGTTTTTCACCAAACTAATGGTAGTTGCTACATATTGGTAAAACAACGAGTTATTTACATAAATACGAAATATTTACAACGCGATCTGATATAAACTTTATTCTACATTACGTATTTTATTTATTTACAAAAATGACAATTTACAATTGGTTTATTCTTAACTGTAAGCGGAATGAAAAGCGCTGTAAGCGATCTATGCGAAGTGTAAGCAACAAAGTTGTTTAAAAAAAATGGGATAATTCAATTAAACTGTGTCTTATTGAACCCTTTAAATAATTACATAATTGCCTATTATTAATTGTAAACCTGGGTCCAAATATAAACAATGGTTTTATCGCTTACAGCTCTTTTAATGTAATCTAACACAATAAATAACAAACGAATTAATTCAATAAATTATCACATTAAGAAATTTATATAAAAATTAATTATTAAAAAATAGGAAACTAAATTAATAACTAAACTAATTTATTTGATAAAAAAACCTTCATTATTATTACAGTTTCGACAAAGTTAACGTCGTCTTAAATATTGTTATTTTTTCGTTTGTGAAATTGATTTTTATAACAATTCACTAATTCTTCGCCTTATTTTATTTATTATTATTATTAATTATATATTAAAATCTACAACATCAGTTTCGGAGGGAGCTTTTGCCAAATATTTTCTTCACGGTTTTGTCATCAACCTTTTGGTAATGCAATTAAATATTATGGATTATTGGTTTAACAATGAATTCTTTGTTAATACTTATTTTAATTTAATCAAATGTGTCATATCATGCATACATCTCACAACCCATCACAAATTCTTTCTTTATAAATCCATACTGCAATCGGAATGTAATAAAAATGCTAGATTTTTTTTGGAATTGAACGAGTAATAATCAAATAATTGTGATTCAATTACCTACTATATTTTGTAATTTAAACAACAATTATCACATACCTAAAATAAATCCAGGAATTGGTCAAAATAATAAATATATACCAAAATCACACTGTTTAAACTGATTTACTTAATTATTTCTATAGATATAAAAACAAAAGGCTCCCTCCCGCACAAGTTTGCGATCAAACCGATCATCTGCAGACGGTGGAGGATAGAAGGTACGTCACGAGAGCACAACTGAGTTGCGACGTGAGGTAGGACGACGCTCTGTTGCTTGTCTGCATCGCAGCTGGGTGTTCGCCTGAGGAACATAGTTAAAGTTAGACTTATTGATACACAATTTCAAAATCTACCTATTCTGTCACCTCTTATAATACTAGCCCTGTATTATATACGTCCCACTGCTGGGCACGGGCCTCCTCTACTGAATGAGCGGGGTTATGCCTTATTCCACCACGCTGGCCTAATGCGGGTTGGCAGACTTCACATACCTTCGAAATTCTTATGAGGAACTTCTCATGTATGCAGGTTTCCTCACGATGTTTCCTTCAGCGTTAAAGCAAGTGATAATAAACAATTAATACACACATAACTTAGAAAAGTCAGAGGTGTATGCACTTGGGGCTGGTTTCGAACCTGGGACTTTCGTCTCGACAGTCCATACCACTCCCCGCTGAGCTATCACTGCTTAGGTCACCTCTAAGAGACTCATAAATACCTCGTTTTTAACCCCCCACAAAAAAGAAAAGTGTTATAAATTTTATCATTTTGTCTTTGTGTATATAATGTGATTGTATGTGTATATCTATGTGTGGACATCGTAGCACTAAAACGACTAGATCAATTGGAATAAGTGTTTTGTTGTTTGAAAGTCGGTTAATTGAGATGGTTCTAAGTTGTGTCTGAAGAAGAACCGATCAGCCGTTTAAAAGTTACATATTATGTTCTTCTGAATAACGTCGTTTTTAACGGTTAGGTTATTATATTTCACTACAGAAATTCTCAAATTTGGGTCGAGTCACAGAGGAAAAGGGGAAACGGGAGTTTTTCTACATTGTGTGTAACTAAATATTTTGTAGACTTCATCAGGATTTTTAACTCAAAACTATTCAAAAGCTAAAATACTCGTGGCATGCGGGTATGCAGACCACAATGGTTGCGTATAGACTAAAGATACATTAAAGACCAACTTAGTTCTTAATTTTGAAGCATGGAAAGTCACTTGAATATAGCCTATGCTATATAAACACTGAACACGGCTGTTTATATAGAGCTTCTTTATCACTATCAGCTACGACCAATAGGGTAGATGACTACATTTTTTTTATTATTTAAATCATTAAGTTACGTTACTCAAAATCTATTGCAGAAAGAATTTTATACATCGGACCAAAAATAAATAAGTTAGAAGCCATTAAAATAAATAATAATAAATAAATACACCCAACAGTCACACACATAGTCCTGACCCCACACTAGGTAAGCCTGTATCGTGGGTATCAGGAGCTACGAGGGACTTGCGGTCCCACAACACCCAGACCCGAACCAAATTTTTGTGGATCACACAAATATTTGTCTCGGTGCGGGAATCGAACCCACGGCCTCTCGCTTCGCAGCCGGCTACTCGCCCGCTACGCCACGGAGGCTGTCAAATCCTGTAGAAGGGGTAATTGTCAAATAACAGACGACGTCACTGTGTAAAATGTTCATTATGGTGCACGCGTGCAAGCGAGATAGAAAGATATTCCTACTACGCACCCACTTTTTCTCATACCAACATTTAAAGTCATAACTGCGGGCACATTTCTGAACCAATTTTGATTGTGTTTTAATAAAAGGGTTGCTTTTGCGTATCTTTTTCTGTTGCTTATAAAATAATGTATAAAATTCAATATCAGAAACTACCCTACTCAAAAGCTATTAATCAACGCCATCTATCGTAAACCCACAGATCTAAGTACTAACCATTCAGCACGTGGACCGATACAGATGCTGGGTGCGCGTTGTTCGGAACGCACGTGTAGTTCCCGGAGTCGGAGAGCGCGGCCTTTGTCACCAGGAGCTTGCTAGTTGTACCGCCTTCCGTCTTCTCAGTCTCCAGGCTGATGCCGCCGCGAGGGGAATCGAAGTCTACCACTGCGTTGCCGTGGTACCTGTTTGTAGGGAATATGCAATGCTTTATGACATTGTTCAATTGTACATAATATATGTAATGTCGAAAATTGATGGCAAGTTACTAATGTGAATATAGAATCATATTTGGATTAGAAATAATATCAAATTGGAGTCCCAGCTGACTTAATGTTATACAGATCCGATTTAATAGAGCTTATGGACATCAACGATGCGTATGAGATTTTTTCGGTTAATTAATTTAATTAAGTAGGTAAATAAATGAAAATAATCTTTTATCTCTAGGAAAGGTATCGAGTTCCATTACTAAGTTATCAGAAGACAAGGTTTACATAAAGCCGTTGTTTTAAAGACTTCTGTCTGTGATATATGTTTGATGCATCTTAACTTTATACAAGGTGGTAGGTCACTCGTATGCGAGAGGCCGTCTAGGTTGGTACTACCGCTTTATCTATTTGTGCTGCCAAACAGCAGTATGTAAACATCATTGAATCTAATGAGCATTATTTCTCTATTCTAAAAAAAAGTAACTGGCGCGGTCGCCGCCGCCGCTGCCAAAAGCTTGCCACGCTATCTCCTCCGAAACCGCTGGGGGTATGGTTCCAGACCGATACCAATCGATGCAGAATAATGTGGGGAAGAAGGTAAGATATGTCTCACATTCGTTGGAGTTTTTTTTTATTTTATGTTTTGTGGAAAAACATGGGCATAGACCCTAGTAAGATTTAAAATTGTATGTCTCGGTGTGACGAGCGAAGTACAATCCCATGCAGGGCTTTGCAATTCTAGGTTCTGCGCACGCTTACTCATATTGAAAACTGTTTAAGGGATCTAAAATGACCTCTTCACAGATTATTTGACAGATATTGAATTAAAGTTTTAACCACGTCGTAGACATAGGTGTTGATAATGTAACTTACCACAACACTGACGCGCTGGAGGGCGGTGAAGAATGGACGTTAACAGAACATGTGAGAGATATAGTGCTGCCCTTCTTCACGTAGACGTCCTGTGATCCCCATATAGACGCTGCGGCGGCTGCAACAAAATAAACTAAGCTTTAATAAGTGAAATTGGAACATAACCATTGCGAGTTAGAGCTCATTTAGATAATGCTGTAAAAAGCACGACTAAAGCATAGTTATGAATAGTAGCGGATCCAGTTGGGGCTAAGGAGCTCAAGCAAAAAAACATTTGGGTCCACTGACAAATCTCAAATTAATCTTGATATTATCCTTTTTATTTTCTTAATACTACTAAAAACGACTTACAATATAACTGTCATCGCTTATCCTTACTTATTCCATTAAGTAGGTATAGTATATTCTAAATTAATTTTAATTCTAATTTTGGGTCAAACCGATCCCCCCTCCCAACAAAATCCTGGATCCGCCACTGGTTATGTACATCGAAAAGCATGCGTAGGTATATATGCCATAACATGTCAAATTAGCCATTTTTGACGACAGGTATGTTATTAGCTATTATCCAGCATCATCTAATTGGGGTTTCAATGGTACATTTGAAAACAAACAATTAAACCAATGCTAGTCAAATGACAAAGGTGCATTTTTAATTACATATTATAACCATTAATTGAAAACCCCGTCATCGGTTTTGTCATTTCTAAATGGATGAACACATTTCTTTTTATTTGCCTACGAAGGCAGAAGAGCGGACGGCCCACCTGATGGTAAGTGGTTACCGTCGCCCATAGACCTCAGCGAAGCCGCTGCCTACCTATGTTTTCAAACATAGTTAAGTTCGTTTTTAAATTGAATAAACGCATCCAAATTAATCCACTCGATTAGAGTAGTGCCACAGATGGATACACGGACAGACAAACGAGTCAATATAAACCCTTTTTTATTGGAGGTTAAAAGAATTTTTTTTTGGGAAGCAAGATCTGTATCCCTTCTTTATGTAGGATGGATTGAAAATGAAAATCTCCAGAATATCATCTTCGTAATTATTAATATGTAGTACCTACACGACTCAATGTAACCGAGTTATATTTGGCTTTAGTTTACATTCGACTCATGTGGTTTACAATTTTGATTAATATTTATGTTTGCTACAAGTTGCAAACTGTAACGTCTGATATCGAAATATAATACTATTTGTATTTTGTTTCGTAGATTTGTAAATTTCTAGATTTCATTATTTTAACAACAAGCAGGTTTGTATTATTCTGAAAGAATGATTATTTTTGGTTTATTTAACTAAAGTTAAGCATAAGTCTGAATAAATGACAATTATTTAAACGACAGCCTCCGTGGCGCAGTGGTTGAGAAGCCAGCTGCGAAGCGTGAGGATGTGGGTACGATTCTCACACCGAGACAAATGTTGGTGTTATCCACAAATAATTGTTTCGGTTTTGGATGTCGTGGGTTCGCAACTCTTTCGTAGTTCCTTATACCCTTAATACAGGTTAACCTAGTGTGGGGTCAGGACTATGTGTGACTGTTGGGTGCATTTATGTTATAACTGATGCATTTATAAGTGGCTAAGCCACGCTGTAGACATCATTGTCTACAGCATCATTAGCTTTCTCAGTAGGTTTAGCATCACTGTCTCATATACGTACTGACGTAAAGTGGCAGCTTGCTGTATATACGGTGTACGGTGAATGTAATTTATCGACGGCAAAAATCCCTCCCATTACCAATTATCATTTCTTTCCTTAACGTACGCCAACGCATCCATAACCCTTCAGACCTGGATATCACTTACTATGAGCCCACCTCAGCTAAAAAAAATCCCTAACTAACATTCCTATATAAATCAATATATTCATTGCAAATTATTTTCATCTTACATGTTGTTCAAACGCCTAATAAAATCAAGAAGATGGAATTCTATCGATACACCAATATTGTTTTACATAATGTTAGAACTCGTCGCGGCGCGGTGTTGTGCGTCCCATTTGTTTTTATCATCTTTTCGGTATAGATTGTTAAATTTTATTGCTCGTCCGTCGCAGATTTTTGGCATTACCAACATTTGTGCGTCAACTTTGTTCGGTTTTACTTGTTTTTCAATTTGTATTCTTTTTGTTTTATTTTTGGAAAATTGAATTTTTATTAATGTAACAGAATGAATGACAGAATTCTGTCTACATACAGAATTATTCATTATTAATCATTAAATTTGATTATGAATTATAGAAGTTATGGTATACCGACAAAAACACCTTTGAGAAATAATATATAACGTTTAACGTTTAAAGAAATTTATTCTCAAAAAAAGACTACAGTCACTTACATGAGAATACGATTTGCATATTGTATACATAGAATTGGACATTCGCACAAGGATACACTTCTAACACATTCGCCATGTTGGTAACTTACTCGATCAGCACATCAGTAATTGTCTAAAACATATTGAGCAAGTTTTACTTTAAATGTGTTAAAAGAGTTAACATTTTTTATATTTGACGGTATTTTGTTGTAAGTATGTGCACCTTCATAAGTAAACATTTTTTTTCCGTAATTTGTTCTTGTTTTGGGTAGAACTAAAAAACTTGCGCGGCGTGAACTTCGTTGCGATATTTGTTTTAGGCGTTTAAAGGATAAGTTAGTATGGAGAGAGTCACTTAATATTTTTCTAACAAGAATACAAATGTTGTAAATATATAATTGTTTTATGTTCATTAATTTTGTTTCGCTGTAGATCTTGGTAGTAGGTGTTAAGTAGTGATAGCGAAACAGTAGTTTTATAATTTTATTTTGGACTATCTGAAGATCAGCTAGTTTTGTTTTGGCGGCATTGCCCCAGACTTCAATTAGATACAGTAGATGAGGTTTTACAAGGGAATTGTATATTGTATAGCGCAATTTATGTGGAACACACCGAATGATGTGGCGGAGTGATCCCATAAGAGATAAAAGTTTGGATCTGATGTGTTCGATCTGTGTGTTCCAGGTCAATCTACTATCAATGCGTAGACCTAGATATCTTTCGTTGTTTTTTTCTTGCAGGGGTAGATTGTTTAACATTAATCGATCATGTGGTGGAATATTTTTATTTTTTGCTTTAAGAATATATAGAGATAACTATAAGAAATAGTCTGATATCTGAGTGATAGAGCCACGCTGTAGACACTTTTGTCTACAGCATGAATGGGCCGGCTCGTTCGGGTCGTTACCACTGTCTCACAGAAAACCGACGTAAAGTAGCTTGCTGCTGCGTTTCTTATTGAGAGTGAGATATGCGGAGGCCCAAATCCTCTCACCTTCCCATTCCCTTAATTATCCCTTTCCTTTAAGGTCGGCAACGCGCCCATAATTCTTTTAGTTATGTGCGCGTACATGGGCGGTGGAGATTATTTACCATCAGGTGACCTACTTGCTCGTTTGCCGGCCTGTGCTATATAAAAAAACTCTTTCCTTAGAGACCGGTAACGCTCCCAAGATTTTATTGGTATTAAAGGTGTTTATGGACGGCAACTAACCACCAGATGACCCACTTCGCCGTTTAGCTCTTCTAGTCGAATCTTCTTGTATAAAACATAAAGGTTATCAAAATTCATGTCAGTCCAAATTGACATGATAATAAATAAAAACAAACGTTTTTAAATCACAACCGAACAACATCTACCGTGCAATGAACCTACGAAACACATGCCACAGCGGCTACGACAAATGAATGATAACATAACCCACGCGCAATTGCTAGTCACCTCGTATGGTATATTAACTGCAGAGGGGAGACGTAAGAGAACTCTCATCAAATATCCTTGTGTTATATTTGATCAAATATTTGACGGTTGTTCAATGGGTGTCAAAATGTTATAATTATATTTATTGAAAACATCTAATTTCTTGGTCAAATGGACAAATATACATACATACGCACTCACGCCTGTAATCCCCGAAGGGGTAGGCAGATGTGTAACCAGTACACCCACATTTCGCCGAGCGTATCTCCGTCCCATGATGTGATAGGGGGCGAGCCTATCGCCATACCAGGCACAAATTCTAGACTCCGGGATGATACTGAGCATATCGTAATAGTAAAATCCAATATCACTTTACCCGACCCGGGGATCGAACCCGAGACCTCAGCGTTAACCTCAATCTTAACGCGTACGCATTACAACTGCGTCACCGAGGCAGTGGATAAAATTACTTAATAAGTCTTTATGACTTGTCAGTGACGGATTCTCCACCCCTCGCATACTGAAGGTAGCTAACAACATGCACGTAAATTATAATGATAAATAATTATAAAGAGGAGACGAAATAGGTACCTGAGGATCGGGCCGGGGCCGAGGTCGCGGGGGGGGACTCATCTGGAATTCAGAAGACAACACCTTAGGAGGGACGAGGAATACAAAGCAGCTAACCTTATGTATCGAAAGAGTTAGTACTAGTTCGGTCTTTGTTCTAGGTTAGTTGGCGGTGCGTTCTAATTGTAGATACGTCAGGAAATATTTTTTAATCCTGGCAAAGTGACTACACTGCAATTGATGGTAATAACAGTGCAGTCTCAGCGAGACGCCGCTATATTCGGACAAGTAAAAGGAGAATTCTAACATTCTAATTCGTCTATCTAAAATTGACATATACCTACTAGCCCTGTAGTATACATGCCCTACTGCTGGGCACGGGTATCCTCTTCTGAATGAGAGGGGTTAGGCTTTAGTCCACTACGCTAGCCTAATGCGGGTTGGCAGACTTCATATACCTTCGAAATTCTTATGAAGACCTTCTCAGGTATGCAGGTTAAAGTAAACGATAATTAACAATTAGTACACACATAACTTAGAAAAGTCAGAGGTGCATGCTCTTGGGATTGGTTTCGAACCTGTGACTTCTGTCTCGACAGTCCGTGCCACTCCTCGCGTTTAGCAGCTTTAGTTCATAATAAATTGAATTCAGCATCTTATTTTTATTTACACATTACACTACTGATGAAAACCAAGACAAAGTATAATAAATACAAGAAATGATACTCTAGAACACCCACGTCATCCTCCAAATAGACCAAAGATCCTTCCAGACTAAATAATCTTGATACTTGCGAAAATACACAATGAAAGAGTGTCGGATATTTTTCAAATATAACAAGCGGTGTAATTGGCTCGTAGAATTTGAGAGGCAAGCTTGATGTATCCGACCATGTGCTGATAAATGAGGCACGAAGCGAGACGGGTAAAAATCGTCGCTCGTTTAGCATACGCTAACAAAGTATCAAGATGTTTGACAGCCTCCGTGGCGCAGCGGGCGAGTAGCCGGCTGCGAAGCGAGAGGCCGTGGGTTCGATTCCCACACTGAGACAAATGTTTGTGTGAACCACAAATATTGGTCTCGGGTCTGGGTGTTGTGGAACCGCAAGTCCCTCTTAGTTCCTGATACCCACGACACAGGTTTACCTAGTGTGGGGTCAGGACTATGTGTGTGACTGTTGGGTGTATTTTTTTTTTATTTTATTTTTTTATACTGGTAAATTGATTCTGGATTTTCGGTTGGTTGATGGGTGATATTGTATACGGGTTTTAATGGTGGAGTTTATACTCAAGTTTTAAAAATCTTCCTACGTTTATTGGCTCGGTTGTATAATCAGATTTTTAGTGAATAGTATAAGTATTTCAACAGGTCGCTGGTTTTTTGGAAGGTACCAGTCAGCAGATAAAAGTAAAATCTTAAAAGTAGACGTCCCATGACAAATATTATGTTGTTTCACAATGGATACCTCCATGATGACGATATAAAAGTAAATTGCAATCCACATAATTTCGACTTTATTTTTAGCGTCTTTATAAGGATTCCTCATTAACTTAAGAAATAAGGTAGGCAGCGGCTTTGCTGTGCCCTGGCATTACAGAAGTCTATGGGCGGCGGTGTCTACTTACCATCAGGTGGCCCGTTTGCTCGTCTGCCTATCCAGGCAGTAGAAAAAAAAAAAAAAACCTTAAATATAAGCTTCTTCACGCCCCATAGAAAAAAACGTAGATTTAAAATAGATTGAATTGCGATCTGAATCAATCATAGTATATAAATAATTACAGCTGTTTATCCATAATTTTATTAGTGACAACGCGTTTCTTAATAATTAAATATGTAATTCATCTTAATGGGTATTCTAAATGCCGTATTTATTGATATGGACGCGTTCGTAGTGTGATTCCTTTAATGATTCGCTTCATATTATACGAATTGATTGAAAGATACGCTCCACTCCCAGTTTTGTGATGTTTATTTTCATTGGAAATGTATTGTGGTGATATATCTAAGGCTCTAAGTTGAAGTATATTACGAGTAAATTGTTAGACGTAAATAATAACTGTAATATTTCTATTTGATGAATTTTTCATTTTACTATTTTCGTTCTTGTTAGAGTTTCGTATTCAAAGAGCACAAGCTTAACCCTAAGTCTACGCCATCTATCTACCTTGTATTTAAAGGGCTGTATATGTTTAACTATCTGATGATATCAGACAATGTTGCCAATTCTGTTGTCACAAAATTTTCTAAAATATACTTATTACGATATTTAAGTTGGGTTCTGCCAAACGACATTTCGTATTCTGAAATGATCTAAACTAGTCTAAAGTGATGGAAAAATCTTTTTTTTTTTTCTTGGCACTGTATCCATTCAATTTTGTATATTAAATAAATTTAGTTTATTTACAAGGTGGTAGGCCCCTCGTATGCGAGAGGCCGGCTGGGTTGGTACCACCGCTTTGTCTATTTCTGCCGTCAATAAACAGTGTGTAAGCACTGTTGTGTTCCAGTTTGAAGGACGTTGAAGCCATTGAAATTACTGGGCATTATGAGATAATCCCTTATGTCTCGGGGTGAGGAGTGCAGTCCAGTGTCGTGCAATGCTTTGTTATTAAAAGTTCTGTGTGGCGTTGCTTCTGTTTACCATAAGGCGAGTGACCTGCTGGTATCGCCATTCAAGCTTTTATTAGCTTGAATAGGAGCAAGTGAGTCATCCGATCAAGTCAAGTGATCTCCACCGCCAATGAACGTCCACAATTTTATCATATGCATAAAATACAAATTAGAAAACAAAAAGTCCTTGAAGGTTTCTTACAATATACAACAGAAATAAAGCATTCGCTTAACATTTTTTTCCATTTGAAAAGACAAGAGCTCTTTCTAATTACATAATTTAATTAGCTGCGACGTAATGAGATTCAAAGCGACGTCTGTACGGCAAAGAGTGACTTGCGTGGAATATTTGCAATGAACAAACCCAGTGAACATTGTGTTAGTTTGTTCGTCATAATGGCTAATGAAGTATATAAATAAATAAATACACCCAACAGTCACACACATAGTCCTGACCCCACACTAGGTAAACCTGTATCGTGGGTATCAAGAACTACGAGGGACTTGCGGTCCCACAACACCCAGACCCGAACATATATTTGTGGATCACACAAACATTTGTCTCGGTGTGGGAATCGAACCCACGGCCTCACGCTTCGCAACCGGCTACTCGCCCGCTGCGCCACGGAGGCTGTCAGTATGTCTTAGAGTATGGTAAGAATATTGAAAGATTTAGGTGTAATGAATAATGTGTTTTGCTGAATGGTTTATTAAATGACGACTGCTTGGTTCTGTGGATCATGAAAATATCACGAGAATGTTCTCTCCACTATGTAGTATGTAACAAAAACCCTGTTGGCCCTTTCTAGGTCGTGAAGATAGACTTAGCTTAATAAAAATAGTTTAATAAGAAAAATTTAAGCGAGATTTATCCTTACCCAGGTAACTTAAAAAATGAACATATTTAAAAAATACTATCTCGCTCTGGCTCCAAGTCATCGCTCTTGCAGAGGTAATCAATCGAAACACGGTTTACAAACAATAAATTAAAACTAGTTTATTAAATAAATATGATTTTTTATAGTCCAATTTTCACATGCGAGTTATTTCATTACGATTGAATATAGATTCTGATATCACAGTTAAAACGCCGAACAGGGTTTTTGTTACACATTGTATATGCTGATTAAAGTGCAAATGTAAGAGTAGTGATCAAGATTTTGTGTGAATCTTCATTAATCTTCTTCTTCATTCATTCTTCTTCTTCTTCTTCTTGTGATATATTTTATGATTTTCTATATTATGTAATAAGTTTTTTTATATTTTTTTATTTAATCTTCTTTCCTGAAAATTATTCTTGTACTTTAATTCAAATACGTTGTCCGTTTTTGGTTAAAATATATTTCAAAAGCTATTAATTCTGTTCGTATTATTTTATAATATCGCTTCTCTTACTTTTAGGAGTTAAGTGTGAGTTGATTGAAATAAAACTAGTTTATACGGATTTTATCGCGGTTTAATTTTTATTTTAGTCCCGACGTTTCGGAAGCTTTTCAGCCTTCGTGGTCGCGGGAGTTTTATTTCAATGTGTAATATTCGCGTAAACCTAAGAAATCAAGGTGAGTTGATTGTTAATTAACGCTGCATACCTGAAAATTTTCATTATGAATTTGGAAAAAAAATGATTACCCAACTGCATTAGGTCAGGGTGATGGATAGTAATCACTCTCAAGGGTAGAGGAGACCCAGACGAAGTTGACAAGCATGCAATATCGAGATAATATTATCAGTTTTGCTATCCAAAAAGGAAGTGTACAATTAATATCCAACTCCTCTTTAACCTTCTATTTGATTAATTACGCCGCGGAGAAAGACACATTTGCATTCCTAGAGACTCGCCGAGCTTCATTGCTTGGTGTCGAAATATGCGTGCCACTGTCGATCCTGGCTTACAGGAGTTACAGTGGCGGATGTGTGGGCGGGATAGTCTCGTATCCAAAAAGAAGTAAATGAAACTTTTAAGAGAAATTTATGGACATAATTAACAAATAAATTTTTCATTCACCGATATGGTAACTGAACAGTTGGTTCTATTATTTTACGATATTCATAAAAGTATGTAAATGTAGCAAACTTTTGGGCAATTTGAGCCATTTCCGGAAACATTACCTTTTGACGAGAGAATACAAAAAGGGTAAAAGGATATGTTTTAATAAGGGCGAATAATATTGATTCTGTATTAAGGCGAAGTCGCACTTCAAATCTAAGAAAATTACTAAACTCTTAGTGTGACGAAACGAATTAACTTATAATGACAAAAATTACAACATATAAAATAATATATGAAGTAAGACGTAAATAGAATTGAATTTTTAAAAATTGCTTAGTATATATTAAAAAAAATCCCTTCTCTTTATTAAACTTTGGTTTGTCAAAACTAATTTCGATTCCTTTGTCTGTCTGTCCACCTATCTGCCTCTCTGTGTATCTGTTTATGGCATCGTAGTACCTAAACGAACGGATAACATGTTGGTTTAAATGATATAATTGAGAATGTTACCTACATTTTTGATGCCGGGGTTTAATCGTTAGGTTATTTGTAGGTAGAGTGTTATCTTGAGTGGTAGAGCCACGCTGTAGACACTATTGTCTACAGCATGAATGAGCCGGCTCGTCCAGGTTGTTACCAGTGTCTCACAGAAAACCGAAGTAGCAGCTTGCTGCTGCGTTTCGTACAGTAAGTGAGAAAGGAGTGAGATATCAGGATGCCCAACTCCCCCCTGCCCTTCCCAATCTCTAAATTATCCCTTTCCTTTAAGGTTGGAAACGCGCCAATAATTCTTTTGATATTGTGGGCGTACATGGGCAGTGGAGATCACTTACTATCAGGTGACCCATTTGCTCGTTTGCTGGCCTATACTATAAAAAATGTAAAGCTTGATAATCCCTACGTCAATCATTTAGAACACAGTAGTAGGTCATATTGATCAAGATGTTTATACAATCCCATTCATCAAACTGTAACACTTAACACAGCCGTCCTATAATACTCCCCTAACCTATTTATTAAACAAAACAGAATTAACTTTAAAATATTCGATCGTGCTCCCGGGTCGTCTCGTTTCGGATTTTATATTAAATTATTCAGCCGATGGCCCTATGGACCCTCTGTGTATCATTTAAAATGTATGCGAGCCTAATTCTTTGATCGTTCATTACTAAAAGGCATCTCTTTGATTCTGTTGTAATGAAATTCTATTAATATTGGAACAGTTTAAAGGTGTTTTGTTTTTGAGAGTCTGGTGTTTGGGTCATCTTAGATGTCTTTGAGGGGGAGTTCATGAGAATGTGAGTTAAGGTGAATTCATACTTTTTAAATAAAAAATATTTGCTTTAGATGTCGAGACGAGCAGGTCGCTCGCCTGATAGTAAGCATTGCCATTAACAAAATCAACACCAACCGGAACTTCGAATTATGAAGTACTTGCATTGAACTGCGCTCTTTACCCTGAGACTGAAGGTGTTAAGTCTCATAATGCCCAGTAATTTTGCTGGCTTCAATGAACTTCAAACCGGAACACAACATTGTTTACACACTGCTGCTTGGCGGCAGAAATAGACAAAGCGTTGGCACCTACCCAGACGGCCTCTTGTATACGACACCTACCATCTAGTTAATACTTGATGGATGAATGAGATGATAACACATAACATAAGCCTTTCGCGAAAGGGGCAGGCAGAGGTGCAACTAGTGCATTCTCGGTTATTTTATTTCTTTTTTTACATAGGCCAGCAAATGAGCTTGTGGATCACATGATGGTATGAGAAAGTGATCACCTCTGCCCATAAACCAAGAATACTTAAAAAGTCATGGATGCGTTGCCGACCTTAAAGGAAAGGGTTAATTAAGAAATCGGGATGGTGAGTGGGATGAATATCTCACTCCCTGTAAACGCAATACAAAGCAGCTAGTTCATGTCGGTTTTCTATGAGACAGGGTTTACAACTCGATTGAGTCGACCCATGCATTCTGTAGACAAAACTATCTACAGCGTGGTACTACTACATAAACTGGAACTCGTCAAAATTTTGTTTCAAATTGGAAAAGCAATTACGCCCTACCTATTACTGATTAACGGTGAAGGAAAAACATCGTGAGGAAACCTGCATACCTGAGAAGTTTTTCATAAGAATTTCGAAGGTATGTGAAGTCTGCCAACCCACATTAGGCCAGTGTGGTAGACTAAGGTCTAACCCCTCTCATTCAGTAGAGGAGGCCCGTGCCCAGCAGTGGGACGTATATAATACAGGGCTGGTAATAATATTATTATTATTTATTACTGATTACATCATGGGACGTAAATAATCTGCATTATCCGTAAGTATAATAGTTGTGTTTACCGCTTCGGGGATGCACGCATGAGCTTATTTAAGTATGTATGTAAAAAAAATACGTAAAAACGAATACAAATGAACATCAACATTAAATCGATTAACAAGTAAAATCGAATTGGTAAAGCGCTATGAATGGTTTTAGACTTTCACCATTTGTATACACCACAATATACACATATACAACGTGATTAAGACCCGTTTAAATAAATATTACAGTAAAGAATTTACTATTTCGGTCGAATCGAGTTTCAACTCTGCCAACCCTTCGAGGATATAGACGTAAGTTTATGTATGTCAAAAAGACAAAAATAATTGACGTTAACACGGGTCATTTCAAAAAACTTTATCGCTCGATAGGAATTCCCAAGAAACTACTCATCTAAAAGTTTGTACATATTTTGTTCTTGATGCCGGTTGAATGATGGTGCCACTTTATAACTCGGCATTAGCCTCCTTTTAATATGAGAGATGAATGTGAGATTACTGCGCGCCACTTTTCACGTCACCCCTCTCTACCCCTTTATGGAAGGGATATACGTCACAGACTTTTGTTGATATTATTATGGTGTAGATTTCTTATTGAAATAAAACTAGTTTATACGGATTTTATCGCGGTTTAATTTTTATTTTAGTCCCGACGTTTCGAAAGCTTTTCAGCCTTCGTGGTCACGGGAGAGACTGAGGTGTAGGTCGTCTCGAAAAGTTAATGTTACAATGGCTACCTTCATTTTAAAATTATCATTTATTTTTAATTATTTAAAAAAGTTAGTTGACACTAAACCTAAGAAATCACTATGTAAACCAGTACGGACTGGAAGTAGATATCTTAATTATTTTTTTACGGGTTATTTGGTGTATTTAGTGAATTTGTATGGCTTTTTATAGGCTAGTTTAACCAATATTCTTTCTTTCTATATACATACATAGATACGCACTCACGCCTGTAATCCCCGAAGGGGTAGGCAGAGGTGTAACCAGTACACCCGCATTTCGCCGAGCATATCTCCGTCCCATAATGTGATAGGGGGCGAGCCTATCGCCATACCGAGCACAAATTCCAGACTCCGGACTGATACTGAGCATTTCGTAATAAAAAAACCCAACACCACTTTACCCGACCCAGGGATCGAACCCGAGACCTCAGCGTTAGCTTAATCGTAACGCGTACGCATTACAACTGCGCCACCGAGGTAGTCTTCTTTCTTTCTATGTGGCGCTATACCGGCTCAATACCAGGGTCTGCCTGTCATATAATATATTTGACGATATTTAACATTATGCGGTGCGACTTGCCGTCTGCCCCATAACCCGCGACGGCAACTAAGTTTCTGCATTGTGTTGTCCGTTAATCAGCTGAGTGTACTAAGTGCAGGTCTAAGATGTTGGTGTCCCACTTACACTCCATTACTAGTCTAAACAGTACGAAAAAGACAAAAAATACAACTTCCATGGCTCCAAGGGCGTGTGGCCTGTGAAACGGAAGACCGTGCGTTCGTTCCCCGGGCGAGACAAATGATTGTTTGATACGCAAATTTTTTCGGCCTGGAACGAATATATCTCTCATAATTCTTGATACCTACGAGTCCGACACAAGACTAGTATCATAAAATGGGATCGAGACAATGACAATTTTTCTATTCACCTGTTTGACGAGACGAGCATGTCGCTCGCCTGATGGTAAGCTCCCTTAAAACTTTAAACAACTAAATACTAGTAATAGGTGAGTGAGATATCCGGATGCCCAAATCTCCTCCCTTTCCTAATCTCTTAATTATCCTTTTTCTTTAAGGTCGGCAATCTATGATTGTTCTATTATTGTGAGCGTTCAGGGCAGTGGACATCATTTACCATCAGGTGACTCACTTGCTACAATGATCAATAGCCAATGCCAGAATATACAAAAAAAATTGTGCGATGTAAGACATAATTGTTCACAACTAAATTATATTATATCTTTTGTGAAACCAACTTAGTAGTTTTGTTACTAAAGTAAATATAATTCGGATCCTAATAATTTGCAAACTCAGTATGCAGTAAGCATAGACAATTTGATCCTCTTTATTTCTAGGAATTTTTACTCGCATCTAATTACAGTCTGGAAAGTTCTGATCTTTTTTCCAGTGTTTGTTTTCGACGATTGCATTAAAATGCAAATTCTATGATTATATTACATCTTAGTCGAAATAAAAAAACTAGCTAGCTCTTCTATTTTTAACCTTATACGTATATTCTGTTGGTATGATTTTTTTTGTATGAGTTTTTTTTAATTCTATATTAACGAAACGAGCAGGTCGCTCGCCTGATGATAAGAGTCACACTTGCTCATAAACGGAAGCAACCCCACACAGAACTTTGAATTACAAAGCGCTGCATGGCACTGGACTGCGTTCATCACCTGCGACATTAGTTACACACAGACACACCCATTTATTATAACATCCTTTTTTGTCGGAGGGTTAAGAAAATAGAGTTTGAAGTAAGAAGTTGCATTTGCGAACACTGTATAATTGACAACCGCGGTGGCGCAGTTGTAATGCGTATGCGATACGAATGCTGTGCTGAGCTCTGGTCCCCGGGTTAGGTAAAAGTGTTATTGGATTTTTCAATTACGAAATGTTTTTATAAGCCTGGAGTCTGGAATTATGGTATGGCGATAAGATCAGCGAAACGTTACACATCTTCCTACCTCTTCGAGGATTGCAGGCGTGAGTGCGTTTGTAAGTATATATAATTGTTAAGTCACCTACACATTAGCATACGTTTAGTCTACACCCTCTGTCTCTCCTCTCAAACCTGCTAACTCACCGCGATACCAAGTAAAACAATCTCTGAGATAAAGCACGTGAGATATGGAATACAGAATTTATAATGCGGGATTCAAATGGCACATACATATTTCATGAATAACCTTTTTCAGGCGTACCAAAAATTTCATACACAAACTTTTCGCGAGTTCTACCAGTGTTATTATTAATGTTTTATATACTTACGACCTTTTTAATAAAATAAACCTGTTTATCGTAGCTCTATGATGTGTATTTTTATATATTGCTTGCTTTGGCTTGAAGCTCTACTTTTTTTTTTTTTTTTATTACATTGAATGACAAGACGAGCAGGTCGCTCGCCTGATGGTAAGCGCCACGCCTGCCCATAAACAGAAGCAACGCCACACAGAACTTTAAATAAAGAACTGCATGACACTGGACTGCGCTCGTCACCCTGAGACATAAGGTGTTAAGTCTCATAATGCCCAGTAATTACACTGGCTTCAATGTCCTACACACCGGAACACAACAGTGCTTACACATTGTTGCTTGGCGGCAGAAATAGACAAAACGGTGGTACCAACCCAGCCGGTCCCTCGCAAAAGAGGGACCTACCACCTTGTATACTTGAAATAAAACGAAACGAAACGAAATGAAATAGTTTTATTCATCATGCAGATCTTGGGCTCAAAGCCAACTTCACCTGCATATGGTACACTCTGCTGATCAACGGACGAGGCAATGGTGAAACTCGGTTCCCGTTGCGGGTTGTGGGGGTCAGAAAGCGGGTCACCCTATATCATATCAAATACCATCAAATCTATGGTAGGAGGAGGTGGAGCCTGGCATTATGCCTGGATGGTGCCAGATAGAAAAATCGGGATAAAATATACCCTACTAGCCATTGCTCGCTTATTTTCTTCTCACTGTGTTATAAGAGCGAGTCTATAGTCATACCGGGCACAATGACCAATCACAGGCAATCCAGGTGTGATTTTTCGAATTATACTAATATTATAAAGAGGAAAGATTTGATTTTTGTATATAAAGAATAAACTTAAAAACGACTGGACCGATTTAAAAAATTCTTTTACCATTAGAAAGCTTCATTATCACTGAGTAACATAGGCTACTTTTATCCCGGAAAAGGCCGATCACGCGGGCGGAGCCACGAGCAAAGGCTAGGGCAATAAATATACAATCTTGAATTTTGAGAGCCCTATATAAGGATCAAACCCAGGCCCTCCAAAAGTTATGTATTTTACTAGCTTTTGCTCGTGGTTCCGCCCGCGTGAACGGCCTGTTTCTGTAAAAAGAAGCTTATGTCCTAATTCAGGTAATAGTCTACCTGTGTGCCAAATTTCATGCAAAACCATTGATTATGTGAGTGATTGACTAACCAACATCCAAATTCACAAACTGACAAACTCACAAACATCCAAACTTTCACATTTATAAAAGTAATAGGACAGGATTTACGCGGCCACTAGTCTCACTCTGGTACAATATCAGCCCATAATGTTGTCCATATTTGTCTTTATTTGCATTAAAACATTAATTTCTAGTGACGAGACCGCACGTGGCTTTATTTAATGCGATTTTCGTGTTATAGCACTACAGGCCTATCATGTAAACACATTTCATGGACATTAATTATAATAGTTTAAATATGATAATGGATTCGCATATCATTTATTTATGATAAATTTGCTATAACTGTAACAAAGGAAAGACTGAATTAAATAAAGGATAACACTACATGTTCACATATAATCCGGACACAATATATAATGTAGTTGTTTAAGGCCTCGTAACAGGTTTTGAACCGCGGTTCTTTATTTAATTGTAGCCAGTTATCGCCTACAGCGCCACGACGTGTTAGTTTTAAAAACTGGAAAAAACAATTGTCTCAATAATAATTGTTCAAATTGGTAAATTATATTGTACAAAATTCTTCACTCGTGCTCTTTCATCTTCAACTTGCGTATTCCTCTGATTGATGCCTTTCGTCCCAGCATGCGTTTGCTGTACGCGCTGTGGGATAACCATTTAATAGCATAAATTAGTTCCGAGGAGAGTTTTATGTTTTTAAATATGGCGCTTGGCTCATATATTTAGTACAGTTTGGTCTATACCAGAAATCTGAGAACTCTGAGAATGGGCCTTCCTCCAGTTCAGCGTCTGGAACGGTCTCTCCATTTGCCATATATAAGGGCCGGCCCAGCATTAAGATTATGGTAATTTAAGCATACTCCAGAGAGAGGAGCAAATTTTTGAAAGCGCACTAGTGGATACATAATAGTGGTTAGTGATTGTTTGCTTCAAAACCTCGTGATTTTGTGGATTCTGTTTAAAGTCAGATACGGATTTGAGATCTGCCTGGGTGGCGCAGTTGTAATGCGTACGCGTTACGACTGAGGCTGATGCTGAGGTCTCGGGTTCGATCCCCGGGTCAGTTAAAAGTGATATTGGGTTTTTCTATTACTAAATGCTCAGTAATAGCCCGGAGTCTGGAATTTATGCCCGGTATGGCGATAGGCTCGCCCCCTATCACATCAAGGGACGGAGAAACGCTCGGCGAAATGTGGGTGTACTGGTTACATACACCTCTGCCTACCTCTTCGGGGATTACAGGCGTGAGTACGTATATGTATATAGGAATTGAGATCTTCTGAGAAACAATTTAAACGTACACCTTAAAAAGTACATATTTAAAGGATCCAATTGCATTAATCACCTTCAACATTCAAAACGACAGCCATGTTAATCTTGGGCTCCGTGTTGATCTGGCACTCGTATACTCCAGCGTCTCTCGGCTGCACGTAGTCCACCTTCAGATCCCAGTCATCTGATGGCTCTGGATGAAGGACGCTGAACCTCGCATCTCCAGTGTACGTGAAGATGTGGGAGGTCAGGATGTGCAGATCCCGCTTACGCATCCAGGACACCTGGGGACAAAGTACACGAGTTAAATTATGGGCAACTTAAGTTAATAGTGTTAAGTAATGATTTTGCGGGGCTTTAAATTTTCGATACAATGTAATATTGGTAGAGTCAAGCTGTACACAATTTTATCTACATCATGAATGGGCTGGCTCGATCGGGTCATTCCCACTGACTAACAGAAAACCGACGTAAAGTAGCGGCTAGCTGCTGCGTTTCGTACGGTGAGTGAGATATCCGGAGGCCCGAATCCTCCCCGATCCTCTTCCCGATCTTTTAAGTACCCCTTTCCTTTAAGGTCGGAAACATGCCTATGATCCTTCTGCTATTGTCACGACGCGAGCCTGCTTCTACAAGATTCGAAGTTTTTAATACATATAATAATACAAAGCATATAGTGAACGTGAGCACGGGTGTGGCGTGGGCGTGAGACAGGTGCGTCATCAGCTGCACGAACCCTAAAGTTCAATTTGACAAAACGAGTTTCTTGTACGATATAATGCGAGAATATAACAGAAAACTGTTATTTACGGGGTCGCGTCATAGGATTTTTTTTTTTAACTTTATGGCACACATCATACTAATAATATAAATGTGAATGTAAGTTTGTTTGTTACGCTTTCACGCGAAATTTACTTAACCGATCATCATGAAACTTTATACACATATTCTTGAAGGTATAAGAAGTAACATAGGATACTTTTTATGAAAAAAAATAATATATTTGTTTGTTACGCTTTTACGCCTAAATCACCCCTGGAGACGGTTATAGGCTACTTTTTATTTCGGAAAAGTCTATTCACGCGGGCGGAGCCGCGGGCAAAAGCTAGTCTTAAATAACTCCTCTGTTACATTCTCTTCTGTGTCAAACGATAAACCCTCCCCATCTAAATGAATAGTAACTGATGGTCTTTTAAATGATTACTACAAAGTTAGGACGCTACAAATTTATAATAACCATAACAAATTAACTTCAAAAATCAACCTAGCCCACCTGGACCAACAGTCCACACTCTTAGAGCATTTGATCAAACATGCTATCTCTGAAGGAGCTAACTTGGAACCGTCTCCAGAGAAGCCAAATCATAAAGTTCTCATTCGCAGATAGAAATTTCCACGTTAAACTATACGACGAAGTTATTTCAACTTCCAGAGTCGAGATGTAGATCGCTTTTGGAAAAATCATCGTATTAGATCTTGTACGAAGTTGTTAAAGTAGGCGTTTAAACTATTTTGAACTTGTTTTGGTACGTCTTTTACGGTCATTGTTGTTATTGACTCTATTATTAATGCTCGTTGCTTGTTTTCGTCGAGATATGCTTGACTTTATTTGTCCTCTAACGCCTAACACGCATTAAAGCGGTGCTGCAATGTAACAACTGTACTCGCCTTACTTCCGTCCCACGATGAGGTGATGCTATCACCATACCGGGCATAAATTCCAAGTTGCCTATGGTAACTCATGTGAGATTTTTCGAATCGAACACTCAAACACCGACTGTGATTTCCTAACCCTGGATTTGAATTCAGGGCATTTTTTTTTTATAGCATAGGCCGGTAAACGTGCCATTGGATTACCTGATGGTAAGTGATCTCCACCGCTCATGTACACCCACAATACCAAAAGATTCATGGTTGCGTTGCCGACCTTAAAGGAAAGGAATAATCAAGGGATATTGCTGCTGCGTTTCGTACGGTGAGTGAGATATACGCTGCTTTACGTCGGTCTGTGAGACGGTGGTCGCATGCGACCAGGTCAAGCCGGCCTATTAATCCTGTAGACAAAACTGTCTACTGGCTCTACCACTCGATAAAATGATCACGGTTTATCTGCCTAAGTAAGCCGCCACTAGAACAAAAAGACCACCCAGTTTTTTTAAGCATATTCAACAATTGTAACATACGTGTCGTTTGTGAAGTTTGAATTTGATTTCGAAATTGTGACATGATTAATCATTGTTCCATATTAGTATATTTCTGGGAGAAGGTCGACGAACGCGCAATTAAGTCATCTGTTATGCCACACTTATGGTAAAATGTAAGAGAGCATGGCCTTCCTTGTTGGGCCTTGGCTTTAGTCCATCCCGAAGACCTACTGTAGGTTGGTAGGCTCGATGGTTAGGCTGTATAATACACATACCTTCAGAATGCAGGTATGCATGTTGCGTAACGATATCTTCTTCATACTTAAGGCCTGTTTTGAGGTGCGCGTATGAAGATATGTGAATGAGACGTTTGAGTGGTAGAAGCAGGCTGTAAACATTTTTGTCTACAACACGAATGGGCGGGCTTGACTGGATCGTTACCACTGTCTCACAGAAAACAGACATAAAGCAGCTGCTTGCTTCTGAGATTCGTACGGTGAGTGAGATATCCAAAGGCCCAAATCCCCCTCCCCTTCCCAATCTCATATTATACCTCTCCTTTAAGGTCGGCAATGCGCTCATAATTCTTGATGCGCTCTGATTTTGTGGGCAGTGCAGATCACATACCATGAGGTGACCCACTTGCTCGTTTGTGGGCTTATGTTATATATAAAAAAAGAGACAGGAGATCGCGACGCACGACCTTTAATGCCATTCAATTTCATAAAAATCGGACTTGAATTCGTCGTTTGATTGGTTTGATTCTTTAATTAATTATATTACAATATGATGCCGAAATCCTTCGTACATTTCAAAATGCAAAGATCAACCCGTCTTATCAAATCCCAGTTAAGCTTAATCTGTGATTAATGTTACAAGGATAATAAACGCAAGCCTTACATTTTTAATTTGACGCTCAAAATAATGAAAAAATAGAAAATAAATTTCACCCAACGTCTGTTGGGTTTTTGTTTTAGGACGTAATTAGAGGAGTGGGCGCAGTTTATAATTATGGAGACACGGCGTGATGCTTGCTCTTAAAATAATAACTGAGTTACACATTTCGTGAATTAGTGATTGACTGCCTCGGTGGCGCAGTTTTAATGCGTACGCGTTAAGCTGACGCTGAGGTCTCGGGTTCGCTCCCCGGGTCGGGTAAAGTGGTATTGGATTTTTCTATTACGAAATGCTCAGTATCAGCCCGGAGTCTGGATTTGTGCCCGGTACGGCGATAGGCTCGCCGCCTATCACATTATGGGACGGAGATACGCTCGGCGAAATGTGGGTATACAGGTTACACCTTTGCCTACCTCTTCGGGGATTACAGGCGTGAGTGCGTATGTATGTACATTTCGTGAATTAGTCTAATGCAAGGCCGTTTATAATATCAAGTGTCATAAAAGACCAATTCAAGCTAATTTTAAAAAGCTTAAAATAGGCTTAGGCCACCTTTTTGTATGTCATTTAATTAGCGCTAAAATAAATAAAATATATACATACATACGCACTCACGCCTGTAATCCCCAAAGGTTCATAAACAGACGCAACACTACACATCAATTTGAAATTACAAAGCCCTGCATTGCACTGCGCTCGTCTCCTCCGGACATAAGATCTCATAATGCTCAGTAATTTGACTGGCTTCAAGGTCCTTCAAATCGGAATATTAAAGTGCTTACAAACTGGTACTTGGCGGCAAGATAAGCTCTGCGAACCTTGGATGTACTAGTTGCGCCTCTGCCAACCCCTTCGGTGATACAGGCGTGAGCCTTTATTATGTTATTGGTTAACTTTGAGCTTGCTCATGCTATGATAGTCTATATTATTCTATATCATAATATAAATCCAATCTCCTAAGTGTTTATTACGCAAAAGAACAACTAAAATGCCAATTCGCCATGAATAATGGCGAATTCCCTCACTGCAACAAAACTACAATCCATGCATCACAAAAGATAAATTATCTCACAAAATTCACCAAAATACTCACAAGTTTTCACAAGAGCACGTCTTCGCATAATCCCAATCTAACAATATATTATAATGCATCGAGGCACATATAAAATAGCTATTTATTTTCTGGCACATTAATATAGGGGCCAGTCGCGCGTGCCTGAGGAGGGATGGAGCGTATGTCAGGATGTCCTCATCGACAATGAAAAATTGTCTCGAGTGGCAGGTGCGGTCACGTGTCAGCTAACGTTATTGACGTTGTTTCTGTTATGGTAGTGGGTAATGGACGGAGCATAGGTTTTTATCTTGAGAACATTGGAGCGTACATTGTAAAATCGAGCGGGATATGAGAATCATTAGTTATGAACCACTAGCCGATGACTGAGTTATATCCGATCGGCTTGACTTACTGGCACGGCGAAGAGACGTTACGTCTCTTAGCATATTTTATCGTATTTATCATGGGGAGTGTTCCGAGGAACTGTTTGCATTAATACCAACGGCTAAATTCCGCCACCGCACAACGCGTCACAAGTTGGGATTCCATCCACACCATCTGGATGGCTGGCGTTCCTCAACGGTGCCATTTACACGAAGTTTTCTTCATCGTACGGCATCTTTATGGAATCAGCTATCACCTGCGGTATTTCCAGACTTTAAGATCGGTAACGCACCCGTTATGCTTTTGGTATTGTGGGCGTAGATGGGTGGTGGAAATCACTAACCATCAGGTGAACCACTGGCTCGGTTGCCCGTAATGCTATAAAAAAAAAACTCATAATACCTAGTAACTTCACTGGATTCAATGCCCTTCAATCTGGTATATAAATAAATACATACTTTCTCAATAAAAAGTCCAAACTTACTGTTCTATTTCCTATGTGTTTGGCTCGGCATCGCAATATCGCCGATTGTCCAACAACTGCCGACACGTTCCGAGGCGAGACGTCGTCGAAGTAGGGACGCTCCGGTCTCAAACCCTCTCCCGGACCTCCCACGCCTGGTAAGCCGTGACCTAAACAAATTAATATTACATTGATTTGTGTAATCATAAAATACTTGTTGAAAATAGAGTTGTTTGTCTTGAGTGGTAGAGCCACGCTGTAGACCCTTGTGTCTACAGCACGAATGGGCCGGCTCGTCCCGTTCGTTACCACTGTCTCACAGGAAACCGGCGTAAAGTAGCAGCTTGCTGCTGCGTTTCGTACGGTGAGTGAGATATCATGAGGCCCAAATCCCCTCCCCTTCCTAATTATCCCTTTCCTTTAAGGTCGGCAACTCATCCATAATTCTTTTGGTATTGTGGGAGTATATAGGCGGTCGAGATCACTTACCATCAGGTGACCCACTTGCTCGTTGAACCCTGGACTTCTCGGCCTAAGTACGCATTTCAAACTTAATAAAGCACTGAGTTATGTACTAGCACAATTAAACATCCATATAATACTCTTTTTTTAATTAGCCGTTTTTCAATATTGTAAATAAATGCATTTAAAAACACTTCAAGAAATGCTCTTTAACATTTATATAAATGCTGATGAAATCTTTTAAACCTCGAGGTGACAATAAAAGAACAGTTCCAATAAGAGTATATTCCACTATTCTCACATATTACTCTTTTCAAGGACGGTGGAACATTTTATTTCCGCTCGAACCGCACACAGTAGCGCCTGCTGGAATTGCATATTACTGAAATTGAGTGAACTCCACACATCGAATTCTATTGGTGGAAATGTGTTTTTAACGTAAGGAAGGTAAATTGAATGAGGCCAAAGAGGTATGCAAGGATCGCAGCAAGTGGAAATCCGTTGTCTCTGCCTACCCCTATGGGAAACAGGCGTGAGTCTATGTATGTATGTATGTAAGGTAAATTCCTTCAATGGAGAAGAAAAACATCGTGAAACCTGCATACATGAGAATTATCCATAATAATTTTTATTTTTATTTTTAAGTCCACCAATCCGAAATTAGCTACCGTGACGTACAAAGGCCTAATCCCTCTCATTCGTAGAGGCCCGTGCCCAATAGTGGGATAGATATGGGGCTGGTAATATATACGGTAGATAAATTTCGCAAGTGTGCCACCTAGTAAGATATGATAACCTCTCATGAACCCTCGGTGCTTCAAAGATTGGGTTACAATAAAATACGTTTTCGGTTTTACTTGTTATTGAATACATTATTTAGGGAAAACTACAAGCTAATAGAAATATCAAATGTATTTTAATGTTAACAAAACAATACTAACTGACTACATAAAATAATATAAGATAGGAATCGTAGCCTCTTATTTCAAAATCAATAGCAAGACTTCTCAACCAATTACAAAAAGAAATGGCAATAAAAACCACCAGAAGCAACATTGAAGACAATACATTATGAAAGTGCGTTCTGGAGGTAAACTGAGACTGGTTGAAGACAAAAGACCTGCCAACCTTCGTGTATCCGCGGCACAAAAGAAGTATATTCTTGTCATTCTCATTTTCTTGGTACACCGCGAACTTATCACGTGTGGCTAAAGGACCGGCGATTACTAAGAAAGTCGATCGATTTCACAACCTTTATTCAATATATACATACATACGCACTCAAGCCTGTAATCCCCGATGGGGTAGGCAGAGGTGTAACCAGTACACCCACACTTCGCCGAGCGTATCTCCGTCCCATGACGTGATACCGCCATACCGGGGACAATTCCAGACTCCGGGCTGATACTGAGCATTTCATTATAGAAACACCCAATATCATTTTTACCCGACCCGGGGATCGAACCCAAGACCTCAGCGTCAGCCTCAGTCGTAACGCGTACGCATTACAATTGCGCCACCGAGGCAGTCTCCGCAACCTTTATTCAATTGTTTATGAAATGCTGGCTTCTCATGGTGCATGATATCGCAGATTAGTGGGATGCACCGAGGGAAGTGGCTTGTACATGGTAAAGTAGAAGTGTTTGTAGTACGCCCGGTAGTCGTCGCGAGTCGGTAAAGTCAAGTTGCGATGCGAGCTACTAGTGTTTAGTGTCCTTTTTTCAAGGATGGGCGAAGTTTTACATTAAATAATACAAAACCGATAATATAATAACATATAATAACGTTACAACAATGTACCCATAGTTTGCCGACCTTATTTCCGTCTCATGATGTGTTTAAGGGGGTGAGCCTATTGCCATACCGAGCACAAATTCCAATCCCGGGCAATTCATGTGTCATTTTTATTATCCAATACTCTAACACAAATTAAGATTGGCAACCTGAGATTAGAACCCAGGATCTGAAGGCCAATTCTCGTAATTTTAAATGTTCAAAATATCATTCCGATCTAATCTCAGCGACAAGAAAGTTGCAAATGGTATTCTGTTAAACCAATATTCAAGATCAAATGTGAACATAGATCGCAATGATATCGAAAGTAGAATACAAGTTGACTGAACCAAAACGGCATTCTGGTAACAATTTTGTCACTTAACTATATGAAATGCATTTCGTCCATAGACAAACGTCAAAATATTAATTGAGAACGAAATGTGACTGAAGGTGAAGCAGTGTTGCCAAGTGCACTGTAATTACAGCAGATCTGCCGTATTTTCACGCCATCTACTGGACACCGTATTTTTATAAATACCGTATATGGAGACACAGTATTTTTTTACAGTCAAAATTTTGTATTATTATTGTATACTACTAGACAGGTTATTTAGAAGTAAAACTGCGTCACATAACGCGGGAGTTTGACAGTTCACAAACAGGGAGCGCAATAGGGGTTCTAGTTGAGAGTAAGCGAGATGGTAATATTGAGTTACGGTCAATTGACTGCAACTTAGTAATACAACTAATTTACTACACTACAATTTAATTAATTTATTATACTACAATTTTTATGTACCGCGCAGCTTGTCTAGTAGTATACATAAAACTCTTTGATTAAACATATTAAAAAAACTAAACCGATATCATCATCATCGCAGCCATCCATTTCTGCCGCGATCGATATATACAAATAAAATGTTAAGTTAGTTTAGGATATAAAGTTTGAAATAAATTTATATTTTACTTAATAATTTAATTATTTCCGTTTTTGTACGTCATTTTATTGCACTGTAAAATACACTGTATTTTTTCCCATCAAGCACGGTATTTTTGGCGCAAATACCGTATTTTAATGTGGACAACACGGTATTTTCAAAAATCTGACTTGGCAACACTGAGATGTTAACTTTATTCTCTTACTGCAAGCAACTAAAAGTAGTCAACATTGTTCGACTTTGTGTCCTCGTTATTTCAGTAAAGTATTAGAAATGAGTTTACAGCCTATGTTACTCAGTGATAATGTAGCTTTCTAACAGCCAAATTATTTTTGAAATCGGCCCAGTAGTTTTTAAGTTTATTTGTTACATACAAAAATACAAAAAAATCTTTCTTCTCTTGAATATAGTGTAGATTAAATTATGAGATCAATCGCACTGTCAAAATTCCCGCCAAAACTGTCGCACAATTCATAATTATTATAAATATGTCTTCAGCAGTGTTGCAAAATAAAAAAAACCGTAATTCGGTAGAATTTCAAATTTCAATAAAATAATCGCGATTGTGGTTATTTCCGGAAAGGACTGCCTCAGTGGTGCTGTTCCTTCAGTTACCCCATGGAATAGATAAATTAATTAAATAAATAAAATACATGGAATTAGTCAAATCAATTAATTAAAAAATCATAACCTCCAATAGCGTAATTTTTTAATCACTGAAATTAGTCATTTTGTGGGTATTTTATTTTGAGTTAGTAACATTGATTTTGTCGCTTAGGACATTTTATTTGGACTTTATTTTATTTTAGTTTCTAGAATTTAGTCTATGGCAGCTGATACGTAAAATTCGGTAAAATACTTGTCACTGGCGAAATGCATAATAATGCGAAGCCATAATTTCAACAAAAGAAAGACATTGAAAGTTGATCGAATTGACAGTTTAAATGCAATTTAACTGAGATGATATCGAATTTTTAAAGGAGCAGAATGCCATATTTTTAATTAATTGAAAATCTAATCTCAGTTCGGTTAAAATTCATTCGCAGTGTCAGTTAAAATAGGAGAATTGTCCCTCTGGTGTTGACTGTACATAAAAAATACAGTCAAATTAAGAACTTCCTTCTTTTTTGAAGTACGTCAAGTATAAAAATGTATGCCATAAGTTGTATGCTATTGTGCTAACCTAATAAAAACCTGCAATGAATTTTCAATTTCAAACGGAGACATTGTAACTCCTGTATTATTTTGCTCCACATAATACTTTAGCAATTCAATATCCTTCACTCATAAAACACTGCACAATAAAATAAAAGCTTTACAAGCGGACGCCGCTTTAATGGCCCCACCACAACTTTATATGCTCCCCGTGTTTCCTTTATAAGAGGGCGGGCAAAGGCTTCGTTCTTATTTCCGGTTCGGCGGGTGTGACGTCACATCCTCCAAACGAACATACAGACTAGACACTGCAATAAGTGCATCCGAACTTTTTTCATATATACTTCATTTTAATTTCCTTTACGTTTCTATTATTTGAAAGATTTTAGTTTTCATGGAACCACTGTTTTAAGTTATGCTTTGTTTTCATTGGCAGCCTCCGTGGCGTAGCGGGCGAGTAGCCGGCTGCGAAGCGAGAGGCCGTGGGTTCGATTCCCACACCGAGACAAATGTTTGTCTAATACACAAATATTTATTTCTGGTCTGGGTGTTGTGGGACCGCAAGTTCCTCGTAGTTCCTGATACCCACGATACAGGTTTACCTAGTGTGGGGTCAGGACTATGTGTGTGACTGTTGGGTGTATTTATTTATTATTATTAATTCTTAAAACTAATACTTTGATTTTATTATGGTAAATCTAATTTCATGATAGTATTTATTTTATTATATTAGACAGCCTCAGTAGCATAGTAGTGTCGTATACTATGTGTGTGACGGAAAAATAATTAATACACCCCGTATTGTTTATTTTATTTTATTTATTAATATTTTTTACTAGCATTAATGCTAAGCATAAATGGTAAGCGACATGCCTACCCATAAATAGATACACCATACATAACCTTGAATCACAAAGCACTGCATAGTTCTGTACTGCGTGACAAACCCAGGGACATAAGTTTTCTCATAATGCCCAGTAATTTCATTGGCGTCAATGTATAAATAATAACTAAATAAATACACCCAACAGTCACACACATAGTCCCGACCCCACACTAGGTTAACCTGTATCGTGGGTATCGGGAACTATGAGGGATTTGCGGTCCCACACACCCAGACCCGAAACAAATATTTGTGGATTAGACAAACATTTGTCTCGGTGTGGGAATCGAACCCACGATCTCACGCTTCGCAGCCGGCTACTCGCCCACTGCGCCACGGAGGCTGTCATTCAATCAATCAATTGTCAATAAATTCAATGTCTTTCATACCGAAACTCAACAGTGGTGCTTGGCGGCAGAAACAGACAAAGCGGTACTAGCCCATACGACCGCGCATACGAGGTACCTACCACCTTGTTTACGACATTTATAACATTACTAGGAATCTGTTGCGATTATGGAATTATTTTCCAAACGCTGTCATTTCGCACGTTTTTCCTCCTTCCTATAACATGGGATCCTTTAAACGGAGTGTGAAGAAGCACTTAAGCAGGCCGGCATAATTCTGCCGATCCGCGATAGATTCAGTGTCTATCGTTGGTCGACAGTATTCATGGATTGCGCTACACTTACCATCAGCTGTAGCGTAGTCACGTAGCCAGCATGAAAAAAAAAGAGTAAATATTTATTTAAAAAAAGTACTTTCTCCAAACTACTTAACAAATTATTCCGAAATTATAACATCCAAGATAATGTTCACAGTTGCGTGACAACTAAAAACGTCGTAAGTGCCAGCTTTAGAGTCTAATCACGCAAACTGTACGTGTTTATGCAAATGTTAGCACTTTATTTTACGTGTTTGGTTATTTGATTAGAAATACAGATGTTTTAGTAAATATTTTGAAGGGCGAAGGTTGCGAGTAAAGGTTATAAGCTAAGTCAACCCATCTGATTATAACTTAAATTTTCGTCTTTTTTCTGTTGAAGTGAAAACTTCTTAGCATCGCTGTGATTTGAAAGTCGATGAAACGAAAAAGCGACAGTAAAAAGAGACAGACACATAAATTCATAAGATTTGACGCGGGAGAAAATGAGATAGGAAGCATTATACAGTTGTGCGCTCATGCGTAGTGCAAAGCTTGAGAAAAGGCATCACAACAACCGTGGTGTTTTGTATCAAAAACAGTAATTGACACAATATTCCAAAGATATATTGACCATATTCGGATCAAAGTATTTATTTCATACTTTAGTTACCATAAACCTCTTGTATCATTTATCGAAAATGTAAGCTCTGAATCTGAATAAATCTATGTAATATATACGAATATAACGTAAAATAATTATCAAACTTTGTATCACTATGATCATTACTAAAACCTACAATTATTCTCTTCCCGAAATTTACATCCATCTCATTATCTTTAAGCCAAAATTTTTGAAGGTTTCACTTCTACCACGTGTCAATTGCACACATGTTTTTTTTATACGTAATACGCTCGCATTTGGCCACTATCACGCCTGATGGTAAGCGATGATGTGGCCTAAGATGAAGCACGCTTGCCTAGCAAAAAACGATTCACTCGCGACTTGAAGACACTACTTGTCTTTTTAATCAACGCAAAATACAGAGGGTTTCAATTCGTCGATTTAAATATTTTATATAGTTTTATGTATGCCCACCAAATGTGGACCGATTTGAGTGATTTCTTTTGTTTTTGATAGGGTCTACGATGGTGAACCTATAAAAATTTAAAGAAATAATTCCCCCCATAAGAGGAAGGAATCAGGGATGAAATACTAAAACTTCGACATTTATTGACAGCCTCCGTGGCGCAGCGGGTGAGGAGCCGGTTGCGAAGCGTAAGGTCGTGGGTACGATTCCAGCACCTAGACAAATGTTTGTCTGATTCACAAATATGTGTCTCGGGTCTGGGTGTTGTGGGACCGCAAGTCCATCGTAGTTCCTGATAGCCACGATACAGGTTTACCTAGTGTGGGGTCAGAACTATGTGTGTGACTGTTGGGTGTATTTATTTATTTATTTATTCATCGATTTTGATGATTCTTTCGCTAAAAATACTAAAATGAAAAGAAAAAAAATATTACATAGAAAATGGAAAGAGACAAAAATAACTAAGTCTTTCACACTTTCTGAGTGGTAGAGCCACGCTTTAGACAGCTTTGTCTACAGCGTAAATCTTAACAGTTTTAAGTGGGTAGTACCTATCATTGACTGTATTATTAAACTACCATACCACCGACTCGATATTGTTTATTTTAATTTATAGCGTTTTAGTTTTTTTGAGTTTAGACTAAATTACATACGCACTCACGCCTGTACTCTCCGAAGGGGTAGGCAGAGGTGCAACTAGTACACCCATATTTCGCCGAGCTTACTTCCGTCCCATGATGTGATAGGGGGCGGCCAAATTAGGCACAATTCCTAACTCCGGGTTGATACTTAGCATTTCATTATAGAAAAACCCAATATCACTGCTACCCGACCCGGGGATCAAATCCTAGACCTCAGACTAAGACTAAGACTAAGACTAGACTAAGTTGTAGCGTAGATTTCTTACCTATAAAGTGAATTATCATACTCGTAAAACCTAATAGACATATAATAATATAATAATAATACCAGCCCTGTATTATATACGTCCCACTGCTGGGCACGGGCCTCCTCTACTGAATGAGGGGTTAGACCTTAGTCTACCACACTGGCCTAATGTGGGTTGGCAGACTTCACATGCCTTTGAAATTCTTATGAAGAACTTCTCAGGTATGCAGGTTTCCTCACGATCTTTTTCCGTCACCGTTAAAGCAAGTGATAATTAACAATTAATATACACATAACTTAGAAAAGTCAGAGGTGTATGCACTTGGGCTGGTTTCGAACCTGCGACTTTCGTCTCGACAGTCCATACCACTCCCCGCTGAGCTATCACTGCTACTAGACATAACAAAATTTAAATTAATATTCTCTCAAAATCTTTCCCATAATCCTTTTTCCTTTGGTAACGCATCCTTTTTCTGACATTGTGCATATTTATACGCTATGGGGCTCACTAAAATCAAACAACTTGTTCATTTGCTAGCTTCTGCTGTAAAAAAATAACGAAACAAATTCCCAAAAGTGTTCTTAAACAATCAGTTTAAATTTTAATGACGACAAAACATTATAATAACAAAAATTCAGCTCATAAATAATAACTTTTGGGAGTGAAGTGGTTGAAATTTTAGCTCGGCACAAGGGGCTTCGGTGGCTCGTAATTACTGCAATGAATATTAATGTCCCACTGGCCTGCGAAGTATTGCTCCTTTGTTGGGGTTTTTGAAAAAGCTATGCTGCTTTTGTCTTTGAATTTGCATCTTGCGACACTTATTAAGAACTAGCTTTTGCTCGCGGCTCCGCTCGCGTGAATTACATTTTCCGGGATAAAAAAGTACATATGTAGCCTAAGTTACTCCTTATTACATCAGCTATCTGCCAGTGAAAGTCCCGTCAAAATCGGTCCCGCCGTTCCAGAGATTAGCCGGAACAAACAGACAGACAGACAAAAACTGTAAAAAAATATTTTGTTCTATATACCGTATATACATTCATATGCATGTAGTAAAAAGCGGTTATTTTAATATCACAAACAGACACTTCAATTTTATTTATTTGTATAGATAGGATATAACAATCAAGGATGTTTATGTTATGTAAACGAGCAAGTGGATCATCAGATTTTTTTTTATTACGGCTCGGCAAAGTGACTACGCTACACGTAATTGTAAGTGCAGCGCTTGGCGATGGGTGTTGTGGGACCGCAAATCCCTCTTAATTCTTGATACCCACGACACAGGTTAACTTAGTGTGGGATCAGGACTGTTTTTTTTTAATTATTAGCTTGAATGACGAGACGAGCAGTTTGCTTGACTGATGGTAAGCGCCACGCCTGCTCATAAACAGAAGCATCGCCACACAGAACTTTAAATAACAAAGCACTGCATGACACCGGACTGCGCTAGTCACCCCAAGACACAAGGTGTTAAGTCTCATAATGCCCAGTAATTTCACTGGCTTTAATGTCCTTCAAACCGGAACACAACAGCACTTACACACTGTTACTTGACGGCAGAAATAGACAAAGCGGTGGTACCAACCTAGCCGGCCTCTCGAAAATGACTATGTGTGTGATTGTTGGGTGCATTTATTTATTTATCAACTACTATTGCGGTTTTTTCACCATGTGTATGGCCCTATCCAGTCGTACCCATAAATGTATCAGACACCCTCCAACTTCCATTTTATTCAGTCAATAACGATCTATGTTTATATTTTGGGTAACATTTACTTGTAAAGATAGGAACCAATATGTGTCTCATTCATTTTTATTAACTGAGCATATTTACAGTCGGGTCTTATTGAAGGCTACTTTTTAGGCACCTGACTATAGTTTACAATTAACTTTGTTGGGGATAAAAGTAATTTGACTCCAGAGGGTTACGAAAGGTATTACTCGACTATAAATAGTATTTACACATTTAGACTGCTTTGGTGGCGTAGTTGTTATGCGTATGCGTTACGACTGAGGCTGTCGCTGAAGTCTCGGGTTCAATCCCCGGGTCGGGTAACAGTGATATTGGGTTTTTCTATTACGAAATGCTCAGTATCAGCCCGGAGTCTGGAATTGTGCCCGATATGGTGATAGGCTCACCCCCTATCACATCAGGGGATGAAGCTACGCTCGGCGAAATGTGGGTGTACTGGTTACCCACCTCTGACTGCCCTTTCGGGGATTACAGGCGTGAGTGCGTATGTTTGTATCTAAAATGTTCTGTATAACTTCACAGCTATGCGACCAGTTTTTAAGCTTTTATTTGTGAATGGCTTAGTACTAAATGGCTCGTTTTAAAAACTGCGTGAATTACGTGTTTGTAGCATTTGTAACTGTTGATGGGTTTAGCGGATTATTTTACTTTTTTCTGTATTTTAGAGTGTAGTACTTTTGATTTGCGATTGCTTTTAGTATATATTTTTAGTGGTTGTATTTTTTATTTAATGTAAATGTGAAACGTTAATAATTTATAAAGAGACGCTTTTATGAAATAAAGTTAGCGTATATAAAAATAAGGGAGTGCAAAATACATATTATTCTCTTATAGATTTTTATTCAATTTGAGTTTTGCAAGATTTTTTGTGGTACCTACAGCAGAAAAAGTATATAACTTTCCTATCACAAATAAGTAAGTAATATAATATTAAGATAGATAAACTTCCGAACAATTAATTCAATAAAAATTGCGATTATGGCCATTTTATCTAAAATTTAAATATATACATACATACGCACTCACGCCTGTAATTCCCGAAGAAGTATACAGAGGTGTAACTAGTACACCCACATTTCGCCGAGAGTATCTCCGTCCCACGATGTGATAGGGGGCGAGCCTATCGTCATACCGGCACGAATTCCAGACTCCGGGCTGATACTGAGATTTATCGTAATAGAAAAACCCAATATCACTTTTACCCGACCCGGGGATCGAACTCAAGACCTCAGCGTCAGCCTCAGTCGTAACGCGTACGCATTACAACTGCGCCACCGAGATAGTCAAAATTTCAATGTTATTTATTTTATCAAAAAATCACCACATTACACGCTATCTACTAACTCAGTGATGGCATATAGCACATATATACATAATATATTATCTAAAAGCAAAGTTATTGCATCCATCTACACGGTGATGTCTGGGCAAAGGCAAAAGGCAATTTCTTTATGAACCTTGTTTGCCTTACGGTCCGAGTGTGACGCCTTTGAGGGGCACATTTGAATCTCTTTCCGACTTCTTTCTCAGAATCTAATACTTTCTTTGACTGGCTGATTTCTCAAAAGAAACGTAGGTTTCGATTTTCGACATTTTACTGGTATATTTTTAGGTATAAAACGAATGATTATCGGAGTTATATTTTACCGGGGTATCATTTTAGTGTACTTGTTTATTTCAATTATAAAATTATAATTATGATGGGTTGATATGTATCTCGTTGTATAATATATTCTGTTTCGTTTACAAAAAAGTAAAGTGTAAAAAAAGAAATCATTACAACTCAAAAGTGTTTTTAAAGAGTGTTTCTACGTTTGTTCAAAAGTAATGTTATGATTTTGTAGTTAAATTACGTAATAAGTAATATAATATACTAGCTTTTGCTCGCGGCTCCGCCCGCGTGAATAGACTTTGCCGAAATAAAACGTAGCCTATAACCGTCTCCAGGGTCCCATTTATCTCTACATCAAAATTCATCAAAATCGGTTCAGTGATTTAGGCGTGAAAGCGTAACAAACATATAGTTTTTTTTCATAAAAAGTATCCTATGTTACTTCTTATACCTCCAAAAATATGTGTACAAAGTTTCATGATGATCGGTTAATTAGTTTTCGCGTGAAAGCGTAACAAACAAACTTACATTCACATTTATAATATTAGTATAATATAGTTCCTTACATATATAAATGAATATAGTGTTATAGACAGTTTTGCCTACAGCGTGAATGGGCCGAGTCAACTGGGTTGTTACCACTGTCTCACTGACGTTGAGTAGCATATCTGGAGGCTCAAATCCCCCTACCCTTCCCAATCCCCTAATATCCCTTGGATTTAATACAACGCGCCAATCATTCTATCGTAGGTATGAAGAAAACGGGTCGGTCTCACAGCCAGCTTCACACTGCGCCATAGAGGCAATCTAGAAACGAAACTGGTTACTAGAATATTTATTATTTATTTCGCAAACAATCGAAGTGAACTCTCTGTTCAGTACGAGAAACATTAATACAGCAGATCAAGCTTCAGTGATTTATAAAGGCGTTTCTATGCAACACATTAAAACTGCTGTGAACCCAAGTGGAAGACGAGACTGTGAACGTAGATTAAAAGGGAGAAATATCAAAGAAAGTTTTATAAATAGAAATATCAGTCTGCAAAATTATTTATAAATTGTTAGAATGTATTTTATGAATATTTGCTTTTTGTCAAAGTAACAGAAAAGGTATAGAGGCTTGCATTTTAAGTAATCTCGCCGTTATAAGCCTCCGATGTCAATAAGAAAAATATCTGTCGTTTTTAAATGACTGACAATGTTTGAAGATTATCTACAAAAATAGCTCAGTAAGATCGCGATTAAACCAGCTTTCAAACAAAAATAATCTCATTTAATTCAGTCTATTCATTTAGACGCTACGATGTCCACCCAAAGACTCTCTGTCTCTTTAGACAAAGAGGTAAAACTTATAACACCCCTCTTTTTATTGGGGGTTAATTAATAAATAACACCCAACTCATGTAAATGTATATGCAGCTACTAAACCAATGTATAGTAAATAAGCTTTAACTATAGAATTAAACTGCCTCGGTGGCGCACTTGTAATGCGTGCGCGTTACGATTGAGGCTAACGCTGAGGTCGCGGGTTCGATCCCCTAGTCGGGTAAAGTGGTATTGGGGTTTTCTATTACGATATGCTCAGTATCAGCCCGAAGTCTGGAATTTGTGCGCGGTATGGCTATAGGCTCACCCCCTATCACATCGTGGGGCGGAGATACGCTCGGCGAAAAGTGGGTATACTGGTTACACCTCTGCCTACCCCTTCGGGGATTACAGGCATGAGTGCGTATGTATGTACGAGTATGTACTATAGAATTAGTTATTGGTATCCTCAACGTTTAGTCAAACGTTTGCCAAATTCTGGATTCATGAGCTCTTTTAAAGCTTGGAAATGTACCTACTATTTACGAGGATTTACATTTTATACTATACAATCATGAGTGTTAAAGCGGAGTGCTATTAATCCGCGGCCTAAAACCGACTTAATTTACATTATTAAGTATGGACTACACGCAAGTTACATTGATGGTAACCCGGTATTACAATTTGCGTGTAGAAAAGTATTATTTTAATGTTGTGACAGGTAGTATTTACGCGGTGATTGATCGTTCAACGTTAATGGAACATTCGTAAAAGAATTATTTGAACAAAGTTTTTAATGTTATTTTAATTTAGAATTTAATTTAATTATAGTTTTATTTAATTTTAGTTTAATTACATTTTAATTTGATTTTAGTTTAACTTACTCTTCAATTGAATTTTAGTTTAAGTTATATGTTTATTGATTATTAATTATATACGATTTTTTGCATGCTGTCTTCGCCTATAATTACAATGGCATTTAATTAGTTTTGTATTCATTTTGTTAGCATATTGTATCGGTGTACATTGTGTTGGTGATCAATTAAAAAAAAAAAAAAAAAAAAAAAAAAAAAAAAAAAAAAAAAAAAAAAAAAAAAAAAAAAATTGGTACTTATTAACATGGTATTAAGTGAAAATATGAGAAAATTTATTTAATACTAGCTTTTGCTCGCGGCTCTACTAGTGTGAATGGCCTTTTCTGGGATAAAAGTAAAGAATATTTTAGAATGTAATTCATTGACTCTATCATGGTCAACATGAAACTTACACAACGCACCTTTAAGGACAAACCGTTCCTAAACGAAATTTTACAAGAATTGATTTATAATGCCATTTTTTCATAAAAATTCCATTTTTCGAGGTAGATGGCACTAATTTTGACCGTTACAAAACTAAATAAGATTTGCTGGCTAAATGCAATATCGTGTAACTAGTTGTTGTTTAATTTTATATTTTCGTTTAGTAACGGTTTAATAATAATAAATACACCCACCAGTCAAACACATAGTCCTGACCCCACACTAGGTAAACCTGTATCGTGGGTATCAAGAACTACGAGGGACTTGCGGTCCCACAACACCCAGACCCGAGACAAATATTTGTGAAACAGACAAACATTTGCCTAGGTGCGGGAATCGAACCCACGGCCTCACGCTTCACAACCGGCTACTCGCCCGCTGCGCCACGAAGGCTGGCTGTTTGTCTTTAAAGGTGCGATAGTATCACGACTATATGTCATAGGGAGCGTTAGAGAGGTTCCATTTTACATACCACCGTCGCTTCATCGACTTTAATTGATCTCTTAATTTTTCGGGATAAAATGTAGCCTATATCCTAATTCAGTAGGCCAATTCTCGTAATTTTAAATGTTCAAAATATCATTCCGATCTAATCTCAGCGTCAAGAAAGTTGCAAATGGCATTCTCTTAAACCAGTAATCAACGTCAAATGTGAACATAAATCGTCATGAGATTGAATGTAGAATAAAAGTTGACTGAAGCCAAAACGGTATAATGCTACTGCTAATGCTAAGTGCATTTGACATTGATTATTGGTTTAAGAGAATGCCATTTGCAACTTTCTTGACGCTGAGATTAGATCGGAATGTTATTTTGAACATTTAAAATTACGAGAATTGGCCTTCTGGTCATGGTCGACCTGTGTGCCAAATATCATCTAAAACCTGACGTTACGGCCTGATGGACTAGCAAATATCCAAATCCATAAACTCACAAACATCAATTTTTTTACAGTTTTTAATAGTATTATGAGTGGTAGACACTTGTCTACAGCATGCATGGGCCGGCCCGTCCGGGTCATTACCACTGTCTCACAGAAAACCGGCGTAAAGTAGCAGCTTGCTGCTGCGTTTCGTACGGTGAGTGTGATATCCCGAGGCCCAAACCTCCTCCCCTTCCCAATCCCTTAATTATCCCTTTCCTTGTAGGTCGGCAACGCACCCATGATTCTTTTGGTATTATGGGTGTATATGGGCGGTGGCGATCACTTACCATCAGGTGACCCACTTGCTCGTTTGCCGGCATATGCCATATGCCACACTCACGTGTGTATGCATGAAATCTCTAGGCTATAACATTAGAGAGCGTTTTTTTTCGTATGAAGCAGTAATTTCAATTGTTTTATTGCCTTTTAAAACTCTTCATAAGAAGATAGATAGCTTATGAAAATAGGTTTAATATAAAAAACATATGCCTTCGTATAAGGCTTTAGAAATGTTTATGAAATCAGTTTCTCTCATGAATCCACCTATGAGCATTATAAATAAGAATTTTTATTTAAATATTCTTTAAGAAGACTTATGTGTCCTTAAGTGCTTTATTTTTAATGCTGGTCAATCAGAAGTATAACATGATGAGTATTAAGTATTTAAGATAGCATAATAATAATTGTATTTTGTATGTAAAAAGGGTGGATTTGCCCGGGATTAGAATTTATCGAGTATGGCGATAGACTTATCACATCATGGGACGGAAATGAGGTCGGCGAATCGTGAGTGTACTAGTTGCAGCTCTACCTACTCCTTCTGGGATAAAGGCATGAGATTATTTTTCTATTAAAATATGTAAATGACTGCCTCGGTGGCGCAGTTGTAATGAATACGCGTTACGACTTAGGCTGACGCTGAGGTCTCGGGTTCGATCCCCGGTTCGGGTAAAATTGATATTGGGTTTTTCTATTATGAAAATCTCAGTATCAGCCCTGAGTATGGAATCTGTGCCCGATATGGCGTTAGGCTCACCCCCTATTACATCATGGGACGGAGATACGCTCAGGGAAATGTGGGTGAAATTTCTAATCACGCTGTGGGAGTTCATCTCTAAGTAGCGAATGTCGATTGGAACCCGGAGCTAAATCACAATATCTATAAAACGTTTTATTGATACATTTAAAGTATATAATAGGAAACTTTGTTGATAACACAATACAATAAAATATTTATTTATATTTTTCTTTTCCTAAGTGATGTTAATCTAGCGTCGCTGTCCCCCCACTTGTCGCTATTTCTCTCCTACATCTACCCGTTAAAATATTTAAATTCCCAAATTTATTCAACGCTAAACACAATTCCGTATTTTCCTTGTTTTACGTCATAAAATGCGTAGAAACCGAGTAATGTATAAAATAATAAAACATTTTACTCTTACACATACATTTTCTTATTCCACACGTGCCAGTTATTGCAATATACAATGCCCGTAGCGTCTGCTACGACACAGCTACGGCGTAGCACACTCGTAAATCGTCCATTATCTAAATTTGAACCTAGCACCGCTGCAGTATTGCCTCATTGGCCGTAAACTTGCTAAAACGTGACGAGATTTAATATCTGTAATTCATTTATGTGTGTAATCGTGGTTTAACGGAAGGGGACGCTGGTTGCTCTTATCCTCAAAGAAATCACGATGTCTTATGTTTTGTGTTTTCTAGCATTATCCGGGATTAATGCCAGGGTCCGCCTTTCTATCATGATTTGACGATGAATTTGGTATCATGAGACCCGCAGTCTGGCCCTACGACCCTCAACGAAACAAGTTTCACCATTGCCTCTTCCTTTAATCAGCAGAGTGTAACACGTCCAGGTGAGGTTGGCTTTGGGCTACGATTTTGATGGCCCACTTATTCTCATGGAACAACAAATGTATATTAGTAACAACTTTAACATCGCTTTTTATAATTAATTCTTGAACTTACTAGCACTAGATTTTTAAGCAAAGTTTACAATACAAATTGTCTTGTAAAATGCGGCTTTAGCCCTATAATACGTATATAGGCAGATGACGTAGCTACATGTCGTCACCGTAGAACCGTAGCGTTGTAGCATTGTGCTACGCTCGCAACGAGTTTTCCGGTAAGTGTCCTAGTTTATTTATGGCTTGTACTTTACATGTTATGGTAACTTTAAGCATTAACGTTTATGGCGTAGAGTTTTGGAATATCAGTACTCTCCGAGCTTGGCTTTAATTTCCTTAACGCCTGTATAAACGATCGAGACGTTGCTTCAAGGCAAAAACGTAGCCTTTTAAAGTGGATTCAACGAAATACTAAGGTTCGTGTGATGAAATCATATATTTTTATAATGTTTGGCCCGTGGGTTTCACGACCGGTCGCTTGCCTGACGTCAATCCCTGTGGGCTGAAAACACCCAAACCCAAAAAAAATGGATCACAGAAAATTGTCTCGGTATGGGAATAGAACCCGCGATCGCTCGCTTCACAGTCGCCCACTGTGTCCACTGCAAGGTAGGAGGAGTCCTAGTAGAGCAAATAGACGGTAGCCCACCACGCGAAAGAGCACCTTCACCTTAGTCCACTCTGATCAAAGTGATAAAGGGTTACCATAAAGGGTAAAAAACTATTACTACCGCTGTGAGACAAGTCGAAAATAAAGTGGTATGGAAGCAGCTTGTCAACAATTCTGTCAAAGCCTTTCAAGATGCACACGACCTTCGGTAATGAAGAAAAGCATACCACCCATAAAGCCACAAAATGAAATATCAATATCTCAACATTTTTCTGATCACACAACCCCACAAATTACTCGAACCACTAATCACGATATCAAACTGTTGTCAAATAACATCAATTACTGGGATAATTTTCCCCCCTATTTCTTGGGACTTGAAGCCCACTCAAGGGGCGTGTACCTTTAACGTGTTTACTACGAGTACATACATTATATAAGGCAGGACACCTACTGAGGCGGATGCGAGTGTGTCATGACAACTGTTTTATTATGATTAGAGTATAATACTGCACCCCTGTATCTAGTGTATTTTTTTTGAGCTGTGACGTCTTTTGTATACGAGATACCAGGAGGCCAATTCTTGTAATTTTAAATGTTCAAAATATCATTCCTATCTAGTCTCAGCGTCAATAAAGTTGCAAATAGCATTCTCTTAAACCAATAATCAACGTCAAATGCACCTAGCATTAGCAGTAGCATTATACAGTTTTGGATTCAGTCAACTTTTATTCTACATTCAATCTCATTACAATCTATTTGACGTTGATTATTGGTTTAAGAGAATGCCATTTGCAACTTTCTTGACGCTGAGACTAGATCGGAATGATATTTTGAACATTTAAAATTACGAGAATTGGCATCCAGTATGAAGTTGATATGTTTCCAATACAATCCACTAGGTGTGTTAAACATATTTATATTATGACCTAACTATCGACTAACAAAAAATCGAACTGGGGCACTGATGGTAAGTAAACATCTTATCGTATAACTATACTCTCAAGTTGACTGGCAGAGAATGCTTTTTATACGTATGAAGTATGGCATAATATTGGCATTAGCCAGGCAACTCATGTGTCATTTTTCGAATCAAAAGCTCAAATACAAATAATCGCCCCACTTGGGATTTGAACCAAGGACCTCAAGGTTTCTCAGCTTAAACAGTCAGCTACTAGACAATTGAGGCGAAATAAAAGTATGTGTTTCTCCTCGCATTATTTATTATAGCTCAGTTTCTGATCGTTTACATATTATAAATATATAGGAAATTGAAGTAGTGAGCCTAGTGCGCGCTTTGGCTCTCTTTTAATGAGCGACCGGCTCTATAACACGTTAGATGGCGTTCTCTCATCTGTCTCTCGAGGACAATGGATCGTGCGTTACACAGGGTGGTGCAGTAAGGCAGTTTTATGGTAACATTACACCTTGAGTGAATTATACGTTAATGATGTGAATATTTTGGAGCAATGTTGTGGTTTTGAAAACAAATTTATGGTAGGTTTTGTTGTTTGTACTGTTTTATGTTAGCTTTTTATTTTAGTCACACTGAGTATGAATATTTAGTGATTATTTCCCATTTAAGTAAGGTAGAGAAAATTTAAAACATTTAAATTGTAATTTTTTTGGTACTTTAGATCGTCTGAAATGGAATTAAGTTAAGTAGCCGCTAAAAAGGCTTTAAGGATACTTTAAGGACAATTACTTTAAGGATATAAAAAACAAAAAAATTAAGGTTGTCTGGAAGAAATCGCAGTTAGCGATAAGACCGCCATTTGTACTTCGCTATATTTTTTAAGGTTATGTTGTTTTTCATTTTATTTTGTTTTTGAAGATGTACATTAAAGAGTTTATAAATAAAATAACTTTATTAGAGACAGTTCTATGATAATAAACAAAGATTAGTTCTTAAGTCGCTCTCTTAAATAATAACACTATAAAAAAGCAACTAATAAATAAAAGTTAAAGAGAGACTGTAAAGTCTCTACATAGCGTTTAAAATAATATTTTTATTTTATTTTTATTTTTTATTATTTGATGAGTGGTAGAGCCACGCTGTAGACACTTTTGTCTACAGCATGTATGGGCCGGCTCGTCCGGGTCATTACCACTGTCTCACAGAAAACCGGCGTAAAGTAGCAGCTTGCTGCTGCGTTTCGTACGGTGAGTGAGATATCCGGAGGCCCAAACCTCCTCCCCTTCCCAATTCCTTAATTATACCTTTCCTTTAAGGTCGGCAACGCACCCATGATTCTTTTGGTATTGTGGGCGTACATGGGCGGTGGTGATCACTTACCATCAGGTGACCGACTTGCTCGTTTGCCGGCCTATGCCATAAAAAAAAATATATTAACACTGAATACTAACTGTTTACTCCTTAATGTATAAAGGCACACTTATAATACTATTCCTTTCATACCCACCCACGAAAGCACGGAAGTACATAAATCAGAGGTAATGGCGCGTTCGATGGGCCGGATAGAGAGTCGATACGGCGCCTATTTTGTATAATATTCTATTACCCTACTCCTCCATGAATATAATATAATGCCGTCATGAGTTTACGTAGTTATGACAATAATAACATCCTGTAAGCAATTTGTTGATGCAAAGTTTGTGATAAGTTATGGCTTTCATGACAGGCATAATGGCTGTTAGAACTGTTGGTTCATGTTTTTGTACAAGCGCATAGAATAACATAACATTAAAAGAATGTTTTTAACCGATTAAAAAAAAATATTCTTAATACTACGCGTTTATTTTGTATTTTTCATTTAAATTTATGAATGGCATATATTTTATCAAAGGGTCGGAATTTGATGATTCTTTTTTATTCGGTAGAGTTATAAATAAAAACACCCAACAGTCACACACATAGTCCATATAATATCAATTTGTTTGTTACGCTTTCACGCCTAAATCACTGAACCGATTTTGATGAATTTTGATGTAGAGATAGATGGGACCCTGGAGACGGTTATAGGCTACGTTTTATTTCGGAAAAGTCTAATCACGCGGGCGGAGCCGCGAGCAAATGCTAGTAACTGATAAAAGCGTATGGATATTGGATAATACATACAACTTAGGCAAGAAAAAAACATCCGTAACACGAAATACAAATAAAAAAGAATTTACTCCTCAATCACATAAAAACCTCTCTAGAATTCCGCCGCACAAATTCACTCTCGCAAGTAATCAAATAGCAATCAACGTGGCCTAGGTTCAATTCCATATACGATGCTAAGCTAAGAAAAATGTCGAATTTCACATTGCCTAAATCCCCGCCGGTTGGCAGGGCGCGATAACGGAACGATTCTTGCGAACTACCCGCGGAATCATTTTTTACCACAGCATGGTGAAAGGACACGCTGCTGATCGTATTTTTATTTAATGGCATTCAAATTTTTCTGTATTGGTTATGGACCTATTATTTGTTTAACCAGTTAAAGAGGTTCCGTATTTTACGGTCATGGTAAACAAAAAGAACTCGTCAAAGTTAGTTTTATAAAAAAAATATAATAATTTCTTCGGCAGTAAATTGCTCTGTAAAAATGTAGACAAAAATAAAATTTTCGGTATACAGGTATATTTTCTTTCAACGTATATGGTATCATGTAAAGTGTGTAAACGGAGATTAAACATATTACAGTATATCATAAACATATCAAAATGGGATCTTATCAACAACTTTACAAGATTCTTTCGATATCAAGTTGTCTCATTATTTTTTTAAGTCTGTCAGTTATTTATAAAGTCATGCTTCGATATATATCGATATATATATATCTTCGATATATAGTCATGCTTATATCTTCGAAAGGTAGACAGAGATGCAACTAGTGCGATCCAGGAGTCGCTGAGTTTAATTTTGCCTCATAGTGATAGGGAGTGAGCCTATCGATATATCCTACTATACTACTACTATGAAAGTTTGGATGTTTGTAAGTTTGTGTATTTGGATGTTTGTTAGTTAACGCCTTAACGGCTGAACTGTTTTCAATGGAATTTGGATGGCACCACCGAAGTAGTCAGGCAGTAAGTTATTTGTCGGTAATATTTTTGTTAATGGTTTTTGAGAATCTGCGTTTAAATTATTTATTTCCATTGGTCACAAAGAAATAAATTGTTAAACTTATAACATTAGAATATAAAACATTTACATTTATCATGCACACCTGATTTCATGGAGAATTCATCCATAGGTCACGCAGGTCAGACAGAGACTCCGATGTCACGGCGATATGTTTTCTCCCAATGAATAAACTTTATCTCGTTAATTTATCGGATTTTGACATAAAAATTGTAAAATGCACAACAAATCTAACTGCCTCGGTGGCATACTTGTAATGCATACGCGGTATGACTGCTGTGCTGAGGTCTCTAGTTCGACACCGGGTCGAGTAAAAGTGATATTGGGTTTTTCTATCATGAAATGCTTAGTATCAACCAGGAGTCTGGAATTGTGGTCGATATGAGATATCCGGAGGATCAATTCGCCCTTCTTTCTAATCCCTTATATTGAAGGTCGGCAACACGTCCAGAGTTTCTCAGGTATTGTGGATGTTCATGGATGTTGTACCCCACACGCCCGCCTATAGTTTTGAACCTGAACTTAAATGAATTTGAACGAAACCAGGTGCTCCTTTTGTCAATTAGGCAACTAGTCCAACGTATAAAACGGGGAGGGGCCTTAACCCAGCAATGAGGCTCATTAAGATAACATTTCCACCAAACATATAACAAAACATTAATCCAACGTAGCACTTAAGAGCCATAAACCCAAAAACTTTCCATTAATTACGTCCTTAATAGACCATTAAACGTTTATCGGTGAAGATCTGAAACACTTTCCACTAAAACCAAACAACACTACCTAATAAATGACTGATTAGAATTGTTAATTTAACACATTATCTAACAATCAAAGTATAAGCTATGTTAATGAGAACCGATTCGACCAAATTTTACATTACTCCAGAGTATCGTTAGAATATTTTACTCGCTTTTTTATTCACAGTATAAATCACTAATCATTTTACCGTGCAAACATAGTAATAATCAATACTCGGATTAATATGTAGTTGCGTCAGAGTATATGAAAATGAAAATCATTTAAATTGCCATCGCCGTTTTTTAACTCTCTCGAGTAAATTTAACTCCGCCGAGATAGACCTTGTAAATGATTACTCTGGAAAAATAAACTTATCCTTGGTTAATAGTTGGTAGAACCTAAATACGATTTACTCCGGAGTATCTCGAAATTTACTCTCGGATATGACTTAATTCTAGTTTGACTTAAATTAGCGGATAATAAGAAAAGAGAATCACTGGTGCCTTTATTCTTTAAAGCAGTCGAGAATTTCGATTTTACAGAGCATATTACTTCTTTAGGAGTGACAAGAACTGATAGTCTGAAATTCATGCCTTGGTTGGCCTTGTTACGAAAATATCTCATGCACTACTCTGTATACAGTACACCAATAGAACATGGCATGGATTAGAACTTAACTGATTTTTGTTTTGGATAAGAACTGTCACGTGGGCGGAGTAACAAGCAAAATTGTATTTCTCGCCAGAATTATTGTTAGCGTATTCTCTTAATATTGGTATATTGAGGGTGTCTGAGAAAGCAACGTTGCGTACACTGAAATAATAATGGTGCGATATAGTTGTGGAAGGGTAGTTAAATGGTATAAAAGAGTTTGTCGCCAGAACTGGAGGTCTTTTGCCCGCAGTCAGTCAGACAGTCTCCAGTTCATTAAGATCAGTGCTCATACGATAGTCCAAGAGTTCATTACGCGGTAGCTATGCTGGTTTACTGTTCGGTCCTAGTTGTTTTAGTTGTAATTAGAGAGCGTCTTTAGAGAATCCTGACATGGGGTTGTGGTGTGTAAAGCAGTGATATTGTTAATGTAACCAATAAACTATGAGTTAAGTGATTATTGTCGTTTGGTATTAATAAAATAATACTCGTCTCACGTAACTTGAGTATCATTCAAAACCATTCGCTAAATTTAATTTCGCAAACAGTTTCACATCAAGATATTCTTCGGGGGTTGCGGTGTATGACATCATTTGTCACGCCCCACCCTGCGCGTATAAATGAGCGCTCAGTTTGCGGAGAGCCTAAGAGCACCGCCGTTGTACTGTATATGGTATTATTATTTTAATGCGTCAGATATTTATGCGCATAACGGAGATACAAGAGAGATATTTTTGTCTTGGATTCGACTGATTTAAGACAGGTGTGACTGCTTCAGAATAAAAAGGAGTAATATAAATAATAAGTAAAATGAAAACAGTAAAGGCTCGCTGATGTTTTTTTATACTAGCACGCAAGTAAGTACACTGAACTTGATTTTCTGTGAGACAACGTGCTCGAGTCGGCCCATTTATGCTATAGACAAAACTTTCTACCTTTAAAGGGTATTATTGTTTGAACGTTGATTATTGGTTTAAGAGAATGCCATTTGCAACTTTCTTGACGCTGAGACTAGATCGGAATGATATTTTGAACATTTTAAATTACCAGAATTGACCTCCTGGCTATATACATTTGAATGATTATTACTATTATTTTGTTTAAACATTGGTAGAATAACGCTATTGTTTTTTTATACGTATAATATTTTTACCACATTATACAATCTTTCAAACCAAATACTTTGACTTAAATTATGATTGCCCGACCTGGTAGGTCTACAATATGGTAGGTCCCTGTTCAGCGACAGGATGTCTTGGTATCACCGCTTTGTCTATTTCTGTCACCAAGCAACAGTGTGTACGTACTATATAGTATTCCGGTTTTAAGGACATTGATGCCAGTGATATTACTGGGCATTATGAGACTTAACAACTTATTTCTCGGACTGACGAACGCAGTCCAGTGCCATGCAGTGCTTTGTAATGCAAATTCTGTATGGCATCGCTTCTGTTTATGGGCAGGCGCACTTACCATCAGGCGAGCGACGTGCTCGTCTCGTCATTCAAGCTAATAAATAAACTGAAACTGTTAAAACTTGAACCCAGACTAAGTACGCTGTCAACAGCGCATTTTAGTCGACCTTTCATCCCGTGACCACGAATAATGAAAAACTTTCGAAATATCTGTTATATGTGTTAAAAAGCATGTTGCGCCTACCCCACTGCGAGTGGGATGAAGGCAGAAGAAGAGAAAGCGGTATACAAGAGCGTCCATATGTGCTAACCATTATAATAAGTTAAATGTGCACAAATAACGACTGTATGTAAAGAATCACGTAGACACTCCCCCACTCCTCCACATGTCCCCGGACATTACCCGCCCCGGGAAACGGTATAATGATGTACGATATCGCCGCGACACACTTATTGCTTCCCATTGTGCATACTAATTGGCTACTTAACACCTAAGCAATGACATGCGGTTTGTATACGGTTTAATGTGGGTATATATGGGGCATGCTTAAATTCCGTACCGGAACCACAACGGAACTCTATTAGGCCTAATTATTAGGCTTACGCCGTCTGTATCTGCGTCTTTTTTGTTTGTTTTGTTTTTTTTTATACAGTCAAACTCATAGTCCTAACCCCACACTAGGTTAACCTGTTTCGTGAGTATCAGGTACTACTAGGGGCTTGCGGTCCTACAACACCTAGACCCGAAACAAATATGGATAACACCAACATTTGTCTCGGTGTGGGAATCGAACTCACGGCCTCACGCTTCGCAGCCGGCTACTTGTCGACTGCGCCGCGGAGGCTGTCAAAGCTTTCATAAACAGAAGCAACACCCCACATAACATGCTTTACTGAACTTTAACTTTCATGAGTGGTAGAGCAATGTATACAGTTTTGACTACAGCACAAATGGGCTGGGTCGTTCCACTGTCTCACAGAACACCGACGTAGAGTAGCGGCTTGCTGCTGCGTTTCGTACGGTGAGGGAGATATACGGGAGCCCAAATCCCCCTCCCCTTCTTAATCCCTTAAATACACCTTTCCTTTAAGATCGGCAACACGCCCATGATTCTTCTGGTATCGTGAGTGTACACGGGCGGCGAAGATCACTTACCATCAGGTGACCCACTTGCTCGATCACCGGCCTATGCTATATAAGAAAAATCATTCCCAGAGATTTGCTGAGCTTCACCGCTCGGTGTTAACATAAATGCTTGCCTCTGTTGATCCTGACGCACAGGAGTTACAGTGGCGGGTGTGTGGGCAGGATATACACATACATTTTTAGTCTCATAATACGCAGTAATAATAATAATTTCCTTCATACCGAAACAAAATGCTTCTGCTCCCTTATGATTTGCTCAGCCATGTAGAATTATAGATATTTTTATATGTAACGTCAGAGGCTTTCAACGATTGGGTTATTTGTATAAGAAAATACATATAACCCAATACCACTTTACCCGACTCGGGGATAGAACCAGAGACCTCAGCGTTAGCCTCAATCGTAACGCGTCCGCATTACAACTGCGCCACCGAGGCAGTCAAATAATGTAAGAAAATCTTAACCAGAAATATCAAATTACAGGCTACTCCTAATTTTATTTAAAACACAATATCAAGGACAACTGCCTAACTTCATGCATTTAAAAAATTCATGTAAAGGAACTTGTGAGCACAAGTTTGAAATATTATAATGCCGTCGTAAAGCCGAATTATCTGGTTTTATATAACAGAGCCTTATAAAATATTAATCACCACATAACTCTTTAATACACTTTAGCGAGTAATTAGTATTGTGGAACAAAGAAGGAATGACTCGACGGTTATGTAACCAATTTGGTATGATTACTTCGTAATTACCATGAAGGGAATGAAAAAGGCGCCTCGGTGGGCGGAACCCTAAAAAATACGATTACATTTCTTGATTTTATTAAGCTATGTAGGTTTTGAAAGCATACTCGTTTTTGCCCGAGTGCGGCAGGAGGAGGCTTTATATGTTTTTATAAATGCCTCCGTAACGCAGTGTGCGAAGCGAGAGGCTGTGGGATCGATTCCTGCACCGATGTATGTGTCATCCACAAATATTTGTTTCGAGTCTGGGTGTAAGGGTTCGAGGTGAGGACCTTAAGTCCTTCGTAGTTCGTGATACCTACGATACAAGTTATCCTAGTGTGGGGTCAGGACTATGTGTTTGACTGTGCGAGTGTTTATTTATTTTTAGAATGGAAAACTCAAACAGAAATTGTATTTAACCCAGCCTGGGATTTGAGCCCAGGAAATCAGAATTCTTTAGAACATTGCCAGTAAAGCAATGAGGTGATTATTAATTTATATTGATTACTATTATGTTATGTTTAATTATTGTTTTAGTGAAATATTAATCAGATTAATAAATACAGATTATACGGCGAAATAAGAAAACTAATAACCAAACCGTCATATCTCGTATTAAGAACAATTTATTTTGGACTGCCTCGGTAGCGCAGTTGAAATGCGTACGCGTTACGACTAAGGCTGAGGTTCTATCCCCGGATCGGCAAAGGGTAAAGTGATATTGGCTTTTTCTATCATGAAATGCTTAGCATCAACCCGGAGACTGGAATTGTGCCCGATATGGCGATAGGCTCCCTCCCTATTATATTATGGGACAGACATGCGCTCGGCATAATGTGGGTGTATTAATTATACCTATGCCTACCCCTTCGGATATTACAGGCGTGAGTGCGTATGTATTTATTTATTTTGCTTGCATAGCTTTCTGTAAAAGATCTCCACTGTTCGAAGTTATTACCAATTATTTCGTGATTGTTATAAGTTTTAAACAGCTGTGTAATTTGTATTGTAATTAACATTTTGCTTATAATTAAAATAAAACTGTTACCATTACGTGATGTTGTTTTTCATTTAGGTCTAATTAAATATACAAATATGTACATATATACGCACATACGCCTATAATGCCCGAAAGGGTAGGCAGAGGTGTATGCAGTACACCCACATTAGGCCGAGCGTATCTCCATCCCTTGATGTGATAGGGGGCGAACCTATCGTCATACCAAACTCCGGGCTAATACTGAGCATTACGTAATACAAAAACTCGATATCACTTTAACCCGAGCCGGGGGTTGAACCCAAGACCTTAGCGCCAGCCTCAGTCGTAACGCGTACGCATTACAAGTGCGCCGAGGCAGTCATGCTACAAGTCTAATTCTAAATTTCAAGCTAAGGCCGCTATTCCATATCATATAAAAATGACCCTACTTCTATAGCTCATAGATATATGAGAAATGTATGACAGTGTAATGAAACAAATGAAAACTAACAAACACTAGTGTTTTCTATATATTGATTTGTCAGGAGAAGGACAAGGTCACGGACATGGGTAAATAAATACGGCGCCATTACAAGGAAAAATGTATGGCGCTAATCGGAGATACTTACATAAATTTATAAAGTAGGGCTTGGCAACTCAAACGAGCTTATTTGAGATATGACAGTTTACTGTTTATTACGCTGCTATCCCACTATCATATTTGCATCATAGATATATGCTCGAGTGGTAGAGCCACGCTGTACACAGCTCTGTCTACAGCATGAATGGGCCGGCTTGTCCGGGTCATTACCACTAGCTCACAGAAAACAGGCGTAAAGTAGCAGCTTGCTGCTGCGTTTCGTGCGGTGAGTGAGATATCCGGAGTCCCAAACCCCCTCCGCTTCCCAATCCTTTAATTATCCCTTTCCTTTAAGGTCGGCAACACACCCATGATTCTTGTGGTATTGTGAGCGTACATGGGCGGTGGAGATCACTTACCATCAGCTGATCCACTTGCTCGTTTGCCAGGCTATACCATAAAAAAAAACTCACTAGCATATACACCAACCACACAACAAAACTACGAGCAAACCCTCTCTCAATTTCTAGTCAAGCTTATTATAATGAAATGTCCACTCAAACCAACAAAAGTAACTGTTATACTACAAGGTCGCTGGGTAATGTTGCCATAACTCGCGCCAGTGGGGGACAATGGCCACTTGGCCACTTGTTCCGGGGAGGGGAGAATGGCCATTTCACAGAATACTCTCCACACAGTGCCAACTTGTAGACGAAGTTTGGTTATTAAATGTTCATTTTTGTCGTCTTATTGGGGCATTTATTGAAAATTATTGTCGCTGAATTTATGAGGGATTTCTTTGTATTTCATTCTTGAAGGATGGATCTATTTTTTCATTTATAGACGAAAATATTGTATTTGTTTGGTTTTCCAAGAAATGTATTTGATATCGTAGTCTATTAAGGGTAAGCTTCTTTTGCAAAATATATGAATGGAATTTATATGCTAAAATGACTGCCTCGGTGGCGCAGTTGTAATGTGTATGCGTTACGATTGAGGTCAACGCTGAGGTCTCGGGTTCGATCCCCGGGTCGGGTAAGGTATTGGGTTTTTCTATTACGAAATGCTCAGTATCAGCCCCGAGTCTGGAATTTGTGCCCGGTATGGCGATAGGCTCGCCCCCTATCACATAAGGGACGGAAATATGCTCGGCGAAATGTGGGTGTACTGGTTACACCTCTGCCCACCCCTTCGGGGATTACAGGCGTGAGTGCGTACGTATGTATGTATTACCAATATATTTGTTTATAGGTGGTTTGTAAGTTTTTACAAGAGTACATTCTTCAAACTTAACATTGTTAGAAAATAATACAAATCCTTTGAAGATCCTTTAATTATAAGATAGAACATTTCAAAGCAAATTAAATTATTTGGGAATGTATTGGAATTAAAATACCTTAGATCAAAACTTGTTAAATATTTTACTTCTTACGTAGCTTTGTTCTTATGTGACTATATCAAGTGAATATATGTTTTGTTTGACATTATGTGTAATTAGGAGAGCGTATTGTGTTTCTAAAAGAAAGAAAGAAAAACAATTGCTCAACACACAATGCGTATATACACAGTTAAAAATAAATAATAATAATAATACTAGCCCTGTTTTTATATACGTCCCACTGCTGGGCACGGGCCTCCTCTACTGTATGAGAGGGGTTAGGCCTTAGTCCACCACGCTGGCCTAATGCGGGTAAGCAGACTTCACATACCTTCGAAATTCTTATGAAGAACTTCTCAGGTATGCAGGTTTCCTCACGATGTTTCCTTTACCGTTGAAGCAAGTGATAATTAACAATTAATACACACATATACTTAGAAAAGTCAGAGGTGTATGTACTTGGGGCTGGTTTCGAACCTGGTATTTTCATCTCGACTGTCCATACTATTCCCCGCTGAGCTATCACTGCTTACAGTTAAATAAAATAAATAAATAAATACACCCAACAGTCACACACATAGTCCTGACCCCACACTAGGTTAACCTGTATCGTGGGTATCAGGAACTACGAGGGACTTGCGGTCCCACAACACCCAGACCCGAGACAAATATTAGTGGATCACACAAACATTTGTCTCGGTGCGGGAATCGAACCCACGGCCTCTCGCTTCGCAGCCGGCTACTCGCCCGCTGCGCCACATAGTTAAACATACATTATTAAAATGAAGAACCAATTAAACTCCATCATTCGGCATGTGCTCCTATATGGGTGGGAGACGTGGCCTGTCCTCGGGTGCCATATCAAGGCGATCCACATCGTGGAGATGAAGTTTCTGCGATGGAGGTGTAACGTTACACGACTAACTCCCGGTTTCTGAAAGGCTGGTCAAAGTAAAACTAACTAATAAAATGTATTTTTTTTAATGGCATAGGCTGGCAAACGAGGAAGTGGGTCATCTGATAGTAAGTTATCTTCACCACCCATGTACGCCCACAATACCAAAAGAATCATGGGTGCGTTACCGACCTTAAAGGAAAGTGATAATTAAAGATTTGGGAAAGGGAGGGAGTTTAGGCTTCCGGATATCTCACTCACCGTACGAAACGCAGGAGCAAGCTGCTACTTTATGCCGGTTTTCTGTGAGATAAGTAATGACCCGGACGAGCTGGACGGATGAAATCTCATGACAAGGCGAAATTGAGCTGCTAGAAGCGTGGTCACATTTTTGATTTGACAGACACGTTAGTTATTATAACTTTTAAATATTTATACAGAGAAATTGAAAATTTTTAAACATTTTAGCAATTTGTTGCCTATTTCAATCGAATATTCCAATTACAAAAGTAATCTAACACCATGTTTTGAAAACATTTTCGATATCACGAATTTTCTTCTGTTCCAAGACGAATTAAGTATTTCCAGAAATTCATTGTATTGTCAAATTAAACGTTTGTTGTAACAAAGGCCTGGCTTTACAAGGAAAACCTTGATTCGATTTCCGAGAACCCAAAAACCTCGACAGGAACATAGATAAAGTTGCCATTAATCATTTCAAGTATCGCACCCACTTTTATCGTTTTAAGGGGAAATTATTTAAGTGTTGCCAGCATCAACGGCCATTGCCGACTTTTCGGAAGGGGAATATATATCGTTAACTACGTTATTTACCGGGCAAGATTTATTCGCGTTAGGGTGGCTTTTTATAGACATTGTAGTTTATAGTTCCTTAAAGCTTTCCCTGTTACGCTTTTGATGTAAATGGAGACTAATGGTTTTAGGACGTATAAATGTTTTTTTTCGGCTGGCAATAAATCGGAAGTGAGAGATTCGGAACGGTTGGGTTGATAGTTATTTTTAGATTGTGTGAAGGTTGTGTAAATATGAAATTGATGGATCTAGATAGCGAGTGAGATTTATTACCTTCGGAATTGTACAATATAATAATAATACCAGCCCTGTATTATATACGTCCCACTGCTGGGCACGGGCCTCGTCTACTGAATGAGAGGGGTTAGACATTAGTCTACCACGCTAGCCTAATGCGGGTTGGCAGACTTCACATACCTAAACATACATAAAATCTTATGAAACACTTCTCAGGTATGCAGGTTTCCTCACGATCTTTCCTTCACCGTTAAAGCATGTGATAATTAACAATTAATACACACATAACTTAGAAAAGTCAGAGGTGTATGCACTTGGGTTGTATGTAGCTGTAATGCGTAAGCGTTACGATTGAGGCCGACGCTTAGGTCTCGGGTTCGATCCCCGGCTCGGGTAAAGTGGTATTGGGTTTTTTTATTACGAAAATGCTCAGCATCAGCCCGGAGTCTGGAATTTGTGACCGGTATGGCGATAGGCTCGCACCCTATCACATAAGGGCGGAGATACGCTTGGCTAAATGTGGGTGTACTGGTTACACCTCTGCCTACCCCTTCGGGGATTACAGGTGTGAGTGCGTATGTATGTATATAAAAGGTATTTTTTACTTTTTTGTCTATTCTATTACTATGATAGATGAATTAGAACAGTAATTGATCTTTTTCAGTAAAATTTATATACATTTAAGAGTGATTATTGTCTCGAGCACAAATCATAGTCTTAGCTTTTGATAATGTCGTCCAGACAACCTTGTATAACCATGGAGACGCGAAGATTAGGAGAAATTTAGGTGTGAATTTTAATTATCTTCAGCACAGATTAATTATATTACTATGTAACTTAATTTACAATATTGTTGTCATTGGATTTCTGGTCCTAAATTATATATCTTAACCCCTGACAAAAAAACGAAACGCCCAAGTAGTAAGGTGAGCGAGATATCTGGAGGCCCGAATCACCTCCGCCCTCCCCTCCTAGACTAAATTTTTTAATGATCCGTTTTCTTTAAGGTCGGCACTGCATTCATGATTCTTATTGTATTGTGGGTCTATGGTTTATGGAGATCACTTACCATCTGGTGATCCATTTGCTCGTAACAGGATATTTCTATAAAAAAAACCTTTTCTTTTTCTTTAAAATCTATGATATATATATATATCATTTAAAAAATCTATCGCGTCGGTGGCGCAGTTTTACTTCGTACGCGTTACGACTGAGGCTGACGCTGAGGTCTCTGGTTCGATCCCGGATCGGGTAAAAGTGATGTTGGGTTTTTGTATTACCAAATACTCAGTATCAGCCCGGAGTCTGGAATTTGTGCTTAGTAGGCTCGCTCCCCTATCACATCATGGGACGGAGATACGCTCGGCGAAATGTGAGTGTACTGGTTACACCTCTGCTTATCCTTTCGGGGATTACAGGCGTGAGTGCCTATATATGTCTATATATATATATATATATAACTATCCACTACGGGGCGGTTATAAAATTGAAATTCAGCGTCTCGTACAAACGGTTTAATTATAGAAAGGTTACAATGCACATTACTAGTTATTACTCGATCATAGTAAGAAAGCGCGCGAGCCGCGGGGTCGGCGGGTTAAAGTGCGTGGACGCACTTCCGAAGGCTCTCGCTCGACTGGCGAGCGGTGGCGTGATCTCCCGGCACGGTGTCGTGTAGGAAGGGTTGGCGGGGTGCGGGACTCGGGAAGTAGGTACGAGCCTTCGGCTCGGTGCGCGTACGTCGCGTTACATCCTCCCCCTCAAATCCATACGAGCGCCCCGCGTATGGATTATGCAACTACTTTCCTTGGCCTACCTCTCCTCCTCTTCTCCTTTACAGGAGCTACGGCGTCACCTACGAATGGGGTCAGTTGGGAAACGTGGTATCTACCAATAGACTCGCCGTTACCTACCTTCTCCAACGTATATGTTGTTGGACTTGATATCTCCTTAATCCTGTAAGGTCCATCCCTTCTAGGGATGAACTTCGGCGTTTGATCCTTACCCGTATCGTTAGCTCCTTGCGTCTTCAACAACACGAGGTCACCGATAGCATAATCGGGGTGTGGACGACGCCCTTCGTCGGCATTCTTCTTTTGGACGGCCTGATTCTTCTCATGAACATCTCTGGCATCCAGTAGGGCAGACGAAAGTCTCTTCAGGAAAGGGGTAAGTGTGGTTACTACGTTGTCACTTTCAATTATGGTTCTCATATCTGTGAGAGCATCCGCGGGTGCGCGGATCTCGCGGCCAAAGGTCAGATATGCCGGTGTAAATCCAGTGCTACTGGTAAGAGCAGAGTTCATAGCAAAACGAATGGCAGCCAGGTGAGTATCCCATACCTTATGGTCTCGACGTACCAAAATTGCTAGTTGTGGTTTGAGATCGCGGTTCTTTCTCTCCACAGGATTTGCCTCCGGATGGTAGCGCGGGGTCAATGACTGCGTTATGCCAAATGTGTGACATACTTGCTGTACGACTTCACTGACAAACTGTACACCATTGTCACTGAGAATGCGTCTTGGGACGCCATATCGTAGAAATATTTCGTTTACCAGTATTCGGGCACATTCAGGGCCGGTAGCATTACGAAGTGCGAAGAGTTCAACCCATCGCGTACAGGTATCTTCGACGATAAGGATCCACTTGTTCTGGTCTGCTGTCTCCGGCAGAGGGCCAAAAAGGTCCACGGCGATCACCTCGAAACGTCGAGTGGTAGCTGGAGTTTGGAGCAATCCAGCAGGTTTCCTATTATCCGCTTTGTATCGTTGGCAAGCGACACATCGTTTTATATAATCCACCACAAACTGCTTCATGCCTGGCCAATAGTACTTGGTCCTCAAGCGATGCAGTGTCCGGTCCACGCCAAAATGACCAGCTGTGGGAGCGTCATGATAATCACTGAGGATCTTCTCACGTTCATGTTCGGGTACTACGAGACATGCGGTCTCCTCGTCATCGTCCTCCGGACCATAACGGTAGAGAATCCCATCAGATAGGACGAAACCTCTATCTGACCAGCTTCTCCCCCTAAACGGTTCCTGGGGTTCTTCTAAATCCTTAATAATCTTCAGGAGCGTAGGGTCCTTGAGTTGGTTTTCCCTAATATCCCGGGGATTTCTCGCCGGTAAGTCGACTTCAGCGAAGCAAAGGTCGCAATCCTCCTCATCAGCGCATGGCGGTCGTGATAGCGTATCAGCGATGGAATTGGATCTGCCTGGTGTGTATTCGATCCGCAAGTTATACTCCTGGAGGGTCAGAGCCCATCTCGCGAGACGACCGCTGGGTGACTTAACACTCATGAGCCAACGTAATGGCTGATGGTCTGACCTCACCAGCACTTCAGATCCTTCGATATAGCCTCTAAACTTGGTCACGGCCCATACGACCGCAAGGGCTTCTCGCTCTGTCGTCGTATAGTTCTTCTCGGCGGGGTTAAGTAAACGGCTCGCATACTCAATTGGCCTCTCGTCCTGTCCCTGTCCTTGCATTAACACTGCCCCTAAGCAATAGCCACTGCTGTCAGTCCTTAATATGAACGGCTTCGATTCGTCGGCTTGGCGCAATATGGGCGCCGACACGAGTAGTTCTTTAATCAGCTCGAAAGCTTCCTGCTGACTCGACGACCAAGCCCACGTGGCGTTCTTCTTGAGAAGGTCGGTCAGAGGTTTGGCTACTCGGGCGTAGTTAGGAATATAACGCCTAAACCAACTGGACGTTTGCAAAAAAGTTTTCAAATGCTTAGTGTTCTGCGGAGCAGGCATAGCTACAATAGCTTGTGTCTTATCCGGGTCTGTTTGTATGCCTCCCGGGACAATCAGATGACCGAGAAATTTCACTGAGTCGCGAGCGAAATGGCTTTTTTCTCGGTTTATACGGAGGTTGTACATCTCCATACGATCAAACACGGCTTCTAAGTCTTGCAGGTGCTTTTCGAACGTATCACTCAAAATAATAATATCATCTAGGTAAGCTAATATTGTAACATTAGTTAGGCTCTTACCAGACTTGAACCTATCTACAAGTCGTTGAAATGTCGCACCGGAGTTTCTTAAGCCCATAGGCATCCTTTTAAACCTAAAAGTACCTAGGGGTGTGACAAACGCCGTCATATCGCGATGCGGGGGTGTAAGTCCTACTTGGAAATACCCTGACCTCAAATCACAAGTAGTCATAAAGTTTGATGTCTTGGCTGCGTGGAGTATATCTTCCATCCTCGGGAGGGGATATCGGTCGGGCTCGGTCACCGCGTTTAATCGGCGATAATCTATGCAGAGCCTGACTCCTCCGTCTTTCTTAGCGACCAACACCACGTTAGCCGCCCAAGGGGATTCGCACTCCTCAATGATGTCTCCATCCAGCAGTTTCTTCAGCTCTTGTTCTAACAATATCTTCTTGTTCTGCGATAATCGGTAAGGCGGAGAGGCTATGGGCTCCTGTTTCTCACTGACCTTGATGTGGTGTTCAGCATACTCGGTCGGTGGTCCATCTGTGGTGAAACGGTCAGCCTTCCTCACCAATAACGCGTTCAGCTGACATTTCTGATCAGCTGTTAACTTCGTGCCCTCTTCATCACGCAGCGTGAACTTCGAAGTATCGACTCTCATTAGTTCTGTGTCACTGGATAAAGGTAAGTCGTATGACGTCACGAACGGGTGCTTCTCATTCGGAGCGTCGGAGAAAGTCCAACTGCCTAGAGGTAAGTCTAGTACTAATTTTGCTTGCACTATGAAATCTCTACCGAGCAACGTCTTGGTGTCAGCATCGGGGAAAACAATAAAAGTAGTAGGTATACTCCGTCCTTCTAATGTCACAATTGTGTAACACGTCAAAGCTGCACGTACCTGTTGTGATCCATCCGCTAGTCCTATAGTGCGGTACGCCTCCGTGAACTCGACTCCTGCTTGCACAAGCAAGTTATGCAGCATCGGGCCGGCGATGGAGTGCGTGGAACCGGTGTCTAAGATCGCGACACCTCTGTTCTCTGCTACCTCAATTATAACGGTTGGACGGGCGTACTCGACGCCATCTATCTGTGCGCTTTGGAAATTTAATTTATTGGTACCCCTACATGTGTCGCACTTGGAGCGTACCACTCCCAACTGACCACAACCGTAGCAACGAATTTCGGGCGTTGCCGACTTTGTTGCAGAATGTTCATCTAATTTACTTATGCTACGCGGTTTACTACGACAATCATCAATATCATGACCAAAAAGCTTGCAGTAGTTGCATCGGGGTCGCGGACGTTTCGTTCTGTCATTAAGTTTGCCCTTCACGACTGGACTAGGGGTGGTCAATAAAATTGGTCCGTGGGACTTTGACACCCCGTCCGCAACGAGAGGGTTGTCCACGCGTGAAGGGTTAACGGGCTTGTCCGACGCGGTACTCGAGTCGGAGTTGCCTTTCATGACATTATCGCGAGTAGGAGGAAATGGGGAACTACTTACCTCCGCCAACGATTCCTCCACCAACCTGGCTTTCTCGATGAGTTGTTCTAAACCGTCCAACGGCTCGCGAGGCACGCGCTTCCTAATTCTCCTATCGAGGAGACCGTACGTTATATCTATTTGTATCACTTCTGGTACACAATAAGGTAACCGCGAAAGATTAGCACGCACACGCGAAATAAATGTCTCTGCACGTTCGTCGCCCTGTTCCCGGGCGAATATTTCGCGGAAAATCTTGTGGGCTGGACGCGGCGTGCCGTACATCGACCGAAGCCGACGGATGGCCTCGTCCCAGCTCGGCACCGACGCTTTCACGCCACGCCACCACACGGCGGCGTCACCTGTGAGCAGCATTGAGATGCCGCGAAGCGCGTGCTCGTCGTTCACTCCCGCGCACTCCTTATACACGATGATGTTGTCCACAAACGCTTCAAATTCATCGGCGCTCCGGGTGGCGGCGCCGTCAAAGCGAGCCGTACACCGGGAGAAATTTCCTTGCGTGGTCGTCGCGGCGACATGTCCAGCGGTAGGCGGGCTCGGAGTCGGACCTTCTTGCTCGCCGATTGATGCCGGCGATCCAACCCTCGCAATCACACTGGAGATCAGCCGTGATAACTGCTCTTCTGAAATTCCGATGAATTCATCGCGAGGCGCCGGGTTTGGCGCCGCCGCGGAGATCGAGCGCGTGGTTTCAGAAAATCGCTCGTCATCGAAGGACTCGTGGCTTTTCTTGCTTTTGCCTTTTCTCGGCGGCATTGTTCACACGGTAAAGAACTTCGCAAATTGCGGATTGTCCGTGGTGAAATGACTACCGTTTGTCGACGCGTGGGTTATAATATGTGTTCACTTAAAGTTTATTGCACAATGCACTTATTACGTAACTTGCGCGAACGAAACATATGCCCAAAGTTGGTGCGCCACTATAACTATCCACTACGGGGCGGTTATAAAATTGAAATTCAGCGTCTCGTACAAACGGTTTAATTATAGAAAGGTTACAATGCACATTACTAGTTATTACTCGATCATAGTAAGAAAGCGCGCGAGCCGCGGGGTCGGCGGGTTAAAGTGCGTGGACGCACTTCCGAAGGCTCTCGCTCGACTGGCGAGCGGTGGCGTGATCTCCCGGCACGGTGTCGTGTAGGAAGGGTTGGCGGGGTGCGGGACTCGGGAAGTAGGTACGAGCCTTCGGCTCGGTGCGCGTACGTCGCGTTACATATATATATATATATATATGCCTATATAAATCTATTTAAGGCTATTTATAGTTATCAAAGAATGAAATCTAAAAACAAATATTATTCATTTTACGGCATCAAAAGCTAATATGAAATAAAGGAGCAATCTTATCCTTACAAAAAATATAAAGATAAAATAAAAGTAGCCCATTATAATCTTTGAAAACCCATATCGCGAAGTTGAACTGGCGTCTCAACAAATTCAAAAGAAAAATATAGCTCATTTGAAATATTAAAAGCTGAAAAGGAGTTCGTATAGTGCCCCAGAGGATATAAAAGATAATGGGCAAGTTTCCCTCGTTCCTAGTTGTATGGGTTCTGCAGGTATCTATTCAGTGTTTATTGATTTTGGAACGTACTACTAAGACGAAGGTCGAAGGTTTGATCCCAGTCTAGAACACCTAAGTCTGAAATTTATAAGTGTTTTTTGTATTATTTGTTAAATTCGTTTCAACCACCGTTCGCTTTAAACGTGATGGAAAACATCGTAAGGAAAACTTTTGCAGATTTTAATTCTATAAGAATTTAGAAGGTATATGAAGTCTACCAACCTACATTAGGCCGGCGCGATGGACCTAAGTCTAACCTTCTCATAATAGGGTAGTTGACTAGATTTTTTTTATTATTTAAATCAATAAGTTACGTTACTTAAAATCTATTGCAGAATATAAAAGAATTTTATAAATCGGACCAAAAATAAATAAGATAGAAGCCATTCAAATCCTGTAGAAGGGGTAATTGTCAAATGACAGACGATGCAACCTTTGACGTCACTGTGTAAAATGTTCATTATAGTGCACGCGTGCAAAGGAGATAGTGAGATATCCCTACTACGCACCCACTTTTCCTCATACCAACATTTAAAGTCATAACTGCGGGCACATTTCTGAACCAATTTTGATTGTGTTTTAATAAAAGGGTTTCTTTTGCGTATCATTCTCTGTTGCTTATAAATAATGTATAAAATTCAATATAGGAAACTACCCTATTGCTTTTTAATCAATCTACCTCCAGTACAGTACGTTTCCAGAGGTCATTTTTCCCACGCACTTTCAGACTCTGGAATGAACTTCCTTCCGCGGTGTTTCCTCAGCGCTGACATGTCCTTCTTCAAACAAGGCTTAAAAAAGTATTTCCACGGCAGGCAACGGCTTGGCTGTGCCCCTGGTATTGTCAATGTCTATAGGCGACGGTGACCACTTACCATCAGGTGGGACGTCAGCTCGTTTGCCTTTGAAAGCCAGCAAAACAAAGTGAGTGTGAACAATTCGGTGTTGACTCAGTTTTTATGGAGCGAGTAAATGAGTAAAGAAGTGGGTATTGCACTGATGAGTGTGACTACAAATGATAATTGATAATGAATAACACACCTTTCTCTTGCAAACTAGTTTTAAGAATAGCTACGTCAAATTTTCTTGCCTGTTCTTCTCTAGAGAAATATCCTTCCTAACGAGAGTAAAACTTTGAGTTCAATAATGTATAACATTTTACGTTTTTTTTTTCAGTTTGATTTTTGGTTTGAATAGTCAGCGAACTGAACTCCTAGTATCGATCGGTAGGTCTCCTAAATTGAACCTTAGACACTTGTCTCGGGAGACTATTAATTCACTCCCCTTAGACTATCTCTGCCGCTGAAATAAAATTAGAAATGTCCACCACTATTTTATTTTAACGAATTTCTTACAATTGCTCGGCAAGTAATAAAAGACCGCAATAAAATTTCAACAAGGACTCTCAAGGCTATTGAGATCTGCACGAGTGCACGTTTTTGTCCCCGCCCGGTCCCTTGTCAGCATTCAGTTTTTTCTCAGATTATCATATTCATGCCAAGAGCCGATGACCTAGGACCTCTCTGTCTTCGACTTAAGCTGTAACTTAAGTAGAGAAGTCACTTATTATATTTTTTAAACCAGACGGCCTCGCATACGAGAGAACTTACCTCTAGACATACAGACTCACACAGCGACCAAGTTATGATATAGACATTGCATACACCAACAAACAAACATTTTATATTATTTATTCACATATAATTTCCTTGAACTCATAAAAATAAACGCACATTCACATTTGCTAATGTATATTTCAAAGTACAAAACAATATTTTTTTACACTTACCTAGCACATACAGTTCCCAAAGCGACACTGTGCCGTTGAAAATTATTCGAAGGTATTAAACTTGAAGTTGGTTACGTCCCCGGGAGCTAATGCTCATAATCTTTGCAACTTTTAATAGGAGAGCCGAATTTGACGGTCGTTATTCAGAGAATATACTCTTGGATGAGGTACGGAGAGGGGGGGGGGGGCACCATCTGTGAAACTTTATACGTGTTATGCCATCAGAGTTTTTTTGTGCCGTGGGTTTTCCAACTCCGTGCACGGTGTCATATTGTGTCTTTTGGATGGAACTTGTTTAAAACTTTATGAGGGGTGAATTAAAGATGATAATTATTCGTTTTATTTTTTGCCACTTAAGATTATTTTTTTTGGAATGTGTTGAAAAAGATGTTAAAAATATATTGAAATTGTAATCAGATTGTAATTGATGATTGAGTCAGCCAACTAAAAATTAAAGCAATTCTATTTTTTTATGCATTCATACGTTTTACTGCCTCGGTGGCGCAGTTGTAATGCGTACGCGTTACGACTGAGGCGGATGCTGATGTCTCAGCTTCGATTCCCGAGTCGGGTTAAAGTGATATTGGGTTATTCTATTTCGAAATGCTCAGTATCCGCCCGGAGTCTGGAAATGTGCTCGGTATGTCGATAGGCATCACTATCACATCATGGGACGTAAATAAGCTCAGTGAAATGTGGTTGTACTGGTTGCACCTTTACCTACCCCTTCGGAGATTACAGGCGTGAGTGCGTATGTTTGTATGTATGTATAAAAAATAAACTTAACATAGGTAAACTTTATTATCCGGTTTAATATTATCTTTTCTGTTTGCTAGAGCTCTCGTGGGAATCATTATACAGTATCCAAAGAAACAGTATATTCTGCTAAATAAATAAGCAGAAGCACTTAAAAAAGGAGTATCTCGACACAGGGCACCGACCTGTTCTAGATTTGTATACCTTGAAGAAAATTCTGATTTCTGCCATTAAATTATTTATACTTCAAAAAGGAGTTTCTGAATTTGTCTATACATATATTTTTGATGTATGTTGCCGCATAACTTTGATATAATATATGTACCGACCTTGATGATTATTTTTGCTTGCAGCTCCACCCGCGTAAACGGCCTTTTCCGGGATAAAAAGTAGCCCATGTTACTCAATGATAATGTAGCTTTCTAACGGCAAAATAATTTTTGAAATCGCTCCATTAGTTTTTAAGTTTATTCGTTACATACAAAAATACAAATCTTTCCTCTTTATAATATTAGTGTAAATAGAATTTATTCGGATGGTAGTCATATTTTGGTATATGATGAAGGGGTACAAGGGAAAATGGAATAATAGGAATAAATGGGATAGCTCAATGAAAAACAAAGGCACCGCGATACAAGTCTTAAAGTTTTAAACTTATAATAAAATCATCAAATAATGTAACTGACAGCGTTTTTAATACTATGTTCTTGGATAAATTTCCACCGATCGCACAATTAATATTTAAATACGATTTAACCAAGACGTGTGCCTGATGTACTAACAACCTTGTTCTATATCACAGGACGGAAATAAGCTCAAACAAGTGTTCACAAGTTGTACTCCTGCCCATCCTCTTAGAGTTACAGACGTATTATGTATTACAGTTAATTTTTATGTTAGATACTTTTTTAAAAAATAAACTAAATAATATATATGCTAATATAATAGTCATATTATGGGTTCTTTCAAACAATGTGTAATCGTAGAAGCGTTTGTAAAAAGCATTGTTTCGCCTTTCAAATGTTCGAAGATTTTTCTGTTATAATAATATAAACAGTCCTGTATTATAAACACCCCACTGCTGCGCACGGCCCTCTTCTACAAATGAGAAGGGTTAACACTTAAGTTCACCACGCTGGCCTCATACCAAAATAAATAAATACACCCAACAGTCACACACATAGTCCTGACTCCACACTAGGTTAACCTGTATTGTGGGTATCAGGAATTACGAGGGACTTGCGGTCACACAAGACCCAGACCCGAAAAATATTTGTGGATCACACAAACATTTGTCTCGGTGTGGGAATAGAACCCACGGTCTCTCACTTCGCAGCCGGCTACTCGCCCGCTGCGCCACAGAGCTGTCTACGAGCCACGGAGGCTCTCTGAAAGAATCATGATTGCCTGGTTGACCTTAAAAGAAAGGCAGTGTGATGGTTGTTTGGATCTGTGAAAATCAAACTCACGGTAAGAAACGTAACAGCATATACAGTACAGCAGGCCAATTCTCGTAATTTTTAATGTTCAAAATATCATTCCGATCTAGTCTCAGCGTCAAGAAAGTTGCAAATGGCAATCTCTTAAACCAATAATCAACGTCAAATGTGAACATAGATCGTAATGAGATTGAATGTAGAATAAAAGTTGACTGAAGCCAAAACGGTATAATTCTACTGCTAATGCTAGGTACATTTAAAAATACGAGAATTGGCCTCCAGATTTACCATTTACGCCTTTATCAATCCCTTCAAAGCCAGAGGCTAATTATATGAAAATCTAGTTTGGAACTCCAAGGGCCTAATTAAAGTTCTAAATTAGGCCTAACGTGGATTTGTTTGTGAGGTCTGTTTACGTAGTTAATGAGCTAAGTCTAGCTCGTGGTCTAGATGTTTACAGACTAATCTAACAGCGTGTAGTCTGGTTACAAGTATGGAAAAAGATAAATAAATTAAAGGTTTTTTAACTCGGTGGCGCAGTTGTAATGCGTACGCGTTACGATTGAGGCTGACGCTGAGATCTCGGATGCGATCCCCGGGTCGGGAACAAGTGGTATAGGGTTTTTCTATTACGAAATGCTCAGTATCAGCCCGGAGTCTGGAATTTTTGCCCGGTATGGCGATAGGCTCGCCCCCTATCACATTGTGGGACGGAGATACGGTCGGCGAAATGTGGGTGTATTGGTTACACCTCTGCCTACCCCCTTCGTGAATACCAGGCGTGACTGAGTGCGTTTTTCAAATAGATTATAGATTTTATAAATTCAAAATGTTTAGCTACACGTACTACGGAGTCTTTGCGGACCAGATTTTCTTTAAAATTAACATGTTATTTTTACTTAATAACTGATGATAATGAAACAAATACTGTGTAGATTCCTCTATGCGTCGGTTAAAGTTGCATTTATTCTAAGAAGTAATGATTCACTTTATTTATAGGTTGTATCATTTGTTTTATAAGTACCTACTATCAAAATATGTAAATAACAACCAATGCTTGTTACAATAATTTTAAATGAGGGATGGTGCAATCCATGCTTAATGTTAATCCAAGCTCATCACATATACAAATTAATTCCGAAATGTGCGTGCACACATTAATTACGTACGGCTACTTAAACTATTTATTTTAACTTTTACAATATTACTTAAATTTAAAGATGTGACAATTGTTCGATGTTAGAAATAAGAGAAAAATTAATTTTAACAAATCCGCTAAGCACTGGCGAATGGCGAAGTGATAGCTCCCATGGTGGCCTTGTTCATTGTAGTACTTGCGGTATGCCAGGTGCCTGTTGCGAAGCCCTCGCAGATGTTTTTGGTATGCGTCATCAATTCCTATAGCATGTGGTTTCTCTTTTTTTATGATATAGGCCAGCAAACAAGCATGTGGGTCACCTGATGGTAAGTGATATCCACCGATTGTGAAGGGGAGGGGGTTTGGTCCTCCGGATATCTCACTCACCGTACGAAACGCAGCAGCAAGCTGCTACTTTACGCCGGTTTTTTGTGAGACAGTGGTAATGACCGGGACGAGTCGGCCCATACATGCTGTTGACAATTGTCTATAGCATGGCTCTACCACTCAAACAAACATACCAAAAATCTATTTACGATTTTATTAATGTGCCAACTTAAACATCATTTCAAACTTCAATTCTAAATGGTTTATCATATCACAGTATTTATGTCAGAATAATATACAATTTGGGAATATAATTGCCCAAAGGCGCAGACAGACATTTAATAATACACAATATGGTGCGAATTTCGTACAAAACGTAATTCAAATGTACATACGTCACGTGTCTGTCTGGAACAGTACGGTTTTATTAGGTGGTTTAAATGGAATAAATAAAGTAGAATTCCCCGTTGTTTTATACAGTAAATGTACTTTGTTTTTTTTTGAAAGAGTAGTGCGAAGGGAAATGTGGCAAGGACGATGATTTTTTCTAGCATAGGGTAGCAAACGAGCGAGTGGGTTGCTTGATAGTAAATGATCTCTACTGCTCATGATCAGCCACAATCATATATCATATCATATCATATAATATCATATCATATCATATCATATCATATCATATCATATCATACCATATCATATAATATCTCTGACTAATATAGATACATTTCGCAGAACATCTTTGAGCTACTTTTCCTGCAAATGTTTTTTTTATAGTATAGGCCGGCAAACGAGCAAGTGGGTCACCTGATGGTAAGTGATCTCCACCGCCCATGTACGCCCACAATACTAAAATAATCATGAGCGCGTTGCCAACTTTAAAGGAAAGGGATGAGTTAGGGATTGGGACGGGGAGCGGAATTTGGGCCTCCGGACGGTGAGTGAGAACTAACCGTACGAAATTCTTTAAGATCTACAATAACCTTACTCTACAAAGGGAGAGGTGATCTCTCAAGACCGTCAAGGGTGGCGCCAACTTTGAAAGGCCTATGTCCAGTAGTGGACGAATTCGGGCTGATGATGATGATGCCGAACCTTACTCTGCTGAAAATAGCATAAACCTGCCATCAGTTTATCATAGTCCTTTTGTTCTACAAAATTATATTGTACGCAAGAAGCGGCAAACAAAATTGATGGATGACACTTGACGAACCGAAGCCTCGCCGAAAAATACCTATCTAATAGGACCAGAAATTGACACACGAGTGGACAAAGCGTCACTCGACCCGGGCATAATCATTCTCTGCGAGACAGGTCTGGAGGCTTCGAATAAGAGCATAAGTACTTTCAATAAATATCTGGGACGTATCGAGGTAGGTCAATTTGCAAACAAGGACTAAAAGTGGTCCCCAAGACCTTAAGTCAACCGGACCTCGCTGGTAGTACACCCTGTCGAAATAAACGAAGTAATCGTCTATCTCACAGAAAATCGACTTGAAGTGTTAGCTTGCTCTTGCAGTTCGTATGATGAGTGGGACTTCCAGAGGGTCAAAAAGGGCCGAACTGAGTCACCTGATTGTAAATGATCTCCAACGCTGATGAACAAATATAACACCAGAAGAATTATGGATGCATAGTCGGTCTGAAAGAAAAGGGATACGGTTATGGATTTACGATGGAGGTGGGATATGTGTTATACCTTTTTATTGGCTGGTAGGAGGATACCTGACCATTTTTGTTCCCAACTGGACAGCGACCTGTATGTACCGACACATGATGAAAAACTCGCCATATTAGCTTAGCAAGTTACATTCTGACGTCAGCTAGTTTTTGTCTTAACTTTAACTTCAGGCCGGCATAATCTCTTGACGGTCGATATTATACTTAGACTGCCTTATAATTGTTATCATATTAAGTCATTTTGGTGTGCCAAGATAATAAAAAAAACCATTAGCATTTATACAAACTTAAACACAGATTTCAAGATACTATAGAAGTAACAATATATGATCCGGATTATAAGACTCACTTTGCTCTAAGTTATTTATTTATCATAGTATATTCACGTAGCCTTTCACGAAGTTCTGAACAGAAAAAAACCTCTCTCAGTCCATTAATCTATAAAAACATTATAGTGCCCAACTTAAACCTCCAAGTACGTGCCTCGCTCACTATTCTCTAAAGATAGGCGAAGCGTAAAAATACTAGGAACAAAAAACAGTCAAGTGCAAGTCAGCTCGCGCATCGAGGGTTCTGTATACACTTAAATGTTCAATGTGTTCTTTTTATTATTTGGTACGATATTTTTTTTTAACTATCAAATGGGTCACCTGATGGTAAGTGATCTCCACCGCGCTTGTACGCCCACAATACCAAAATAATTATGTATGCGTTGCCGACCTTAAAGGAAAGGGATTGGGAAGGTTGTTTGGGCCTCCGGATATCTCACTCACCGTACGGAACGCAACAGCAAGCTGCTTCTTTACGCCGGTCTTCTGTGAGACAGTGGTAACGTCCCGGATAAGCCGGCCCATTTATGTTGTAGACAAAAGTGTCTACAGCGTGGCTCTACCACTCAAAAATATTTGACATCTTCCAGGGAGTCAGGGCCTGACTGGCCTCCCTGGCAGTACTGCTGTGTAGGAGCGGATAGTCAGGCTGGAGAGGCGAAGTGCGGGCTAGAGGAGCGTCGTGGCAGTGTATCTTGCCTTTAGCTAGTGGTTTGATAGGCGCCACGGTGCGCCGACATTCCGATTGACACAGGTGCTGACAGGACAAGGATGTTTCAGTTCGTTCCTGTGTTGGATCTGAAAGGAGTATGCCGTATGCCGCCATTGTGGCAACTGCCACGAGGACACGGCCTTAAGCACCCTCGAATAGTGCCTAGCCTGGGAAGAAGAGCGCTGCATTCTCAGAACAGTTGCCGGCAGAAACCTCTCTCTGCCGGCTGTGGTAGCTACCGTGGTCGACAGACTGAGGTAGTGGCGTCCAATGGCAAATTTGTCATGTCACAGAAGGGGAGCGTTGAGCGTGATTTGGAACCGTGGCACCCTTTGGGTACGGAACCCTGAACATATTAGAGACAAAAACTAGCCCAGAATGTAAGCGGATACTGCGGTCGTCAGTGCGTCACACATGACAAACAATAAATGCCTGTTTTGAGGTACGCGACTGAAACAGGGAGACCCCGACGCGCGTCACGCGTCCGTGGATTGTGATTAGTCCGCTTTGTATGAAATTGTTTAGAAATGGTCGCTCATCACGACGCCTTGTGTCGGTCGTATATCTCAAAATATACCTATATTTATTTATTTATTTGTTTTTATTTTGAAGTCGGTATCTAAGTTTTGTTAAACGTTATTTTGTTTTGACTGCCTCGATGGCGCAATTGTAATGCGTACGCGTTACGATTGAGGTCAACTCTGAGGTCTCGGGTTCGATCCCCGGGTCGGGTAAAGTGGTATTGGGTTTTTCTATTACGAAATGCTCAGTTGATACTGACTCCGGGCTGATGCCCGGAGTCTGGAATTTGTGCTCGGTATGGCGATAGGCTCGCCTCCTATCACATAAGGGACGGAAATACGCTCGGCGAAATGTGGGTGTACTGGTTACACCTCTGCCTACCCCTTCGGGGATTACAGGCGTGAGTGCGTATGTATGTATGTATGTTATTTTATTTTTAATTTTTTTAGTGGTAGTTACAGGAATATCATTATTTTATTTACCTATACAATTGCATACGAAGCGGATATAAGGTGGTAAGTCCCTCGTATGCGTCCCTCGAGGCCGTCTGGGTTGGTACCACAGCTTTGTCTATTTCTGCACCAAGCAACAGTGTGTAAGCACTGTTCCGATTTGAAGGACATTGAAGCCAGTGAAATTACTTGGCATTATGGGATACTGGGACTTAACAATTTATGGGGTGACGAGCGCAGTTCAGTGTCATTGTAATTCAAAATTCTGTGTGGCTTTGCTTCTGTTTATGAGCAGGAGTGGCGCTTATCATCAGTCGAGCGACCTCGTCCCGTCATCCAAGCTATATAAAAAAGTCGCTGGCGTCGTGTGTCGCAGTCTCTTATCTCGTCGCGCACCTTAAACAGGTCTTCGTTGTTGATCTATATGTATTTTTCTCGCGATACGTAAATAACGTTACACTACGTGAATTAGGTCATATCGTGTGTCCAGCTTGATCGTGTTATTGACTTTATTAGAAGTTTATTATATTTGTGAGGGGAATATAAATGGGAATATAAATCGAATGATTTTAATAATATGTATGAGTGAACTAGATGAGAAAAGAATACAAGGCAGACAAACAATCACTGACTTGATGGTATTGAAGGGACTAGAGGATAAAACCTTTTTCTAGTGTAGTGAATATTTAGTGTTATATAGTGCAGTGAGTGCTAAAATTATGTTTGCATTCTTTATAGAATGTGGGAACATTGTGTCTTTCTCTTAGTAGAGACAATAAGAAAAGTATTAATGGAGACTGCCTCGACTGCTGTGCTGAGGTCACGGGTTCGATCCCCGAGTCAGGTAAGTGATGTCGTTTGGCCACCAGTCAGACAGTCAGTCAGGCTGTAGACAATTTTGTCTACAGCACGAATGGGCCGGCTCGTCCGGGTCGTTACCACTGTCTAACAGAAAACCGGCGTAAAGTAGTAGCTTGCTGCTGCGTTTTGTACGGTGAGTGAGATATCCGGAGGCCCAAATCCCCCTCCCGTTCCCAATTCCTTATTATCCCTTTCCTTTAAGGTCGGCAACGCGCCCATAATTTTGTCTTATGGGCGTACATGGGCGGTGGAGATCGCTTACCATCAGGTGACCCACTTGCCCATTTGCCGGCCTATGCTACAAAAAAAAAAAGTCTCCGCTATAAAAAAAATTGGATAATTATTATTAATGTTCAAAGCGGTTTTTGCGTGGTGGACCTAGATAAATTTGTTTAAGGGTAGATCTGATGAAGATAGGTTTTAAAATCGGGTTTTGAAAATTTTATTTTATAATTATGTAATAGCATAGTGATTTCTTAGGTTTACGCGAATATTACACATTGAAATAAAACTAGTTTATACGGACCTCAGTCTCTCCCGTGACCACGAAGGCTGAAAAGCTTTCGAAACGTCGGGACTAAAATAAAAATTAAACCGCGATAAAATCCGTATAAACTAGTTTTATTTCAATATGTAATAGCAATTATTATTGGTACTACTCCAGTCCAACTGACACATTTTATAGTCACAACTAGGTTCTACCACTCCATTGAAGTCCCTAACTGCACTTCATTTAAATTCAAAAATCTAACAACTTGCTATAAAAATCTCTAGGTATAGTTAAAAAGGTTATCGTATAAAATATATTCATTTTGTACAGTCGAGTATTCGTGGAAAACAATTTTCCGCTCCATCACGGACGGTGTTAGTGTCTGTGCGTACACTATTTTATATATATTTCAGGCCGGTAATTTCGTTCCATTTTTAGCATCGTTTTAAAGATGGTATCGCCGTCTCTCTCTTACATACATACGCACTCATGCCTGTAATCCCCGATGGGGTAGGCAGAGGTGTAACCAGTACACCCACATTTCGCCAAACGTATCTCCGTCCCATAATATGATAGGGGGCGAGCCTATCGCCACACCGGACACAAAATCCAGACTCCGGGCTGATACTGAGCATTTCGAAAATAGAAAATACCAACATCACTTTTATCCGACCGATATTTTATCTCTCTCTTACATTTGGTAGATAAAAAGGTGCAATCACTGTGGCTTATCTCGATTCCTAAAAAGGCCTATTTGATAAGCATTTCATAGGCTGATTATCCCTTTTTATTGGTAATATGTTTGCGTGAGGAGTAATTTCGGAGTTTTATGAGAGAATTATTTTACGATCGTATCAGAAAACACGGCGGTTTTGTTGAGTTTTCGGCATAATAAACATTCTTTGAGTGCTTGACGGAACATTAAACATTATGTTGAATCGAGTTGAGAGCAAATAAAAGGTGGAGAGAGGATGTACTAAGCTATCAGTCATGGAGTTCGATTCCTAATTCAATAAATCACTTTTGTTATTTAATATGACAAGGCTTAGGACCGAAGTATACAATGGCACTAGGTTTTTTTTTTATTAGATTGCGTGATGAAACGAGCAGGTCGCTCGCCTGCTGGTAAACGACACGCCTGCCCATAAATAGAAGCAACACCACTCAGAACTTTGAATTACAAAGCATTGCATGGCATTGGACTGCGCTCGTCACCCTGAGACATGAGGTGTTAAGTCTAATAATGGCCAGTAATTTCACTGGCTTCAATGTCCTTCAAACCGGAATACAACAGTGCTTGCACACTGCCACTTGGCGGAAGAAATAGACAAAGCGGTGGTACCAACCCAGACGGCCTCGCATACGAGGGACCTACCACCGTATACTACGCTATCAGTCATGGAGTTCGATTCCTAATTCTATAAATAACTTGTATTGTTTGATACGTCATAGCTCGAGGCTTAGAACCCAAGTATACAAAGGCCACTCTAGGTTATACTTATTGATTGACAACCTCTTAATCAAAATACTATTGATATTATAGTCTGTTACGTCATAGTCTGGCACAAGCCTAACCCAGTACGATAAAGTTTAGCGCCTAAGATCCGAAATCCCTTCGCATAAGTACACGTTAAGCCCCTAGCCCCTGTTAATAGCAATAGTTGCTAAGTTAAAGCAGAAATTAAGATTTGAACATTTAAGCTTCACATCGCCCTTGGAAAGTAATAGACGGACTCGGAGTTAATCGATGGTGTAAGGAGAGTAGAAGCATTATTGTAATATTGTACATTTACAAATATAAAGGGAATTTATAATGTTGATATGGTGACATTCAATGGTGTTGATGCACCACTGTCTCATAGAAAATCACCGTGTATTAGCTTGCTATTGTATTAAAATTAAATCGCGATAAAATCCGTATAAATTAGTTTTATTTCAATGTGTAATTGTGTCTTTTACGGCTGGTGAAATTTCCGAATTGAATTTCCGTATTTTCTTTTCTTCCCTATCTCTATTCCTTTCGTTTAAGGTCGGCAACACACCTGTGATTCTTCTGATATTATGGGTGTTCATGCGCAGTGGAGATCACTAAATGCTAGTTTGCCAGCCTTTGCTATAAAAATACCCTTGAATTTGACACTTTTATTCCAAAAAATACCACTCATCCTTTAAATTTCTCAGGTAGGTGTATCAGTCATTAGGTTTTTCATGCAAGTAATGCCACGGGAAAACTTTTTTTTATAGCATAGGCCGGCAAAAGAACAAGTGGCTCACCTGATGGTAAGTGTTCTTCACCGCCCATGTACGCCCACAATACCAAAAGAATCATTGCCGACCTTAAAGGAAATGGATAATTAAGGGATTGGGAAGGGGAGGGGGTTTGGGCCTCTGGATATCTCACTCACCGTAGGAAACGCAGCAGCAAGCTGCTACTTTACGCCGGTTATCTGTGAGACAGTGGTAACGACCTGGAGGCCAAATCTCGTAATTTTATATATTCACAATATCATTCCGATCTAGTCTCAGCGTCAAGATAGTTGCAAATGGCATTCTCTTAAACCAATAATCAACGTCAAATGTGAACATAGATCGTAATGAGATTGAATGTAGAATAAAAGTTGACTGAAGCCAAAACGGTATAATGCTTCTGCTAATGCTAGGTGCATTTGACGTTGATTATTGGTTTAAGAGAATGCCATTTGCAACTTTCTTGACGCTGAGACTAGATCGGAATTATATTTTGAATATTTAAAATTACGAGAATTGGCCTTCTGGACGACCGGCCCATTCGTGCTGTAGACACAAGTATCTAAAGCATTACTCTACCACTCAAAAACCTAGACTATTAAATCGTACATATCTTAGGTTATTTAGAGATTAGTTGTCTAGTTGTAAATAAATACGAATCCCTAGTGTAGTAGTATAAATTCGTTACGTACATCATTTATGATTGAGCTGGCACAACCACAAACTATTTTGAATTTCAAATCTGTAACAATCTGGACTATGAAAGTTTGTTGGCTGTCACTTGGTCCCTTTTGGCCCTTCGAAAGGCAAACTTTTGTTCTTATTGATAACTAGATTTTGTTTATTTGTGTGGATATCTCAGTCCGCAGGTATTTGGAAGTGAGTAATAGAAACGTAGATTTGAATATTCACGAAAGAAGAATGCACCGACTGCCTCGGTGGTGAAGTTGCAATGCGTACGCGTTACGATTGAGGTCAACGTTGAGGTTGACTTGTCTTGTCCCCGGGTTGCGTAAAGTGGTATTGGGTTTATCTATTACGAAATGCTCAGTATCAGCCCGGAGTCTGGAATTTGTACCCTGTATGGCTATAGGCTCGCCCCCTATCACATAAGGGACGGAAATACTCTCGGCGAAATGTGGGTGTACTGGTTACACCTCTGCCTGCCCCTTCGTGGATTACAGGCGTGAGTGCGTATGTATCTACGAAAGAAGAATAGAATCATCCTAATTGTGATTGCTCGCCTCATTATACTGGCCTGTTGAGAAACCATGCGGTCCCGGGCTTAAATATTAGATCAGAGGGCCAATTCTCGTAATTTTAATTGTTCAAAATATCATTCCGATCTAATCTCAGCGACAAGAAAGTTGCAAATGGTATTCTGCTAAACCAATATTCAAGAACTTAGAACGCAATGATATCGAAAGTAGAATACAAGTTGACTGAACCAAAACGGCATTCTGGTAACAATTTTGACACTTAACTATCTTCTTCTTCTTTTAATTGTGTTTGGCTCCACCGTAGATTGGTGATTTCGCCAGTGTCCATTGTGAGACACTTAACTATATAAAATGCATTTCGTCTACAGACAAACGTCAAAATATTGAGAACGAAATGTGACTGAAGGTGAAGCAGTGTTGCCAAGTGCACTGTAATTACAGCAGATCTGCCGTATTTTCATGCCATCTACTGGACACGGTATTTTTATAAATACCTTATATGGAGACACAGTATTTTTTTACAGTAAAAATTTCGTATTATTATTGTATACTACTAGACAGGTTATTTAGAAGTAAAACTGCGTCACATAACGCGGGAGTTTGACAGTTCACAAACAGGGAGCGCAATAGGGGTTCTAGTTGAGAGTAAGCGAGATGATAATATTGAGTTACGGTCAATTGACTGCAACTTAGTAATACAACTAATTTACTATACTACAATTTATTATACTACTATTTCTATGTACCGCGCAGCTTGTCTAGTAGTATACATAAAACTCTTTGATTAAACACATTAAAAAAAATAAACCGATATCATCATCATCGCAGCCATCCATTTCTGCAGCGATCGATATATACAAATAAAATGTTAAGTTAGTTTAGGATATAAAGTTTAAAATAAATTTATATTTTATTTAATAATTTAATTATTTCCTTTTTTGTATGACATTTTATTGCACTGTAAAATAGACTGTATTTTCTCCCATCAAGCACTGTATTTTTGACGCAAATGCCGTATTTTAATGTGGACAACACGGTATTTTCAAAAATCTGACTTGGCAACACTGAGGTGAAGTGACTGTGAGTTAACTGCAGACAAATTCAGTTAACTTTATTCTCTTTTACTGCAAGCAACTAAAAGTAGTCAAAATTGTGCGACTTTGTGTGCTCGTTAATCCAGTAAAGTATTAGAAATGAGTTTACAGCCTATGTTACTCAGTGATAATGTAGCTTTCTAACGGCCAAATTATTTTTGTAATCGGCCCAGTAGTTTTTAAGTTTATTTGTTACATACAAAAATACAAAAAAATCTTTCCTCTCTAGAATATTAGTGTAGATTAAATTATGAGAGCAATCGCACTGTCAAAATTCCCGCCAAAACTCTCGCACAATTTTTATTTAGTATAGATATGTCCTCAGCAGTGTTGCAAAATAAAAAAACCGCAATTCGGTAGAATTTCAAATTTCAATAAAATAATCGCGATTGTGGTTATTTCCGGAAAGGACTGCCTGAGTGGTGCTGTTGTGCCGTTTTCCTTCAGTTATGCCATGGAATAGATAAATTAATGAAATAAATAAAATACATGGAATTAGTCAAATCAATTAATTAAAAAATCATAAGCTCCAGTTACGTAATTTTTTAATCACTGAAATTAGTCATATTGTGGGTATTTTATTGTGAGTTGATAACATTTATTTTGTCGCTTAGGTCATTTTTAATTTCTAGAATTTAGTCTATGGCAGCTGATACGTAAAATTCGGTAAAATACTTGTCATTGGCGAAATGCATAATAATGCGAAGCCATATTTTCAACAAAAGAAAGACATTGAAAGTTGATCGAATTGACAGTTTATATGCAATTTAACTGAGATGATATCGAATTTTTAAAGGAGCAGAATGCCATATTTTTTATTAATTCAAAATGTAATCTCAGTTCGGTTAAAATTCATTCGCAGTGTCAGTTAAAATAGCAGAATTGGCCCTCAGGTAATCACAGAAATAAATTAGTATTGCTAGTTGCAACGTTTGTTGAACATATATAGTATAGACAACTTATGTTTGAGTTTTTGATTCGGACTGCCTCGGTGGCGCAGTTGTAATGCGTACGCGTTACGACTGAGGTTGACGCTGAGGTCTTCGGTTCGATCCCCGGGTCGGTTAAAAGTGATATTGGGTTTTTCTATTACGAAATGCTCGGTATCAGCCCGGAGTCTGGAATTGTTCTGGGTATGGCGATAGGCGCGCCCCCTATCACATCATGGACGGAGATAGGCTCGGCGAAATGTGTGTGTACTGGGTAACCAGTACCAGGGTAACCAGAGGTGTAAACCTCTGCCTACCCAGGGATTACAGGCGTGAGTGCGTATATATAAAATTACACATGATTACTGTGGTTTGGTATTAATTAAATAATATTTGTCTCACGTAACTTCTAACCCTTAATTAAAACAAACAGTATTTTATAAAAAAATATTAGAGGTCCGACACAATCGTTCCAAAAATACAAAGCACGAACTGCTTTGTCGTACGTGGGTACCTGTATATGTATGAATGCAGAGTGTTCGCCCAACACAGTGGTAATCCTTTTAACTGAAAAATAAAATTTATAAACTAAAAAGACTACTATTACGTGTACATTCTGGATCGGGAAAATTGCTGTGCGACAGTTTTCCGATGGATTTTCACGGCAATAACTGAATTTTCCGTGATAGTCGTAGATTGTGCACACAAGTTATTTTTCTTGTATTGTTTTATTTCGTCAGCGTGTTTTAAATGTCATGAACTTTCATAGAAAAAATATTACTAACTTTCAAATATCGTAAAGCTGGAGCTTTTAGTAGTATTGGCTTAGGTAAAATTCAACTTGCTATTATTACAAGTCATAACTCACTAGGATTATGTCTTTAGAGAAATAAAATTGACAATCGATTTGACAGCCTCCTTGGCGCAGTGGGTGGATAGTCGACTGTGAAACGCGAGCTCACGGGTTCGATCCCCGCACCGAGGCAAAGACTTGTCTGATCCACAAATATTTATTTCATTTAGTCTGGGCTATATATATATATATACAACGTGTTATAGAAAGGGGCGGGCAAGTTAAAGCAATGTATAGTGTAGGGTATGCGTGTTTTATCTCCCATAGTACCAAATCCGATTGCATTGCTAGGACAATAATTATAGAATTTTCGTTTTTATCGACTGAGAAACATTTCGATATCGACTTTCAACTTTGGACAACACTAAATGATAAAAAATGATACTATAGACCCCCTTTCATTTAATTATTTTATAATTATGAAAAATATTAAACAGTTGTCAAATGTCAATATTTATTTGACGCAGTCAGTTCGGCAATTTCTGATTATATGAAGTATTATTACGAGTTCATTAAATATGTTGTATTTGACTAAAAACAAGTATTGTGTATTGGTACTTTGTGTTGGTGTAACTGGTAACTGCATTTAAGAGGATCGTCGACTGTATTAAGCTAAATTCATAGATGGAAGAACCGAAAATGAAGTCTAAAATGCTTCTAGATTATGGTACCTATATCGTCTTCAGCACACAATCTCTTTCAGGTGTTAATTTGTGTTTAAATTACAAGTTACGTACGTATGTCCGTAGAATTACGTACATCTTATTCAAGTTTATTATAAAGTGAGTGTCGTTCATAATAATTAATAGTGATGTCATCAATCTTATCGATCTTAATAAACGAGTGATTAAAATTAACGTGAAATTTTTTAATGTCTTGGTTTTGAAAAGATCCGGTACATAAGTACGAATTTTAAAGTGTACGTAATGACCCTATAATATGACCACACCTTTCTGTAACACGTTGTATATGTGACTGTTGGGTGTTATTTATTATTATATCAATAAATAAATTAACTGCCTTCTAAAAACTATTATCTAGGGTAAATATTAGTTTTTTAAAAATAAACTCGATAATATAAGTGAAAAGCAAATAAAAAAGATTGCTGCAAAGCTTACCCATTTTTGAATCGGTGCTATTACAGTTTATTGATAGCATCACTCAATATGGGTTAGATCAGAAAACGAGCTAGTTTTATTTTTGCTTTTAAATGTTTTTGAGCCCGTTTTATTTTTGTTGTACATGTGATTACATTATTTTGTTCAATGTTTTGTTTAAAACTTTTATTGAAATGTAATGTGCTTTATTTTACTCTGTGAAAGATATACGTACTTTAAGACCAATCAACTATATACGTCTCATTGAGAACCTCCGTGGCGCAGCGGGCAAGTAGCCGGTTGCGAAGCATGAGGCCGTGGGTTCGATTCCCGCAACGAGACAAATGTTTGTGCGATCCACAAATATTTGTTTCGGGTCTGGGTGTTGCGGGACCGCAAGTCCCTCGTAGCACCTATTATAGATTCAAATTCTATTATAGTTTCTATTAGGGTTTCGTAGCCAAACATCGGAACCCTTACAATTTCGTCATGTTTCGTCTGTGGGTCCGTATATCACAGCCATTTTACTCAGACTATTAGCACTGTATGGATGAAATTTGGATGGTAGGTGTATTCGATGAACCGCTACACAAAGGTGTAGTGAAACTAAGAAAAACAATGTTTGTGTGGCTCTCCGTATATGTAACTGACGGATATTTTTTTTACATTGCATATAGGCATGTGTAGTATCATTGCATAGGATAAATGTGTCCCGTCCACTCTAACTTTTAAACTACGGTATGGAAAGTTCTGAAAAAAATCAGGGAAGTATAATTTATTGGTTTCGATATGTTAGGTTGTAAAGTTTTTGAGATATGGAATATTTTCGTTTACACGTTACCCTTCACTGTGAACTTGGTCGGATTTTTTTATTGCAATTAATATCTTTTGCTTCAAATGATATCACTATTTTCAATCATATCTATAATTTGTATCATACAGTATGAAAAATACGACCAATTCATCATCTAAAAATGCGTGCATCGTTTGCAAAACTATGACAGTACGAACGTATTTCACACACGCTCTCACACTGGAATCCAATTACGAACAAGATCGCTTCTATGGGTGATGTGTCTTAAAATAAGGCAATAGAGACACGCATATAAAATTACGTTTGATAAAAAAGTAGAATAACGTTAAAATATTGTACGAGATTGTCTAACTACTCGTAGCTCGTAGCCCCGTAGCTCGTAGCACACAGTGTTCATTGAAGCTCGAAATAATTCATCATTATTAATATAATAACAAAAATAATTAATTAATTCTTAACTTTATTAGTGCCTTGAAACAATACATATACATACGCACTCACGCCTGTAATCCCTGAAGGGGTAGGTAGTCGAGTTCATTTCCGTCCCATTATTATACAGGGTGAAAATCGGGGACAAACCAACAAAAAAAAAACAAAATATTACTTGGTAGAATGGAACTTATTGATTAGTATAATAAGTTAACTTATTAGTATTTAAGATAGTATAGTTCTTTATGATATAAACTTGAACTTCCAGTTTAGGTCTTATTATGCAATAAGTACCAAAGTCCCGTTACGTGTAATTTGTATTAATAGATTTAAAGATAGTCCAAAGTAAGTGGAGTAAGTGGGTAAAGCCACGCTGTAGATTGTTTTTCTATAGCATGAATAGACCAGGTCGATCGGGTTATTACCACTGTCTCACAGAAAGTCGACGTGAAGTTGCTATTGTTTTATTTCGTACGTTAAGTGGAGGATCCGGAGGCCCAAATCCCTTTCCTCTTTCCAATCTCTTAGTCATTAATTTCCTTTAAGGTCAGCAACAAATCCATGATTCTTCAGATATTGTGGATGTAATTTATCATAAGGTGACCCACTTGCACATTTAGCGGCGTCTGCTTTAAAAAAAATATAACAATTCACGCAACGTAAACAAAGCGTGACAGTAGTATGGATCTCACAATTGTACACAACTTTTACCAGACTATTACAATAACACTTACTGCCAAAAAAGTTAGTAAATCCACAAAGCGATATACATAAACTAGCAAGCGTAGAGCCGAGTAAACTGAGCGGTAAAGTGGCTGGAAGTTGACACGCATAGAACAACCCTTATATCCATACGTACCGTAGTAATGACAAAAGTTGATAGTTGGGCTGCGACCGTATCACTCCCGGGGGCGTGGTATAGTCCGGATTGTGTCGACGGCTGTACCTCGTTCCCTCGTGTTTGCGTATATTTTTTTCTTTATAATGAATTCAGATTTGTTTTTTATAGCTTTTTGAGGTATAACATACCTGATGGTACTTTCTGGCGTATTTAACAAGTATATAATAATAATAATAAATACACCTAACAGCCACATACATAGTCCTGACCCCACACTTGGTAAACCTGTATCGTGGCTATCAAGAACTACGAGGGACTTGCGGTCCCACAACACCCAGACCCGAGACAAATATTTGTGAATCAGACAAACATTTGTCTAGGTGCGGGAATCGAACCCACGGCCTCACGCTTCGCAACCGGCTACTCTCCCGCTGCGCCACGGAATTGTTTTGTAATAGTACAGTATCCGCATATATACATAAGCTCATGACTGTATCATAGAAGGGGTTGGTAGAGATGTTACTAGTGGGTTATGTTTCGCGGAGCTTATTCCACCACGAAAGGATGAGCCTATTGCCATCCCGGGCACAACTTGCAATATTGTGCAACTCACCTGTGATTGGTTTCTTATACTAAGTATACTGCTACTAGACTAATGACACCATGACTCCTCTTTTTTACTGAGGGTTTTTTTTTTTATTGTATAGGCCGACAAACGAGCATGTGGGTCACCTGATGGTAAGTGAACACCACCGCCCATGTACGCCCACAATACCAAAAGAATCATTGCCGACCTTAAAGGAAAGGGATAATTAAGGGATTGGGAAGGGGAGGGGATTTAGGCCTCCGGATATCCCACTCACCGTACGAAACGCAGCAGCAAGCTGCTAATTTACATCGGTTTTCTGTGAGTCAGTGGTAACGACCCGGACGAGCCGGCCCATTCATGCTGTAGACAAAATTGTCTACAGCGTGGCTCTGCCACTCGTAAAGTGGGGGTTAATTAGTCTGAAGAGCATTAACTCATATATTTTATTAAGAATTCGAAACTAAGTCAATAGAGACCTATTCTTGTTCATCTTTTACGTTACTCTTAGAGCTTATAGTTTTTTTTTAATCACTAGTTCTGGGAAATAATATAAACTTCACAAAGAAAATACACTGATACTTTTATACCTGAAAGTAAAGAACTTATTTAATAAGTTATTAGCTTCGTAATAAACAATATTAATAACCATTTTGATTCAACAAAATTTGAGACAAGGCCCAAATGGTTCGTCGACTTATTTTGTACTTAATTTAATTATATTTCGTATTTCTTGGTGATGTTGGATTCTTGGAAATGTCAAAAGATCTTTTATCTGTCACGAAGATTTGTCTTATCTAATGAACTTTATAATTTTCATTATTATTAATTAAAATAATATATTTTCACCCAAAGAGTAATTAATATTTTTCGTGTACATGTGCATTTGTTTTGTATAGACCCGAGTCTCTATTCCTTTACCACAGTTTATAGTCTAAACGGGTATTTTAGTAGATGAACTGTCATATTATTAATTATGCTAGTGATCTTTTTACTTAGACCATTTTTAGACCATTCGATTAATGGTCTAAGTAATTTTACTACACTTACATTATTTGAGTATAACAAACACTATAGCTGCCTCGGTGGTGCATTTGTAATTCGTGCGGTACGACTGCTGTGCTGAGGTCTCGGGTTCGATCCCCGGATCAGGTAAAAGTGATATTGGGTTTTTCTATCACGAAATGCTTAGTATCAGCCCGGAGTCTGGAACTGTGCCCGGTATGGTGATAGGCTCGCCCCTATCACATCATGGGACAAAAATAAGCTCAGCGAAATGTGTGTGTGGACCTCCGTCTAACCCTTCGGGGATTACAGCCGTGAGTGCGTATATATGTAAACATTATAACAAAAGATATACAAATGATACAAAATGTTGTCTCTTTGTCCGCATTACTCTGAGATGGCCGCACCAATTTCGACACAACTTTTACTGGCAGATTCGTGACTTTTTAGAGAGTAATTTAAGGTACTTTTCATGACAGAAATATTTCGGGTACATACGGAAGCGGATGAGTAACATGCACGCGAGCACTAATCATAAATAAACAGAAACATAAATAAACGTGCTGGTGCAAACGTCTTTAAAAATTAACAGTTGTTACTTTTGGGTGTCTATCGGCTATCTTATAAATAAATTAAAGCTAAAAATTAAAATGCCCTCGTAAGAAAGAAAGAAAATCCAGTGGTAAAGTAAGCGCACTGAGTTTGTTTCGCCGGGTCTTCTCAGGCTGGGTCGTTTTGGATCCGGTGGTAGTTTTAAAACACGTGCCGTTTCGGAAATTCCTATGGTCCATATCGACCCATAAAAAAGAAGAAAAAATAATATAATAATAATACTTAACAATTCTGGACTATTCCATAGTAAAAATACTGTAAAATTTATAGTTGTCCAGTGTATTTTGATGATTTTATGTATACATTAGTTGATTTGATGATATATGATTTCTATACATAAGTTTATTTATTTTGTACTGACTTGTCATAAGCGCTATTTTAACGGCCTACATGATTAATAAAACTATTTCTATTTCTATTTCAAGAATGTATTATACATAGTAAGAGAACTGTGGAAATTTTGAGGACAGTACCCTTATGAAGCTAATCGAGCGTACGGGCTCGACCAAATTCATAATATAAATTCACTCGACCGTAACGCGTCCGCAATATTTGAACTGACACACGCTTTAAACTCTTTGAAATTCCACACAACACTTCCTTACACAAAATAAACTCCGCGTGATTTATTTTTCTTGTCTTATTAGCTTTTAGATACAGCCCCAGAGGGGTTGATGTGAGGCAGGCGGCCGGTCGTGAAAACTACAAGCCAAATCTTTCTGTAACATGTGTTAAAAAGCAAGTTGCGGTGATCCCACTGCGAGTGGGATAAGGGCAGTTAAAAGAAGAAGATTAGCTTTTAGATACCCCACAGATACAAGGTGGAAGGTCCCTCGTATGCGAGAGGCCGGCTGGGTTGGTACCACCGCTTTGTCTATTTCTGCTGCCAAGCAACAGTGTGTAAGCACTGTTGCGTTCCGGTTTGAAGGACATTGAAGCCAGTGAAATTACTGGGCATTATGAGACTTAACCTTATGACCTTATGTCTTGGGGTGACGAGCGCAGTCGAGTGTCATGCAGTGCTTTGTTATTTAAAGTTCTGTGTGGCGTTGCTTCTGTTTATGAACAGACGTGGCGCTTACCATCAGGCAAACGACCACTCGTCATTCAAGCTAATAAAAAAAGAATCTTGGCTATAACACGGCTTGAAGCAGTTATTGAATTATTGATTATTGTGTCACCTGAAGTCTGTTAAACCGGACACGTGCGAGTTGAACTCGCGCACCAAGGATTCGTTACAACCTTAAACTGTTACTAATGGTGTAAATGGGCTACCAACATCTTAGGCCTAAAGTCAACCTCACCTGCACGTGATATACTCTGATGATTAACAAACGCTGCTATGGCGAAACTTGGTTCTCGTTCTTCTAAGGTAATTTTTCACTTGTATAGTAAGTTATAATTATTCAGCTTTCCTATGCGTTACGTAAACATTTTACAAAATTTCTGCAAAACCCATTAGAATAAAGTTTTTTATAACCAAAACTATTTTTTGACGATGATACGCTTAGTTAAGTTTAAAAAACTTTAAACCATTTTAAATTAATCTTATAAGCTGCAAAACCGGCAGCAAGTTCGACAAAAACCGTGCAAACTCGAAATGATCTCACAGTTGTCACATTGAAGTGTCCTTACATGGGTCAACGTTAATTCAGTCCCCAATTTCGAGAGGCCAGAGTATTTGACGAGAGCTCGTTCCATATTGTCAGATTTTTTAAATTGTTCAAGGAGACTTGAAGTAATGAAGGCCTTAAGACGCTCATCTTATAACAAGCCAGCAGGTTTGAAAGCAAGAATTGTATTTTATGCTCAGAATTTTGTAGGCATTTAATATTTATGTTTATTATCTTATTTACAATGAAACGTACAAAATATTGTTTTTTTTTGTTTTCTTTGTTAGTACTTTGAAGAGATAGTGACGAAGAAAAAGAGGTTGTTAATTAATTTATTTATAGCATACGTAACCTTATGGTAAGTGAACGCCCACAATACAATAAGAATCACGGCCGCGTTGCTGAACTCAAAGGAAAGGGTTAATTAAGAGATTGGGATGGGGAGGGGAATTTGGGCCTCCGGATATCTATCTCTCACTCACCGTGCGAAACGCAGCAGTAAGCTGTTACTTTACGCGGTTTTACGGTTTTCCGAGAGACAGTCGAGGACGAGCCGGCCCATTGATACTGTAGACAAAACTGTCTACAGCGTGGCTCTACCACTCAAAAGCTCTACTATTCTATACTCTAAAATATTTTATACAAATTTAATGTTGCTAAACGTTTTGATTTTCAGAAGTTGTGGAAATAACAGCCTATATTAAAACAAAGTGAGCGAAATACCCTTTTAAAATTAAAGTTAGTATAAATATTACAATAGGCATTGAAACCCAGTAAAATATTTTTAGGCGTCTGCACGACGAAACCAGTAGTTTGCTCGCCTGATGGCGCCACGCCTGCCCATATACAGAAGCAACACAGAACCTCGAATTAAGTATGTAAGTATGTAAGTATGTAAGTAATCAAGTACTGGTTGCCATTGGACTACGCTCGTCACACCGAGATAGTTCAGTCTTATTTAATAAATAATATATAATTTAATAAATACACCCAACAGTCACAAACATAGCCCTGACCCCACACTAGGTTAACCTGTATCGTGGGTATCAGGAACTACGAAGGACTTGCGGTCCCACAACACCTAGACCCTCGACAAATATTTGTAGATAAGACAAACATTTGTCTAGATGCGGGAATCGAACCCACGGCCTCACGCTTTGCAGCCGGCTACTCACCCTCTGCGGCACGGAGGCTGTCCGGATGTCACGGATTTATTATTACCACAATGTGTTGTCGTCCACTGTTGGACGTAAGCCTCCCCAAGTTAGCGCTAACCATTCCGGTCAGTTCAATCTTATAATGCCCAGTAATTAAACTGGCTTTAATGCCTGCCTCGGTTGCGCAGTTGTAATGCGTACGCGTACGGGGTTCGATCCCCGGGTCGGGTAAAAGTGATATTGGGTTTTTCTTTTACGAAATGCTCATTATAAGCCCGGAGTCTAGAATTTTGCCCGGTATAGTGATAGGCTCGCCTCCTATCACATCATGGGACCGAGTTACGCTCGGCAAAATATGGGTGTACTCCTCTGCCTATCCCTTCGGGGATTACAGGCATGAGTGCGTATGTATGTATTTAATGCCCTTAAACCGAAATACAACCGAACTAACACACTGCTGCTTGGCGACATAAATAGACAAAGCGGTATATAATAGACAAACCACCCCAGACGGCCTCTCGAATAATATTAGACACCTACCACATGGGTAATAGACAATATATTATTGAAAATACAGTATTTTGTAAAATCTGAACTTTTTTTGAAACTCATGATCAAACCGAACATCTCAAAGGGGTTTACAGAAATTAATTGAAATCAGTTTAATTGGCAAAGTTGGCGGTTTCACTCAAAGTTCTGTTGAAATTAGTTAAAATTTTCCCATCGGGTATGAAAATAAATATTCAGCCTTAAACGTCGATGCCTTTCAAACTCTAAAGATAATTTTAAAGTTGTTATTATCTAGTAACTAGTATTTTCAGTTACAGCCGCCGTGGTGCAGTGGGCGAGTAAGCGGCTGTGAAGCGAGACGCCGTGGGTTCGATTCACACACCGAGTTAAATGTTTGTGTGATCCATAAAAATTTGTTTCGGGTTTGGGTGTTGTGGGACCGCAAGTCCCTCGAAGTTCCCGATACCCACATACAGGTTTATCTAATAATATTTTCTTTTTACCTAGCTATCCCGGTTAATTGCTAGGATCCGCCTCTCGTACCATAGATTTGATTACGAGGTAAACCGTATTGAATAAATAATAATAAATATTGACCACATTTAACGGAATTATCACGTAAAATAAATTACAGACGAATTGAGTTGATGAATTGACTACTACTTCTTACTACCTACTACTTCTTATTGAACTCAGTTGAAAACCAAATATATCACAATCAGATCTCAAAATTAATAGACCGTTGACAAATTATTGCTAAAAATCTATTATATGTGTACATTACTAAATCTCAATGAGTATTACAAAATATATTGAACACAAAGTGAGCGAGTAATTAATGTATCAGCCACAGTCAATTTAATTCAATTTATTTCTACAGCATCAAATAAAATGGAACAAAATCCAAGCATTACATTCGTAAAGCCAATTTACCAGCTGTAAACAAAACAATGTCCCTGTTCTAAAAATATAAAGCGGAGGTTCGCATTTATGGACAGCGTCGCCGGCCGCACCAGTTACACAGAGCGTATGCGGCGCAACATAGTCTTATGTACAACTTCAAATTACATAGTACTGCATGGCACTGCACTGCACTAGTCATCGTAATATATATTATATGATATCTCATAATAACCAGTAAGTTCAATGGATTCAATCAGGAATACAACAGAGCTGTTTGGTGGCTTAAACAGCTAAGTAAAAATTCTACTACAATGGCATAATAGTTGTAGTAGAAATTATAACACTACTTCTATTACACGCACCAACATCTCAACATACGCGGCTTTATAAATTTCATCAGTTTATTTTTATTAAGAACAGTGATGGCTCAGCGGGGAGTGGTATGGACTGTCGAGACGAAAGTCGCCCTAAGTGCATACACCTCTGACTTTTCTAAGTGATGTGTGTATTAATTGTTATTTATCACTTGCTTTAACGGTGAAGGCAACATCGTGAGGAAACCTACATACCTGAGAAGTTTTTCATTAAAATTCCGAAGGTATGTGAAGTCTGCCAACCCGCATTAGGTCAGCCTGGTGGCCTAAGGCCTAGCCCCTCTGATTCAGTAGAGGAGGTCAGTGCCCAGCAGTGGGACATATATAATACAAGGCTAGTATTATTATTATTATTATTTTTATTGCCCTGATAGACACGAATATGCCTGGTGGAAAGTGGTTACCACCGCCCGTGTACTTCAGCAATGCCAGAACACAGCCAAACCGTATGGTGGAAGTCTTATATTATTATTTATTATCCTTCTGCTAGGCACGGGCGTCGTCTTCTAATGAGATATGTTTTAATACCTCTTTCACCCTTGGCTTCATGTGGGTTGATAGACTTCATATACATTCACAATTATTAGGTAGAACACTCAGGCAAGCAGGTTTCATCATGATGTTTTCCTTTGTCTTTAAAGCGAGCGATAAATTGATAATGAATAGGTACGTACATAAATTCAAAAAGTCAGAGATCCATTGTTTAAGAGTTGCGGTTGAACATTCTGGATAGTGTTTTTTATATCATAGGTCAGCAAACGAGCAAGTGGGTCACCTGATGGTAAGTGATCTCCACCACCCATGTACGCCCACAATACTAAAAGAATCATGGGTGCGTTGCCGACCTTAAAGGAAATGGATAATTAAGGGATTGGGTTTGGATTGATGCTGTAGACAAAAGTGTCTACAGCGTGACTCTACCACTCAATAGTACGTTTAATTACCAGTTAAAACTATCGCAACTTACAGATTGCAGTACATTACAAAAAATATATGTCATAGAGCTTCGTCTCTTACGCGTCGGTATACGCTCAGCGCCTGTGCCAGTGGGATTCGGGTCAGTTATTCCACCCGCTACGTTGGCTCGTAAATTTATTTTTATAACAACGCATCCATTAACATGATGTAACGGTGGATTGACATCGGGTGACGTCAGAACCTACTTTCTCTTTTATATTATGTATGTACCCTACTTATTTTATACTATATACGCAGCGATAGCTCTGCGGAGAGTGGTACGGACTGGCAAGATGATACTCGTAGGTTCAAAACCAGCCCCAAGAGCATGCACCTCTGACTTTTCTAAGTGTATTCATTGTTAATTATCACTTGCTTGAACGGTGAAGGAAACATCGTAAGGAAACGTTACCTGAGAACTTCTCCATAAGAATTTCCAAGGTATGTGAAGGCTGCCAACCCGCATTAGGCCAGCGTGGCCATATGCGGACTAAGGCTTAACCTCTCTCATGAGGAGGCCCATGCCCAGCAGTGGGGCATGTATAATACAGGGCTAATATTATTATTATGTACTTATTTTAATATTTAGATGTTTACATTAGAACCAAGCGACGTGAGGAATATGACTGCAGAGACATCCTGACTTTAAATAGTGGGGCCTTATTCTTTACTAGCTTTTGCTCGCGGCTCCGCCCGCGTGAATAGACTTTTCCGAAATAAAACGTAGCCTATAAACGTCTCCATGGTCCCTACTATCTCTACATCAAAATCGGTTCAGTGATTTAGGCGTGAAACCGTAACAAATAAATAATATTTTTTTCATAAAAAGTATCCTATGTTATTTCTTATACCTCCAAGAATATGTGTACAAAGTTTCATGATGATTTGTTAAGTAGTTTTCGCGTGAAAGCGTAACATACAAACTTACATTCACATTTATAATATTAGTATGATAACCTTATGGATTCGTAACGTGCCTATGATACGTTAACTTGACAACGTTACGTTTCTGAAATTGGCATTGAGTGGTGTTCTCGAAGTTAATGTAAAAAATACAATGAAATCGATTAGATGACTGTTAATCCTTTAAATTGTTGATTAAAGCCAACGGCAAGGGGTAAGGATAAGGCTGATTATCGTTTTACGTAATGAAATCAAAATAATTGTAAATATTAAAATTGTGATAAGTATGAGTATGTAATGTATAAGTATAATGATAATATGAATCGATATAAAACTGATTTAAAAACAACAAAGTAAACCTGACTAGAAAATCTTCCACGAAAACATAGTAGTAGTCTTGTATTTTAACCCCCGATAAAAAAGGGGAGTGCTATAATTTTGTCCCCTTTGTCTGATTGTGTGTGTGTCTGTACAAAGCTTGAATGGTATCCAACATACAACCGGCAACACAAGTTCCTCGACAATTTCAAATCCTTAGTTACAATAACGACAGTACGCCGTATTGAGGGCTGCTTAAAATCGAATATTCAATTGGTTCTGAATACATTACCGGCTCGGATCGCTTTATATTGCAGACGTTTATCGCCCGCCCAGAAATGTAAAGTGAAATTTAGCCGAACGCCTGCCAAGAAATATATCAAGTGGCATGGATGTGTAATGCTAGCATTTCATTTGAGTGGTAGAGCCACGCTGTAGACTCTTTTGTGTACAGCATAAATGGGCCGGCTCGTCCGGGTCGTTACCACTGTCTTACAGAAAACCGAAGTAAAGTAGCAGCTTTCCGCTGCGTTTCGTATGGTGAGGGAGATATCCGGAGGCCCAAATCCCCTCCCCTTCCCATTCCCTTAATTATCCCTTTCCTTTAAGGTTGGCAACGCGCCCATAATTTTTTGGTATTGTGGCAATACATGGGAGATCACTTACCATCAGGTGATCTACTTGCTCGTTTGTCGGCCTCTGCTATAAAAAAGTTTTAGAATTGCTGTTTGAAAACTTCTTGACATGTGTAATACTGAAGAGCTGGTATAGTTAATGGGTCGAACCAGGCTGCCTTGTTCGATATAATATAATTATGTGGTGAGAAAAGACCTCAAGAGTGCGGAGTCTCCGAGGAAAGCTGACCCCACCACCATTAGGGATCAAAGCTAGGAAGAGAGACAGACTACAATTTACCTAATATATTTTTCTCTCATGAAATTTAAAAATAAAACCATCGCATATCTAGGGACAAACAGCACTAAAAGTAAAGTACGTAGATACAGGGTTGGTAACCAGTTTAATATGATAATAACGATGGTTATTCCCAACGAGGGCTGCATTATGCAAGTGCCCCGAGACCATTGAGAGATATGTCATTTACAACACTACTATATGCATGTAAATATTATTGGAATGTAGAATTATGCTAGAGATAGAGTTGGGAAGTGGATATTTTGGATTTCGCAAGGATAAGAGGATTGTAAAAGATAGCTATTTTTTGTTAACTGAATAGCTGACTTTACGTCGGTTTTGTTAGCTTAACGTCGGGAGTTTTTAACGATTAGGTTAATAATTAGCTGTTTCCACTTTCTTTGTGGTTGGTTGTATTTATTTATTTGAATGTCGTTCTAAGAGTAATTATTCCTGACCGCTATTAAAGATTTTCTTACTTCAACTATTCCAGCAGCTGTCCGAGTCGATCTCTGAAGAATTTCGGAGATCAATTTAACTCTACATGCGTTCAAAATCGGTTGTTTTTGTCAATACAGCTCGTAATTCGTTTCCAGTGAAGCTCTAAAATCCATCAGGGGCTAACTGAAATAGTTCATTCGCTAAAAAAAAAGAGCTAAACATAAAAAACCATAGCTTCGGTTCTAGTTTATACAAGAGATTGGATTTCGTTGAATTTTCTAGTTGTTTCCTACGGTTACTTCCATCGGCAAACCTGTTCCAAGTATAGACTGAACTAAATTAGATATATTTTATGATGTAAACAGACCATATATTTTCATGTTAATTTTTCCCACGACTTTCAATTTATATAAATTTGGATGACTCTTTTTTCATTCGAAAGTTCATAGCTCAAAGTTTGATTTTAGGACGTAATTCTGCGCTTAAGGTGGTGACATCGGGGATGAAAGTTTCAAACTTCGTCAAATATGCACCGATTACGATAAATAATTATTTCACTAAAAATAGATAAATAATAATATATTACCAAAAAATAAAACCGACGAAAAAAACATAAAAATTAAAAATAAAATGTAAGCAATTTTGAGTTGGTACTTATACTATATTTCTACCATTACATTACAATTATAGCGCCGACTCATAATTGTTTATCTTTTATTTTCAACTTTTTAGGATTTATCGTCGGATTTATTTTTTGTTAAATGTTATTATTTAATACTTAATACTAGAGGATTTAAATACCGTTGCATAATATCGACAGTGTCATGTATTCACAAGTACAGTGAAGTTTATGGCTCGCCATTTGCTCATTATGCAACCGAAACTGCTTCCATGCGGCCATTTGTCGACCGATGCTATCGTTATAGCCCACACCAGAGCCCCAACGTTGGACTTTATCTTAATAGCTCAGCGATATGCGGTTGGTTAGAAAAAATCTTACTAAATGTAGCATCTTTTTTGTTGTAGTTGTATGAGAATTATGTAGGTACATACGCACTCACGCCTGTAATCCCCGAAGGGGTAGGCAGAGGTGTAACCAGTACACCCACATTTCGCCGAGCGTATCTCCGTCCCATGATGTGAGACTATCACCATACCGGGCACAAATTCCAAACTCCGGGCGAATACTGAGTATTTCGTAATAGACCAATACCACTTTACCCGATCGGGATCGAACCCGAGACCTCAGCGTTAGTCTCAATCGTAACGCGTACGCATTACAACTGCGCCACCGAGGCAGTCAATCAGAGAATTATGTATTTAAGTGTTACCATTAATGGGGTTATAGAACTTGCTTTGTTTGATACTGAGAGATGCAATATCTCTTGATGGTCATTATAGTTGGCATGCACTGTTAAAAAATAGATTACATACAAAGTTTTTTTACTAGGTGGTGGGTCCCTCGAATGAGAGAGGCCGTCTCGGTAGGTACCACCACTTTGTCTATTTCTGCCGCCAAGAAGCAGTGTGTAAACTCTGTTGTGTTCCGGTCTGAAGGACATTGAAGCCAGTGAAATTACTGGGCATAATGAGAGTTAGCTCCTTATGACTCCGGGTGACGAGCGCAATTCAGAGCTATTGAATACTTCATAATTCAAAGTTCTGATTGGTGTTGCTTCTGTTTATGAGCAGGCGTGACGCTTACTATCAGGCGAGCGGCCTACAATTACAAGTTCCAAAAAAGTGCTTACTAGTGCTTTGACCTTGTAACAACTGCTACAGACAGTTAAATATTACGTGTACCAAACAACTCAATTAGTTATAACGCTCATTTAACTGTTTTTTGTGCACATATCTTCGCCTGTATTGTTTATTACTGAATTATGGCCAAATCCTTTTAAATCTATAAAAATATTTCATATGCAAATCGAATAGAGCTCATTGTTATGTGCAATATAATTAGTTACTGAATTCTTTCAGTCCAAGATTCTTTGTGCGAACAACTATGAAATTTATTTTATGTGAAAAATTACACATAATTTTTCACATATTTTATGTGAAAAATTATGTTTTTAAATTATGTTAGTATTGTTTTTTTTATAGTATAGGCCGGCAAACGAGCAAATGGGTCACCTGATGGTAAGCGATCTCCACCGCCCATGTACGCCCACAATACAAAATAATTATGGGCGCGTTGCCGACCTTATAGGAAAGGGATAATAAGGGATTGGGAAGGGGAGGGGGATTTGGGCCTCCGGATATCTCACTCACCGTACGAAACGCAGCAGCAAGCTGCTACTTTACGCCGGTTTTCTGTGGGACAGTGGTAACGACCCGGACGAGCCGGCCCATTCATGCTGTAGACAAAATTTTCTACAGCGTGGCTCTACCACTCGTTGTTTTTTATGTACCCTATTGTAGATAGCATTATTTGGGGTATCACGAAACAAAACAAAATATCGTTTTTAGTTTAGGAGTTATGATAAATAAGAGAATTTATTTACAAGTTTCTTATTAACACATAGTTTTTAGTCTAAAATAGCTTAGTCGAAACAATATTGTATCTAAAATACAATTTAATATCATTTGCTGTACTAAGCTTATTTCAACTACATACAATACGAATAAAGTCCCGAACGAAAGCTTCGATATAATAAATTATTTTACAGTATGTCTAGTAAGAATTAGAAATTCCACAGATGTTTTTGTAAAATAAACAAATGGAAATAAAAATATTGAAATAAATATTTAATACCTTACGAGATAAGATAAAGACATGGCGATACAACCAAACATTTTGATTTCGAATTCTATCTTATCTATAATAATTTTAAGTTAAATACTTTAAAATCGACTTCAACGCCCGAATCGCAGTGCATTTTTGTGTAGTGTAGTAGTGTAATTCGTCATCAGATCTTAAGTTTATATGGGACCACAATAAAAACTGTTTCAGGCAAAAAAAAAAAACCAAATTGGTGAATATTTGTCGGAGTTATGCGTAAACATAATAAAAATACAGACGCAAATAGAACGTCTTTTTTCAGTCGGTTAAAAATAATTATATAATTGCTTTAAATTACCGTCAGTTACTTACTCTAATCCTTGCATTAATTACACGTAATATTCACTCAGTTGCAGTCGGAATGTCCTAACACATTCAATACTCTAAACGTTTATAGTAACTGCATGCAATAGAACGTGTTGCACGACCGTTTGAAAACGTGCACCACGGGTTTATATGCAGTTTTAGAGTATTTTAGAGTGGTAGAGCCACGCTGTAGACACTTTTATCTACAGCATCAATGGGCTGGATCGTCCGAGTTGTTACCACTGTCTCACAGAAAACTGACGTAAAGTAGCAGCTTGCTGCTGCGTTTCGTACGGTGAGTAGATATCCGGAGGCCCAAATCCCTCTCCCCTTCCCAATCCCTTATTCCTTTCCTTTGAGGTCGGCAACGGACCCATAATTATTTTGGTATTATGGGCGTACATGGGCGGTGGAGATTACTTACCATCAGGTAACCCACTTGCTGGTTTGCCGGCCTATGACATAAAAAAAAGTTTTTGTCTAGGACTCCATTTACTTGAAAGATATAGTGTGTTAATGTATGCATTTTGTAGTGTGGCTAAATATATAAATCTACGAAGCTGTGAAACGTAGCTCAAATGAATGCGTACCGTAGTTCTGCGTAAAATGCTACTTAATTCAGTTGGAACAATTTTTTGTAAGTTTTGGTGAATCTCCACGGACATTTCTAATCATAATATACTATACTATGTTACTTACGTTTATTTCAACAGTATTTTCACGCATCTTACCTGAAACAATAATATTCTAAGATTAGATTTTCATATATTATACATCATATATATAACATAACGTTTAACAAAACTTAGAAACCGACTTCAATTTTTAGTGGTAGTTACTGCAATAGCATGTAAATTCCAATACAATAACACAATCGCGACGAGTGTACTGTTGTCCCGTCATCAGAGGGCCAATTCTGCTATTTTAACTGACACTGCGAATGAATTTTAACCGAACTGAGATTACATTTTGAATTAATTAAAAATATGGCATTCTGCTCCTTTAAAAATTCGATATCATCTCAGTTAAATTGCATATAAACTGTCAATTCGATCAACTTTCAATGTCTTTCTTTTGTTGAAAATATGGCTTCGCATTATTATGCATTTCGCCAATGACAAGTATTTTACTGAATTTTACGTATCAGCTGCCATAGACTAAATTCTAGAAATTAAAAATGACCTAAGCGACAAAATCAATGTTACCAACTCACAATAAAATACCCACAATATGACTAATTTCAGTGATTAAAAAATTACGTAACTGGAGGTTACGATTTTTTAATTAATTGATTTGACTAATTCCATGTATTTCATTTATTTCATTAATTTATCTATTCCATGGCATAACTGAAGGAAAACGGCACAACAGCACCACTCAGGCAGTCCTTTCCGGAAATAACCACAATCGCGATTATTTTATTGAAATTTGAAATTCTACCGAATTGCGGTTTTTTTATTTTGCAACACTGCTGAGGACATATCTATACTAAATAAAAATTGTGCGAGAGTTTTGGCGGGAATTTTGACAGTGCGATTGCTCTCATAATTTAATCTACACTAATATTCTAGAGAGGAAAGATTTTTTTGTATTTTTGTATGTAACAAATAAACTTAAAAACTACTGGGCCGATTTCAAAAATAATTTGGCCGTTAGAAAGCTACATTATCACTGAGTAACATAGGCTGTAAACTCATTTCTAATACTTTACTGAAATAACGAGCACACCACGTCGAACAATTTTGACTACTTTTAGTTGCTTGCAGTAAAAGAGAATAAAGTTAACTGAATTTGTCTGCAGTTAACTCACAGTCACTTCACCTCAGTGTTGCCAAGTCAGATTTTTGAAAATACCGTGTTCACATTAAAATACGGCATTTGCGTCAAAAATACAGTGTTTGATGGGAAAAAATACATTCTATTTTACAGTGCAATAAAATGTCATACAAAAAAGGAAATAATTAAATTATTAAATAAAATATAAATTTATTTTAAACTTTATATCCTAAACTAACTTAACATTTTATTTGTATATATCGATCGCTGCAGAAATGGATGGCTGCGATGATGATGATATCGGTTTATTTTTTTTAATGTGTTTAATCAAAGAGTTTTATGTATACTACTAGACAAGCTGTGCGGTACATAGAAATAGTAGTATAATAAATTGTAGTATAGTAAATTAGTTGTATTACTAAGTTGCAGTCAATTGACCGTAACTCAATATTATCATCTCGCTTACTCTCAACTAGAACCCCTATTGCGCTCCCTGTTTGTGAACTGTCAAACTCCCGCGTTATGTGACGCAGTTTTACTTCTAAATAACCTGTCTAGTAGTATATAATAATAATACGAAATTTTAACTGTAAAAAAATACTGTGTCTCCATATACTGTATTTATAAAAATACCGTGTCCAGTAGATGGCATGAAAATACGGCAGATCTGCTGTAATTACAGTGCACTTGGCAACACTGCTTCACCTTCAGTCACATTTCGTTCTCAATATTTTGACGTTTGTCTGTAGACGAAATGCATTTTATATAGTTAAGTGTCTCACAATGGACACTGGCGAAATCACCAATCTACGGTGGAGCCAAACACAATTAAAAGAAGAAGAAGATAGTTAAGTGTCAAAATTGTTACCAGAATGCCGTTTTGGTTCAGTCAACTTGTATTCTACTTTCGATATCATTGCGTTCTAAGTTCTTGAATATTGGTTTAGCAGAATACCATTTGCAACTTTCTTGTCGCTGAGATTAGATCGGAATGATATTTTGACAATTAAAATTACGAGAATTGGCCCTCAGATCTTAACCAAATTTATATGGGACTACATCGAAACTAAACTCTATCCAGTGATTTTTTTTCCAGCACAATCGGTCCATAATTAGCGGAGAAATCGATGAACATACATATAAAAGCAAAGAAAAAAAACGAGCCGAAATGAGAACCGCCTTCTTTTTTGAAATCGGTTAAAAAGAAATGGGAATTGGGAGACCAAGGGCGATTTAGACGTCACTCTTTATATAATTCCAAAATAATCCTTTCAAAACTGTAAGAGTTTGTGAAGTATGTAAGTAGTTTTAGTTCTAATTACTGTTGTCGATACGCCACCGAGAGGGGCAGTTCCAAATCAATATGCTGAACTGAACCCCATTTCGTGCAAAGCAATGTCATATTATGCTTATGTCATATTTTTTTCTTCTTGTTTTCGACCAAATAATGTTTTATTTTCTTTCTTTCAAAATTGAGTATTTTAGTATTTGAGTGGCAGAGCCACGCTGTAGACACTTGTTTACAGCATGTATGGGCCGGCTCGTCCGGATCATTAACACTGTCTCACAGAAAACCGGCGTAAAGTAGCAGCTTTCTGCTGCGCTTCGTACGGTGAGTGAGATTATCCCGAGGCCCAAACCCCCTCCCCTTCCCAATCTCTTAATTATTATCCGTTTCCTTTAAGGTCGGCAACGCACCCATGATTATTTTGGTATTGTGGGCGTTCATAGGCGGTGGAGATCACTTACCATCAGGTGACACACGTGCTCGTTTCCCGGCCTATACCATAAAAAAATATATTAATGCACTTAAAAACATTTAATTGAACCGACAGATGTGAAGATGCGTTTTTTCTTATTATCGAAAAGCATACCTTATCAGACATTTGACGTATTTCACTTATTTCTACAAAAAATACCATCGGGACGGCATCGGGTTTTTGTCGTTCTTTTGCAAAAAGTCGCGCTGGCTGGCTTGCCGAACCCATTATTAGCGTTCCGAAGCGACCGACTGCCTTCCTAGGGAGGGCATGACATCGATATTTTTTATTAACATCAGAATGATATGGCCCGAACTTGATCGAAATTTGATAAACAACAAGTATTGGATCAGCCCAGTATTTCTTAACCCCAGCCAGAAAAGAGGTATAAGTTTCCCTTCGTCTGTGTGTGTATATGACATAGATATCTTGATTAAAATAGGATGTATTTTTATAATACTACCTGGCCCACGCGGTTTCACCTACGTGCATATTAGTTACACACTCTCGTAGGTTATATAGTTATATTATAAAACTATAAACCATTGTATCAACAAAACAAATATATCGTGGGAACTTGACCTCAATTGGTCAAGTCATTCAAAAGTTACACGATTAGAAATATATTCACTAAGGATTTCATATATAATTAAATATAAACTAAGTTTTGTTCGCGGCTCCACCCGCGTGGGTATCTTTTTCCGGGACTATATAAACTAAAAGTAAATAGTCCTTCCTCAGGATATAAACTATCTCCTTACCAAATTTCATTAAAATTACTTTTATTTTCGCATACCAATGAGATCAAATGAGAATGATTCCTCAGACGGGTTGACGTCGAGCAGGCGGCCGGTAGTAAAAACTACAGCCAAATCATTTTACATGTGTTAAAAAAGCATGTTGCGCTGACCCCACTGCGAGTGGGATAAGGGCAGGTGGAAAAAGAATACAATACCAAAAAGATCACCGAAATAAATAAATTTAAATGATTATTATCGATAATTCTCATTCACATCACTAACTATTCCAAATAAAAATATTGGAGATAGCACGAGTTATAGTCACTGCAGTTCTATTGTAATGTGTGCTGTATGCCTCTGGAAATACGGTTATATGTTCGGTACACGACGATAACCCCGGACTTTGCCTACTTGAACTCTATTTTTTGAGTATTATAATTTAAATGGCTGCTGTAAAAGATGGCTTTCACTATTCAACACTCGCAAATACTTCATTAAATTTGGTCAAGACATTAGGAATTATTTAAATATTTTTCAGGTCAATAAATCGGCGTTTGAATTATTTTTCGTATAGAATCAATCAAATACATCGTCTTTTTAGTAGCGTTTGACGTACGATTTTTCATATTAATTTGAAAGTTGTTATAATAATATGTTAACTGACATGTCTGTCAAATCAAAAGTGTTCACTACGCCTCTAGCAACTCAATTTCGACTTGACATTTGATTAGTTAATTTTACATTGAACAACCTTTCAGAAACCGGGCGTAGGTTGTCGAATTCACCACAGAACAATATTTAAATTAAATGGCATGAGAGCTATCCGAGATGTAAACTCGTTCTAATCCCTACTAAATAAACTGCATACTCTTCAATATGTAAAATTTATGTAAATACAAATAAATTCCAACACAACATTTATTTCAACACGTAAAGAACTAAAAGCTGAGTGAACCGATTGCCACTTGAACCAGAAAACTAGAACACCAATCGATGCCCGAGTAGACATTAAAATGATGTCCCATGTCAAGCGTAGCCGGTCGCACCGACCCACGCCAACCCTGACACCGCACGAATTGTCTTGTCACTTCATATTTTTAGAGCGCCGCTGAAAAGGTATTACGTAAAATGCGCCGTCAAGAAAATTCGTTCCGAATTGAAAGCAAATCGCAACTCCCAACTTATGTCTAGTCTGAAAAGGGGAGCTGGGATCATAAAATTAACAAATAATAAACAAAAGTATTTTTATGTTCGTAATAAAATTGTAATTTATGGCCGTTTTGTTTATGAAGGGAATTGATAAACAGAAATTTTCCTTCGCCAATAAAAGTGGAGAACAACTGATATAACGAAGTAAGAGTTTTTGAGTGTTGTTCGAATGCTTAGTTGGGGTGCGAGGGCCGCTGTTATGAATATTTTATAGGGTGCTTGATAATTTAACGAATTATTAACAAACTTTGCTTATTTGGTTCATTAAAGTTCATGATTGGCAAATTATTATCATTTAGAATAACAAACGAAGCGTAACACATTTCTAATATTCCAATATTGTCTTATTTGAGAGAGAACTTAATAATATCATTCTTATATAGTATTTCTATTTTTAAGAAGAAGTATTAAAGGAATATATTTTAATATATACACATATATGCTTACGCTTGTAAATGCAACTAGTACATCTATGGTTCACTGATCTTAGTTTCGTCACATAATGTGATAAGCCGAGAGCCCATCGCCTTACCGGATATAAATTCCAAGCCCAATTCTAATCAAAAAACTCAAACCCAAATGTTATTGTGATTGCCTATCCTAGGATTTGAACCTCGCGCTTTCTCAGCCTACGTACGCTACCACTACACCAATGAGGCGTTAAGGTATTTTATAAGGTATATTGTAATCCTACTAATATTATAAATGTGAAAGTTACATTGTTTGTGAGTTTGGATGATTGTTAGTCAATTACACCTTAATGACTGAACGGTTTTGGATCAAATTTGGCACATAAGTAGAACATTACCGGACTAGGACATAGGTTTTTTATCCTGAAAGGGGCATTCACGCATTCTGAGAGCTAGTACGATATAAATAATTAATGTTAAACGGTTTTTTTTAAAAAGCGATGTCAAAGTGTCTTACACGTTCTTCTCTGACGAAAGTGCTTTCTGAACTGATGGTGAAGTGAAAAAAAATGAAATAGTGGTTACAGTCCATTTACACAAAACAAACGTGAGAATTACAGTAAAATTCGGAAATGAAATGTTAACTCAACAGAATTGGAATTCTATAAATTCAACTCACGTCGAGCAATATTTCCTGCGCTAAACAAAACTGCGGTGTCAGGTCGGTGGGTCGGATCGGCCCATCCACACCCGTCGACGTCACCGAGCCGACACCGCGCACCGCAGGGTTTTTGACGCGGCCAAATTGTGCCTGTCATTTGCTACGATCGGGAGTCGGAATGACAATTAACTTTTCAAATTCGCCAGATGAAAATGATGGTGGAAATTCGGAGTCGGCGATATTGCGATACCGTCCAGTTCCATTTTGATTTGAATCTATTGGTGTTGAATTACATTTATATTTTGATGTAAATTTGAGTATTTGTGATTTAAAACTAGTAATTGTGATGTTAAAAAATGTTACAGTCACCTCGTGGGTCTATTGGCAGCGAAGTATCGCCTTATTTGTCCTATAATAATGTACTCAGGCTGAAAAATGTGAGGTCCTGTGTACAAATTCCATTTAATGTGTAAAGACTATTAAACTTATTGAACATCCTGACGTAATTATTTATCTTTATTGAACAATAAAATAACGTTTAACAAAACTTAGAAACCGACTGCAAAATAAAAACAAAAACTTATAATTTTCAGAGTTTTTAATTTGTAGTCGGTTTCTAAATTTTATGAAACGTTATTTTATTTTTCAATTTTTAGTCGTAGTTACAGCAATAGCATGTAAAATCCAATACAATAACACAATCGCGACGAGTGTAGTTTGTCCGTTAAGGAGTGTTATTTTTTTACTCCGTACTCCGTCATCAGATCTTTACCAAATTTATATGGGACCACATCGCAGCTAAACTCTATCAAGTGATATTAAACAAAATCGGTCTACAATTGGCAGAGAAATCGATGTACATACATAAAAAAATAAAAAATACGCACCGAATTGAGAACTTCCTCCTTTTTTGAAGTCGGTTAAAAAGTGATAGTGAGTTTACACATGTAAGATTTGGCTTGTAGTTTTTGCAACCGGCCACCTGCCTGACTTCAACCCCTGTGGGGAGAAAACACCTAGACCCGAAACAATTATTTGTGGATCACACAAACACTCTATCTCGGTGCGGAAATCGAACACGCGGCCTCCCGCTTCACAGCCGGCCACTCGCCCACTGCGCCACGGAGGCTGTCATATTTTCGGAATATATTTCAAAAACAAGAAAATGCAGTAACTTCAGGCTGGCATAATTTTCTGACCGACATAATATCTCTTGACGGTTGGCATAAGGTCCAGTGTAGTCATTAACCCAGCCCAGGATAAAACACGAAATACGAATTTTATCCTCGTTCGACTATAAGTACTAGATTATTCGTACGTACAAAGTAATGACACGCTTAACTGTAATGACAAACATTAAGTAACTTGGTGGCAGGTCTGTCGTATGTGAGAGGCAGTCTAGGTAACTATCACCCATCTGTATATTGCTGCCACCAATCAGCAGTGTGTTTGTGCGAATGTAATCCGATTTGAACGACACTGAAGCCATTTAAATTACTAAGCTTTATGAGACTGATTTCTGTAAATTACACTCGCATAATTCTGTAAAACAATGTCTGGACATTAAAAGAGGCCATAACCCATGAGTTTGTATCGGCATTTCTTCTCATGGCTAGCCACGAAATGCCGTCGTAAATGTAATAAAGCATAAAAAATTATTGACATGTGATATTATTTATGATCCAATTTACAGAATAAATGATTTGAGTTTGAATATCTTTTGTATTTGAATGATAAGCACAGTGCAGTGGCATGCAGCACTTTGTAATTCATATTTATAAGTGTTTGTGCTACTGATAATAGGTAGGTGTTTATCGCCAAACGAGCGATCTCCTCGTCGTGATATAAAACATGGAGGGTCACAATTGGTGAAGCACTTGAATGCGCTGTAGACATTTTGTTTACAGCATAAATGGGCCGGCTCGACAGGGTCGTTACCACTGTCTCACAGACAACCGACGTAAAGTAGCGGCTTGCTGCTGCGTTTCGTACGATGAATGAGATATTTGGAGGCCCAAACCCCCCTCCATTTCCCAATCACTTAATTACCCCTGTCCTTTAAGGGCCGCAACGCCCTATAATTCTTCTGGTATTGTGGGCGTACATGGGCGATGGAGCTCACTTACCATCAAATGACTACACGTGTGCCAAGCCCATGCTATTAAATGAATCGTATTAGTATAATCTCCGGTAAAATAATCCGTAGTCTCTTTGATAGCATTTTGCTAATCGACAGCATGAAAAAGGACAAGCGTTTAGGCAGTACGAGAATAAAAGTGGAAATAAACGTAACAGGGACTTTCGAGTTACGAGTTTTGTCCCGGCGCTACTGAAAAGAGAAACAAATGTTCTAGTGCACCGTGTTAACTTAAAGCGGGACCTATTGCGCTGCAGCTGTAGACTATGTGCACGTATGGAAGTTCCGTTTCGATGAAAATGTAAGTAGCTAAGCTGGTTTACATGAAAACATAATAGCAAACCTTAATGTTCTCAGAAATTTTAATTATTTCTTTCATTAGGCTTATTAAAATTAATGATATTTGAAGAAAGAGAGAAAGGTTTTCAATTCGACGCGTATATTTTTTAATCCCAAATAAAATGAAAGGTGTTTTTGAAGTTTGACTACACTGTAACATTCAAATTTGCTTAAATCCAATCCAATCTCGAAAAGTAGTCATTAATTAATTTAAAAAAAAACTGGCAGTTGTAGAGAATGCCGATAGAAGATATTCAAAATTTGAAATTTCATAATGTTTGAATTAAAATTATCAACATAAATCTGGTTTTCACATCTATTGACACTCCGAGCAACAATTATATGCATGTTTATATGGTTTTTTAGTACGCACTATTGTATTGCACAATGATTCTACAATTAAACGACTCAAATAATAATCAAACAAAAACACTATTTCAACAATGCACAGTATATACACATTAAATTTTTCACTAAATCCATTCAATTTTACTTATAATATATATACACAGCACTAATGTTGCCCAATACGTCAGCTGTATAGCTACAGATATACTGCTATAAGCATGTCGGTGATACGAACGCACGAGATTTCACCCATCCAACAAAGTGTCTAACGCGCAAAATTTCACCACATAAGAAGCGAACCCATAAGATTTTCCCCAACGCGGCTAAAAAAAACACTTCAAAATATTAATTACATATCGAATTATAAGTAGCACTAACTTCTTAGTACCTACTATGAACTTATTAAATAGCTTTAGAAACGAGATAACACGGTTCCAGACTTGCCCAAAAAAACCACAATACGCAGACGCTACAAATTTGTTTGAACCTTTACCCTTAGGCTCCAACCTTTACCGTGCAGACAATTGATGAACGCAATTATTTATTCGCACAACTCAATCGGGTTTGTGATAAATATAATATTCTATAGACAATCGTGTTTTCACCAATAACTCGAATGTTCGTCTGTTGATGTCGATATTATCAATGTCTCAGATTTTATTTCAACCTCTTCATCATCTCTGTAACCCTGGTACCGTAGGCCTTATGTTGCAAATTAGCTCTCGGTTTTTAGTTATTTATTGTTCTTATGAACGAATATTTATTTGATTATCTTTCAAGTTTCTTCATTAACATTAATTAACCGATTCAGCTCCGTAAATTCATGGATGGCTCAAAGAATTTCTCAATTTTTATATAAAATGCCTCGGTGGCTTAGTTGCAATTCGCACGCCGTAAGTACGACTGATGTGTTGAGGTCTCGGGTTCGATCCCCAGGTCGGGTAAAAGTGATATTGGGTTTTTCTATCACGAAATGCTTAGTATCGGAATGGAGTCTAGGATTGTGCTTGGTATGGCGATGGGCTCGCCCCTACCATATAATAAGAAGGAGGAAATAAGCTCGGTGTAATGTGAGTGTACTGGCTACCTCTGCCTACCCCTTTGGAGATTATAGGCGTCAATACGTATGTTATACAAAAGATAAAGCATCAGTCCAGTTTTATCTTTAGCATAAACAAATCGTAGTAGTGTGACAGAAAACTGACATGAAGTAGGTATTTCATTCCATTTCCTCTTTTGTAGGCCTTGCTCAAGAAAACATCCGTTTTAGCATAGAAATGTAAAATAAATAAATTAAAATAAAAACAACGTAAAATTCTGAATGTGAAAAGAAAATCGATACCAACTTTAATTTGCATAGTCCTTTCCCTAATTTCCATAATCTAGACCGCTCTAAGCGCCAGACTAATCCTTTAAAAAGTTGTTCTGGATAAAAATGCTTGAATAGTGTGCCTTAAGCCCTAGTTTGGGTAACTTTGGTAATTAATGTTCTACGGCCTAAACTACTTTCCAAAATGTAAAAGGAGAACTGAGCCCATTGAAATATTAATGAAATTACAGACTTTACATATACAACGTGTTATAGAAAGGTGTGGATAATTTTATGCAATGTGTAGTGTACGTTATAAATCTTTCATCCCCTATAGTACTAAATCCGATTGTATTGTTAGTATATAATTATAGAAGTTTATTTTTCATCGAATGAGTAACATGTCGATATCGACTTGCAAAAAACAGTGATACTTCAGACCTCCTTTTATTTAAATTTTGTATTATTTAAAATTAAAAGCAGTTGAAAAATTTCATAATTAATTTGACACAGTCAATTCGGTTGTTATTGAGTTTATAAAGTACTAGCCTTTGTTTACGGCTTTGCTCGCGTGAACGGCCTTTTCCGGGATAAAAAGTAGTCTATGTCACATAGCATAGTCATAGTGTAGCTTTCCAACAGTGAAAGATTTTTTCAAATTCAAATCGGTTCAGTAGTTTCAGAGCCTATTCAATTCAAACAAACAATCAAATCTTTCCTCTTTATAATATTAATATAGATGATTTCAAGTTTGAAAATATGTTGTATTTAACTAAAAGCAAGTACATATTATGAAATGGCGTTTTGTGTTGGTGCAGCTGATAATAGCTTATAAGAAGCTCATCAGCTGTATTAAGTCAAGTTCATAGATGGAAGACCCGATAATGAAGTCTTTAGTGCTTGTAGAAGGTGATATAACGTCTTCAGCACACAGGCTCAGATATTATTTTGTGTTTAAATTAGAAGTTATGTACGTAATATTTCCGTAGTATTACGTACACGTTCAAGTTTATTAAAAAGTAAGTGTCGTTCATAATAATTATTAATATTAATGAGATCAATCTTATCGATCTCAATAAACAAGTGATTAAAATTAACGTGAAATTTTTGGATGTATTGGTTTTGAAATGATCCGGTACATAGGAACTTATTGTAAGGTGTATGTAATAACCCTAGAATATGACCACACCTTACTGTAACACGTTGTATAAATGATGGCCTGGATTAGAAAACATTTGCTACTCTTATACTAGCAAAAGACATTCATGCGGGCGGAGCCGCGAACAAAAGCTAGTAATGAAAAATTAATATCAGCCCGGAACTATAATATCACAGTTAAATACGGGTCTTTTCAATTAATGAAAAAGGATATCTTTAGTCCACTACTGGTCTAATGTGGCCCAATAGAGTACTTCATATTAAAATTGGCACCTAATTTATTTTATTTTATGTATAACTTAATTAGGTGCACAAACATCGTGTTCGACATCGCTTAATTATAACATTTATTTCTTTGAAATAAAAATAACAAAAGCTGAACACGCCCGCGCCATTGTAAAGCGAAAGTTTGCGATAGGAGTAAAAAAGAATCGCCGCTACAAGAGGTGGCAAGTCGCGAACCGTTCCATTGTCTTCTCTATCAACGCTCTCTGTCATCTTTTGTCTATGGACGTGCTTTGTACGATTCTTAGATGTTTTATTATACAAGTTTTATTTAATGGCATTATAAATATTACAGTAACTATTATAATATAATAAGATTGAAAATTAATACGAAATCGTGACAATTTGTTATAACATATGTATGTATTTATTGAAACTAGTCGTCCCGTAGTGGTCAAAATTCGACATATTATATAATTACATACTTTTTTGACTGCCTCGATGGCGCAATTGTAATGCGTACGCGTTACGATTGAGGTCAACTCTGAGGTCTCGGGTTCGATCCCCGGGTCGGGTAAAGTGGTATTGGGTTTTTCTATTACGAAATGCTCAGTATCAGCCCGGAGTCTGGAATTTGTGCCCGGTATGGCGATAGGCTCGCCCCCTATCACATAAGGGACGGAGATACGCTCGGCGAAATGTGGGTGTACTGGTTACACCTCTGCCTACCCCTTCGGGGATTACAGGCGTGAGTGCGTATGTACATACTTTTTTGAATTTTGTTCTATTACGTCAGTTGCGAGCGTGACAGATTGTGTTTTTTTTAATAATCATAAACTACATAACTACATATAGATATTTTATATAAATGTCTTTCTCCTTGAAGCTCCCAAACCCCCTCCCCTTCCCAATTCTTTAATTATCCCTTTACTTTAAGGTCGGCAACGCACCCATGATTCTTTCGGTAAGGTGGTAGGTCCCTCGTATGCGAGCGGCCGGCTGGGTTGGTACCGCCGCTTTGTCTATTTCTGCCGCCAAGCAACAGTGTGTAAGCACTGTTGTGTTCCGGTTTGAAGGACATTGAAGCCAGTGAAATTACTGGGCATTATGAGACTTAACACCTTATGTCTCGGGGTGACGAGCACAGTCCAGTGTTATGCAGTGATTTGTTATTTAAAGTTCTGTGTGGCGTTGCTTCTGTTTATGAGCAGGCGTGGCGTTTACTATCAGGCGAACGACCTGCTCGTCTCGTCATTCAAGCTAATAAAAAAAAAATGTGGGCGTACATGGGCGGTGGAGATCACTTTTTTTTCTTTTTTTTTATAGTATAGGCTGGCAAACGAGCACGTGGGTCACCTGATGGTAAGCGATCTCCACCGCCCATGTACGCCCACAATACAAAAGAATTATGGGCGCGTTGCCGACCTTAAAGGAAAGGGATAATAAGGGATTGGGAAGGGTAGGGGGATTTGGGCCTCCGGATATCTCACTCACCGTACGAAACGAAGCAGCAAGCTGCTACTTTACGCCAGTTTTCTGTGAGACAGTGGTAACGACCCGGCCCATTCATGCTGTAGACAAAATTGTCTACAGCGTGGCTCTACCACTCGTACCACTTACCATCGGGTGACCCACTTGCTCGTTTGCCGGCCTATGCCATAAAAAAAGATGATTTTCTCCATATTATAAACTAAAACTATGTCGAATCTCAGATTACTCCTTGCTTATATTGCTTAAAAAGATGACGAAAGCTTCACTTCTTTGAAAAATATAATTTCTTTTATTATTCAATTACACTAAATGATATTATTGTCATTTTATTAATACAAAACCCTATTTCATGGTAACAAATAAAAATATTAATTGCTAACCCTCTACTAAATTTTACATCACAATCGTTTTCACTCCCTAAATACAATTCATATTCATAACTTTATTGTCGGCTGTTAATCCGTGCGCGACACGAAACGCTGTACAAAATTATTTTTATTAAAACAACAGTAATTAGTCGATACGACAACGAGTTATAACAATTAATCTTTAGTAACTTAACACTTTACTTTACCAAAGCACACGCAAATGTACTCTTTAAGCTAGCCGAAATAGGGGTTAAAACCGCTTGGGAGGCGTCGGTCGTTTGTACCGCCCGTCGCGACATTATTAATTGTATTCCAACAAGAGCCGTTGACGGGTTTTGTTGCGGCGCGTCCCGTTTTGTCGGCGACAACGGAGCCTCATCGCGCGTTCCTGTCGCCTGTCGCGCGTCAACATGATTGATGATTAATTTGTTGATGACGGCTTGTTGACGTGTGAGCACCGTTTTTCTTTGGATAAAAGAGTTTGGAAATTTTCGCAGAACATTGGAGGGTTAACAAACTTATTGTTTTCCGTAAATCATTCTGACACACACATTTTTATAATCTTTAGGATTAACACATCCCGATTTTTTTTTGGTTATAGCAGAAGCTGAAAATCGAGCAAGCGGGTCACCTGACGGCAATCTCCGTCACCCATGAATACCTACAATACCCAAAGAATCATAGACTTTGCCAATTGTAAAGGGAAAATATAATTAAGAAATTGGAAAGGGAAGGGGGATTTGGGCTACCCAATATTTCAATCAGCGTACAAAACGCAACAGCAAACTGCTACTTAACGTCGGTGTACTGTGAGACAGTGGTAATTACCCGGACGAGCCGGCACATTCATTCTGTAGACAAAATTGTCACATCGTGGATCTACCACTCAAACAATAATTTAATATACATAAATTTACACCTATGTTTTCCGATATTTTACCCTGCATGTCTGGCATTTTTAATCAGATTTTTTTGATTCTTTTTTTTATTCGATCAGGTCGCAATGTTGGCTCCATTCAACTTTTAAGACATGATTTCAACCATATGGGGGCGAAATTTGGGATTGAAACCCAAAAGATCGTCGTTTATGCACGAATTATTACGATTCTTTCACTTAAAGTTGTAAAATAATAAGTTTTTAACAAAAATAGAATCGTCATAAAAAACTAAAGAGCAAAAAATAAAATGTGTAACAAAAATTGTGTCGGCCTTATAAATGATTGTTTTATAATAAAACTACTAGAGCCCCGACTCACAATTGGTTAGATTTTTACTTTTTCAGTATTTTTAAGTCAGTTCTTTGCAACTCAAAAATTATCCGCATTATTAGATCTTATAATAAACTTCAATTTATTTTGCAATTTCTTAACGCTGTAAAATTAGAAATGAATTGCTCTATAAAATAAAACGCTTGAGTAATTTGCTACAACTCGCCGGCGTTAATATTATGAAGAGTCGTAAATTTGACTAATGTCCGTCTGTACTAAAATTTGACAACTCATAAGTTCACGCAAAACTCTAGTCTAGCCACATTTTCGAAATATTATATATAAATATGGCTTAAGGCCTGTTTTGAGGTGCGACTAAGACAAAAGACCGCGACGCGCGGCGACAGCAACGCCTCGGAAGGCCAATTCTCGTATATAACTGACACTGCGAATGAATTTTAACCGAACTGAGATTGGATTTTAATTTGACTAAAAATTATATATTCTGCTACTCTTTAAGTTCATCTCATCTCGATGTCATTGCAATCTCAATTCAGTCACAATTTTGACGTATATAAGGACATGTGTCATTTAAAAATGTTAGCAGAATACCGTTTTGGCTTTAGTTAACTTTTATTCTACTTTCGATCTCATTACGATCTACGTTCACATTTAATAATAATAATACACCCAACAGTCACACACATAGCTCTGACCCCACACTAGGTAAACCTGTGTCGTGGGTATCAGGAACTACGAGGGACTTGCGGTCCCACAACACCCAGACCCGAGACCAATATTTGCGGTTCACACAAACATTTGTCTCGGTGTGGGAATCGAACCCACGGCCTCTCGCTTCGCAGCCGACTACTCGCCCGCTGCGCCACGGAGCTGTCAAATTTGACGTTGATTATTGGTTAAAGAGAATACCATTTTAACTTTCTTGACACTGAGACTAGTTCGGAATGATATTTTGAAATTTTAAATTACGAGAATTGGTCTCCTGCTTTGTATGCAATAGTATAAGCAGATTTGAAGTGTGCGATCGAGTGTCTCGTGACAGGAAACTGCGAGCCCAACGTGTCACTGTCGCCTGTCTCATTCATACATACATACATACATACGCACTCAGGCCTTTAATCCCCGAAGGGGAGGCAGAGGTGTAACCAGTACACCCACATTTCGCCGACCGTATTTCCGTCCCTTATGTGATAGGGGGCGAGACTATCGCCATACCGGGCACAAATTCCAGACTCCGGGTTGATACTGAGCATTTCGTAATAGAAAAACCCAATACCACTTTACCCGACCCGGGGATCGAACCATCAATTGCGCCATCGAGGCAGTCTGTCTCATTCATATAACTCAAAATCTACAGACAAAACTAATGTCACACACACTAATTCTACAAAGCTATAGAGGATGGATATGACCTGATTTACTGAGCGTGCTCATCCTCATTGTTCGGAACGTACTCGCCTCTCTTTTGTGCTGCGAACTATGCTTCAGTTAGACGCTCTCATTAAACCTTTCATCCAGCTTTTCAACGAATTCATAATTAACTAGACTTTAACTTCGTCTCAAGACATACAATAAAAACCTGGCCATTTGCGAGTTTGAATACCGCATCGACGCGACGGTTCCGGACCCATAATCTTATAATTATTTTTAATTGCGTGAATGACGAGACGAACAGATCGCTCGCCCGATGTTAATCGTCACGCCTGCCCATAAACAGAAGCAATGTCACACAGAGCTCTAGATTACATAACACTGCATGCCATTGAACTGCGCTCGTCATCCCGAGACATAAGATGTTAAGTCTCATAATGCCCAGTAATTACACTGGCTTCAATGTCCTTGAAACCGAAACACAACAGTACTGACACACTGTTGCTTGGCGGCAGAAATAGACAAAGCGGTGGTACCAACCCAGACGGCCTCTCGCATACGAGGACCTACCACATTGTTTCTAGGATATCCGCAATATTTCTAACTGCCTAGAATTAGCCCGGATTGATGTCAGCCTCCGCCTTCCAATCATGATTTGAATGTTGATTTAGTAGTATGTGGAGCGACAGCCGTCCCACCCCCACAACCCGCAACGGGAACCAAGTTTCCCCATTGTCTCGTTCATTAATCCACAGAGTGGTAGAGCCACGCTGTAGACCCTTGTGTCTACAGCACGAATGGGCCGGCTCGTCCGGGTTAGCACTGTCTCACAGAAAACCGGCGTAAAGTAGCAGCTTGCTGCTGCGTTTCGTACGATGAGTGAGATATCCGGAGGCCCAAACCCCCTCCCCTTCCCAATTCCTTAATTATCCCTTTACTTTAAGGTCGGCAACGCACCCATAATTCTTTTAGTATTGTGGGCGTACATGGGCGGTGGAGATCACTTACCATCAGGTGACCCACTTGCTCGTTAGCCGGCCTATGCTATAAAAAAGAGTGTACCATGTGCAGGTTATGTTGGCTTTGGGCCTAAGATTTTGGTAGCCTTCTTACACTCCAATTATTAGGATATCCGCCGAAATATATTAAAAGATATTTCGTGAAAATTTACTTATTTACTGCCTCGGTGGCGTAGTTGTACGCGTAACGATTAAGCTGACGCTGAGGTCTCGGGTTCGATTCCCGGGTTGGGTAAAGTGGTATTAGGTTTTTCTATTACGAAATACTTCATCCCAATTTCAATTAGCAGTAAAACTTACATAATAGTAGCGATTAAGTTATTAAAACGGCATTTACAGACGTCTAGGCTTTATTTATTATGATTGGTATAGCGTTTTATGTAGAAAAGGGTTGATTTTTTTGTAATGTAGATTCACAGTCATTAGTTTTAATGACTAAGGTCGGCGTGCGGAATCATACTTTACGGTGAGAGTCCTAGAATACATAATTGGTTGAAAGTTTGTTACCAAAGAATAGGTAACTGAACTAAAAATAACTATTGCTTCATTGGTCAAGTGGCAGTGAATTTAGGCTGAGATATCGGTAAAATTCTGGGATCCAGTTCTGGCATTATTTAGCAGTGGTGTGTAATGTTTGACCGCCGTATAAAAACGGATGTGGTCTTTGATTGGACGGGTATATTCATAATACGTATAACATATCTTTTCACAAAGTGATCCGATTTTGACAGGGGCCGACTCGACCGGGTTGTTGTCACTGTGTCACAGAAAACCGACTTAAAGTAACGGCTTATTGCTGCGTCTCGTATGTTGAGGGAGATATCCGGAGGCGCAAATCCATCTTTTCTTCCCAATCCTTTAATTGTCCCTTTCCTTTAAGGTTTGTCAACACGTCCATGATTCGTCTGGTATTGTGGGCGTACATGCAATGACTGCCTCAGTGGTGCAGTTGTAATGCGTACGCGTTACGATTAAGCTAACGCTGCGGTCTCGGATTCAATCCCCGCGTCGGGTAAAGTGGTATTAGGTTTTTCTATTACGAAATGCTCAGTATCAGCCCGGAGTCTGAAATTTTTGCCCGGTATGGCGATAGGCTCGCCCCCTATCACATCGTGGGACGGAGATAGGTTCGGTTATATGTGGGGGTACTAGTTACACCTCTGTCTACCCGTTCGGGGATTGCAGGTGTGAGTGTGTATTTATGTATGCAATGACTTACTATCAGTTAGCCCACTTACTCGTTTGCCACACTATGCAATAAAAAATACATACAATTACGTAACATGTTACATACATATACACCTCACTTTTCTACTCGCCCTTTTAAGCTATTCCGTTACAATAGGGATGTCTGGTAGAGATTATCGCTTTTAGCGATAAGACATTATTATATTTATAAGGTTCTTTTGTATTGTTTCTTAAGTTTGATGTTCAAAAAAGAGTAATCTATCTATCTATCTACATCATATTTGCTACCAACACTTTTGCTTAAAACCCCAGGCACCTTTGCTCCTGTCTACATTCTACGAGGTATCAAGAGACGATCATAACCGAGTGTACAAGATTCCATCCCGCCATTAACATTCTGTTGATGCGAGCGTAGATATTCACTCCCGAATTCATAGGGCATCTGTCGGGAGGAGAATTTAAGCCTTCTAAGAACAAAATAAAAATGGTTTAACTTGATTAATCATTTAAATTGTTTTACAGTGGTTACATAACTTTAGTATAATTATTGGGAATTAAAAACAAAAACTAATTTCAATAGACACATAAAAGTACAGATTAATTTAGAAGCAGTACTCCTCTAATAAAGTTCCGTTTATCATTTCTTGATTTAAAGTGTTAACCACGCCGTAGATAGTTTTGTCTACAGCACGGAAGGGCCGGCTTAAAAACCAATCGTACTCAGCTCGAAAGACGAAAATCGACCTCATATAAATAATAAATAAATACACCCAACAGTCACACACATAGTCCCAACCGCACACTTGGTTAACCTGTATCGTGGAAATCAGGAACTACGAGGGACTCGCGGTCCCACAACACCCAGACCCGAAACAAATATTTGTGGATTAGACAAACATTTGTCTTGGTGAGGGAATCGAACCCCCGGCCTCACGCTTCGCAGCCGGCTACTCGCCCACTGCGCCACGGAGGCTGTCGATATGGCAGCTTCATGTTGCGTTTCGTACAGTATTTAAGGTCGATAATGTACCCATGACTCCTGTAAATGTTTATCGGCTGTGGAGATCACTTACCATAATATGGTGACCCACTTAGTCATTTGCCGGCCATTCCTATTAGTATCAAATACAAATAACATTCTAAAGGTTTTCCTAGAGATTCGTGTTTTAAATTCGTACACAACCGTATTGATAATTAAATTTCCATCCTCGACAAAATTCACCGGCAAAATTCAACCTAAATACAATCCATCAGCAATTTTTAATCAAACATTTGTAACATTACAAAGCAACAAAGCGCAACTCAACCCCACTCTGGAATAAGGGAACGAACAGGTCCCCTGTCCCGTGTCCCGTCGCTGGCAACTGGAACGCCACACAAAGCACCGATGGCGGCACAAAGGTACCACTCTCTACACCGCTCTACCGACTCTACGTTACAAATGTACTTTGACTCGAGTCTGTGTTCTGTCGGGATCGTTTTGTAATAATTGTTATTGTTGGGTTAAACAAAGAAGGAGTAATGGTGATGTATTTGATTATTCTTAGTATTTAGTTGAACGGTTATCCATTCAATTTTTTTTGTAGAATAATCTCACCAAAACGTAAATTTGAAATGGGGGTCAAATTCGGTACAAACATGGTTCGGATTGTCGGCGTGAAACACATTGCCGGTGCGTCGCAGTTTCCATTCGGAGCTTGGCTGACACTCTGCTGTGTGTCCAGAAGTTACTATCAAAATCATTGTTAATGTAAATTATATTCACAGTAAAATTGTACCATTATGGGCTCGTGGAAAATTTATTAAATTAAAGTTTAAATACATATTTCTTTACCATCTTATTATTCACAATATATTTTTGCTGGATCAAATAAAAATAAAAATGGATGAGATTAAAAATGACTGAGAAAACCCCTGATATTTTAATTATGTAACATTAAGTAAAAGTAGTGAGTGATTAAATTTAATGATCCAATTTTTCCAGCCAGCTTGCGGTGGCGGATAATTGGCACGTTCTGTCTCATATCTCCTTTTCGAAATTTGTATGTCCATTTCTTTTTGGCATACGCATAATCCTTTGGCATAAATCCCTAATTAAGTGTAAATAATCCTTGATGGTTTCATTTTTTTTATGTATGGACGGGAAACGAATAGGTGAGTCATCTGATGAATGATCATCGCTATGGGTGGGTGCGTTTTGAACACTTAGAAAAACGAAATCGTTTGTTTTTATAGGTTTTTGATAATCTTATAAGCAAATAATTAAGTTATAATAATATTGTAGGACTGCCTCGGTGGCGCAATTGTAATGCGTATGCGTTAAGATTAAGGCTGACGTTGAGGTCTCGTTTTCAATTCCCGGGTCGGGTAAAAGTGATATTGGGTTTTTCTATCATAAAAAGCTTAGTATTAACCCGGAGTCAGGAATTGTGCCCGATATCGTGATAGGCTCGCCCCCTATCACATCATGGCATGGAGATACGCTCGGCGAAATGTGGGTGTACTGGTTACACCTATGCCTACCCCTTCGGGGATTACAGGCGTAAGTGCGTATGTAATAATAATATATCTTTATTAAACACATTTTGGTTACAATTTGTTGAGTCACTAGTTCCCAAACTAGGTCACTCCTGTATTTTGGGATACCAGTTTCTTCTCATTAATAATACTTATACATTTTTAATGCAGTTTATTAAAGTTATGATTACATTAAATTTAAATAATTCCTCGTCAGCAAGTAAATGTGTGTGTCTGAGTGTGTGTGTGTATTTATGACCGTACACTGAATAGTTTTCACAACCATCATAGTCTAGGTGTTGAAGCCAATCTAGCAGAGCCATTTTTAGTTTATGGTTGCTAAACTTGTGCAAGAGTTTGTTTTGTTGAATATATTGTAGAGGCGAAGCGGCTGATATTCATATTGATTCCTTGCTAGAGAACTTTTCCTGTTAGGAACAGTAAACTTAGTGGTACTCTTGTTCTTTAATTTTAAAGTTGCCACATCATAACGATTTTCTGTGAGACAGTGGCATCACTCCGATCAGTTCGATTATAATAGGGTAGGTGACTAGATTTTTTTAATTATTTAAATCAATAAGTTACGTTATTCAAAATCTATTGCAGAAAGAATTTTATTAATCGGACCAAAAATAAATAAGTTAGAAGCCATTCAAATCCTGCAGAAGGGGTAATTGTCAAATGACAGTTGCCGCAAACTTTGACGTCATTGTCTAAAATGTTCGTTATGGTGCACGCGTGAAAGCGAGATAGTGAGATATCCCTACTACGCACCCACTTTTCCTCATACCAACATTTAAAGTCATAACTGCGGGCAAATTTCTGAACCAATTTTCATTGTGTTTTAATAAAAGGGTTTCTTTTACGTATCGTTTTCTATTGCTTAAAAAATAATTTATAAAATTCAATATAGGAAACCACCCTATTATAAACAAAAATGCCTACAGGACTTCTCTACCAAATCACACAACATTTCTCGACGCAATTCAATTTAGAAATAATATCCGCGTATCCGACAATATGTGACGTGTGAAATAAACGAGATTGCTAACAATACAACCCGACAATCGGTTGTCATTTGAGAGGAACAATTAATTACGAGGGCTTCATATCGATATCTTTCACATTGTATCGGCTTAATGAACGCGCAGCGAGCGATTTCAAAACGCAGAGCATGCGATTTGTCGATTCAACATCTGTTTTATTACAATCTTTTTAATTTGTGTTATTAAATTCAGTTTGAAACTTTAAATAATTTTGTGCAATTTTATAATATAATTTCATTAGTTACGCTTATATTTTAAAAGACGTTGCACTTTTTACTCCGTTATCAAGATATAATGTGCAAAATTAGAACCAATAGGACGTGAAAGCAAAAAAACGCGCCAAATTGAGAACCTCATCCTTTTTTTAAATCGTATTTCTGTAACATGTGTTAAAAAACCATGTTGCGCCGACCCCACTGCGAGTGGGATAAGGGCAGGTGGAAAGAAGGAAAGGTACGTATCATTGCTTAGTCTATTTCTACCATGCGCGCCCTTTAAAAAAGACCATTTTTTACATTTTGGGACTTGCCAACGCCATATTTCCATGTAATCGCACATTACTAGAGTTGATGTCATCACATCAAATGTAGAGTGCACCGCGCTTCACCGTTAATTTAGTCCCGCTTGTTTGCCGGCCTGTTGGCGGGTGATTGTTTGCCAACGCTGGAGCCTCCATGTTGCACAGTCGAGATTTTATTCAGGTCACGTTAATTTCTGTACGAAATCCATTATTACTTTATAATTAGATTGCTTTCTATTTACCTGGTTTATTGGTTTGGTTAGTTTGTTCATGGTGTTAGAATGGTGTTATTGAATGCAGTGCACTTATAATTTAAACCTGGTGTGTTTCTGGGTTCGATTCCTTCTTCAGGAAAAAAGTATGTATTTTCAGTTTGCATTTTTTGCTAGGATTATGAATATTCTTCTTCTTCCACCTGCCGTTATCCCACTCGATAGTAGGGTCGATACGAGTTACCGATCTTAAAGAAGGGAGATTGGGAAGGGGCTAAGGAATTTAGCAGTAATAGCTCAGCGGGGAGTGGCATGGACTGTCGAGACCAAAGTCGCAAGTTCGAAACCAGCCCCAAATGCATACACCTCTGACTTTTCGAAGTTATGTGTGTATTAATTATTAATTATCGCATGCTATAACGGTGAAGGAAACATCGTGAGGAAACCTGTATACCTGAGAAGTTCTTTATAAGAATTTCAAAGGTATGTAAAGACTGCCAACCCGCATTAGGCTAGCGTGGTGGACTATGGCCTAACCCCTCTCATTCAGTAGAGGAGACCCGTGCCCAGCAGCGGGACGTATATAATACAGGGCTAGTAATATTATTATTATAAGGAATTTAGGCCTCCTGGTACCTTATTCACCATACGTAACGCAACATTAAGCTGCTACGTCACATCGGCTTTCTGTGAGATAGTGGTAACAAACCAGATAATTCGTACTGTAAACAAGGCTATCTAAAACTGGCGCTACCACTTTCGAAATACGTTGTTAGATGTTCGCATGTTAAAATTAAGGTTAATTATGGTAATTCTCCACAACGTTGAATTGATAACCCACATTCCAAACTAAACTCTATGTAAATTGAAAGGAATGAACTTCAATATGTAATATCCAATCAGAACCTCCCCGGGCAGTTAACCAACCTTAATCCAGTGGAAACAGAAAATTGATTCGGACTAAAGTAATGAGTGAAATTGTGCTTAGCTTGCGGTTAAACTTACATCGCGTGTTCTGTTGGAGAGTCGCCAAGTTTTAATGAGTCGCTGGAGGTTTTACACGTAATGGAACAACTGGCAGGCGGTCAGACCGTGTTCCCGTTAGAGTAACAGATGACCAGCATCGGTAGAGATAGTCGTAAACTTATATAAAATTTAAATTTGTTGGCAGTCTATGTTTTTTTATTGCTTAGTTAGACAGACGAGCGTGCGGCCCGTCTGATGGTAAGTGGAACCACCGCTCATGGACTTTAGCAATGCCAGGGCACAGACAAGTCGCTGCCTACCGTTGGAGGAATACTCTTTTTGAGCTCCGCATAGAAAAGGACAGGTGATAACGCTTAGGAAACACCGAGCGAGGAAGTTTATTCCAAAGCTATATCCTGGTTGATAAGTTTATATGCCATCTATAACATTTTTATTGGTCAATTATAGTATGTAAATAATCAAGTGGTTCACCTGAGATGACCATCTATACCCATGGTGGTAAAGAACATTAGAAGTGTACTTAGCATTTCCCATTTGACCCCGCTAGTAAAATCGCACACTCGTGATTTATAGTATATACAAACCAACTGATTAAATACAACGCTCCTTTTTTGAGCCAGTAATCAAAATCAAAACGTTTATTAATTAGTTAGACTCTAGGTACTTTTATACATCAATTGTATTTACATAGAAAGACTCTACTGGTACTTGGCAAATGTCCACAGGTTTGAAAAAAAACATTAAGAAACTCAGCAGAACATAATGAACCGTATATGTTTTTAAATGTGTTTAAGCTCTACCATCATTTAAACTATTTACACAAATTCAAAACATACCAAACACTTAACACTTAAGCGTTCTAATTTCCCTATTTTTCCTTTATACATAGCATTAAAGCTGTATTACCGATTCATTAAACATAATAGGCTCCGGCCGGACCATTTCGAGACGCTAAGCCTCTCGTACCGTCATCAGAGACCCTAAGAGAGGCTTATATTGTTCTCGGAGCAGTTGTAATGGGGGCCGAGGATATCTTGTCCCGGATCACTGTCGACATGTTTTGGAAATGAAATACGAACGATTTACTGCAAGGGTTGAAGTTTGGGAGAATTATTGATATTAATTTTTTAATTTATTCCCTCGTTAGTTTAGCGGCAGCGTACTCAAGCTAAGGAACCAGTGAGGGTTCAAATCCCAGGTAAGGCAATCACAATTCTGTTTGAATTTCCATAAAAATTAGCCTATATTCTAGTACATATCGTGGTCTAAGTGCCCAATTTCTTCCGAAACAGTTCACTCGTTAAGCCGTGATGGACTAACAAACATCCAAATTCACAAACTCATAAACATCCAAACTTTCACATTTATTATAGTAGTAGAAAGCAGGATGTAGCGATAAGCTCGCCATCGAGAGATGAAAACAATCTCGTTGAACTACGGGAGCATTGTTTATATCTCTGTGTACCCCTTCTGGGATACAGGAATGGATTATGTATGTGAAAAATCAATACAATATATTATTAAATAGTACCCAGCATCATACCAATTAATAAAACATATAGAAATCAGTCAACTATTTCATTGCATTCAGTTCGATACTATTCAAAGCTTTTCACGGCAACTGTGTAAAAGCTCACGATATAAAAGCGACTCTTGATTGGCGCTGTAAACAAAACGATACGACATGAGCGACACGAGCTCAGCGAATTAACGCAAGTGGACAAAAACTGCCTTTTGTGTTCGAGTCTCTATGTAGAGCTGGTGTGTGAACAATGGTGAGGTATTGTTGTTTTAACGCTTGTACGGCGTGAGGTTTTGCACTGGCTCTACAAAGCGATTTCAACTGAGCCTGAGTTAGTTCAGTGCAGACGATATTCAAATAATTACATTTCTTTTTGACATGACAGCCTCTGTGGCGCAGCGGGCGAGTAGCCGGCTGCGAAGCAAGAGGTCGTGGGTTCGATTCCCGCACCGAGACAAATGTTTGTGTGATCCACAAATATATGTTTCGAGTCTGGGTGTTGTGGGACCGCAAGTCCCTCGTAGTTCCTGATACCCACAATACAGGTTAACCTAGTGTGGCTTCAGGACTATGTGTGTGACTGTTGGGTGTATTTATTTTATTTTATTTTTTAAATCGGCTAATAAATACACTCAATAGTTACACATGTAGACCTGGCTCTACACTTGGATAAAAGTCTTGTGTTGTGATTATCAGAAACTACGACGAACTAACAGGATCTAAAATTTGAGTGGTAGAGCCAAGTTGTAGACAGTTTTGTCTATAGCATGAATGGCTCGTCTGGGTCGCTACCACTGTCTCACAAAAAACCAGCGTAAAGTAGCAGCTTGCTATGGTGACTGAGATATTCGGAGTCCTAAATCCCCCTCCCCTTTTCAGTCCCTTAATTATCCCTTTCCTTCAAGATCCGCAATAGCGTACCTATTTATAAATCCTGATCAAATATAATACATGTATCTGAAATTAAAAAACATGTGGGGCAGTCTTTGGGGACTGCCGATAGAAGTGAAACTTTTTTTCACATTAGACATTTAACTAAAAATTGTTGAAATAATATTACATTAAACACTAACAAAAACAAGCTGTAGAGGAACGGGTGCTAAATGTTCCTCCGGCGAAGGGGAGATCTTCAGTCGGGCAGATGTTGTACCTGACCGGCCGCGGCCCCTCCGATGGTTGATGTTCGGAACTTGTATATATACTAATCGTCGCGCAAACTTTGCTAGCGAAATTCAGGATCTGGTTAATGTTGCATTGTGCGGTGCGCGCTGCCGGTCAGGTACAACATCCGCCCGACTGAAGATCTCCCCTTCGCCGGAGGAACATTTAGCACCCGTTCCTCTACAAAACAAAATAGCGTGCGAACTATAGACGCCGCCATATTGGCCTTGGCTGCTCTGGCGAGCGCCTTTCACTTTATCCCTACTCCGCGGCCGACCGTCACGGGACATGCAACACACAGGCCAAAAATTTTGAGACGATCTAATAAAAGTTTCACTTTAAAATAGAAAATAATTTATAATTTAATAAATTTTGGGGTGTAAGGGGGGCGAACAACACCTCAAGTCCCCAAGTGTCAACCCTACCTGCACGCGGTGCACCCTGCTGGCTAACGAATGAGGCTCTGGCGGCCGACTCGTGGCGGCATAACCACATAAATAAGCTGGAATGCATAAAATACTCGTACCTTCGGCGGGCAGCAGCGCCATTGGCTAAACATTCCAGTTACTGCGGTCACCAACCCGCCTGCCAAGCGTGGTGACTATGGCAAATCCCCCAAATGACAGTCTCCCAAAATTTACGGTCCCCAGTTCCCGGTAGCCTCGCTATTCCTGGCCAAGGTACCGGTCATGGTAACGGCGGGGTGGGGGGTGCTAAGAATCCCCGGGTTACGGCAGGGTACCACAAACGACTGTTTCTGGCAACGTACAACGGACGCTCTCTGCGGTTGGACGAGCACGTCTCAGAATTGGAAGTAGAGCTAAGTCATATTAACTGGCATATCGTGGGGCTATCTGAAGTCCGAAGACAGGGGGAGGAGAAGATGACCCTCGATACCGGTCACTTACTCTACTTCCGAGAAGGACATCAACCATCCCAAGGTGGCGTCGGATTTATGGTCCACAAGTCACTCAAAGGCAACGTTGTGGAAGTTGGCAGTGTGTCAGCGAGAGTGGCGTACCTTGTCTTAAAAATAACCAAAAGGTACTCACTTAAAGTTATACAAGTGTACGCCCCGACGTCTGCACACCCTGACGACGAAGTCGAGGCCATGTACGAAGATATAGTGAAAGCTATGTCTCGTACCCAGACTTCCTACAGCGTTGTTATGGGTGACTTCAATGCCAAAGTGGGTGTACAAGGATACGGCGAATCGAGGGTAGGACCGTTCGGCTATGGGTGCAGAAATCACAGGGGGCAAATGCTAGTCAACTTCCTCGAGGCCCAAGGACTTTTTCTGATGAATTCGTTCTTCCAGAAGAGGCCCCAAAGGAAGTGGACCTGGCGAAGCCCTGACAATGTGACTCGGAATGAGATCGACTTTATTATCACCGACAAGCGCCAAGTATTCAGAGATGTCTCTGTGATCAATAAGGTCAATACCGGCAGTGATCACCGGTTGGTAAGAGGCACTCTGAATATAAACGTTAAAATCGAACGTGCGCGGTTGATGGGGTCGACTCTCCGACCAACTTTGCCCCAAGCCGAAATCGGATGTGAAGCTTACCAGTTGGAGCTACAGAACCGTTTCGCCATATTGGAAACCACGGCGGATGTTGATGACGCCACCAACAGTCTGGTGCGGACTATCCGCGAGGTGGGCTACAAATACTTTCGACCAAAGAGCAATGGACGCAAGTCGAAACTCTCAAGCGAGACTCTGGAACTGTTGAGGAAAAGACGAGAACTTGTAAATGTCACACCATCTGAGCGTCAGGTACTTAACAAGGAGGTAAAGAGGCTAATACGGCGCGATATAAGACGATCAAATACCCTAGATATTGAAAATGCCATTACGCTTAATAAAGGCACTAGGGTATTCGCCAAGCCACACACCTCCAGTTGTCACCTGACAAAGCTCAGAACACCACAGGACACCACCGTCACCTCAATGCCAGAGATACTCGCAGAGGTCGAAAAGTATTACGGGGACTTATATGCTCAAAAAGCAAGTCCTCCCGCTGAGGCCCACAACGCGAGTGATCCGCGAGCCAGACTAACTCGCCACTACACGGACGAGCTTCCCGACATCGACGTGGGTGAGATTAGAATAGCCCTCGGACAGCTCCACAACAACAAAGCTCCGGGAGATGACGGAGTTACAACAGAGCTACTCAAGGCAGGGGGTACGCCTGTCTTGACAGAGCTTGTTAAGCTCTTTAACTCTGTCATCCATACTGGCATAACATCGGAGGCATGGAGCAAGAGTGTGGTGGTTTTGTTCTTCAAAAAGGGAGATAACACCCAGTTGAAGAACTACCGCCCCATATCACTCTTGAGCCATGTTTATAAGCTGTTCTCGAGGGTTATCTCGAATCGTCTTGCCCAAAAGTTCGATGACTTCCAACCGCCGGAGCAGGCTGGGTTTCGGAGGGGCTTTGCTACTGTAGACCACACACACACACTAAGGCAAATTATTCAGAAGACCGAGGAGTATAATGAGCCTCTATGCCTAGCGTATGTGGACTACGAAAAAGCCTTTGACACCGTCGAAACCTGGGCTGTTCTGCAGTCCATGCAGAGATGCCTCATTGACGACAGATATGTCCAGGTGATGAGATGTTTGTATGAAGCCGCATCAATGACCGTCCAAGTACAGGAACATAGCACAAAGCCAATCCAACTGCGTCGTGGGGTAAGACAGGGAGATGTAATATCTCCGAAACTGTTTACTACCGCGTTGGAGGACGCTTTTAAGACGCTTGATTGGAAAGGACGGGGCATCAACCTCAACGGCCAGTACATCTCTCACCTGCGATTTGCGGATGATATTGTCGTCATGGCAGAATCTCTGCAGGATTTGGAAGGAATGCTGAACAGCCTTAACCATTCTTCAAGACGAATAGGTCTCGGGATGAATCTCGATAAAACTAAGGTTATGTTTAACCGTCACATTCTCCCAAGACCTGTAGTCGTGGGTGATGCCACTCTCGAAGTTGTGCAAGAATACGTTTACCTTGGCCAAATTATCCAACTGGGTAGGCACAACTTCGAGAAGGAGGTGGATAAAAGAATTCGGTTGGGCTGGGCGGCATTCGGGAAGCTACGTAACATTTTCGAGTCGTCGATCCCTCAATGTTTAAAAACGAGAGTTTTTAACCAGTGCGTCCTACCCGTAATGACCTACGGAGCTGAAACGTGGACACTGACCAGCGGACTGGTCCACAAGTTCAAAGTAGCTCAGCGTGCTATGGAGCGAGCAATGCTTGGAATTTCTCTGGTGGATAGAATTCGGAATGAAGTCATCCGCCAGAGAACTAAGGTCATCGATATTGCTCGCAAAATTAGCACGCTGAAGTGGAAGTGGGCCGGTCATGTCTGCAGACGGACAGATGGTCGGTGGAGCAGACATGTGCTGGAGTGGAGACCACGGTTAGGCAAACGTAGTGTAGGACGCCCTGCTGCACGGTGGACCGACGACTTGAAAAAGATGGCGGGTAGCGGGTGGATGCGGGCTGCTCAAGACCGGGATGGTTGGCGCTCACTTGGGGAGGCTTACGTCCAACAGTGGACGACAACAGGCTGAGATAATAATAAATTTGAATTAAAAATAGTGTTAGAAAAAACAATGGCGCGTAACGGAAAAATGTTACCCAGAAATTAGAGATGGCGCGTAACAGGAAAACGTTACACCATAAAATTTCTCCCATACGCCGATAAAGAAGTTTCACTTCAAAAATCAATCTTCAAAATAAATAAAATGACCGATAACCTATTATGCCTTATTTTTTTAACATCGCACACCACAATGAATTTCGTTAAGAACATATTTTAATAAAATAAATGTAATTTCATACATTTTTCCGTCGCTTCCATACATTAAACGGACTGGACAGTTCCAATCCGTTGCCCATGAATATTAATATAAAAATGATACATCACATGCCATGTGCATTAATATGTATGACCATTGTCTCCCGCCCCCTACAAAAATGTAGGCAAATTCATATTTTTGTATTGTATAATGATACATCGCCTTATTTAATTAGTGGTAGCCTGCTTAGGCTGAAAGACTGTGAGGTTCTGGGTTCAAATGCCAGGTCAGACAATATAAATTTTTGTTTACATTTTACTTTCACAAATCCCACATGAGTTGCTCAGGATTGGAATCTGTGCCCTATATAAACCATCCATCACATCAAGGGACGGAAATAAGTAATAGCTGTAACTCTGCCTTTCCTTATCTTACCTCGGGCATGAGGTTATGTAACAATTATACATATTAGGGATTCAAAGATCGTAGTAGCAAGTTGTAAGATACAGCATTTTGAAATATAATCAGATCAATCATTTGATATTACTGTCTACGTACAAAGTGTAGAATATGTCATGTAATAGGAAATTGTTGACCCAAAATATATTGGGCATAAGGAATGAATAGACGCCTTTGAAAAATAATTGTGAAAAATAGCTGAAATATTTAAAGAGTGCTGTAAGTTTTGGCAACGATCCCAGACATATTTGAATCTTTTTCACCTAAATAGCTCAGAAAATAAACTTTGGGTGTTATTGCCAACTCTTTGGTTTGAAATAAGGTTTAAATTATTATTACCTACATATTATTTAATACGTTGCGGCTAAGTGAAAAATTCAAGTATATTCTATAAGTACCAAACGAGCTATTCTTATTTTATAATAATATGTTATGTGATTCGTTTCTCGCAAAAGGGCTCGGAAGCAAAATTACTTGGCAAGTTTATCTAGATAGGTTTTTTAATATATATAATTGGTTTCTCAGAAACGGCTTTACCGATTCGGTTAGGATTTTGTGCTGCTATAATGTTATCCTTTCCAAGTTTTTATGTTTATTTGGCCGCCCAGGTAATTATAACGTTGCTTATACAAAATCAAGAATTGATTATTAAAATAAGTATTAAAAATCCACAATTTAGCAAGGAAGTTTTACTGTTTGTACTATCAATTATTATAAATATTTTTGCCTGGGAATTTTGGAAAACTGCCATTTCCACCAACCAAATATGTCATGAAAAACTGCTACATACGTGGCTCAAACTTTTTCTTATAAAATACGCCCCATGTAGGCTCAACGCTCTTATCTATAATGCTAAAGTATGAAAATTCTTATAAAAATTCAATCCAACCTTTCATTGAGATTCGTTGAAGATTGCAAAACGTAAGAAGGATAAGAAAAGATTCAATTATAATAATTAGCGGGGAACTCCGTCTTGCAACAAAATATTAACTCGAGAAGGTTTACTCTGAATGTAAGAAAATATAAAAGTATCTTTCGTAACTTTATTTCCTTTGTGCTTTATATTTCAAATTTTGTATACAAGTACTGGTAAAATATGGAAGTTTATGCTATGTATTTGCTTATCTAAAAAGAAATATGGTTGCACGTCTAATTATATTGATTTATAGTTTACTTTATGAGCTTTATTATAAGCAGAGTTTCTGTCAACCGGGCAAGTGGGTGACACAGTGGCAAGTGATCTCCACCGACCATGGACACCATAAATAAGACGAATCGTGGCTGCTTTTTTATCAACTTGAGTGACGAAAAGAGTAGGTCGCTCGCCTGATGGTAAGCGCTAAGCTTGCCCATAAACAGAAGCAACACCACACATAACTTACAAAGCACTGCATGGCATTGGACGGCGGTCGTCACCCTAAGACATAGGATATTAAATCTCATAATGCCCAGTAATTTCACTGCCTTCTATGTCATTCAAACCGGAACATAACAGTGCTTACACACTGCTGCTTAGCGGCAGAAATAGACAAAGAGGTGGTACCAACCGAGATATCCTCTCGCAAATGCTACCAACTTGTATAAGGTGCTTTGCCAATCGTTATGGAAAGTATTGGATCAACGGAAATCTCACTCACCGTAATAAACCCAATTATTATATAGTTATAAAAAAAATCGGAGATTGTTATTAATACAAAATTTAAAAAACGTCTTAACCGCGTAATATTAGCGATATAAATACCAATTCTTGAGTTAAACTCCCGATCACAGCCGATGCAACTCGGTCGAAACCTTGGGAAATAAATAAATTTGTAAAATATGTAATAAAAAAATATTACAATTTATTTTTTAGCACTCTCTAAAGATAAATAGATATCCGGAGGCTCAGATCCGCCCTCCAATCCCATCCCTTAATTATCCTTTCACTTTAAAATCGGTAATAAGTTCATGATGCTTCTAATATTACGAACATGTGCTGAGATCATCGGTTAACCCGTTTGCCGACCTATGTTTAAAAAAAAAATTAATCACAGATACACAGATCCTTCTGTTATTTTTTAACTATGGCCACAAAGAGGGCAGGTGCACAGCCCAGTTTAAATCCCCGCTGGCTCGTGGAATAACTTGCCACATTAGCGTAAGCGATTTTGGTTTCATCCAAGTTATTAAAACTTATTACTGTGCGAATAGTTTCCTATTAAATTGTACTTAATAACGGAGTTTGGTGGTAGTGTAAATGACGTTGTACGCGTCTAGGGAAGGCATTGTAGGTTGGCGGGAGACTAGTTGTTAGATCTTTCGAGTACAATGTGTTTTCTGGATGGGGAACTAAGAGGGGGGGGTTTTTTTTTTATTTTTTTATTTTTTTTATTTTTTTTATTAGATTGAATGACAAGACGAGCAGGTCGCTCGCCTGATGGTAAGCGCCACGCCTGTTTATGGGCAGGCCAGAACTTTAAATAAAGCACTGCATGACACTGGTCTGCGCTCGTCACCCCGAGACATAAGGTGTTAAGTCTCATAATGCCCAGTAATTACACTGGCTTCAATGTCTTTCACACCGGAACACAACAGTGCTTACACACTGTTGCTTGGCGGCAGAAATAGACAAAGCGGTGGTACCAACCCAGCCGGTCTCTCGCAAACGAGGGACCTACCACCTTGTTAGAGAACTATTTTAAGGCCATGGATATATCTCAGCCTGTTGCCGTCCACTGTTGGACGTAAGCCTCCCCAAGTGAGCGCCAACCATCCCAGTCTTGAGCAGCCCGCATCCACCCACTACCCGCCATCTTTTTCAAGTCGTCGGTCCACCGTGCACCAGGGCGCCCTACACTACGTTTGCCATGGAGATGGTGTTGGAAGCATTATAGAGTAAACTAAACGCGATTACAACATTGGAGAAACAAAACGCATATTGTCTATTGTATAATGTATTGACGTTTGACATCTGTCATTCTTCCGACCTTAAAGGAAAGGGATAATTTAGGGATTGGGAAGGGGAGGGGATGTGGGTCTCCGGATATCTCACTCACCGTACAAAACACAGCAGCAAGCTGCTACTTTACGTCGGTTTTCTGTGAGACAGTGGCATCGACCCGGACAAGCCGGCCATTCATGCTATAGGCAAAATTGTCTACAGCGTGGCTCTACCACTCATAAAAAAGTAAAGTTTTGACATAAGCTCACGCTTGTAGCCCGAATGAGGTAGACAGTGAAAGCTACAACTATATACACCCACAGTTATACACGCTGAACTTATTTTGTGTCGCTCGCTTGTTTCGTCGATTTCATTTCTGAATGTTAAGTTTATGTTGTGTGATTATGGTTATGTTTTATTACTGAAGGTTTCAGTTAATTGACGTGTCTGAACTTACACAATTCGGTTCACAAAGTAGTGAGCAGCACGTAAAATCACTATTCGGAGCGCATGTTCAACGCGCACCTTGTTTTAATTTGTACTGCATCATTAATTTCAATAACTCATCATTTCGACGATATAGAGGGTTGCGTTCACGTTCATTTATAATAACGACATATTTCACAGTTATCCGTTGATTAAAACATTAAAGTATCGAAATATCGCCGTGTTTTGCGATATAATTACTGTTTGGGTGGGTGCGTCTGCCAAATACCCGTTATAATAGCTGTTTATAGCACTTAAATAACCGTTATTGATAACGGGTAACGTTTAACTTGAAATGTTTGAAATGCTATTTAATGTATATTTGATTTAATAGTAATTGCCTCACGTTTTCTTCTTAGGTTAGATAATTTTCTTTTTTTAACACCAGTATATTTTACGTAAAGAACTTTGCCAACCCCTGTTTAGCCGACTTCAAAAAGGAGGAGGTTCTCAATTTAATGTGTGTTTTTTATATATACGTACTACGCCCATAATACCAAAAGAATTATGGGTGCGTTGCCGACATTAAAGGAAAGGGATAATTAAGGGATTGGGAAGGGGAGGGGGTTTACGCCTCCGGATATCTCACTCACCGTACGAAACGCAGCAGCAAGCTGCTACTTTACGCCGGTTTTCTGTGAGACAGTGGTAACGACCCGGACGAGCCGGCGCATTCGTGCGATAGACACAAGTGTCTACAGTGTGGCTCTACCATTCAAAGTCCTTTAAAAGTAAACAGGTAATAGGGTCTTGGCACCCTTGTATGGAACCCTGAAAAGATGATAATAACATCATTAACTGTTTGTTCGAAAAATAACATTTCTAAAAGAGCAGTGTCCATTAACAATCCATTTAAGCAGAATACAAATACAATATTGATTCCTCTATAATTGAATGAGGGTAATAATGTGTTTAATTTGTGAATGGCGATAAATCACTGTTGATCGTCTATTATGCCGTTACTCTGTATGTACATTATGATTCATGAAGGACATACTGTTGAGGATTGGTTTAACACATTGATAATTGAATTTTTGAATACTTATCTTCAAATATAATAACATTTAGACACTTTATCAATACATAACAAAAATTTACAAGGTGGTAGGTCCCTCGTATGCGAGAGGCCGGCTGGGTTGGCACCACCGCTTTGTCTATTTCTGCCGCCGATAGCAACTGTGTGTAAGAAATGACTGTGCATTATGAGTCTTAACACCTTATGTCTCGGGGTGACGAGCGCAGTCCAGTGTCATGCAGAGCTTTGTTATTTAAAGTTCTGTGTGGTGTTGTTTCTTTTATGAGCAGGCGTGGCGCTTACCATCAGGCGAGCGAACTGCTCGTCTCGTCATTCAAGCTAATAAAATAAAAATAAAATAACAATATAAAGCGTGCGTCTGTTTGTCTATTTGTCCGCTGATTTCTACAAAACTATGCAACGAATCAAAATGCCGTTTTTACTGTCATTTAGAGAATTTATTCCGGAAGGTAATAAGTCATAGCGTGATATACATCTAGATCTATGACTCATGGGAGCAGGGCAGTATCATGCGTGGTGTAAACCACGACAGACAACTAGTTTAATATTTTAAACAACTTGCCTTTGACAGCTGAATAATTACCAATATAATTGTAGTATGAAGTATAATTACTGTGATAAAGAAATAATATCGAACATAAACGCCTAACAGAAATTTACTAATCAGGCTGTTAATTTACTAATCAGGCTGTTAATTTACTAATCAGGCTGTTAATTTACTAATCAGGCTGTTAATAGTTGTAATGGCCATAACAATAGATTTATTCTAGCATTGATTTCTAATAAAATAAATTGCAAATATTAGTGCGATATATTGCACCTCCAAATAAGTTCAATAAGTAACTGTATTTTTAATTGCTTTATTGGTCTATTGGTGGCATTGTTAGGCTGAGAAAACTAAAGCCCAGAGTTCAAACCTCAGGTCAGGCAATCAGTATTATTTGTGTTGGAAATTTTCGATTCGTAATTGGAAGTTTAATTTGGCATGGAGATAGGTTTGATTCCTATCACATCATGCGATAGAAATAACTTTGATCAACCGTTGTTGAACTAGCTGCACCGCTGCCTACCCCTTCGTTTACAGGCGTGATATGCAACACATATTCCAAGTGTATTTTTTATCATAAAGATTTTATTAAATTTCATATATGTACACTGGCAGGGAGGTTCCTCTCAACCCATTGGGTAGTTTTGTGAAGTTGCCAAAACGTTTTGCTCGGTTCGTCGGCTATGCCCATTGGTAACAATGAGCGTTTACGAATACCAAAATGATTTATACGAAATTGTGTTAATTTCGAATGTATATTCCGAAAAGTTTATGATAATGGAGTGATAATTTGTATAACAGAGAGAACGTGTTTGAATTTTTAACGAATTTTCTGAATAGTTGTTTGTTCTTTTATTTCGTCTATATCGAGATATTTATTACGCTTAATAATCAATGGCAACTACCAAAAATTAATGTGACTCTCGTTGCCGAAATTACTGGAGAGAAATAATAATACATACATCCAACATTCACACACAGTCCTGGTTTCACATTAGGTTATCCTGTATCGTGGAAGTCAAGGAGGGAGTTAATATCCGACAATACCCATACCCACATACCCAAAAAAAAATTAATCACACAAACATTTTTCTTGGTGCGGAGACGAACCCGCGGCCTCTCGTTTCACAACCGGCTCACCCGCTATGCTACGGGCTAAAATTTTATCAAAGCTTACATTTTAAGCGAGGAGAAAATGGATGAGGTTTTCAATTCGACGCGTATATGTTTTTTTCTGTCTCTATAACTTTGTTTGGGAGATAACTCTCCTAGATTTTAGGCATATGCGAGAGGCCCTCTGGGTAAGTACCATCGCCTTGTCTATTTCTACCGCCAAGCAGTTGTCGCAGCACTGTTGTGTTTCGGGTTAAAGAACATTAAACATTGGACGTTGAAGCCAGTGAAATTAGTAGATATTATGAGACGCCTCGCAGTGATCAGTACAGTACAGTGCCATGCACTACTTACAAAATTCAGGGTTCTCGGGGATGATGATTCTGTTTGTGGACAGGTGTGACGTTTACCAATAGGAGATAAACCTTCTCGTCTTGTCATACAAATGAATACAATAATTTATAGGCAATACAAGACGACCGAGGCATCATTACATTACGGTCGTGTTTAACAAAATAATACGCGTATAATAGCGGTACTGCGGGATTATGCCCGGGACAGGCTACCCCTTTTTGCCCCGATACGTGTTGTGGTCGGCCCCGACTAATATGTGGATTTCATAGTGTAACGTTGGATTGGTGTATCACTATTTGTTTATGTCTCTTTCTAAATTCGTTCATAAATCACTTTCATGAACTTATAAAGCATAGTCCTGTATCCCTGAAGGTGTAGACAGAGGTGCAACTGGTGCATTCTCGGTTCGCCATCCTTATATCCGTCCCATTTCGGGGTTGAATTTATTGCCATACCAGACAGAGATTCCAATGCAACTAGTGTGTTTTCTTCATGAAACTTTGATATATTTTGTAATAAAATATACAAGAACGCGTTTATAATTTAAATATTCATACATACGACACAATTACTCTTTCTAACACACGTGATTTTCAAACTAAGCTTAACTGTTATTAAAATGTTGCAAGAAAAATGTTCATTCCTGCACTTAATCCAAAACGGCAAAGGAACCTGAACTTTAAATTTACATAAATAAAGTTAAAAATAAATTGTAGAACTCAAAGGCTCGATGATGTACGTTAATGTATGTTTTTATAGTGTTACGTGGTTTAATATTCAAAAGAATCTTGGAATATGCTTTATTACTTCCCTTTACATTATGTAGTCTTTAATACACAGTGTTAACTAGTTTTGTGTTTGTAAATGGCTACTATTCAGTGTTACCAACTATTATTTTGCAAGCGTGTTGGACTTCAAATAACACTAGATCAGGGCTGTCAGTAAATGACATGGACCCAGAATTGACAAAACTGCCGTGGATGTTCTGGATTAGCAAAAAACGGTAACTAAAAATTTTAACGAGCTTTTTGACCACCAAAAGCTCATTTGAAGCTCGGTGATTTTAACTTACTTCAAAAAAGAGGGAGTTTTTAGTTCGGTGCGTTTTTTTAGATTTTTATATACATCGATTTTATTCTGTAAGTTTAGACCGATTTTGTTGAAAAAAACAGTTAGTATTTCATTTATAAATAACTCTATTTTTAGCTGCGATGTTGTCCCATATAAACTTGGTTAATGTCTGATAACAGAATACTGAATAAAAAATTAAACTTCTCAACGGATGACTGCACACTCCTGACGATTATTATATATACTTACATACATAGACTCACGCCTGTTTCCCATTGGGGTAGGCCGAGACAACGGATTTCCACTTGCTACGATCCTTGCATGCCTATTTGGCCTCCACTCTCATTAAATTTTTCATACATGCACGTCGGTTTAGGGTACTCCTGGTATTATTATATCGTATTGGAATTTATATACCGTACCCTGTACCTATCATTAAAAACTGAAAAAATAATATAAGTTAAAAGTTAAAATGGATCTGGAAACCGAATTCTAAAAAGAATAACTCTAAAGTTAAAAATAATTTCTAGAGGTTGTTTTGAAGTCAGTTTTTAAGTTTTCTGGAAACTTATCTTTTAAAATTGATAGACAATGTAAAAATTTGACAACACATTAAATAAAATTGAATTTACTGACCTACCTTATCTGTTTACTTATTATTTAAAAACTTCAAAGGCTCGCTCGTGACTAGAATCCAAATCCACTGATCTTGGCTTGCATCAAGCCTTTGGTCTGTAAGAGGCTTTGCCAGCTCGCCAATCGTACAGAGTCGGATTTACTGCTACAAATGAAATACTTTTAGATAGTTCCCGCGAGATTTACGGCCAAAGAAGGACGGGATTGTCGTTAGTACATTTTAATGTGATGCTTTGTATAGGACCTGCTAAAAATAGTCTAAAATGATTTAGCATCTTTAGGCTGAGAAAACGGTGAGTTCTTAGGTTTAAATTCGAGGTAGGGTCAGGTTGACAAGGTGGTAGGTCCCTCGTATGTGAGAGGCCGTCTGGGTTGGTACCATCACTTTGTCTTTTTCTGCCGCTAAGTAGCAGCGTGTAAGCATTCTTGTGTTTCGGTTTAAAGGACATTGAAGCCCGTAAAATTAATGAGCATTATGGGACTCCATAAAACCATGGCAAATCTGCTGAAAATATGTTAATCTTTTTTGAGCAAAACCAATTAACTAAATAATTAAGGATCATCCAATCAGAGTTCAGTAAAAGGCCGTATGGATTTAAAAGCGGATACTATTTTAACAAGCCTCTTCATAATAAAACATTCGACACACGTGTTCCGTAGATAATATACAAAAGCGGCCTCTAGTGGAATAAATACACAGAAATAAATTAACAAGAGATATACAACCCGGTAATTTGATCAAAGCTCAGCGCACAAGAGTTGTGGACGTTTCGGCCACGCATTGCAAAATGGAGCTGCAATTTTAACTCTTTATTTAATTTACGATGCCCAACAATATTAGTACTGTAGTGGTTTCGTGTATAAATGGCCGTCAAATGAATATAAACTTAGCATTTACAAACGGTTTGGGTAAAGCACAGTTGATGTATTGTCTAGCCGGACCGAAACACGCGCGATGAAATATGATTTCGTAAATGTGGTTCTTAGTGGAGTTGAAAATTTATTTTATATTACGAGTTATTATATAAAATAATTTGATTTTGTTAACATACACGTGCAAAGTGTTTAGTGAGTGGTGGAGCCATGCTGTAGATAATTCTATACAGCTGGAATGGGTGGGCCTGACTGAGTCGTTACCTCTGGCTTACAAAAAACTGACGTAAAGTGCTGCTGCATTTCTTACGGTGAGTGAGATATCCGGAGGCCCCAATCCCTTTCCTTTAAGGTCGGTAACATTTTCATGATTCTTATGGCATTATGGTCGTACATGGGAAAAGGAGATCACTTACAATGAGGTGACTACTAGTTACTCGTTTATCGGCCTGTGCTATGAAAAAAACATACAATAATATGCCTCAAACTGAGCACTTCCGTCGGGGGCTTCCTTAGCGGCGAGCCTATCGCCACACCAGGCACAAATTCCAGACTCCGGGCTGATACTGAGCATTTCGTAATAGAAAAACCCAACACCACTTTACCCGACCCGGGGATCGAACCTGAGACCTCAGCGTTAGCCTCAATCATAACGCGGTACGCTACAACTGCGCCACCGAGGCAGTTCCTTCTTTGCATAGTTTATAAATCATACTTATTTAAACCAATCGATTCGCATCAAAATAATATAGGTAAAAAGGAAGCAGAAACATTCCAAAAAGCTCACAAGTGGAACACAAAAGCAGATTCCTGTACATCTCACGATCCCCACTGGATTTTATTTACGAGTACCGTACGGTATAAATTCAGCATAAGTGTTATTTGCGAGACATTGTTCCGCATTTTCGCTTTAAGTGAGAGAGGGCTTGTTTTATGAGCGACTGGGTATTGGTTCAGCGTTGCTTTGTGGTTTTACGTCGGAAATTCGGCCTACCCTAATACTATAGATCGATCTTTATTTCTAACCCCTGAAAAAAGAGGGGTGTTATAAGTTCGACTCCTAGGTCAGTCTGTGGCATCCTAGAGTCTAAACGAATGGACCGATTTGAGTAAAGCTGATTTAATCGATATAGTTCATAGCTATGTTTGAAAAAAGCTTGTTCAGTCACTTAAAAGTTACAAATGATTTTCCAATAAAAATGGGGGTTTTGTATTTAAGTTCTGATATAGTACTAGGGGCTTTGCCCAGGTTTTTCCACAAAACATAAAAAAAAAAACTTAAAGTCCGACGAATATGAGACATATCTTACTTTCTTCCCCACATTATTCTGCATCGATTGGTATCGGTCTCGACCCCATACTCCCAGCGGTTTCGGAGGAGATAGCGTGACAAGCTTTTGGCAGCGGCGGCACCAGTTACTTTTTTTTTAGAATAGAGAGATACGTTACTGAAATAAATAAATAAAGTAACAGTTCTCTCCCAGCTGCTCTTACTTCACTTGCAGTGGAGTCGGCGCAACATGATTTTTAACATAATATATGTTAAAGAAAGATTTGGCTTGTAGTTTTTACGACCTGCCGCATCCTGCCTGACTTCTACCCCTGTAGGGAAGAAACACCTAGACCCGGAACAAATATTTGTGGATAACACACACATTTTGTCTCGGTGCGGGAATCGAACACGCGGCCTCTCTCTTCACAGCCACGGAAGCTATATATAAAATAATAGAGCCAGTTGAAGAAGGCATGGCACATCAGGTGAAGAACAGGCTGTGAAATAAGAGACCGCAAGCTCAATCCCCGCACCGAATCAAAATATTTGTTTGAACATTATCTGCTACATTTAAAGACATCAATTAACTTGAATAAAGTATTAGGCATTCCTTAGAATTCGCTCAATTTCTGCAGTCAGTATCGCAGCGTAAAGCATTAAGTAAATATTTGATTGTGTAAATAATCAAATACGAAGAAATTAATTACAGACAGTTATAGTTAATTTAAGAAGATGGCGGGTAGTGGGTGGATGCGGGCTGCTTAAGACCGGGATGGTTGGCGCTCACTTGGGGAGGCTTACGTCCAACAGTGGACGGCAACAGGCTGAGATATTAATAGTTAATTGAAATCGAAAAATTGCGAATTGGAAAGATCGAAAAAATAAATAATTTTCTACTTCCTTTTATACAAAACGGAAATAAGTTTAAAGAACTAAAGGTACGATTTGAGGTCGCGACCGAGACAGGGAGACCGCGATGTGTGATGCAAGTCAGGCAATATCATATCAGTCGGCTTTGTATGACATTGTATGGAAATGGTCGCGCGTCGCACTCTCCTGTCTCGGTCACATACCTCAAAACGTGCCTTTAGAGGATAATTAACGTCAATATATGAAATGAGTAATTAGTTACTAATAATAAACCTGACATTTATGTGATATTTATAGAACAGAAATCTCGGAATGGTTTCATGTTTAATCACAAACGTTATTTTGATGTAGCTTTTGAAGTCACTCAGTAGTTCAGAGATCATTAAAGGCGTATAAATTCAAATTAGACCCACAATTATAAGCTCAATTAACCTTTTATTTTTATGATTTTACCTTTTCTGTAGTTTTCAATTTATCTTGTAGACGTAAAATTAATTTCACTAAAATAAATTATTACATCCCAGGCATTACCATTGTTTCACATAATACTAACTTAAACTACTACTAGCAGTAGTACTACTACTAGAAATAGTTACAAAAATTGTTTCATATAATTCAATATCAGTAAGAAAGAACATCCAAACAAATTAAAGTAAATTAAATATAAATTGCTGACAAACTTTCACTTACACTTCCAAAGAAGAACTCTAAAAATGATTGTATGTAGCATTGTACCAAATTTTGCTGGAAATGTTACTAGTTTGAACAATAAAGTAAAATTGGTAGCTAAGTTAAGGTTTTACTATGTTAATTATTTTAGAAATTCGGTACTTCTAACAATTTTGGATCGAATCCAAATGTGTTCCAAACCTTATTACATATGCATGTGCCGAAAATCTGGTAATAAGCTAATGCTCTACGCATGCGGGAGTACTAAACGTATGGGACGGGGCATTGATTATTATAACTATTTGGAAGGAAATGAGTTCAATTCAGTATAATGTATTGAATAAATTAATTAAATTAACACTGCATATAATTATTTCCACGTAATGTTGTGCAGTATATTTTTTATTCATTTTATTTTGTATTTAAAAAAACTTGTAGCAACCCATGCGTAGAAGTCTCTTCCTTCATATTTCCGAGACAAAAAATAGCCTATCTCACTCACTGGTCCATAAACAATATGCAAATAAAATAATGCCAGACGCTCCGTTGGTGCGTGCTACACACTTTTGCATTTATAATATTCGTATAAAAAATAGTAATACTCGAACCAAAAAAGATAAATAAATCTAATATAACAAAAATATGTAAAATGAATTTCAAAAGAACACCCATTCGTCTGATAAGCTGGTCACACAATCCGTGGAGCGTGTCCAGTCCAGACATCTGGCAACCCTGGAGGCTTTTTATTAAATTGCTTTACTCCACGCTCGACCGTTCATGAATTTCACCCAGCGCTACTGCATCTTGGTGAAACTACACGTGATTTTGTTTATTTATTCAAAAGATCTCTTGCGATTTGTTGGGCAGGAAGCGAGTTTCGTGGGAAATAGTGGCGCGTGGCAACCCTTTTTTATTTGTGTCAAGTGAAATCGGTTAGTGTACCATCAGTGGATATTTAGCTGTTTGAATAGCTATATTTCATCTAATTTTATTGGGTCATATATATTTTATATACAACAACAACAACAGAGGACGTCCACCTACAAGATGGACCGCAGGTCGTCGGTCAGGGTTGCAGGAAGCAGATGGATGCAGGCCGCTTCCAACAGGTCGGCCTGGAAGGCATTAGGAGAGGCCTATGTTCAGCAGTGGACGTCTTGTGGCTGATGATGATGATGATATATTTTATAGTTTGTGTTGTACGTGGAAGACGTTGGTACCATCGTTTTGTATATTTCTGCCGCCAAGCATGCTGACACCATGGTTTCGGTTCTGACTTCAATAGGCAGTGAACCGACTGGGTATTATGAGAATTAACAATTTGACTTAATTTAATCCTGTGTGGTTTTGTGTCTTTTTATGGGCAGGCGTGACGCTTACCACCAGTAAGTACATAAGTATCGCCTCCTTTTTTATGGAAAAGGGGTCAGATCACCAAGCGTTCCCACAATACTAGAGAAAGCCTACCGACAATTCCTCTGATATTGTCGGACGAATGAACTACTCGTACCATTGCCAACCTTTTAAAAATATATCCTTAGATAAGCTAAGGATTGCTGCCGGAACCGCCCCTGCGCGGAGTCGCCTTGCAGTTCGTCTCCTTGTGGAGGGGCCCAGAAACCCCTGCAAACCGAAGGATGCCCTCAGCGTCAACGGCAGTGACATGGCCATCTACCCATGCTGCTGTCCATCTCGGGGTCGTACGTACGAGAGTACGAATGGGCGCTATGACAGTTCTCGCTGCTGCAATCAGGGGATTGCCCAAATTAGTCGCCTCTTACGACAAACAGGGGATACCATAGAATTTTCCCAACACCCACATTGCACAACCCTGCGTTATGCAAACGTAACATCATATTACTTACTTGTCCCACTGCTGGGCACGGGCCTCCTCTTCTGAATGAGAGGGGTCAGGCCTTAGTCCACCACGCTGGCCTAATGCGGGTTGGCAGACTTCACATACCTTCGAAATTCTTATGAAGAGCTTCTCAGGAAGACAGGTTTCCTCACGATATTTCCTTCACCGTTAATGCAAGTGATAATTTACCAATACACACATAACTTAGAAAAGTCAGAGGTGTGTACTCTTGGGACTGGTTTCGAACCTGCGACTTTCGTCTCGACAGTCCGTACCACTCCCCACTGAGCTATCGCTTCTATACAACATTAACTTCCAATAATAAAATGACCATAACGAACTTTTTTATTCCAGGTTCTTTAGTCCTAAAAATTTAAAACAATTTAATGAAAACAAACTCATCCCATCGTCCTTCAAATTTGAAAACAACACAGCATTCCCTTTATGGTCCCCGGTTGGACACCACGGAATGACTTTTTAAATGTACTGAATTTTTGAACTCTGCATTCCGTGCCTCGGAGAATATCAACGGAAAAATATGAGCTCCATTTAATGTCCATGTATTTTGTTAGACGCTTGCTCTAAGTGGTTCTGAATATGGTTTACAAGGGACGAGATGTAATTACCCTTTCTGGTAATGGATTATGAGTGTTCGCGTAAAGGATTGTGTACTAAAAGTCACAATAATCAAGTCTGGGGACTTGTTTATACGATATATGAGTTGCCATGTTTTTTATAGCAGAGGCCGACAAATGATGGTGGGTCAATAATGATGGTAAATGATTTTCACCGCCCATGAACGCCCACAACAGCGTGGCTCTATCTTCTTTTATTTTGGAAAATATGAAGGTCGATGGCGATTATCCAATATAAATCCTTTTAGGTAATATCGTATAAAATGCTTTTAATTAGGTTTGTTGTTTTGTTAAGAAGTGGTAGAGCCACGCTGTACATTTTTTTATTACCTAGGCCAGCAAACGAACATGTGGGCACCTGATGGTAAGCGATCTCCACCGCCCATGTACGCCCACAATACAAAAAAAATATGGGCGCGTTGCCGACCTTAAAGGAAAGGGATAATAAGGGATTGGGAAGGGGAGGGGGATTTGGGCCTCCGGATATCTCACTCACCGTACGAAACGCAGCAGCAAGCTGCTAGTTTACATCGGTTTTCTGTGAGACAGTGGTAAAGACCCGGACGAGCCGGCCCATTCATGCTGTAGATAAAATTGTCTACAGAGTGGCTCTACCACTCACAACACTCACTTCTGTCTACAGCATGAAAAGGGCGGTTACACTGGGGTGATACCACTGTCTCACAGAATACTAACCCCTCTGGGGAGAATTATACGTATATTTCCTATATTTGTATATTCCATCATTAAAATATATAAGTGCTATGGGCTCCTTTCTCCTCTACTGAAAGCAAGCAACGGTTTTATTTATTTATTCTACTTTAAATTATGAATATTAATTAATTTAATTTTAATAAATTTTCCAAAGTGACAAAAGTTTTCGCGTCTCATAGATTTAAAATGGCACTTTGAGAAAAGTTCAAAGTGAGCTAATTAAAAGAAACTATACGACTTACTCGAAGTCGTTTTAAAAATTTTAAAGAGATTAAGCTGTCATAGCCCAATTGATATAAGCCATAGCTTTTGTCTTATTTTTAGTAAATTTTTAAACTAGACAAAACTTTACGTTGAATTATAACTGTAGTTGTATTTTAGAATAGAATATAGTATAGTATTTGGTTTGAAAAAAGCAGCAATAGCTCAGTAGGGAGTGGCACGGACTGTTGAGACGAATGTCGCAGGTTCGAAACCAATCCCAAGAGCACACATCTCTGACTTTTCTAAGTTATGTGTGTATTCATTGTTAATTATCGCTTGCGTTAACGGCGAAGGAAACATCATGAGGAAACATGCATACCTGAGAAGTTCTTCATAAGAATTTCGAAGGTATGTCTTTACATAATGCCAGAAAAGTCTGGCAACCCGCATTAGGCCAGCGTGGTGGACTAAGGCCTGACCCCTCTCATTCAGTAGATGTGGCCCGTGCCCAGCAGTGGGACATATATAATGCAGAGCTAGTAAAAAAAAAAATGGTTTAGTAAGAGTATAATAGTGATCCTGAGTTAGACTCCCAGCCTTATAATTTTTTTTTAATAACTCGTAAGTTATAAATACTGTTGATTATTACATTGTTGCAATCACGGATGGCGATGACGCGTCTATCATAAACTGGGATGTGTTTCGTTTTAGAAGGACCCGATACCATCTTATAATCACCAAAGATGGCTACCATGTTTCATCGATTAACCAAGTCAAAGAGATATCTCAGAATTCGCTCGGTTTTTATCTTCCTAGAAAAACATACAATGCTTTGATAAGGACTACAATATACTTACTACATTAGACAATATACAACATACAAGATACATACATTATACAAGATCTTTTATATCCATCCATACCATCAAAGACCATCATTTCCTCCCCAGAGGGGGTCATAAAAACTACAAGCCACATTTTTCTGTAACATGTGTTAAAATAAAATAAATAAATAAATAAATAAATACAACCAACAGTCACACACATAGTCCTGACCCCACACTAGGTAAACCTGTGTCGTGGGTATCAGGATCTACGAGGGACTTGCGGTCCCACAACACCCAGACCCGAGACCAATATTTGTGGTTCACACAAACATTTGTCTCGATGTGGGAATCGAACCCACGGCCTCTCGCTTCGCTGCCGGCTACTCGCCCGCTGCGCTACGGAGGCTGTTAAAAGCATGTTGCGCCAACCCCACTGCGAGTGGGATAAGAGCAGGTAGAAGATTCTTAACTATATTTAAGACAATCTGTTTAGGCATTTAGAATTTACATATAATTTCCCAATTGATTTGAATTTTAGGGTTTTAGTGGTTAAGTTATAACTGTGAAATAATTTCCAAGTAATGAGACAGCGAGCCTGACTAAGCTGAGAAGGCACTTAAGCCTTAAAAATAATACAAATGTAATTTATACTTACGCTTTCACTGTTTGTTTTAAACCATACACTAATAGATGTATGTTCCACTGAACTCAGCAAGAACCCAAACAAAACTGAACGCTGCAAATAATTCCTTTGTTTCAAACAAATACACGCGGATTTTAATTCTAAATGTTGTTTAAACGTGCAGTTTTGTGTTTGTTCTATTTATTTTATTATCAACGTTTTGTTTCCAGTAGATGAGGGTTGTTTTTGTGAAGTTAGATAAATTTGGTTCTGATTTGAAAGCAAAAATGTATTTCGTATAGAAAGTCGAATGGTTACTACATACATACGCACTCATGCCTGTAATCCTCGAAGGGGTAGGCAGAGGTGTAAGCAGCACACCTACATTTCACCGAGCGTATCTCCGTCCCATTATGTGATAGAGGGCGAGTCCATCGCCATACCGGGCGCAATTCCAGACTCCAGGCTGATACTGAGCATTTCGTAATAGAAAAATCCAATATCACTTTTACCCGACCCGGAAATCGAGTCCGAGACCTCAGCGTCAGTCAGTCGTAACCCGTACGCATTATAACTGCGCCACGGAGGCAGTCTGCTGTTAGAAAAACTGATCGTTTATTCCCAATAGTTCACACAACAAGTGAAACAATGTGACCCGTTGGGAATCAAATATTTAATAATAATAATAAATAATAAATACACCCAACAGTCACACACATAGTCCTGACCCCACACTAGGTAAACCTGTATCGTGGGTATCAGGAACTACGAGGGGCTTGCGGTCCCACAACACCCAGACCCAAGACAAATATTTGTGAATCAGACAAACATTTGTCTAGGTGCAGGAATCGAACCCACGGCCTCACGCTTCGCAACCGGCTACTCGCCCGCTGCGCCACGGAGGCTGTCAAATTTCCAATATACTTATTCATACAGCTACAAGAATAATTAAGCCAGAGATAATATCACATACTAACAAGTGAAGTTAAATAAAAGTTTATGAAAATACAGGAAATAAATAAATAAATACACACCCAACAGTCAAACACATAGTCATAGTATAGTATAGAGGTATCCCAGGAATGGAAAATGGACAAAAACCATAACAGAGTGGTAACTTTGTTGTAGGTGACTATAGTGAGGATCAAGTGAATAAGATTTTTTTATACATGAACTACAAAGTGAACCTAAACATGATGTTAAGTAGAAAAAGTGTGGGTTCTTAATTGACAGCTTCCGTGGCGCAGTGGGCGAGTAGCCGGCTGCGAAGCGTGAGGACGTGGGTTCGATTCCCACACCGAGACAAATGTTTGACTAATCCACAAATATTTGTTTAGGGTCTGGGTGTTGTGGGACCACAAGTCCCTCGTAGTTCGTGATACCCACGATACAGGTTAACCTAGTGTGCGGTCGGGACTATGTGTGTGACAGTTGGATGTTTTTATTATTTATTATTATTAATAAGAAAAATGTGTGTATTGTAAACTTGTACAACAGCAATAAAGGCTTATGTTATTTTAATTTTATTTATAGTCATATTTTCTCTACTGATAGATTTTCCAGCAAATACCAAATACCAAAAACCGATTGTAGAGTCCAAACAAACCAACAAGATATTAATACTCTAACGTAAATAAACCATCCGTTTATGATAACAAGACGCCAGTACAAACATAATGTGTTACAATTCCATCAGAGTGTGTTCTTTGTGTAGATCCTGTTTGTATAAACGGTACATTTTCGGGAGTTTACCGAATAAATAATGTTAGGTAAATAAATTCGTGACGTATTCTATACTGAACACAAATAGTGCCTGTTGAGAAGCATTGCTCTGGAGTTGTGTGAAATTGTTATGTTCTTATATTTTTTATACAATGACAAGACGAGCAGGACGCTCGCAAATGAACGACACAATGAGCAGAATACTCGAAACTGAATAGCAAGACTTACAGGACGCTCGCAATTGAATAAAAAGACGAGCAAGATGCTCTTAAGTGGATGTAGGACGAGACGACAAGACGTGTAGGACACTCACCTATATGTTTGTTACCATAACGCTTACGCCTTCTTGTAAGCAGTAGCAACACTACTCAAAATATTTAATTGCAATCTACTGCACTATACAGCACTGCGCTTACCATAGTGCCACTAAATAATGCATCATTATACTTTCGTTTACTTTTAATGCAATAACTTTAAATATAAAAAGCTATTTTTAAGTTTTGTCAAGCTAGAAAATATAAGTGATAAATAATAGTGATAGAATAAATAATGCCTCGGTATAATGCGGTTGCGTTACGACTGAGCTGACGCTGAGGTCCCGCGTTCGATCCCTGCGTCGGGTAAAAATTGATATTGGGTTTTTCTATTACGAAATGCTCAGTATTAGCCCGGAGTCTGGAATTGTGCCCGGTATGGCGATAGGCTGGCCCCCTATCACATTATGGGACGGAGATTCGTTCGGCGAAATGTGGGTGTACTGGTTACATTCTCTGCCTACCCCTTCGGGGATTACAGGCGTGAGTGCGTATGTATGTATGTATATATAAACAATAAATACTTTCAAAGAGATTTAGCCTGTCGCCACTGTGGCGCAGCGGGCGAGTTGCCGGCTGCGAAGTGAGAGGCCGTGGGTTCGATTCCCGCACCGATACAAATGTTTGTGCGATCCACAAATATTTGTTTTGGGTCAGGGTGTTGTGGGACCGTAAGTCCCTCGTAGTTCCTGATACCCACTATACATGTTTACCTAGTGTGGGATCAAGACTATGTGTGTGCCTGTTGCGTGTATTTATTTATTATTTAAATCAATAATTAATCAACAAAATATTATAACACCTTAATCTGTTTTCCAACGTTTAATCAGCATGAGTAATGGCTGGTGCGGCATAGTTTTCACTAAAATCCTGTAGTCAACAATGTGTTAGGGGCTTACTCTACTATTTATTCGTATCTTATTTATATTATCAGTTTACTTTCTGCTTTCTAAAAATATACGAAATATTCTTATTTCGTACATCGCTATCCCCTAGCTTTTTATAAAGTTGCAGTCCGAGCATATGTGTTTACGTATTTAGGCCATATTTTCGAGGCCTATTTAATTATGTAACAAATGATTTGGGTATGTATTTACTTTGCAGTTAAATTTGTTTGGTTATTAACTGAATTATTAATGTTTTCTTCATACTATGAGCCCTGTATTAAACGCTGTCCTGGGTATGGGTCATCTCTACTAATGGGAAGGACTAACTTCTAAGTCCACCACGCTAGAATCTAGACAATTAGTTCCCAAAGTGGTCCTGGTGGATCCCCAGGGGACCACGGGAGACTCGACGGGATCCATAGCTAGATCTATTCTTCACATTTTTTGTCGAGTTTTGGGAATATGGTAGAAATGTAGCTGCAGGTGGTCCGCCAGAGTCAGCTAAATTTTGAAAGTGGAATATGAGAAAAAAAGTTTGGGAACCTCTGATTTAGACTAATGCTGCTTGGTAGACTTCGGATCCCTTATAAATGCCTCACGTCACGATGTTTTTGTCGCCAATAAAGTTGAAGATAATCGAAGACGAACACAAATTTAAGAGTCAGAGTAGTATAACCTGGGGGCTTCTATCGAACCCGCAATCAGTCCGTTCCACTCCCCGATAGGCTATCGCCGCTAATTTTCTCTGTTGTACTTCAAAATCAAAATAACTTTATTTTCATAGGCCCTACTGGGCCCTACTAGCTAAACCTGTATCGTGGGTATCAGGAACTACGAGGGACTTGTGGTCCCACAACACCCAGACTCGAAACAAATATTTGTGGGTCACACAAACATTTGTCTCGGCGCGGGAATCGAACCCACAGCCTCACGCTTCGCAGGCGACTACTCGCCCACTGCGCCACGGAGGCTGTCAAAATTATTATAAATAAAATATTCTGTATAGGTATGCGTTCGAGGTGAAAGGTTTAACAAGATAGGTTATGTAAATTCAGCAACAAAAAATAATGTTTCAATGTCTACTTTTGCTCAAATTATACGACACAGAAAACAATCTGTATTCCCCACGTTGTGTTCAAAGGTATAGTATACTCGCATAATACCTGTCTGCGGAGTTTAGGCGCAGCTGTACCTACTGGCTCCATTAGAATTTTGGACTTGATTTACATGTTCATTACTGACTACAAAATTATACAGAAAGAGTTGCACGTGAATTAATTAGTTGAGTTAAATCTAACTAGGGAGTTTTGTTTGCTCCAACTCGTTTTTATCCTAAATGTCAACGGACGCTGCCACAAGGGTTTTTAATGTCGAACGGCTTTATGTTTAGCTGTTAGGTTTTAATTTTGAATGGGGTCTCTTCGCTACTTTAGATTTAGTTATAATATTATTTAAATATTTGACTGCCTCGGTGGCGCAGTTGTAATGCGTACGCGTTACGATTGAGGCCAACGCTGAGGTCTCGGGTTCGATCCCCGGGTCGGGTAAAGTGATATTGGGTTTTTCTATTATGAAATGCTCAGTATGAGCCCGGAGTCTGGAATTCGTGCCCGGTATGGCGATAGGCTCGCCCCCTATCACATCGTGGGACGGAGATACGCTCGGCGAAATGTGGGTGTACTAGTTACACCTCTGCCTACCCCTTCGGGGATTACAGGCGTGAGTGCGTATGGCGTGCGTATTAAATATTTAACTTCATCATCATCATCATCAGCCTGAATTCGTCCACTGCTGGACATAGGCCTTTCCAAGTTGGCGCCACCCTTGACGGTCCTCCGCCTTCCTCATCCAGCCGCTTCGCGCTACGTGTATCAGGTCGTCGGTCCAGAGGGCTTAACGACTTAACGGGTTTAACTTACATTAATGAAATATGCAGGACAACGATTAAAATTTTGCGCTGCGGAAATCTTCGTTTATTTCAGAAATAACAGCGTGTGATGATGATGCCTTAATACAGACCCGTATAATTTTAAATTTTGTATTTGTTACTGTCTTGAGTAAGTCAAGCTCGGATAACCAGACTTTTATTGAATACTAGCTGTTGCCCGCGACTCCGCCCACGTGAATGCCTATTTCCAGGATTAAAGTAGCCTAGTGGGCGCCCCCGGTGAGAAACGCACTTGACAAAAATACTAATGTCGCTATTAAAAAATAGGGGTTGATCGTAGAGGGTTGAAAATTTAGGGTTGTATGTATTTTTTGATGCTGTATCATAAAAACAAAAAAATATGTCTAAAAAATAAAAAAATTATTTAGTGGTGGACCACCCTAACATTTAGGGGGATGAAAAATAGATGTTGGCCGATTCTCAGACCTACCCGATATGCACACAAAATGTCATACAAATCGGTCCAGCCGTTTCGGAGGAGTATGGGAACGAACACTGTGACACGAGAATTTTATATATAAGATTTGTACAAATTCTTAAAAAACAATAAGTACATGATTTTAATCGTAGTACTGTATTATTTGTTATTAGGTTTAAAGGATTTCTAATTAAGGTTAATAAAGAAAAAAAAACATTCCATAAAATATTTTGTGTCTGAAAATAAGGCGCAATTAAAATTTTGCCATACCCAATAAAAATCCAAAGGACTGACTTACCAACTCAAAAAAATTTAGTCAAATATTTTACTAATACACAAAAACACCGTCCAATAAATGTGTGAAAGTTAGGGCCTTACAAAAGCCCAATTCAAAGCTATATCTATTCGGAATGCCGGTACATTTTGTAAAGCAAATAAAAACTGGCCTATTTTCCGTTAGCAATGGGCGAACACAGTGTTCCACCGTGCCCCGTATCCGAAACACTCTGCCCGTATTTGCATTACATCTTTCAACGTGGGGCCTTTCGTATTCCATTTATTAAATTACTTTCTCTCGTATGAATGTATAAACAATTTTTTTGCTTTGTCGAAGTTACGGCATTTTTTGGCGCGGAATGAGTTTTAACAATTTCGTGTGTTGCCGTATGTGTTTTATTTGAGTGTATCGACTATGATGAGTCTCGTTTTGAGTGAAAATATTTGAACATTTAGGCAAGCATTTTTGCTGCTACCAAGCGCAAGTTCGATCGGGCATGGAGTACTACTCGCACTGGTGGAGCCGCCTGGTGTTCCTCTAGGATGAATTATCGGCGTGGGCTTGGTCTGGGTGGAATTGTTTATCCAACCTGCTTGGCGCGAGCTAGGCGTATCACCTCCTTGGCCGCCGGACTCGTTTGCGTGCTCCGTTGATTTGATACGGGCAGGCAAACGTCACATCTTTTTTCAAATCTCTTTTTTTTGTCACTTCTTGTCATTACTCTAAAATTACCTTTCATCTCTTATACTTTTCTTCCGGTTTTTCTTCGCTCTCGCGAGTTACCATTCTCTTTAAACACAACTCTCTCACATATACTTTTCTTTCACTACACGGACACATTATGCACCGACACCAGTCGTCATAGTTTTGTTTCGTCTCCACCATCGACTTCGTTACGCTTCACCCGGCGCACGGCCCATGAAAGATCAGCGGAGCGCCGTCTGCGAGTTGCCTGACGATCACGGAGTGGTGTGCCCGGCTCTGGACTACAGGTTGGTGGTACACTTTTTCACGCAGACCAATACCTTCGTTGTGCTCGCCTAGAGGGAACGTATAGGTGGTTTTGCTCAACCGAGCCCCTTGGCTCGTTATCGTGGTTGGGCTATTTACACGCCCAACCACGCACCTTTAGGATGGATCGGCCAAATACCAGCTGAAAGCATTGGAGTCGATTGAGAGACGTGCCAAGAGGCTGATAGATAGCGACACCCTTGTTGAGTCTCGGCTTCAAAGCCTTGAACATCGGCGTGAGGCTGTCTGTTTATCAGCTTTCTATCGGATGCATTTTGGAGAGTGTGCAGCGGAACTGCATAATTTGATTCCCTCCTCCCCATACCACCATCAGACGACCAGAGACACGGTAAAACGCCACCCATTTATGGTAGACGTTCCCAAAATGCGCACCACGCACGCTTAGTCTCCACCTTCATCATACGGACTGCCAAATTGTGGAACAAGTTGCTGGAGTATTTGTTCCCCGATAAATATAATCTGGGTGTCTTCAAGTCGCGAGTGAATCGTTTTTTGCTAGGCAAGCGTGCTTCATCTTAGGCCACATCATCGCTTACCACCAGGCGTGATAGTGGCCAAACGCGAGCCTATTCCGTATAAAAATATTTAATAAAAAAAACATGGTTATTGTATGACGGCCTTATTTCTATCGAATGATGATTAAAATAGCGTTAAGCTTAATTAATATACACTCGTACGACAAAGGCTAGAATATGCTGGAAGGACAGCCTCCGTGGCGCAGTGGGCTATTAGCCGGCTGCAAAGCGAGAGGGCGTGGGTTCGATTCGCGTACCGAGACAAATATTTGTGTGATCCACAAAAGTTTGTTTCGGGTCTGGGTGTTGTGGGACCGCAAGCCCCTCGTAGTTCTTGATACCCACGACACAAGTTAACCTAGTACGGGGTCGGGACTATGTGTGTGACTGTTGGGTGTTAAAAAAAAGTTCTCATCATGTAATCTTTCATGACTTGCCTTATTTTAATAAGTCTGTTGCTGTCGTGCAAGGTTTTATTTCTGTTAATCAGGTAAACTTTAAAAGCTTGAGTTATTTCATGTTTTTATGGTAAAGACCCGCAACATATATACAACGTGTTTCAGAAAGGTGTGGTCATATTTTAGGGTCATTACATACAACTTACAATTAGTACTTGTGTACCGGACCTTTTCAAAGCCAAGAAATCCAAAAATTTCACGTTAATTTTAATCACTTGTTTTTTAAGATCGATAAGATTGATGACATCACTATTAATTATTATGAACAACACTCACTTTTTAATAAACTTGAATAAGATGTACGTAATTCTACGGACATACGTACGGAACTTGTACTTTAAACACAAATTAACACTTGAAAAAGACTGTGTGCTGAAGACGATGTAGGTACCATCCTCTAGAAGCATGACTTCCTTTAGACTTCATTCTCGGGTGTTCCATCTATGAATTGGGCTTGATACAGTCGACGATCCTCTTAAAAACTGTTATTAGTTATACAAACACAAATTACCAATACATAATACTTTTTTAGTCAAATACAACAAATAAACTCGTAATCAATCATACTTCATAAAATAAGAAATTGCCGTACTGACTGCGTCAAATAAATATTGACATTTGACAACTGTTTAATGTTTTTTAATTATAAAATAATTAAATGAAAGGAGGTCTATTGTATCTTTGTTTATAATTTAGTGTTGTCCAAAGCTGAAAGTCGATATCGACATGTTACTCATTCGATAAAAAAGAAAATTCTATAATTATTGTCCTAGCAATGCAATCGGATTTGTTACTATGGGAGATAAAATACTTATACCCTACACTATACATTGCTTAAATTTGCCCGCCCCTTTCTATAACACGTTGTATATATTTTTAGATGTTACATAAGACGAGTGTTATTTTAAAAATACGAAACGACTGTTATCAAATCTACTAATGGTTTACCGAGTCACTTTTACAATGTTACTGATTTACAGGCCACAACCCCATGTCAGGATTCTCTAGAGACCGCTCTCTATTTAATTATAACTAAGGCCGAACTAGAACCGAATAGTAAACCGGCAGAGCTACCGCGTAATAAATTCTTGGACTATCGACTGAGCACTGATCACTAAGAACTAGACTACGACTGAACCCTAGGCACTGACAACTGGCAAATGGCCAGTTATGGTGGCGACCTCTTTTATACGATTTGTCCACCCTTCTACCACTTTACCGCACAGTTATTATTCCAATGTACCCAACATTGTTTTCTCAGACACCCTCAATTCACCAATAAAAAAGGAATACCCTAACAATATATATATATCCAAAACAAATATTCAAATTCACAAACTCACAAACATCCCAACATCCACATTTATACTAGTAGTAGTATAATTGGATCATAAAATCAATACTTCCTAACGGGAACTGGTCTCTTGTAGGTGCCAAACATATTGACATTGTAGGTTATTTGCGCGTAGCCAGTTTTCGTGAGTTGTATATTTTACAAGGTGGCAGGTCCCTCGTATGCGAGAGGCCATCTGGGTTGGTACCACCGCATTGTCTATTTCTGCCGCCAAGCAAGAGTGTTGAAGCACTATTGTGTTCCGGTTTGAAGGGCATTAAAGTCAGTAAAACTGGGAATTATGAGAATTAACACCTTATGTCTCGGGGTGACGAGCGCAGTACAGTGTCATGCAGTGCTTAGTTATTTAAAGTTCTGTGTGGCGTTGCTTCTATTTATGAGCAGCTTATAGCGCTTAGGATAGGGGGCGAGCCTATCGCCATACCGGGCACAAATTCCAGACACCGGGCTTATAATGAGCATTTCGTAATAGAAAAACCCAATACCACTTTACCCGACCCGGGGATTGAATTCGAGACCTCAGCGTTGACCTCATTCGTAACGCGTACGGCGTACGCATTACAACTGCGCCACCGAGGCAGTCTAGCTTGATTGGTATCCAAACATTATATCGAACGTAAACATCATTAAAAGCATAATTTTCTCTTACAATGATATTCCTAATAAAGTATTCTAATTTACATATAACATTAAATCCATTCGCAGACCTATATTTCATTAAAATAATTTTGCCTCTCACGAACCTAATTCGTTTATTATTCAAACAGTCGATACGTGACCTCAAACTGATCGTAAAGTTTATTCGAAGTCGATTCTCGTCTACAAATAACGAGTAGGAGTATTAGTATGGAAGTAATCTGCTCATTAGTCTTAATCATCCATAACATGCTCCCCATTCCATCATCGGACGACCAGAGACACGGCAGAACGCCACACATTTATGGTGGACGTTCCCAAAAAACGCACCAAACGCTTTACCTCCACCTTCATCATACGGACTGCCAAGTTGTGGAACAAGTTGCCGGAGTCTTTGTTCCCCGATAAATATAATCTGGGTTTCTTCAAGTCACGAGTGAACGTTTTTTGCTAGGCAAGCGTGCTTCATCTTAGGCCACATCATCGCTTACCATCAGGCGTGATAGTGGCCCAACGCGACCCTATTATGTATAAAAAAAAAAAAAAATACTTCATCGGTATACATCAGAGGTTCCCCAACTTTTGTTTCTCATAGACCACTTTCAAAATTTTGCTGGTTTCGGTGGAGCAGCTACATTTCTACCATATTCCAAAAACTCGACAAAAATTTGAAGATTAGATCTAACTATGGACCCCCGTTGAGTCTCTCGTGGACCACTTTGGAAACATATACATGGTCGGCAACGCACCCATAGTTCTTTTGGTATTGTGAGCGTACATGGCCGGTGGTGATCACTTACCATCACGTAACCTACTTGCTCGTTTCTTGGCCTATGCAATAAAAAAAAACATGGACGGCGGGGTGAGCACTTTGTGCAGCAATAGACGATGATAGTAAACTTCTTGTGAGGGGCTTCTGACTCCAAAGAAGACTTTTGTGGGCGGCCGTATAGGTGCTTTCATCAATCCAGAGATCAGCTCAAGATTCCTGAGATGATCCATGTGCCGAAACCGGCCACTGTCAGGTTTTTAGTTTCCTCAATCTGGAGTTCTCACCATCGGCAGCTTAGGTCCCGGGCCTAGTATGACTAGGTGATGTTTTTAATAAGTTTTATATTTAAAATTAAAAACATTAATTTTATCGCATAATGTCATACACCGCTAATAACGTATTATATATAATATAATATGTACATAAATCAAATCTTTATGGTATTATCCATGCTTACAAAATTTCAAAATGATATGAATTTCCGCTTCAAAGTTAATCCACTGTTGTGGTTGAAATGTGAATTAAAGCATTAATTTTGTAATGTATCTGCTATATTTAAATTAATAAATATTGCGAAATAGTTACCACAATTGCAATTTCCTCAAAATACCGACCGGAATCTGACTACATTCCTGTGAAGTTAAAATTAATCCGTGCGTTAATTCCTTTGGCAATTAGGCGACAATTACCTTTAGCTGAGATGAGTTTGGTTACACATTTAGCGAGATATAAGTATATAGATTGACGTAAGAGGCAAGGCAAATATTCGTACCTTAGTAGGTATGAAACAATGTTTTTAATTGAAGTAGAAGTGTAATATAATAAAATTAGCTTCTCAATATTTAAATACACCAACAGCCAACCTAGTCCTGACTCCGTAATATAACCTGTATCATGGGTGTCAGGAACTACGAGGGACTTACGATCCTACAACACACAAACCCCAAAATAAATAAATACACCCAACAGTCACACACACAGTCCTGACTCCACACTAGGTTAACCTGTATCGTGGGTATCAGGAACTACGAAGGACTTGCGATCCCACAACATCCAGACCCGAAACAAATATTTGTGGATCACATGAACATTTGCCTTGGTGCGGGAATCGAACCCACGACTTCTCGCTTCGGAGCCGATGACTCGCCCGCTACGCCACGGAGGCTGTCAATAAATATTTACGAAATACACATTTTGTATCGGTGCGGAGATCGAACCCGCGGCCTCTCGGTGCACAGGCGGCTACACTCTACTGCTCTACGAATGCTGTTAAAATATTTGAGATTGTATGTAGCCGTTAAAAAGTCGGTCAGTTGAGTAGTGTATCAGTATTCGGGCGTTAGACCATTAAAAACAAAATATAGTGCTCGTAGCTCAGTTTATACTAGTACCTAATACACAATCATATATTTAGCTGGTTTGAATCTTAGGAAGGCACGTAACCGAAATATCAAGAATACTATTTATTGCTTTATAAAATACTTTTACCACTTAGTACGTACAGAAGTTTCTCGTGTAAGACAAGGCCAAGACGGCTCAATTATCCTGTAGACAAAATTGTCTACGGCATGGCTCTATTACTTTTATGAACAACCAAATGATTAGATGTACAGGATACTCACCTGATGGTAAGCGCCACGCCTCCTCATAAACAGTCGCATTACTAGTAAGAACGTTGAACGACATATTAGAATATGAATGTAATAGATTTATCGCACTGCTGGGGTACCACTGCTAATCAGTGGGATTAGGCCTTAATCCACTACGTAGGCCCTAATGCGGATTGGGAGACTTCACACACCTTACAGAGAACTTCATTATTGATTCCTCACGATTTTTCCTTAAAGCAAATTATAAATAATAATGAACTCATGTGCATATGTGGGCTATTGGGGCTGGTTTCGAATCTGTGACTTTCGTCTCGGCATTCCGTACCGTGCCTTATGAACTGTCGCTTATTTTTATTTATTAGCTTGAATGACGCCTGATGGTAAGCGTCACGCCTGCTCATAAACAGAAGCAACGCCACACAGAACTTTAAATAACAAAACACTGCATGACAATCGACTGCGCTTGTCACCCCGAGACATAAGGTGTTAAGTCTCATAATGCCCAGTAATTTCACTGGCTTCAATGTCCTTCAAACCGGAACACAACAGCGCTTACAAACTGTTGCTTGGCGGCAGATATAATTAAATGTAATAAATAATACAGCACATCTCAAATAGGTACGCCACTCCGTCACTCCTGTCCTTTCTACATATGTTACACAGAGATGGTATCTCGGTTTACTGGCCCTCGTTAAATTAGCAGTCCATGATGGAAAGTTCTCGGTGTTCATTTAGTAGTTAAGTGAAATTTGTACCTTTTCAGTTCGGGTACGTGGATGTAATTTAACTCGGAGTTGATTTTAGTCAAATTTGCATGTTATGCTAAAGTTAGATTTCTAATTATATATGTTCTTACGCCTAACTAGCTATTGCTCACGGATTCACTTGCATGTAATTATTTTTTAATGTTTCATAACATATTTGCTTCTATATAAGAAACCGTGTATCATAATTACTAAAACCAAAGAACTGACATTCACAAAAAACAAAAATCTACTTTTTTATTAACAGTCACACACATAGGCCTGACCCCATATTAGGTTAACCTGTATCGTGGGTATCAGAAACTACGAGGCACTTGTGGTCCCACATCACTCAGACCCGAAACAAATATTTGTGGATGAGACAAACATTTGTCTTAGTGTGGGAATTGAACCCACGGCCTCTCGCTGCGCAGCCGGCTACTCGCCCACTGCGCCACGGAGGCTGTCAACTGGATCATTCATTTCCATCTTTTACTGGAATCAATTCGCAACCTTCCGTTTCACAACCAGTCACTTTCTCGCTCGCCACGATCATCGTGACATAACACAGACAATATAACTAAGCTACGAAAATTAATATTAAAATTTAGAAAATAATTACACACTATATATTAAATCTTTAAGCTTAATAAAACTTTGAAGCTGGTTCATAAACCGCCTTTATAATGTATGATATGCATTTTGTTTAATTTCAAGAAGCTGAGTGAAAAATAATTTTATAATGAGATTTCTCAGGTTTATGCGAATATTACACATTGAAGTAAAACTAGTTTATACGGATTTTATCGCGGTTTAATTTATATTTTAGTCCCGACCTTTCAGAAGCTATTCAGTCTCTCACCACGAAGGCTGAAAAGCTTTCGAATCGTCGGGACTAAAATGAAAATTAAACCGCGATTTAATTAATTCTTTGTTTTTTTTTTTAATTTATTAATTAATTAATTTATTTATTTATTATTAGGAAAACCAACAGCTAAAACAATGTAAATATGTTATTGAAGTAACACTAGAAAGCCATTTATAGGTTTTCACGGATATTAATCCGTATAAACTAGTTTTATTTCAATTTATAATGAGAGTTCCTAGATGCCATTAGTGGTACCACCTCGCTCGCGGTGATCCATTCTTGACTGTAGTGTCTACAACGAAGCTCTACCGCATACATTACATGTCCTGTCTGATTCATTAACGCCCAGATCAAACCGATGTATCTCAAAAGGCATATTTTGTCTATGTGTTCCGTGTAAACTCTTAGTGGCTTAATTAAATAAACAAGTTGCAGTTGAATAATGACAGCGTGTTCCTATAATATAATAGATAATACGCACTCACGCCTGTAATCCCCGAAGGGGTAGGCAGAGGTGTAACCAGTACACCCACATTTCGCTGAGCGTATCTCCGTCCCTTATGATACTGAGCATTTCGTAATAGAAAAACCCAATACCACTTTACCCGACCCGGGGATCGAACCCGAGACCTCAGCGTTGGCCTCAATCGTAATGCGTACGCATTACAATTGCGCCACCGAGGCAGTCGAAATGTAAAATGTAATGTAATGTCTGTATGATAGATAAGAAATATTTTTATATTCCCTCGCTAAACTCTCCGTTTCTCATCACCGTGAAGTCCTAAGTTGTAATCCCAGCCGGGATTATAATTTGTGCCTTGTATGGCGATAGATTTCTTATCACACCTTCGGACGGAAAGAAGCTTGGTGAAACGTGGGTGTAGCACTAATTGCAGCCTATAAAATATATGTAAAAGGGGGAAAGTGTTAAGGACTGGGAAAGTTTTTTTTTATAGTATAGGCCGGCAAACGAGCAATTGGGTCACTTGATGGTAAGTGATCTCCACCGCCCATGTACGCCCACAATACTAAAATAATCATGGGCGCGTTGCCGCACTTAAAGGAAAGGGTAAGGGTTTTATAAGTAAGGCATTGGGAAGAGGAGGGAAATTTGGGCCTCCGGATATCTCACTCACCGTACGAAACGCAGCAGCAAGGCAAGCTACTTTACGCCGGTTTTCTGTGAGACAGTGGTAACGACCCGGACGAGCCGGCCCATATTCATGCTGTAGACAAAAGTGTCTACAGCGTGGCTCTACCACTCAGATACGTTTGTATGGAATATATATCGAATATAATATTTTTCTACATTTCAATCTTGATATTAATCTTTAATATAATTAATGAAACATGTATAGATAGGTGGAATATTTTGTTTGTGAAACCTATTTTTTATCCAACAAAGAAACACGCGTGAAACCGCGATCAAAATGTAGTAGTTGAATATATAGTACAAAACGGTACCATTAAACGCAAACACACTGCGATATTACGCACTGTAAGGTCAACAAATCATAAAGCCACGAAACCGGGACCTAACTGTACCTTCCGATAAGATTACAGTATTTATTAGTCCAGTAAACTTGGCGAACAGTTTTGACGTAAGTATCATCCCAAACAAACAAGTCCAGGTGTTAGAGTCGGTTATCAAGGGTTCTAATATGTTTCTACAATACCGCCTATACTGAACATACAGCGACTAATGATGTGGAAACTCAACATGATTATGTGCGGAGGGGGTTTGAGCGCGGGGAGGGGCGGCCTGATTGGATTTTGTTACTATACTGTGTATCTGGTTTACTGGATTGTAGGAAAATTGAGTAGGCACAATAGGTATTCGGATATCGGTATGTAAAGGCAGCGTATAAGAGGAGAACAGTGAGGTCTTCGGTTTCATTCACAGGTCGGGTGGTCGCAATTTAAACATGAATTGTTCGAGATTGGAATTTGTGCCCAGTATGGTGATATGCTCGTCCACTATCACGTCATAGGACGAAGATAAGCTCAACGAAATGTAGGTGAATTTGTTGCACTACTGCCGACCCCATCGGGAATATAGACGTGAGTTTATGTTATGTTATACTATGTTAGATATTCGGTAAATGTGTTTGTTTCTAGAATTTATTGAAATATGTTTTCAATCACAGGAAGTGGATTGCAGCGTGGGTATAATTTGATTATTAAGGTAAATATTTTTTTTACCTTGACATATCCGAACTTTCCGAAGTTACGTATATGATCATTATTATTAAGGAAAACATTATGAGCGAAACTGCATATCTAAAAGATGTCTGAAACCTGCATATCTGATGATGATGATAGAATTTTGAGGGCGGATAACGGTATATCTTGAGGCTGCATTCCTAAGAGTTTTCCATAAGAATTGCGAAGGTGTATTAAACCTTCATTAGGCCAACGTGGTAAAATACACCCACAGTCCTGAACCTCCCACTCGCAGTGGGATCGGCGCAACATGCTTTTTAACACATGTTACAGAAAGATTTGGCTTGTAATTTTTACGACCGGCCGCCTACCTGACGTCAACCCCTCTGGGGAGAAAACACCCAGACCCGAAAATTTGTGGATACACAAACATTTGTCTTGGTGCGGGAATCGAAGCCGCGGCCTCTCTGCGCCTACTGCACCACAGAGGCTGTCGATATATAGGGGTTCATAATATTATTATAATTATGAAATCTGTTGTGTTAGATTCGACGTATGTTCAATAGAAAACCGACCCTGGGTTAACATGAAAATAAACACATTGTTAGCTGGGCCCACCTATAACTAGGCGAGCAGTAACATAAGATTTTTTTATATACTATCTTTGTTAGCTAGTTGCTGTATCATCTGTTGGTGGATCAAATATAACTACGAATAAATAAATAAATAAAACTAAATATAATCTGGGTGTTTTCAAGTCGCGAGTGAATCGTTTTTTGCTAGGCAAGCGTGCTTCATCTTAGGCCACATCATCGCTTACCATCAGGCGTGATTGTGGCCAAACGCTGAACTATAAGTTATAAAAAAATAAAATAAAAAAAAATTAACATGAAATACACACAAAGCCATTTCATAAGGACATTGAAGGGTTTCTATTCTGAATAATAAGATATTTATTCGTTAGTGGCAGGTAATAAGCGGTTGTAAGTCGACCGAAAGGTGAATCGTTTGAAACAAATTCAAGCGTAGATAGAAATTGCCCCCCCTTTGATGTTAGTGTACCGTCTCGAGGGACTGCGACCGATTTTCTACACTCGATCCTGTTTGTGCTGACAAGTACTACAATACACGAGCAGTAAGCGATTTTACCGATATTTTTATTGAGTTTATTCAAATGTGCTTAAATAAGTTTTGTTTCTTTATTATGAATTTATTTAAAATACATACATATGCACTCACGCCAGTAATCTCTGAGTGGGTAGGCAGAGGTGTAACCAGTACACCCACATTTCGGCGAGCGTTTTATGATGTAATCGGGCCCAATTACAGTCTCCGAGTTGATACTGAGCATTTCGTAATAGAAAATCTCAATATCACTTTTACCCGACCCGGGGATCGAACCCGAGACCTCAGCGTCAGTCTCAGTCGTAACGCGTACGTATTACAACTGCGCCACGGAGGCAAATTTATTTAAACATTGAACTGTAATACTTTTTGGTCATAACTCTTAAGAAACTTAAGGCGCACGATATGATCTAGTGTGCATCGGAGCAACAACGTCAGTATACGTCATAAATATTGGCACGCTTAGTTTTCAGGCGGTGGTTGAGTGGTAGAGCCACGCTGTAGACATGTTTTGTCTACAGCATGAATGGCCGCCTCGTCCAGGTTGTTCCGGATCATTACCACTGTCTCACAGAAAACTGACGTAACGTAGTAGCTTGCTGCTGCGTTTGGCACGGTGAGTGAGATATCCAGAGGCCCAAATCCCCCTCCCCAATCCTTTAATTATCTCTTCCCTTTAAGGTCTGCAACGCATCATGGGCGCGTCTTTTGGTATTATGCGCGTATATGCGTGGGCGGTGGAGATCACTTACCATCAGGTGACTCACTTGCTCCTTTGCCGGCTTATGCTATAAAAGAATAGGTTAAACTACCGTCCGATCTATGGTTTAGGATGTCAAGTATTAGATGAGCTATTATTTAGCACGTGCTTTATCTCATCTGTATATAGTTGAGACTTAACACCTTTTGTCTCAGAGTGACGAGCGCAGTTCAGTGTCATGCATTACTTCATAGTTGGTGTTGTTTCTGTTTATGGGCAGGTGTGGCTCTTACCATCAGGCGAGCGACCTGCTCGTTTCGTCACTCAAGCTAATAAAAAAAACACTTTGCTAAGCCACGACAAAAAATCATAAGCCGCGAAATTATTATACTTCAACTAATATCAACAATTTCATCTTTAAACAATAAATTATGGAAGTGTATTATAATGTAATACGAAGCTATTGATACTTATTTTAAAGTACCTTGCATAATAATAAACCACATTCGCATGTTTGGAAATGTTCCAGATACCCAAGTATTGTTGTTCACTTATCATTATGATTTTCTATCTCTCGAGATGTACGTAAAATCACGTATTTCGTGTTATATTTAAACTCCGAATAAAAGGCGCAGTATTCATTTGACCTCTTTGTCAGTCTGTGTATCTGGATTCATTATAGCACTTAAACAGATGATAACACATTATTTCATTATTTTAATTGGTTTCACAAGACACAGGCTCCGCCTAATTTGAGGACCCCTGGCAAATGTTTTTGTATCATTCTTTGTTTAAATATATTGTTCCGTACTTTTAGCCTTTTTTATGATAGCACAAAGCCTAATATTTTTTTTTTCTTATAACTATATTATATATTAATAGACAGCCTCCGTGGCGCAGCGGGCGAGTAGCCGGGTGCGAATCGAGAGGCCGTGGGTTCGATTCCCGCACTGAGACAAATGTTTGTGTGATCCACAAAAAATTGTTTCGGGTCTGGGTGTTGTGGGACCGCTAGTCCCTCGTAGTTCCTGATACCCACGATACAGGTTTACCTAGTGTGGGGTCAGGATTATGTGTGTGACTGCTGGGTGTATTTATAAAAAAAAAAAATAAAAAAAAAATGGATGTATTCGTCACGACACCGAACGCAGTGAATATAGTGACAAGTGCTGCCACCTACACAGTTCGACACTTGAATTGTATCCGTTTAACCGTTCGCAACGTATTGACTGTAATTGACTATAGCCTAAATCTAAGAAATTAGTGTTCATGTCTGGTACGAGCCTGAAGATCTCTTGACGGCAACCAACTCCTATGCCACCACCACGCACGAGGTACCCTTGAACACGACGGTACTGCGAGTGTAAGGTGAGTGCGAGTACATCCACTACTGGAACAATTGTTACTGGTCCTTCGTATATTCGATTTCCGCAACATATACAACGTGTTACAGAAAGGTGTGGTCATATTTTAGGGTCATTACATACACCTTACAATTAGTACTTATGTACCGGAGCTTTTCAATACCAAGACATCCAAAAATTTCACATTCATTTTGATCACTCGTTTATTAAGATCGATAAGATTGGTGACATCACTATTAATTATTATGAACGACACTCAATTTTTAATAAACTTGAATAAGTTGTACGTAATTCTACGAACATACGTACGTAACTTGTAATTTAAACACAAAATAACACCTGAAAGAGATTGTGTGCTGAAGACGATATTGGTACCATTCTCTAGAAGCATTTTAAAGACTTCATTCTCGTGTCTTCCATCTATGAATTTGGCTCAATACATTCAACGATCCTCTTAAAAGCTGTTATCAGTTACACCAACACAAAGTACCAATACATAATACTTATTTTTAGTTAAATACAACATATTTTTTGAACTCGTAAACATACTTCATAAAATCAGAAATTACCGAACTGACTGCGTCAAATAAATATTGACATTTGTTGACAACTTATTGACAACTGTTTAATGTTTTTTTAATTATAAAATAATTAAATGAAAGGAGTTCTATAGTATCATTGTTTATCATTTAGTGTTGTCCAAATTTGAAAGTCGATATCGACATGTTACTCATTCGATAAAAAAGAAAATTCTTTAATTATTGTCCTAGCAATGCAATCGGATTTGGTACTATGGGAGATAAAATACTTTGCCCTACACTATACATTGTTTAAATTTGCCCGCCCCTTTCTATAACACGTTGTATATTTGTTTTTTCTTCATATAATTGAAATGCGTGTATGTTAAAATATACATGATGCACTAAGTACTCTGCAGATTCTAACTCCTCTATAATTAATAGAAGAAAATTTATATTGCTTGGTCTCATTGTTTGGTTGTAATGCGTACATAGTACGACTGATGTGCTGAGGTCTCATGTTCGATGCCTGGGTCGGGTAAAGATTAGGTTTTTCCATCATGAAATGCTTCATATCAACCCGGAGTCAGGAATTATGCCCGATATGGCGATATGCTCGCCCCTCTATCCCATCATGGGACGGATTTCGATTCCCAAACCGAGACACACGTTTGATCCACGAATATTTGTTTCGGGTCTGGGTGTTGTGGGTGCACATGTCCTTCGTAGTTCCTGATACCAACGTAACAGGTTAACCTAGTGTAGGTCAGGAGTATGTGTGTGACTGTTGGGTGTATTTATTTAAATAAGCGCGGCGAAATGTCGGTATATTAATTACTCCTCTGCCTACCTCTTCGGGGAGTACAAGCGTGAGAGTGCTCATCTAATAAGTTTCAATGAGTAGTTGGTCAACAGATGGTGAGCAAGGTTTGATAATAGTTGCACAGCCTTACAATACATGTAGACAGCCGAGACAGTTTCTGCCGCCAAGCAACAGTGTGTAAGCACTTTTGAGTTCCAGTTTGAAAGACATTGAAGCCAGTGAAATTACTGGACATTATGAGACTTAACACCTTATGACTCGGGGTGACGAGCGCAGTCCAGTGTCATGCAGTGCTTTGTTATTTAAAGTTCTGTGTGGCGTTGCTTCTGTTTGCCATCAGGCGAGCCACCTGCTCGTCTCGTCATGCAAGCTAATAAAAATAAAATAAAAAAGACTATAAAGAAAAAAGTATAGTACACCAATAATAGGATTATCCAACAACCCTCATATTTAAATAATAAATAAATAAATACACCCAACAGTCACACACATAGTCCTGACCCCACACTAGGTAAACCTGTATCGTGGGTATCAGGAAATACAAGGGAATTGCGGTCCCACAACACCCAGACCCGGAACAAATATTTGTGGATCACACAAACATTTGTTTCCATGTAGGAATGGCACCCACGACCTCTCGCTTCGCACCCGGCTACTGGCCCGCTGCGCCACGGAGGCCGTTAATTTTCCAAGCAAAAACGCTATCTTCCTGTGACGTAACCCACATACACGCAGGCATTTTATCGATACCCGTGGTTCTAAGTTTGGCAACGACCGTCCACTCCTGCCAATGCGAAGTGCTTTCCATATAATTTCTTTAGCAAAAGCCAATCTTCAAGTAGGTCGTTCCGCCGAACCCTTTGCCTACCTGAGAACTAAAATTTGAACTTTATTTGATACTTTCTTTTGCCTCTGACGTCTTTCACGAAGAGTGTAGCTCCGGAATGGTATTTCTGTGCATATTTTTTATATAATGGAATAGGCTCATCCTGACTGAATGCGGGTTGGTAGACTTCACTTAGTTAACAAAATGAATAGGTTATTAAATGTATAGGTTTTCTCATCGTGATTTTCTCTTTTTAATCGAGTTCAAAAAAGGAGGGGGTTCTTCAATTCGGTGAGTGTTTTGTTATTTTAATTTTTATTGCAGAAGCCGGCCAATGAGCAAATGACTGTTTTATACCTGATGGTAAGTGATCTCCACCATCCATGAACACTCAAAATAATAGAAGATTCATTGATGTGTTGCCAGGAAAGTATAATTTATGGATTAGAGACGGATTTTATTACAACAAATTCATGTTTCTATCACAAGAAACTACAGTTCACTAATTGTCAATACGGAATAACTACAATTAAATTATTCAAACACACAAATGAAGCAACATGAGCCGGGAATTTGTGTGCGGGCTTTAAGCGTACTTCGTATGTATCATAAACAATTCCTATGTATCTATATATAATATCTAATTGCTGTATGTAACTGGAAAATGATTAAACGACTCGACCGGGCAGGGGAGGGGTATGTTAACCTTTAAATTTCAAAAATCCCATGTCACCCAGCATTACGTTTTAAAGTATAGCATAAAAGTTTATACTTTACGCCGGTTTTCTGCGACAGTGGTAACGACCCGGACGAGCCGGCCCATTCTTGCTGTAGACAGAACTGTCGAATAATTACGTGATTGCCCCCTATGCCTCATTATGGTCTTCGCATTATTCCTCATGCTGCCGCGATATTGCTCTAGCGGCGACACACTGCTCTACTATTAACTAGCGCCACCCATTTTGCCCTTACTTGGTTAGCGCGCTTACGTTCTCGCTCCTATTCTTTGAGTCACATACAGAAACTGACATAAAAGGGAGCAGTAGGTATGAAAATAAGCGGAGATAAGCGTGTGTACTTGTTACACCTCTGCCTACCCCCTCGGGTATTACAAGTGTGAGTGCGTGTGTATGAGTGCGTATTATATAACTTCATTAACAGTGCAATCAATATATTCAGTTTGATTATTGCAAAAAGATTGGTTTTATTTGAGAAATAAATATAATTTTCAATATTCAATGTGACAAGCATAGATAAAAGCTGTAAACATGTTACAAAAGCGATGTACAATACAGTGGAACCGCCAAAACCAGCTGAAACGTATTAAAATCATTCGATGAGTTTTACGACTCATTCCCTCCGATTGAACGAACGTATGATTGAACGAATGATAACGTTCTCACGAATCCGTTCACTCGAACAATCTGCGGTACATTCAAATTCGTTTAAGACCCATGATTATTGATATTGGTTTTAGATATTTGTATATGATCTTATTTTGTTGGGTGCCGCAATTTTGGGTCCAATTATGTAGGGATTTTTATTAAATTAGTGCCAGGACATTTGCCGGACGCGAAATCTTTATTTAAATAAAGAATGATACAAAAAAATCTCAAATTAGGCAGAGACTGTGTCTTGAGAAACCAATTAAAATAATGGAATAATTTGTTACCGTGAGTCAAGTCAATGAGTGTGTGTGAGTGGGTGCTTGTATGTGTATTGTGAGTGGGTGTGTGTGTGTGTGTGTCTGTGTGTTTTTGTGGGTGAATGGCTTATAATATTCGAGAAACCTACCATCTAGTAAGTGGTGTAATAGTATTTCTACCGATGTTTTATTTTTCATATACAACCGAATGACGAGACGAGCAAGCCGCTCGCCTGATAATAAGCGATACGACTGCCTATAAACACGACCCAGAACTTTGAATTACAAAGTTAGCCAAAAATTTAGATTTGGTATTGAACCAGTGTTTCTCAACAAAAACGTATACTTGTAAACATTTTTTTTTTGTGTGTATTGTGCTACCGATCTTAGAACTATTCTGATATATTCTATCTGTGAAAACTTTTAAATGGACTTCTTACATTCATGTTACTGTAACAATGCATGTATGCTAGCTGGTAAGTTTTCCGAATATATTAAAATAAAAATAGAATAAAATAAAACAATGTCTGCAACAAAACTGTGTTTGCACACTGCTGCTTTGCGGAAATAGACAATACCTACCCACCAGACTTTCGCATATGAGAGTCCTATCACCTAGTAGTAGTCGTTTTAAGATTATTGCCTCCAGTCTGCCTGCCAGCCTCCGTGGCGCAGTGGGCGAGTAGCCGGTTGCGAAGCGTGAGGCCGTGGGTTCGATTCCCACACCGAGACAAATGTTTGTCTAATCCACAAATATTTGTTTCGGGTCTGGGTGTTGTGTGCAAGTCCCGCGTAGTTCCTGATACCCACGATACAGGTTAACCTAGTGTGTGACTGTTGGGTGTATTTATTATTTATTTATTTGTAAACTAAAAAAAACGACTTTAAAACGGAAATTAAGGTGCATCGACTATTAAAAAATGTACGAGTAGATACTTATATTTTTTCTAGTTATATAACTAATCATAACTTTGTTACTTTCTTTTTGTTTCGATCAAATGATTTGAGAGTGATAAAGACAAAACATTAATTCTGAATCAAAAATTCTTAAATGCATATTATAATAATAATATAATACGCACTCACGCCTGTAATCCCCGAAGGGGTAGGCAGAGGTGTAACCAGTACACCCACATTTTGCCGAGCGTATCTCCGTCCCTTATGTGATAGGGAGCCAGCCTATCGCCATACCGGGCACAAATTCCAGACTCCGGGCTGATACTGAGCATTTCGTAATAGAAAAACCCAATACCACTTTACCCGACCCGGGGATCGAACCCGAGACCTCAGCGTTGGCCTCAAACGTAACGCTACGCATTACAACTGCGCCACCGAGGCAGTCGAATAATAATAATACAATTTCGATCGAATTATCGATGAATTTAACAGCCTAATATATTATAATATACCAATTTATTATTTAAATAAAACGATCACTTGAAATGAGGTATATTAAAACCTTTAAACATTAAAATTTAAAATCGTTTGTTTCACTATTAAAAATATCTTCGAACAAATAAAAAACGCATAAATCTGAAATGACTAATTGACCATTTAAAAAATGATTGCAAAGCCATTAAACACTCTTAAATTAAAATCTGGAGTCGCAAAATACGGTTTCTCAAAGTAGCAAAAACCATATTTGAAACGAAAGCTATTTACATCCATACTTACATATCTCCGCTTCTTTATTGAATATCACCGGTCTTTTGGGCTTATTTTTTCATCTCTGAACAAAGGAACCTACGCTTATGGATCCATTATGACTTTTTGTTTTATACTGAATGAAATAACTTATTTACGCCGTCTACGCGATTTCATGACAGGATTTTAGTGTCTTGTTCATCACTGAAAAACGTGATTCTTGGTTCAAAGAAAAATATTATTATTAGAATATTAAATGTATCGTCTTTTAAAATAATTGATATATTATTATGAAGAATTTTACAGTTTACGTTGTTAATTATGTTATTTTTGGTAAAGTTTCATGTAATAATCTTATTTAAGCTTCATTTCGCATTTTATGTAGCTAAACACAATATACATGTAGCCATTTTTTGTTGCGTATTCTGTATTTTTGGTCCTTTTTTGAATTTATTGGTAGCCGTATCTTCTTGTGCATCAATTTTAGGACAATCTATATTGGGTTTATTTTGTGTTTAAATCGCAGTAGCATTATTACGCCAGTGAACTATTAAGACTGGTGTTCGCCTCTTGGCGTCAGAATTTCGAAAGTCGTCATCTGTCAATTCTAAAAAAAAGTTACTGGCGCCGCCGCCGCTGCCAAAAGCATGTCACGCTATCTCCTCCCAAACCGCTGGGGGTATGGGGTCGAGTCCGATACCAATCGATGCAGAATAATGTGGGGAAGAAAGTAATTTATATGTCTCATATTCGTCGGACTTTAAGTTTTTGTTTTGTGGAAAAACATGGCCAACGCCCCTAGTAGATTTAAAAAAATATTCACTTACCTCCATTGGGAACTGAAGAGGTGGTCGCCATGCAAAAGCAGTGTAGCAGCAACGACAACAGCATCTTCTCGGTGATTGCGTTCATTTTCGTTCGTTCATTTTACATCGCTCCCGGTTGATTGAACTGGGCGAATGAATCATTTCGAATCTATTCTCATGATGGAAACTCTCATTTAGTGTGTCGTCACATCACTGCTTCGACATCTGTAACAATAAAATATGAGATTATAGTTTCTCAACAAACTTACTTTATAAACTATTATTGAAAGATTCTTCATCCATCTGATTAGATGTCCAAACAAAGTTTTATGTTTGTGAGATTTTATGTCAGATCCTCAGATTGGACAAACAAACTTTGTGTAATATTTTCATTATATAACGCTCATGGGAGTTACAATTTGTACCCAATTTGTGGTAGGCTCACATCAACGCACAGAAAAAAGCTCGCTGAACAATGAGTTTTACCTCTGCCCACTTGAAAGAGGTGTGACGTCATGTTACCTAGATACATAATAATATTTCCGTCATAAATCTCAATTCTTAAAATAAAAGCCTATCTCTCTGTATCCCCTAGAGATCATTACAAAGGTTATGCTGATACCACAAAGCGCTGAAGTGAGCCGCTGGTTGGGCATTCCGTTATGATTGGATATAATTGATACAGCATAGCTCGAGAGCCGATGTACTGAGGTTAGACTGCAAGCAATGCAAGTATTTACGTCTAAAAGCACATTTGGAAGTTCAATATAAATGCTAATCTCAAATTGTTTGCGAATTCTTGTTTGTAACACGATTTAAATGACGCTATTATATTGTTCCGCGATATTGTTAAATAAATATTTGGTGCTAATTTTGGCATCGTTGTTTCGAGTCGAATATTATTTTGGTGGTTTGGTTTAATGTTGTGTAATATGACAGATGATGCATGAATTTGTAATTCTTTAATTCCAAAGCAATAATTGACAGTTGAAACAAATTGTGATAGGAAAATTGTTTATTTAGAGGGACTTTTGTAGCTTCGCGCTGCTCTTTGTTATTGACAAATATCTTTTTATTTATTAAACAACCGATAAACTCCCAAAGAACCATCTTAATCAAACAAAGAAGTATAGAGAAATTCCTAAGTTATGTTGGTCTGGAAATACCGCAGGTGATAGCTGATTCCACAAAGATGACAGATGGGAAGAAAGCCTCGCATAAATCGCACAGTTGAGGAACGTTAAGAGTGGTAGAGCCACTTTTGTGTTGACACGACCGGGTCGTTACCACTGTCACACAGAAAATAGACGTAAAGTAGCAGATTGCTGTTGCGTTTCGTACGGTGAGTGAGATATTCGGAGGCCCAAATCCCCTCCCCTTCCCAATCCCTCAATTATCCCTTTCCTTTAAGGTGGGTAACACGCCCATGACTATTTTGGTATTGTGGGCGTACATGGCCGGTGGTGATCACTTATCATCAGATGACCCACTTGCTCGTTTGTCGGCTTATGCAATAATAAAAAAAAACGTCAGTCTTCCAGATGATGTGGATGGAATCCCAATTTGAATAAATTAAGCTATCTATAACATTGTTAAAGGTTTACAAGGTGGTAGGTCCCTCGTATGCGAGAGGCCGGCTGGGTTGGTAAAACCGCTTTGTCTATATCTGCAAAGCAACAGTGAGTAAGCAATGTTGTCTTCCGGTTTGTAGGACATTGAAGCCAGTGAAACACCTTATGTCTCGGGATGACGAGCGTAGTCCAGTTTCATGCAGTGCTTTGTTATTTAAAGTTCTGTGTGGCGTTGCTTCTTGAGCAGGCCACACCAGGCTTGAGCGAGCTGCTCGTCTCGTCAATCAAGCTAATAAAATAAAACTTTTAAATGGCAAAAAGCAATCAAAAACCAAGAACACATATCATCACAGACATTAACACAAATCCACGTCGCTAAAACAATGTCACGATATCGTAAAACAATAAAAGATCCATTTGTATCGAAACGGCACATTACCTGCCCATACCATTATAGCCGCCGTAAAGATACTTGCTAACAATTCACGGACCAAAGTACTCGCATTTACTTTATGGCAGTCGATATCCAGAATTGTAGACCTCTAACCCACATCACTTCTTCGTGTCGGAGTTGGGAAATTTGATGTGTGAAGGAGAGATGAGAAGGTCAGGATATTTTTGTGATATTCTGTAGTCGATATTACGGCCAGAATATGTAGGTCCCTAACTTGAATCACGCATTCCCTTTTACGTTAAGAAGTTTCTTGTGTGAAAGGGAGAGGGGCAGATCAAGGGGACTTTGAAAAGGTTTTTTCATGCCGGGTTGTAGTTTTTGCTGGAATTTCGCTGCATGGGTTCTATTTGTCAAACAAGGCCCAAGGGAATTAGGCTGTTGGGAATCGTTGTGTTTGATGGAGGCTGACATACTCATGATGGCTATGCGTTATGAGAAGAATTGCTTGCAATATCGAATGAGGTTTATGTCGAGTTTCACCAAATTTTAGTTAACTTAGTTGACGCCTAACGTCTCTATCAAAGAGGTACGGATTTTGTTGAGTTGCATGACACCAGTTTTAGAGTAGATATTGGAGGTTATAAGCAGTGATAGCTCAGCGGGGAGTGGAATGGACTGTAGAGACGAAAGTCGCAGGTTCGAAACCAGCCCCAAGTGCATACACCTCTGACTTTTCTAAGTTATGTGTGTATTAATTGTTAATTATCACTTGCTTTAACGGTGTATGAAACATCGTGAGGAAACCTGCATACCTGAGAAGTTCTTCATAAGAATTTCGAAGGTATGTGAAGTTTGCCAACCCGCATTAGGCCAGCGTGGTAGACTAATCCGTAACCCCTCACATTCAGTAGAGGAGGCCCGTGCCCAGCAGTGGGACGCACGTCCCGCTGCTGGGCACAGGCCAGTATATACATAAGACAGGGCTAGTATTATTATTATTTATTATTAAAATTTTGAGTAGGTCTGAGAAAGCGGTCGTGAATTGTTATTTCTATGGTAAAAGTATTTTTGACTGGTGATTGCCGATGACACAGTTGTATTGCGTACGCGGTACGACTGCTGTGCTGAGGGCTCAGGTTCGATCCCCGGGTTGGGTAAAGTGATATTAGGTTTTTCTAACATGAAATGCTTAGTATTAACCCGGAGTCTGGAATTGTGCCTGGTATGGCGATAGGCTCGCCCCTATCACATCGTGGGACGGAGATGCACTCGGCGAAATGTGGATGTACTAGTTACACCTTTGCCTAACACTTCGAGTACAGGCGTGAGTGGGTGCGTGTTGTGGCTACTTTAAATCCCTACGTATTTTAACTAATAGTGGAATCTTTAATATTTTCAGTCATTTCGGAAAATAATCAATACATAATTTAATACATAATATAACAGGTCTCATTCATTACATTTCGGAAGTAAACAAAGCTTACCGAAGCGCATAATTTATATCGTTGTAATGTAAATCTGTCTATCACTGATACCGCTCAGTTGAAACTTCCGTCTTAGCATTGAACTGAATCGAAACGTTGCTGAGTTTGTGAGCGCTAACAGATCGGGCAGGATTCGACGATTGACCCTATTTGAGAAGTTTAACAGAACTGTCTATTCCAAATACACTATGTACTTCTAAAGTTACAATTTAAACACAATTGTAGCCTGTTAAGTTCTATAGTAAAGTTAGTTACAATTTTGTTTGGTAGATTTGTAACATGACGTGCAAATGTTACTAAATAATCGGTTTGATTTTATATATAACGGAATACAAACGAAAATAAAAAAACACTACTACATTTAGAGATAGCTCAACGTGCTTTTCTTAAAAGAATGTTAAATAAGCCGTTTAGATTTCCCATAGACTTATTGTATAAGGAAGCTAACGTCCTACGAGTTCGCCAACTCTTTATATTATCTGCAGGCTTAGAAACACATAAAGTGGTTTTAAAATCTGATTCATTTTCTGATTTGCATAAAAAACGCTACTTTCGATTACCTGTGCACCGTACTCAATCAATGTTTGCCAAACGATTCCCTTGGATCAGTCATCGTGTCGTCTATAATTCTATAACAAAACTCTGTGATATAAAAAACCGTACAATTAAGGAAGCTAAGTATAAAATCTGGAATTTAATTCTCAATCTCGACTATGAAGAGTCTAAAAATATGATCTGCACGCAATTTACCGCAGTAAAACATCTCCCACAGCGCAAAGTACAGAAATCGGACTCACTCACTCATAAATCCTAACTCACTCTCACACAATTACCCACTTCCCCACATTTAAACTCTACTCATACACAAACACATAATCTCCAACACAAACCCACACTCTCACACATAAACCCACACTCTCACACATAAACCCACACTCCCACACACAAATCCACACTCTCACACACAAACCCACACTTTCACACATCCCTCGCTCTCATACACCACACACTCTCTCATTCCCTCCCCCCCCCACACACACACAAAAATAAATACGCGCACACACGCACACACACACAAACAAACATAAACACACACACTCAAGCGTAAACGAATACACGCTCATTGACTTCACTCACGCTAACGAAATTTTTCATTATTTTAATTGGTTTCTCAAGATACAGGCTCCGCCTAATTTGAGAGCCCCAGGCAAATGTTTTTGTATCTTTCTATAAGTAAATAAAGATTTTTTCATATATTTTTTTTCAATTGTTCATTGTGCTCGGTGTTCATTGTAAAAATTAAACAAATAATTTGTAAACTAAACGTTCTAGTTTAGGAAGCATGATTTTTAACCGGATTCAAAAAAGGCATTCTCAATTAGTCTGTTTTTTTGCTCTTTTTTATTATAAGCTGTAGTGCAGTCACTTTGCCGTGGTAAGATAAAAAGGCGGTTAAGTCGGTGCTCAACGAAGATTTATGTAACCACATTTTTTTTTATTGATGTATTGTTTTTATTATTTGTTAACATATCCACCGCTCATGTGCTTTGAGAATTCCAACTAGCTATTAAAACATTCAAAGAAGATGGAGCCATTTAAAGGTAGGAGAGACAGACATATAGATTGCGTATGCTTACCCTATTATTAAAATAGGATATTGTGTTTCTTTTTTATTGCATAAGCCGACAAACCAGCTAGTGGGTCACCTGATGGTAAGTGATCACCACCGCCCATGTACGCCCATAAAACCAAAAGAGTCATGGGCGTGTTGCCGACCTTAAAGGAAAGGGATAATTAAGGGATTGGGAAGGGGAGGGGATTCCGGCCTCCGGATATCTCACTCACCGTACGAAACGCAGCAGCAAGCTGCTACTTTTCGTCGGTTTTCTGTGAGACAGTGGTAACGACCCGGACGAGCCGACCCATTCCTGCTGTAGACAAAATTGTCTACAGCGTCGCTCTACCACTCGTAAAGATAGTTGTATATATTTTTTACGTACCAAACCCTAAAAAGTCTATAATAATCATGTTTTCCTTGAAACTTAAATAATGTGCTATAATTTACATAAATACAAGGTACATAAAGCACTTCTTAAATTTGTACACGTCGCAGCGCTTCGTTCCCAAAGCACACATTCGTAAGAGGCTTACCGTGTTGTTACAGAGTTTTAGTTTTCACTTGAGTAGAGTAGTGTACACAAAACTTTAATATATGATCAAATAGGTTTAATTTAAGGTCTATTTTGAAGTACGCGGCTGAGACAGGGAGACCGCGACGCGTGTCAGCTTTGTATGAAATTGCATGGAAAAGATCGAGCTTTACGTTGCCTTTCTTCGTCGCATATCTTTTTTTTTTATTGTTAGCTTGAGTGACGAAACGAGCAGGTCGCTCGCCAGATATTAAGCGCAACGCCTGCCTTTAAACAGAAATCCACAAAGGACTTTGAATTACAAAGCACTGCATGGCATTGGACTCCGCTCATCACCCAGAGACATAAGATGTTAAGTCTCATAATGCACAGTAATTTACCTATGCATTTGAATACAAAGCGGATAAGTCGCAATCGTTCTATATCGCCGTCTGTTTTCTCGGTCGCTTATACAGACGTCCTGCGTTTTGTCTGTCGGTGGCGTTCTAGTGCCTAAATGCCATGGACGATTTTAATGCATTTTTAAAGGTAGTTTTTACTGCCTCGATGGCGCAGTTGTAATGCATCCGAATGCGTTACGATTGAGGCCAACGCTGAAGTCTCGGGTTCGATCCCGGGTCGAGTAAAGTGGTATTGGGTTTCCCTACCACATTATGGGACGGAGATACGCTCGGCGAAATGTGGGTGTACTGGTTACACCTCTACCTACCCCTTCGGGGATTACAGGCGTGAGTGCGAATGTATGTACGAGTATATATATGTTTAAAGCTAGTTTATTTGAGATGGTTCTGCACTATTTTTGAAGAAAAGCTGTTTGCCGTTTAAAAGATACAGATGTTTTTCTAATTCACGTCGGGGATTTTTAATTTTAACCATTTAATTTTATTTAATATTTTTTTAGTATTTTATTGTGGCTTTTACCCGCTATATTCTTTAACCTTTATTCAATTCCCTATTTACTTATTATCTTTCTCAAACAATCAAAAAAATGATAAAGAAAAATAATATCCATTACTCAGCCGAGGACAAAACTATGAAAACTAAATGTAAATGTGAAAACTCGGACGCGGAACTTTTTCAGCAGAAACTTTCATTAAGTAATTAGTGTTGGCGCTGCAAAAAACTGCAGTTCACGGCGAAAACAAATTGTTTTACACTAACAGCATCGCTTCCTCATTTTTACTTCCTGTCTGTGAGCTTGTATAGTTATTTTTTTTTATTTCGCGTACATTTTCTTGAGATATTTTCTGGTCAGTGAGTTATGAACGAGTTTCTGTCGGGTTTTTTGGCTGTAAATGCGGGATTCAAGTCGATGACCTAAATAACATAGACTACATAAAACCCTGTATTTTAAACGTCAACGCAAATAGTACTTAAGATGTCTTAAATTTTTAATGAGATTTTTTATTTGAAAGCTCATGTAAACGAGTTACGTGTTCAGAAAATATGTACAACCGTGTAGACATTAAATGTGTTATTCTAATTTTTTAAGGGCTTTAAATAGTTGGTTATTAGAAATTAAGATATTTTATCCCTAGATTCTAGTTCTGGAATTATTTTTATACACCCAACAGTCAAACACATATTCTAGAGTCTGTAACTCCAGAACTTTTTTTTATTGCATAGTCTGGCAAACGAGCAAGTGGGTCACCTGATGGTAAGAAATCTCCATCGCCCATGTACGCCCACAATACCAAAAGAATTATGGGCGTGTTGCCGACTTTAAAGGAAAGGGATAATTAAGGGAATGGGAAGGGGAGGGGATTTGGGCCTTCGGATATCTCACTCACCGTAAGAAACGCAGCAGCAAGCTGCTACTTTACGTAATTTTCTGTGAGACAGTGGTAACGACCCAGACGAGCCCGCCCATTCATGCTGTAGACAATAGTGTCTACAGCGTGGCTCTACCACTCAAAGATTTACATCACTTTTCATTGGATAAATAACTAAACCAAAAAAGTTAGGTTAGTAAGTCTAGGTAGACTTCGAAATCGTTTTTCTTCTCGTTCGCTCTAGTTAAACTACTCGTAAGGACTTGTGAAACAAACTTACTGTTCAAATGTGAAGGCGTCATGTCGCGTCGTGGAGATTTAGAGGTGTTATTTGCGAATTGAGTAAATTCAGTTCTACCCTTACACGTTTAACTTAATTGAGTTGTAATGTTTCATTAAAATTAAATGACAATCTCCGTGGCGCAGCGGACGAGTAGCTAGCTGGCTGTGATACGAGAGGCCGCGAATTCGATTTCCGCACTGAGACATTTTTTGTGTAATTCACAATAATTGGTTTCTGCCTAAATGGCACTTGTAACTTTTATATCTGCCACTTTTTCTCAGACTGGGTGGCTTTGGATCGGATTCGGATGGTAGTTTAAAATAATGTGACGGTGATGCCTATGTTCTTCCTAAAAATTATTACATACATACGCACTCACGCTTGTTCCTGCAGGGGTAGACAGAGGTGTAACTAGTCCCATGATGTAATCCCATCATGGGACGGAGATACGCTTGGCGAAATGTGGGTGTAGTTACACCTCTGCCTACCCCTTCGGGGATTACAGGCGTGAGTGCGTATGTATGTATGTAATCATCCAGTGTATTGATGATGTCATGTATTTGAATACCAATCTTAATGCTGTATTTTACAACTTAATACTGAGTTAACACTCTAAGCCACCATTCCTACACGTCAAAACATCTCACGACGCACTCCAGCAGAATTAATCCGGGAACATCCATAAAACTAATTACTGGTATTATGTGTGCCAAGCTTAATAAAACAAGTCGAGTCGTTTTACTAAGGTGACCATATTGTACTCTGAATAAATAAAAAATAAATACACCCAACAGTCACACACATAGTCCTGACCCCACACTAGGTTAACCTGTATCGTGGGTATAAGGTACTACGAGGGAGTTGCGGTCCCACAACACCCAGACCCGAAACAATTATTTGTGGATAACACCAACATTTTTCACGGTGTGGGAATCGAACCGGCTACTTGCCGACTGCGCCACAGAGGCTGTGAGAATAGGACGATGTTTATATTATCATAATCAGCCTCGCCCTCCTACGACTGAACAGCCTATCATAATTTTCAACAGACTTCACCAGTTTTTTTCTTTTTCTTTATTAACTTTAATGACGAGACGAGCGAGAAGTTGCTTGCCTGATGGTAATCGTCACGCCCATTCATGAACAGAATATATACAGAACTATGCATTTCAAGGCACTTAATGACACTGGACTGCGATTGTCATCCCGAGGCATAGGATGTTAAGTCTTATAATTCTCAGTAATTGCACTGTGCTTCATTGTGCCTAAATACAACACTATTTACACATTGTTACGGCAGAAATAGTCAAAGCGGTGGTATCTGTCTCAGACGGTCTCGCTCATACAAGTTTCTATACTCTTCCACCAGTTCAGTTTTTTTTATCTATTTTACGTGTTTTTTATATTACGTATTATGCAATTGTATTTAGCAGGCACCGGCATCGATTCTATAACACTCTATGTTTTATGCTATATTTTGTAGATTTTAAGTGCTAATATTTGAAGTAGGTTTGAAAGTTTTTGTTCATTAAATTTAATAAAGTTAAATAATGGTCACGCTTGTCCAATGTGAGCTGAATGATTGCCAATATCTTGGTAGTCATTGAGCGTACGTTGAGCGTTGAGCTTTCCTTGGGATCTGAAAAAGTTGATCAACTTCTTACATGTTAACATTAATGGTATGATACAATTTTCTGATGCCCTTTTTTGAGGAACCTTTCCGTTATCGATTTATGTTTTTAGACCTACAATTTGCCATTTTGCAATATTTTTGTATTTAAATTGCTTTTGACAGAAATTGCGACGTCGCGTCGTCGGGTAAATTTATTATATTCCATGATAATGGGCATATAAACTGAAAGCGGGATAGTCTCGTTTATAACGTGATGTATGGACACCTTATGACGTAAATCAAGCGCCCACACATGTCTCTTATATACATTTTAAATACAAGAGGAGTTTCAATTTAATTTTAAAGTTAGAATTTTGTTAGAAATTAATAAATTTATTTGAGTTTATGGTTAGGTTTCTACCTTGATCTTCTGTGGCATTATTTTTTTATGAATGCTATTTTGTCTTGATTAATTTTATTTTAGCTGAAAGTTGTCTTAATAATTTACGTATTTTTGGAGTAATTCAAAACTTGTCTCGATAAAATAAAATGTTATTTTCAAAAATACTTATCTAGATAAACTTGGAAAGTTAAACAGGGTTTTTTTACATACTCTATACAAAACCACCTGTTAAAACCACATGAAGCCAGTGAACGATTATAGAAAACATGTGAAGAACCTACTAACGTAAGTGTTCTCCACAAATTTATTTCAAAACAAAATTCATTGTCTTCTGAAATTGCTTCGAAAGTCGCGCGTTGCAGTCTCCTGAATGGGCCGGCTCGACTGAGGTAGTACCAATGTCTCACAAAAAACCAGCGTGAAGATAGTTGTTGCGCTTAGTACAGTAAGTAAGATTAAAATATCATATCTTAAAAATCCTAAAAATCCCCAATACTGTCCATATCACTTCCATATACTTAAATCACTAGGCAATATGAAACTTAACAACTTATGTCTCGGATTGACCAGTGTCATGCAGTGCTTTGTAATTTAAACTTCTGTGTGGTATTGCTTCTGTATATGCGCAGGCGTGATGGCTGCTGGTTTCATTGAAGCTAATAAAAATAAATAAATATATATAATAACTTTAAACCTGCATAGCTAAGAAGTTCTCCTTAAGAGTTTCGAAGGTTTGTGGCGTCTGCCAACCCGTATTAGACCAGCGTGATGGACTAAGGGCTAAACCCTCTCATTCCGATAAGGAGGCCCGTGCCCATCATCCCATGAGTTTCTAGCATTATGGACATTTATTCCTAGTCCATGAAAGCAGTAAAAAAATCGAACCATTTTCAAAGCCATATTGTTTATTAGAGATGTCTGCTATCTTTTTGCTTGTATTACAAAAACTAAATTCTAACTTTTATTTCAAAGTAAAGAATTTTGTTTATTGCGTAGATTATAATCTTCATTTACTTAAAAGGTCAATGGATGAAAATATATTTTAAGCCTGAGCTTAAAGTTCGTAAAAGCATCTGGTATTTTATTTATAATCGCCATATATCTATCTAGAGAATAGCATAAGAACTATCAATCTTACTTTTATGAATTAAGCTCCACCGAAAATTTATTAAGAAACAAATTATGAAGGAGTAACTTTGAAGAGGTGACCCCTAATACTCCGAAACTAACGTTCAGCGATTCTGATTAATTTTAAATCAAAAATGTTATATCAAGTTAATGAAAATTTATTATAAAGGTGCGTTTATTTATGACGTTTTCAACTGATTTTATTAGTAGAAAATGTACTAAATCGTTTTAGTTTTGACTGTAAAATAAATTCGAAAAATTTAATACTAAGGTTGAAAATATATTTAAAGAATTTGGTCTGATACTTATGCCTTTAATATCGACGAAAAAGTGGAGGAGTTTCTCAATTAACCGCTTATAAAATCAGAAACGAGAGACAGAAACTTTGTTTATCTTTGTACCGGGCTGTGACACCGCAGTGCCTAAATGAATAAACTGATTTGAATAAGGTTTTATTACATACTCTGTAATCCCCGAAGAGGTAGGCAGAGGTGTAACCAGTACACCCACGTTTCGCCGAGCGTATCTCCGTCCCATGATGTGATAGAGGGCGAGTCTATCGCCATACCGGGCACCAATACCAGACTTCAGGCTGATACTGAGCATTTCGTAATAGAAAAACCAATATTACTTTTTCCCGACCCGGGATCGAACCCGAGACCTCAGCATCAGCCTGTTGTAACGCGTACCATTACAACTGCGCCACCGAGGCAGTCGAGGCGAAGCGGTTTTATTAATGGTAGATTATCTATAATGTTGTCTATATAAAAAAATATAGATGTACAATAACGCTCCATTATTCAACGATACAATTACTAAAAATTAAACCAACCATATTATACACGTTAAGCTAAGGCAAACCCTCAACCCGTCTATTCCAGCGACCGCTAAGTGAAAAGTGTTCTTCACTACCGAGTGTTCATTAAATCTGAAGTGTGTAAGGTGTGCTGTAAAGGCACGTTTTGAGGTACGCGACCGAGACAGGGTGAACGCGACGTGGCGTCAGTCAGGCTATAGCCCGATTTGTACAAAATTGTACGGTAATGTCGCGTGTCGCATACCTTTAAACATACATTTACAAAGTCATACAAAGCGGACTTGACGTTACGCGTAGCGGTCTCCTGTCTCACCTCCGTATTCCTAATCATTACTATTAGATCTCCTAGTCCTCGCAAACTGTGTGGCGTATTCAGTACACGTAATTGGTCAGTTTTTGTCGCTAAACAAAATCGGACGAATCATGGACACAGAAATCTACATTTATGAAAGAGTTCACTTGAGCGTTGTCATGTCGGTGACGCGAACGCACGAGATTTCACCCATCCAACAAAGTGTCTAACGCGGACATCATACGGCCGCTGCGCATCATGAGCATGTCGATGACGCGAAACCATAAGATTTTCCCCTACCAAAAAGTACCCATCGCGGCTAAAGAAGTTTTCACTTAAAAAGGCGTTGTTCATAAATACGGGGTAAGTCGCGTACCTCAAAACGTGCCTTAATAAAGCTTTGTTACCTCATACGATGGCTCCTTTGAGGTATTGTTATACGTGTCGTGGTCATCCGTCAGACCCTTCGCTTTGATATGTAACAATAGCACTGTGTTAGTTGGGGTTTTGAGGGTGTGTAAACTATAAGTCAAACGTGAGAGATATTTCACATTACAACTGCCCAGAAAGAATGTGTTTGGGCGATGGTTCGGAATAGAAATTGTTAATTACCGGGCGGTACTCATTGCTATATAGCTACATACATAAATACGCACTCACGCCTGTAATCCCCAAAGGGGTAGGCAGAGGTGCAACCAGTACACCCACACTTCAACGAGCGCATCCCGTCCCTTATGTGATAGGGGGCAAGCCTATCGCCATGCCGGGCACTAATTGCAGGCTCCGGGCTGATACTGAGCATTTTGTAATAGAAAAACCCAATATCACTTTTACCCGACCCGGGGATCGAGCCCGAGACCTTAGCGTCAGCCTCAGTCGTAACGCGTACGCAATACAACTGCGCAACAGATTTGTTATGTAACTTAATAACACTTTTTTATTAGCCTGAATGATGAAACGAGCAAGTCGCTCGCCTGTTGCCAAGCGACACGATATGTGTAGCCCATATATGTCTTTGGCACTTTTTTTTTTGTAAGTTTGAATGACGAGACGAGCAGGTCGCTCACCTGATGGTAAGCACCACGCCTGCTCATAAACAGAAGCAACGACGTACAGAACTTTAAATAACAAAGCACTGCATGACACTGGACTGGACTGCGCTCATCACCCTGAGACATAAGGTGTTAAGTCTCAAATGCCCAGTAATTACACTGGCTTCAAAGTCCTTCATACCGGAACACAACAGTGCTTACACACTATTGCTTGGCGGCAGAACTATTTCTGCCGCCAAGCAATAGTTTGCACTTGTCTATACAAAGCGGTGGTACCAACCCAGCCGGCCTCTCGCATACGAGGGACCTACCACCTTTTGCTGAATTAACTTCATCTATAAACAGTAACACAGAAGTCATCTATCAATTATCTAGGCCATAGAGCTATCACTACGTTGTATCTAGAATCTGTTGTGCTTTCAATTAATTGATAATGATTTGCATAACGTCATTACCGGTTTGATTACTGAGGTTTCTAATATTCTCTTCGATTTCCTGTATTATGGTTTGCATTGAATCACAAAAGGATATATGAAATGAAATGAAATAGTTTATTAATCATGTAGACAATTGACAGCCTCCGTGGCGCAGTGGGCGAGTAGCCGGCTGCGAAACGTGAGGCCGTAGGTTCGATTCCGGCACCGAGACAAATGTTTGTGTGACCCACAAATATTTCTTTCGAGTCTGAGTGTTGTGGGACCGCAAGTCCCTCGTTGTTCCTGATATCCACGATACAGGTTAACCTAGTGTGGGGTCGGGACTAAAAAAAAAATAGCGATTATGACAAGTCAGTACAAAATAAAGACACATATGCATATAAATCATATCAACTAATGTATACATAAAATACATAGCATCATCAAAATACACTAAGCAACTATAAATTTGTTTTTATTATGGAATAGTCCAGACTTGTTAATATATAATTTAAGCAATCATTCACTAGGTGGTAGATCCGTCGTATGCGAGAGGCTGTCTGGATTGGCACCACCGCTTTGTCTACTTCTGCCGTCAAGCAGCATTGGTTACAAGCTCTGTTGTGTTTCGGTTGAAGGACATTAAATTCAGTAAAATTACTGGACATTATGAAACTTGAACATCTTACACCTCGAGGTGACACAGGCAGTCTAGTGCCATGCAGTGCTTTGCAAATCAAGGTTCTATGTGGTGTTACAACGTCATTACGTAAAAAGCATTTTAGTAGATCTAATTGGTGATTAATTTCGGGTAGTATATTTTGTGTAGGTTAGGTTTTTAATATGATTTACGGGTAGTTTGTGGTAGAGCCACGCTGTAGACACTTTTGTATATAGCATGACTGTGCCGGCTCGTCCGGGTCGTTACCCCTATCTCACAGAAAACCGACGTAAAGTAGCATTTTACTACTGCTTTTTGTGCGGTAAGTGGGATATCCGGAAGCCCAAATCCCCGTCTCATTCCCAATCCCTTAATTATCCCTTTCGTTTAAGGTAGGCAACGCGCCCATGATTCTTTTGGTATTGCGGGCGTACATGGGCGGTGGAGATCACTTACCATGAAGTGGTCACTTGATCGTTTGCTGACGTAAGCCATAAAAAAAAATTTTTTGGGGTTGCGACATGGTTTTAGAGACACTGATAACTGTTATTGTTAGCCATAAATAGATTTTGTCTTCTTTTGTACTAAATCTGCTTCATATATGTAATCAACCCCGAGAGACACTTATTTGCATAAGGGATTAAGTTCGATAACGTTAAAACATAACCGTTGAAATCCTCCGCCATTTAATTAGAAAATAATATAATTTCTAAATGGCTGAATAGAATTTATTTAAATACAAGACTTTGCTCGCGGCTCCGCCCGCGTGAACGACCTTTTCCGGGATAAAATGTATCCTATGTTACCCAGTGATAATTTAGCTTTACACAGGCAAAAGAATTATTGAAATCGGTCCAGTAGTTTTAAGTTTATTCGTTTCATACAAAAATACAAATCTTGCCTCTTTAATATTAGTTTAGATAACTAAAAACATCTTATTTAAACAAAATTTCAAATTACATGCAAATCGGTACATACGTTTAGACACTACAATGTCTACTACACAGACAGATATAGTGGTCAAATTTATAATTCCTTCTTTATTTAGGGGTTAAAAGGAATAATCTAAGCCAAACTTCCGTGAAGCAGCAGTGTATAAGCACTGTTGTGTTCCGGTTTGAAGGACATTTTAGCCAGTATTTTTTTTTTATAGTATAGCCCGCCAAACGAGCAAGTGGGTCACCTGATGGTAAGTGATCTCCACCGCTCGTACATGAGCCCACAATACTAAAATAATCATGGACGCGTTGCCGACCTTAACCGAAATTACTGGGCATTGAGATTTAACATCTCATGTTAGCGTATTCTGTTATGTATATTGAGGGTGTCTGAGACAGCAACGTTGGGTACACTGAAATAATAATGGTGCGATATAGTTGTGGAAGGGTAGTTAAATGGTATAAAAGAGGTTGTCGCCATAACTGGAGGTCTATTGCCCGCAGTCAGTCGGTCAGCCTCCAGTTCAGTAAGATCAGTGCTCAGTCGATAGTCCAAGTGTTCATTACGCGGTAGCTATGCTGGTTTACTATTCGGTCCTAGTTGTTTGAGTTATAATTTGAGAACGGTCTATAGAGAATCCTGACATGGGGTTGATGTCTGTAAAGCAGTGATATTGTAAATGTAACCAATAAACTATGAGTTAAAGTGATTACTGTTGTTTGGTATTAATAAAATAATACTCGTCTCACGTAACTTCTAGCACTTATGTCTCTATGTGACGAGCGCGGACCAGTGCCATGCAGTGCTTTGTAATTCAAAGAGATGTGTGGCGTTGATTCTGTTTATGGGTATGCTTACCATCAGGCGAGCGACTTGCTCGTCTCGTTATTCAAGCTAATAAAAAAACCCGTGCCTAACATAGTTCAAAATTTTATCTATTAAATAATAACAAAACGTCGTATAATCTGTAATACAACACGTGTCGTGTAGAGATTTTAATCACCGTCTCTCAGTTAACTACTTCGTAAAGTTAGTGTTTAACTAGATAAACAGTTTGATGACATAACTTGTAATTGGTTTGTGTAAGCCTATCGTTTTCATTACCATGTTATGCGTCATCACGAAATTATAATGCAGGGTCTTTACACTATATTTGGGACGGCTGTAGGTACATGTTCTTGAATTTATTTATTTTTTTATCCTGGCTCGGCAAAGTGACTACGCTACACCTGATGGTAAGTGTAGCGCAATCGATGAATACTGTCGACCAACGATAAACACTGAATCTATCGCAGATCTGCAGAATTATGCTGGCCTGCTTAATTGCTTCTTCACGCACTTCAGCTATTCCACACCTTATTTTATTTCATTTTTAGTCTGTCCATCTGTATAAATGAATCATAATGTCCGTCGATCCTTTTGTCCGTGTCTGTTCACATGTCTGACCTACCTTTATAGGATTGGTAGATAAAGGATAGATGGATCTTTTAGGTAGCAGACTAAAATTTTCAGTGTATGATAATATAGCGGGTAGCCTAACAAATAAAGAAAAGTATAATTTTAAGGAGGTTGAGTCGATATCCTCAGTGGTCGTGTATACGAACTAGTACGAATGTTCAAGCAGTGTCCAGTCAGGACTAAGACGTTACTTAAATTCTAATTAGTCATCATCATCATTTGTTAGTATTTTACAAAAGAACATAGATTATCAAAGCTCAATAATGTAATAGTAGAATCGGTGAATTTAATAGTAGTATCAAAATCCTATTACAAATTTATAAGAAAAAAATTATGACGATCTGATGAATGCACTCACGCCTGTAATCCCCGGAGGGGTAGGCAGAGGTGTAACCAGTACACCCACATTTCGCCGAGCGTATCTCCGTCCCACGATGTGATAGGGGACGAGCCTATCGCCATACCGGGCACAATTTCCAGACTCCGGGCTGATACTGAGCATTTCGTAATAGAATTACCCAATACCACTTTACCCGACCCGGGGATCGAACCTGAGACCTCAGCGTTGGCCTCAATCGTAACGCGTACGCATTACAACTGCGCCACCGAGGCAGTCGAGATCTGATGAATGATTTTAAAAATTAAAGGTGTAATCTCTTACACTAACCAACATCTTTTGAACTTCAAAGCCGAACTGCCCTACAGACTAGCACAGGAGGGGATTGAAATAAAACTAGTTTATACGGATTTTATCGCGGTTTAATTTTTATTTTAGTCCCGACGTTTCGAAAGCTTTTCAGCCTTCGTGAAGGAGGGGATGTGTCATGTGACCTGGTCAGTCACCCATCCTCATTATCCTCGCACATCACCCTCATTAGACTTGGCGGGACTACCATCAAGAATAGTGTTGAATATCAGTAGGACAACGACGATTTTTAAGACAAGATATTAATAATGGCTGGCTCAAAAGCAACGTGGTGTTATTGGAAAAATGGACGGATGACGGACGGTCGCTCTACATATTTCAGCGGCTTTTTAAGTGGACTATCCTACCCATACACCCGCCACTATAACCTACATCGCTTTGCCTATATCTGTCGCCATATAGCAGTGTATCAGCACTGTTGTGTTCCGGTTGGAAGAAGATAAAAAAAATATTAGATGAAGAGGTTGGTTTATGTTTACAGAAACGATCCAGGTGATTCGATTCTCCACACACTTAAATCGATTCTCTAGAAGATCGTATTGTAATGAATCGATAAAAAAATCGATTGATATTTTGCTCTTGTATCAATCTTCATTCAAATTGAATCGTAATGCGCATCCCTAAAGCCCAAAGGCGACCTAAACCTGAACCAATGTACCTGTACTAAAATAATTCCCCAAGCGGATGGTATCAATAAATTATTTTCTCCTTAAGAGATGCCATTAGCGTCGAGTACTCTAGAACTCCGCGCCAACGTCTAAATTTTATCTTGCATTAAATAAATCTTTGTGCAAATGGCGGCTATCAAATTTCTGGCAAGACGCGACTCTCTCCGATAAATGCGTGTTTGATTCCATATAAAATTTTCACCTTTTAGGGGTTGGGGATGGTTTTCGATGATGGATTAAAGATGGGTGGAGGCTATTGACATTATATTCTCTTTTACCTTCTTCGTCTAGCAGCAGTGTAAGCTATGGATCAGGAAGGTTCTGAGTTAAATTCTTATTTAGTAATATAGGTTAATTGCCTATAATTGGATTTTGAAGGAGTTGTATTAAGCAGATGTCTGGCTGTAAAATGTTTTTTTATAATAGGCCGGGAAACGAGCGATTGGGTCACCTAATAATAAGTGATCTCCACCGCCCAGACGCCCACAATACCAGTAGAATCATGGGCGCATATCCAACCTTAAAAGAAAAGGGTAATTAAGGGATTATGGTATTTAAGGGAAGTATAGGGACCCTCCGAATATTTCACTCACCGTACAAAACGTAGCAGCAAGCTGAGACTTTTCTATGAGACAATGGTAACGACCCGGTCCAGCTCATTCATTATGTAGACAAAACTGTCTCTTTGTGGTTCAACCACTCAAAACCTTATGTTATTGAACACTCCTGTGCATATACATACATAGACTCACGCCAGTTTCCCATAGGGGTAAGCAGATAAATATATAAATAAATAAATACACCCAACAGTCACACACATAGTCCTGACCCCACACTAGGTAAACCTGTATCGTGGGTATCAGGAACTACGAACGACTTGCGGTCCCACAACACCCAGACCCGAGACAAATATTTGTGAAGATAAACATTTGTCTAGATCGGGAATCGAACCTACGGCCTCACGCTTCGCAACCGGCTACTGGCCCGCTGTGCCACGGAGGCTATCAAAGCAGAGACAAAGGATATGTGTGTATTAAAGTAACATATTTCTCTATTTGTTAATAGCTGATCCGCCAAGAAAAACTTGAAAAAATTAATGTTTTAACATAACTTTAATATCAACAAACACAAAAACTGTCAAGTGTATCGATGAAGTGGGTCTCCTACAAACAGAAGTTGACAGCACTTGTACTGTCGCATGAATAGCCAATATAAAAATTGACCTCGATTTCGATGAAGCAGCGTCTTAACAAAATAAAAACTTCGCAAAGAAGTCTGAAGAAGGAAAAAAAAGAACTTATTGGAAATCTCTACAGAGATGTTTGATTGCTATTTCCACAGATTATTTTGTTTGGTAAGTTTATTTCTCGCATCAATCTGGATAAGTATCTTAATGTATAGAGAACATTTATTTATTTCGGAATTACATTATAGATTAGTACGTACTTATAAATTAAATAGTGTATCTTATGGAGTAAACCTACTCTATAGATACATACATACTCACTCACGCCTGTAATCCCCCAAGGCGTAGGCACAGGTGTAACCAGTACACCCACGTTTCGCCGAGTGTTTCTCCGTCCCATAATCTAATAGAGGGCGAGCCTATTGCCATACCGGGCATAATTCCAGACTCCGGGCTGATACTGAGCATTTCGTAATAGAAAAATCCAATATTACTTTTACCCGACCCGGGGATCGAACCCGAGCCCTCAGTCAGCCTAAGTTGTAACGCGTACGCATTAAAACTGCGCCTCTGAGGCAGTCAATAGATGGGTATCTCATAATAACTCTAAATATACACGCTCCGAGACGCTTCACGGGTCGTAAGCTCCGGGATCTGTAAATAGTGGCTACAAAAACGACACTCCTATACCGGAAAGTCACATTTCTCTGGCCCTTAAACACAACCCTCGTCATTCCGAGTAGGAATTTTGGTTTATTTGGTTTCGGATTTCCTAAAACGTCTTTCAAGGACGTAGAAATATGTTTGAAATTCTTAAATCACTTTGCTGACCTTTTGATGTAGTACTAGTACATACGCACTCACGCCTGTTATCCCCGAAGGGGTAGGCAGAGGTGTAACCTGTACACCCACATTTCGCCGAGCGTATCTCCGTCCCTTATGAGATAGGGGGCGAGCCTATCGCCATACCGGGCACAAATTCCAGACTCCGAGCTGATACTGAGCATTTCGTAATAGAAAAACCCAATACCACTTTACCCGACCCGGGGATCGAACCCGAGACCTCAGCTTTGGCCTCAATCGTAACGCGTACGCATTACAACTGCGCCACCGAGGCAGTCTAGTGTAGTACTAGTGTATTTGTAAAATTCCTGGATTAGGATTCCTGGATGTAAATTTCCAGGTTTTAATATTTTAAGGTATGAATTTCGTATATCCAACGGCTAAAAGAGAGGCCGCGATGCGTAATATCTGCCGACTCGTCCGATATGTATGACATTGTATAGAAATGTTTCCGGTCTCGGTCGTATACCTCAAAACTTTACTTAAGTTTAAAAATTGCATCCAAAGCGGACGTATCATTATTGTCACGAGTCGTGTCTCTTGTCTCCATCGAAATGTTTTTTTTTTGTATAGAATAGGCCGACAAACGAGCAAATGGGTCACCTGATGGTAAGTGATCTCCACCGCCCATGTACGCCTACAATACCAAAAGAATCGTGGGCGCGTTGCCAACTTTAAAGGAAAGGGATAATTAAGGGAATGGGAAGGGGATTTGGGCCTCCGGATATCTCACTCATCGTACCAAACGCAGACGCAATCTGCCACTTTATGCCAGTTTTCTGTAAGACAGTGGTAACAACCCGAACGAGCCGGCTCATTCATGCTAAAGACAAAACTGTCTACAACGAGGTTTTACCACTGATTATCTTCTTTCTCAGGGTAAGAATGGTATCGCTGCAGTGAATATTCCCCATAGCAAAAACGTCAGTGAGACGTTAGGAATGTAACTATTTGATCCTACTTCATACTAACTAATATTAATGTGAAAGTTTGGATTTGAGTGGGTTTGTTAATTTAGATATTTGTTAGTCAATCATGCATTAATGGCTTAACGGCTTTGGATGAAACTTGGCACATACGTAAGCTATGACCTGGATAAGGATAAAGGCTAATTTCTATCCTAGGAAAGGTCGGAGCAAAATCTATTTATATCTATTATTTTACTTCAAAAATTACACGTATAATTAAATACAACGTTCCATTATTTAATTATACCTTATATTTTACTTCATAATAATAGTCAAGAAATCACAAGTATATTTGAACTCAACTTGCTTGACTAAGTACAGAAAATACCACCATTATTCCCAACAATACACAAAAGTGGCCATAATAATGCCGGTATGAAAAACGAATTATACAAGCTTCCTTGGACGACAAAGGCATATCTTAGGCCGATGTAAGTCCATTGAAAGAATCCCAAAGTGCCTCTAATTAGACGATACAATAGAACGAAAGCCTTATTCCCGACATTTCGACATTTAATGGAACAAAACTGGAATAATGTCACTCAAGACATAAAAATGACCGAGTGACTGAATTTCACTGATGTACTTAGAATTTATTCTAGTCTAGTGGCAGCGTGGCTGAGATACGGAGCGAAATCGTTTAAATACCAAGTGTTAGTTGCCTGGGATTGGACTTTGTGTCCAGTACAGCAATAAGCCAGCCTTCTATCACAACATCGAATGAAATAGAATTCGGCGAACGTTGTGTACAACTAAATGCTTACCCTTATGGGGTTACAGGTGTGCACTTGTGTATATATGGTAATTTAAGGTCTTGTTGCAACCAGTTAATGTCAGTAGACACCGACCGGATTGTTACCACTGTCTCACAGAAAACCGAAAGTACCAACTTGGTTTTGTATTTTGTACGCTGAGTGAGATACCTGAAGCCCCAATCCCCCCTCCCATTATAAATTCCTAAATTATCCCTTTTTTTAAAAGTGGTAAAGTCACGCTGTATTTATCTACAGCATGAATCGGCTGGCATGTCCGGGTTGTTATCTCTGTCTCACTGAAATCTGGCGTAAAGTGGCAGCTTCCTGCTCACGTTTCGTACAGTGAGTGAGATATCCGGAGGTCCAAATCCCCTCCCCTTCCCAATCCCTTAATTATCCCTTTCCTTTAAAGTTGGTAACGCGCCCATGATTCTTTTGGTATTGTGGGTGTACATGCGCGGTGGAGATCACTTACCATCAGGTGACCCACTTTCTCGATTGCCGGCCTATGCTATAATAAAAATATATATTACATTCGAAAATGACCCGATTCTTATCAAAACCACTTCATGATCAAATAGCTCCAATGATCACAATTTCAGTTCAATACACTAACAAAAAAGATAAAAAGAAATATATTATACATCGCCAGGGAATAAACTTGGTCGTGACTGAATTAAAATTCTATGCTCAATTTCATTATTTTGTAATGTTATTGTAATATCTCCCAAATGAATTCTACTTGAATATTAGATTTTTGGCTTGGTAATTAACGTTAATATAATTTTATTCGTCTCAAACCTGTATTTTTGAAGTGGAAACTTCTTTAGGTGCGTTGAGCACTTTTTGGGTGACAGAAATCATGGAACTCGCGTCATCGTCACCAAAGGCTTCCATGAGCTATATGTATACTGTGTATATATGTGTACTTTTTGGGTGAACAAAAAGCGTGAAACTCGCGTCATCGTCACCGCACGCTTCCCATGAGCTATATGTATACTGTGTATATATGTGGACTTTTTGGGTGAACAAAAAGCGTGAAACTCGCGTCATCGTCACCGCACGCTTCCCATGAGCTATATGTATACTGTGTATATATGTGTACTTTTTGGGTGAACAAAAAGCGTGAAACTCGCGTCATCGTCACCGCACGCTTCCCATGAGCTATTTGTATACTGTGTACTATTTGGGTGAACAAAAAGCGTGAAACTCGCGTCATCATCACCGCACGCTTCCCATGAGCTATATGTATACTGTGTATATATGTGTACT